>CP142130.1:32505000-33755000 GCA_036013995.1 Theobroma grandiflorum
AAGTGCAGCGTGGTAAGAGATGTTTCCTTCGCCCTTGAACTGGAGCATCAAGAAACAAAAGTAATATACTAGAGCAATGACACCATTAACATCTTTAGAACATGTATAGCATAAAAATGATCTAATATCAAATAATTGGAAGCCAGCAGTTGTTACAAGCAATATACCTCCACTGACTTCCTAGTTCGACTGTAGGTAATACTAATAATTAATGCAAGTTGCAAAATTACTTGAAAGTATGGCCAATCTAAAGAAACTGAACATAAATACAAATTACATACCCAATGAACAGAGAAACTAAACCCCATTATCTTTCCACGTGTCCTGTTGCTACTAAGTTCTGGAATAATAAGACCAGTTACCGGGCCTGCTCCAATTGCAAAGGTGAATATGTACCTACAAGAAAGTATTTTGAAAGAAAGGGCATAAATGGGCCGTTATTTTGGATTTCAAAAGCCATTAGAAAGGGATCCCTTCACCGAGCTCTCTGTGACATTTAAATAGTAAAAGTATATTCAAAGAATTAACATTTTAACCATTCGGAAAGTACTCAAAGATCAAGTAGTAAGCTTTTGAAGCTTTTTAGCCCCAAATTTGCAGATCAAGCTCAAAAAAAAAGAATGCTTCTTTAGCTTTCAACAGCCTAGCTGAGCTAGCCCAGAGTAACTTGTACAATTAGAGGGTTGTCAAGCTTTGTAGACATAATTTGCCTCCCTAACCCATTACTAAATCAGAAACAAGTGATGCAAGTATCAACAATTACACAGATTATTAATGGTCCCACTTAGCAAGCAAGACAACAAGGCTTAGCATAAAAAAGGGCAATCAACAGGTGTTCAAACTGTAAGGGTCAATATATTTCAGTTTTAAATTGAGCACAATGAGGATTCTTACATAAGAGTTCCAAGGATAGATAAGTTGTGACTGAAATCTTCATCTAATGGAAAATTGATTGCAAAAACAATAACAAACATTGAAACTGCCTGCAAAAAGAGAGTTGATTGCTTAGTATAATTAGCAATGTATCAAAAGAATGTGTAGTGAACTGAATTGCATACGAGCAGGTTGAGGTACTCAAATGCACGCACACACACACACACACATAGAGTCAATCTCCCTTCTTTTGGCCAAGTTTATCAAATTTTTAGTCTGAATGTCTGCATACATGGTGAAACAACTATAATTTGATATAAATGCATATATATACCGATCAGAAACTAATTAGTTTTACTCCCTTCTATAACATCATATATGGTATATATTTTAACAAACCAACGTTGGATTTAACAACCTACTAGTACTCATCACACGTAAAATTTCAAGTGAATCCGATATCCTAATCATATCAGTTGAGAATACTGGCTTTTACAATACATATCACAGTCAAAATTTTATTCAATCAAACAAATAATTAGACATTTTTTAATTAATTTGAAATTCGGCATGCATGATCTATATGAATAGAGCATGAAATCCAACAGTTGAATTAACCAAATATAAATTGTATGAAAAAGATATGAAATGATGTAAAACTAAATTAGTTTATACCAATGTAAGTGAATCCTCTCTCTCTCTCTCTCTCTCTCTATATATATATATATATATATATATTTATTTATGTTTCTTTATTTGTTTAACTATGTTGGCAACTCTTGCCCAAAAAATGAGCAAAACCACTATTTAGCCTCCCTACTATGCAACGACAAAACCAAGATTTTGAGTCTTAACATTGGAGTAGCAAGTTATACAAGATTTAAACTTTTAAGGAAAGTACCTGTTTTTTTTTTTTTTCAAAATAAGGAAACTGCCGGTTAAAAGTAGACTAGAATAAACTCTGATGAAATTTTGAAATGTAATTGAGGATTACTTGATTAAGAATATTTTTGATATCTTTTGACTCTACAATTGGAGAAGCAAGTAGTTCTTTTTCACATTGTTGTTTACCTAAGTAAAATAGGTTTACTTCAATTATGTAAGAAGAATTAAACTTTACATGTAGTTGAGTCAAAAACCAATAAAAAAAAGTTAAAAATTGTTATTGATCATTCATCTATTAATGAGTGAGAATCATGTAAATTTAACTTCACCTTTTTTTTGTTTTTTGAGGGCAGGGGTGCAGGGTTCAGATTATAATTCTGATTTGTGTAAAATCAAATCAGAATATAGGTATAAAAAAAATTTTAGGTCCGTCCTTGACATTAAGTGCACATTCCATACACAAGCAATTACATGTTCAGACAATATGCTAATCTCAATTTCCCTTAAAAGAAGTGTTGCAGCAGGTATTGATACCATTTATGATCATAACTTAGTTTCAAAATAAGGATTTTACTCACTCACCATTCCCAGGTAACTTTCTATAAGAAGCTTTTTCCTTCCTTGCGTATCCATAAAGAAAGATGCGCAGAGTGCACCTGGAGACATCAACCACTTCAGAAGAGTGAGAGACTGTTTTAATAAAAGAAGGATAGAACTTATAGATTAAAAAGCAAGAATAAAATACTTAAGTTAGGTCTCAAACCTACAAAATTTGTAAGTCCAACAAATAAACTTGCCAAAGCACCACTAGCAATTCCAACATCTTGAAAGGTCAATGATGAAAAATACAGAACTCCATTTATTCCAGCAAACTGTTGAAGAACAAAAAGGACTCCTCCAATGAATGCAACTGCAACCAAACAAAGGTGTATGAAAACTACATTGCCAAACTACAGTTTGAAACCAATACCAAACCTAACAACAATCTTAACACTGCAATGTGGAACACCTTAAGAATACCTCAAAATTATTTACATTTTATTGGGTGAGATATCCAACAAGCATTCTATGTTCTTTCAGCAGAAAATATGTATGAGGAAAAGTTGTAAATAACAACTGTTTGATAAAATACCACATTGAAGAAAAAAAAACATCAGAACTGTGACATGACATCCAAAAAAGAAACCACCTTGATACAACCTCGAGAATGTGGCTCTTCTAAAAGTTCCAACCATCTGCTTTCCGCATCACCGCCATCATTCTTGATGACCGACTGGAATTCCTCAATTGCTTTGTCAACTTCTGAATATCCCCAAAGGTTATGGATAATTGCAGCTGCATCATTTATTTTCCCTACCTACAGAAATGCCAAAATTCTATGTTTCAAAAAAACATGCCAAGAAGTAACAGATGTGGAGTATGGAATCAACAAATGAAACAAGGGTCATACCCTGCATAGCCAGCGGGGGCTTTCCGCAGCAAATTGCATGCCAAGGGAAAGAAGAAAGCCAGGGATACTTGCTATATAGAACATTGTCCTCCACCTAGAAAACATACTTTGCTAGATTCTTTAGCAGGTTGGAGAAAAAAAACCTAAAATTGGATAAAAAAATCTGCCATATGGCTACAAAATTCAACTAGATGACAGGCGTTAAACTAGCACATTAACATACGGCACATACTTCTGATGCTTATAAGTTCCCATGAAACCAGATATTTAGTTGTTTGAACACAGAATGTATTGAAACAAAATATGATCAAACAGGTATTGCCTATAGGCAAAAATGACAATAGAATAAACCAAGGTGATAGGCATTGAACTAATAAACACACTTTTTGCTGCCTAGGAGTTTCCAAGAAACCAAACAAACAGTTGTTTGTAAACAGAATATCTGAGACAAGATACTACATCAAATAAAATTGCCAATAAAATGAAGGTAAGAATGACAATATATGAAGAAATATTCACATATAATGACAATATATGAAGAAATATTCACATATATTATAGACAACCAGTTTTACATGATGCATATTCATCACTGATTCTTCAAATGAAGTGTAAGTAAAATCAAGAGCGTGGACGAAGCAGAACCCAGTCCTTGAAACTTGTTTGAAGGGTGTCAGATATACTAACAGACAAATTCTTTACAGTACTACCAGTTAATTAATAAGTGTTGCCAATTCTTTGCTCCATCCATGTTTTCACCAATCATCACAGTCTCCAAGCCATTAATCCTTGTTAGTTTTTAGATCTGCAACTTAGGTTCAGAGAGACCAAAGTTACCTTGCAATTTGGATTGCTTTGGTTCAGTATCATTATATGATTTGGTTTCTTTCTGATTGAGCAATATGCAAAACTGACAAGGTCCTTTCAGTTCTATGTTATGTTCTTAAACGTATAAACTTATGAGTAAATTACCTCAACATTATGATCATAAGGTTGCAAAGAAACTAACCTTGTAGAAAGGTTTATTTTATGATCCATATGTGAAATTCAGTTAGAAAGAAAAAAGGAAAATTATATTTCCCTCATCAAAACCACCATGGCTCTGAACAAAGGCCAAAGGAGGGAAAAAGGTTCTCACCAATGTGGATCATCCTCTGCTGGTATTCCAAGAAACAGTGACAGAATAATTCCAAGGCAAGTACCAATTTGGGACAAAGTTCCCAAAGAACCCCTATATTTTGTTGGGGCAACCTACAAGGAATAAACAGAAAACAGATAACAATTAAAAAAACTGAAATATTCTCTCCCCAATTCCCACAAAACAGGCAGCAAGTTTTATTGACCACAAGCTTTAACCAAAAAAAATAAAAGTAGAAATAGCCTCCCGCTCATTTATAACTTGTTCACTTTCATAAAGTCATTTGCAATTAGACCAGAATTAGATGGTTGACTTACAGTCTACAGATATAGCTTATGACAGAATATTAAATCTCCAAAAAGTTTTCCAGCCAATAACAATTTATTTGCAAAGATTCTCTTTTTCTTGTTTAATGATGACACACTTTTATTCGGTTTACATCCATCTAACATGGTACTGGACAGACTCAGGGTACAATAAAAAGGAAAATTAATGGCAATTATTTTACATTTTTAAGAATAAGATGAGGTTCCCCCTACTCCACGTTTCAACTAAGAGGAAAATTTCAGATGTTATGAGGCACAATAGAACTGTAAAACCTAGAAGTCAGCATACTTGCCATGAAGAAGTACCTCCGAAATATAAATTGGAACAAGAACAGTGTTCACACCAATACCAAGGCCAACAAGAAATCTTCCCAACAGTATTTCATCTAAGGAATGTGCTTGTGCACTGTCACAAATTGAAAAGAGTCAACCTTAATTAAAAATAAAAATTATGCAAAACACATTTCAATATGAAAACAACGAAACACCTAACAACTCAACTAAATAGGAAGAAACTATTTAAACCTTTTTCTTATGTGCCCTCAAAAGTAGTTCAGTCTGTTTCTCCCATGAGTGAGTCTAAGAAGCATTATAAGTTGCTTTGGTGGTAAAGTAAAACAAACAACAAGTACAAAAAGATAAATCATTCACTAGTGGCTCTTTTCTGAAAGATCTATGGTGTAACAAAATAATGATTCAGCTGTAGTTATCCCAGAAACAGTAATACTTCATGGGAAGCACAAGCAACCAAAGGGGTTTCTTTAAGATATAAATTGGTTTAAAAGTTGGAAATTGACCTTTCAAGCACATAAAGTAAAAGAAGCTGGTGTAATATGAGACCTACAAGTCCTACTTGGATAAATACAAGCAGAAATAAGAGATAGGATGTGAAGCACACAAAGGAACCAAAGAGTGCAAAATAATTAATGTAATCTATTATCAATACTTCATAGCCCCATTTACATCAATTTTGAACAAATTCAAGCACCTACCAGTTTCACTTGGAATAGAGAAGGGACAAAATGGATCACTAGGACTTCACAATGCGTATATGCTGTAATTACCTCACAATTGCACCAAGAATCAATGGTACTGTGTCAATCTGAAAAGTACGGCGACAACCAAGTTTGTCTACCAGTGAACCGCAACTTATGCTTCCAACAAAAGCTCCAGCAATGAATATGCTCACCACAAGCCCCTCAAGAATTGGATCCCCTTCAAAACCAAGTTCTCGAGCGATTGAAATGATGGGACCATTCATTACACTGCAAAACAAACAGCTTCATGAACTAGAATTCTTACAGAAATCAATCCTTCCCCATCAATTCCTGCTTTGACATGCTAGTGAGAAAACTCTGAATCTTCATTGTTACAACTGAAGTCCAATGACCATATATTCTTTAGTATTTAGAAGTCAGTATTAATTTGGCTGCTAAAAAACTTGAATGGAATGAAAGAAAAAAAAACATGAACACTGACTTTCAAATTATGCAATACTACTGGGGTACTAAAAAGTCAAAAATCAGTTGTAAACCATTACCTCGCTAACTTGCAGGTTTTTAAGTCCCTTAAACCAAGTTAATTAGCCATTAAAACGTAGTCATCTAATTCTTTTCAGAATCAATTAAGCCAAGCAATACCAGAGAAGCTGAAATAAATAACTAATAGTGTATGGATTGGTATACCACATATGTGGCGATAGAGTTTAAAAACTTCGCAAGTAGGGTTTATACTCTTGCAATGTATCCATTTAACTAAATATGTTAAAGTTAACATGTCACTGTTGATTTTCTTATTCATAGTTAGACAAGCACTTGGTAAATTTATACATCTGCTTGTAACATAATTTCCACTTTCGCAACGGCTAAAGGATGAAAACTAATAGAAGGTAACAATAGCATAAGAAGTTCAATCAGAGCTTCACTCAGTTCCAGCTTTTTCAAGTGTTTCAATGCAATATCATAAATAGCAAGAATTTTACTTTAAATGTAAAAGAAAAGAAAAACTTACCCTATGTGATAGCCGAAAAGGAAATTGGACATTGAAGCAGTCAAAACGTGAGGAAAAGCAGGAAGCCATCCCAAATTAACACTTTGATTATTGTTTTTCCCTTGTGTCGGCGAATCTTCACCATCTGCAATTTAATCCCTAATATCATAATTAAATAAGAAGAAAAACCTACTCATGAATTGAATTTGATGCAAGATAATAACGTAGAAGCACCAGGTTTTTGAGTCTGTAACTGCTTCTTCGTCGCTGAAACTTTCAACTTTACTGGCGGAAACCGGAAACCGAAACCAAAAGTCTTCGGTTTGTGGAATAATTTGGGGTTTAAATGAGAGGTGAAGATCGGGGGAACCGGGACAACCGGTTGGTGGAGTACGGTGGCGAACCACATCGGATCACGGAGAGCGGGAGAGAGAGGAAAATCTAAGAGAAAGAAGGGGCAGTACAGTATTTTTATTTTTTTTTCATCCTTCGATAGAAATGTAAGGATAGTGCCACGTGGTGGAATTTGTTACGTGAGCAAGCAAGGACAAGCAAAGAGCGGTCGAGATAGAGGGAGTGAGAAAATTGGCGGGAATGCACGTGGTCAAGAGTTTGGATTGGAGTTTCCAACAGTGATAGAAATAATAAAGACAAGAACTGCTACGGATAGGAAGTACCCCTGGGGCTTGGGCCTTGGCTTTGCCACTGCCCTTAGCTTCAAGGTTTTCGGCACAAAGAGCATTTTTATTTTTACAATCATTTTATCTATCTCCTACTGAATCCTTTAGGCTCCAAATCAACAAAGCACAAGTGGATTTCTAGCAAGCAGACAGATTACTGTAAGTACTTAGATTGCCACTTTTGGTCAATGAGTTCGTACATGTTGCGCCAACCTTATCAACAAAATTTTCAAAAACAGCCAGAATGGGAAACATAGGCATATGAGGAATAATAATGAGCTCTCGACCCAAGGCTAAGGGTACACAATTGGCATAAAGACTCTAGATTCATGACATCTAACAAATTCCATGTATTTCTAGCAAGCAGACGACGTGCATATCCTTCCCGCCTCCAGCATCAATAATAAAATGTTGGTATACCAGATCCTATTAATTCCTAGCCAAGTCCAGCTTCTTGGCTCGCATCTCTTAATTGGCAAATTTTCCTTCATCTTCTCCCGATTTTGTGGTTGAGAATTTTAAATGTTCTTTTTTTCTTTTAATTTTTCTAAATTGAAGATAAATATTGGATGGTTAAATTTCAATTTAATATGCAAATATCACGAATCACTATTATCATTAATATATATAATTTCAAGATAATTTATTGATAAAATCTAAATTTAAAATTATTTATGTTAAAATAGATGATGTTATCAACTCAATTAGAATGCAATTCGTAAAAATATTAAATTAAATAATGGTTACATAAAAAATTAATTAACAAATTAAATCAACTTATTATTAATGTCTCTCCATTATTTTAAATCTTCTTTTTTAAAAAAATGAAAATAAATAAGTTGGTTTAATTTCCAATCCAAGACGTCAATGTTTAGCATTGTTATTATCATTGGATATATAGCTTGTTTCCATAAGTTATGGATCAAAATCAAATCCATTTATTTTACATTGAAGTATACTATCTTATTAATTGAGTTAACATATTAATGGTCAAATTGTTAAATTTAATAATTAATATATTAAAAATAATAATAAATTAATATAAAATTAAACAACACCATACATGATAAAATCTTAATATTGAACCTAAAATCTTTTAGGCCATATCCTTCCTATTAGGACAAAGCCTCATTCATTGTTATTGTTATTATAGTTTAAACTTAAATGCAAAGTCCATGGTTTCAAATCTATATTTCCTTGCACATATCAAAGAGCATTCTCTTCTTTATTAATGCTTTTTTTTTTAATTCTTTCTTGCATCATGCATATGTCATAGATTTTATATCAATAAGAAATAAAATAAATTTTGGATATATAAATATGAATCTTTCTTCATTTATCAAATATATTTTTTGAGTTGAAAATATAAACCTGTGACATATACACATGTATCAATAAAATTTCAACTAATAAAATTCTAAAATGACACGAAATTGCCAACAAATATTGATATTGTACTCATGCAACTAATGCATATAAATATTTATAATAAAATATATATTATAGGTTGTATGTTATATATTGTTGTTGATTTATTGGTAAGATGTTCATTATATGATGATGTGGTCTATCATATAAATATAATTTTTAGTTATATTTATGTTGAAAGAATCTTGTTGACTTTTTTGCATGGTCTGTTTTTACTACATTTTTTGCTTTAATTCAGATTTTGTAACACCTTTTGTCATACATAATAAAACAATCACATTAATGTTTAAAAAATATAAAAATTAATCTCTCTGTTAGATTTCATTAGGATGGAAAAACTAAGAGCTCTAGAAATTCCTCTTCGAAAGGTAGTTAGTCTCTTCACCCCTTCTTATTTGAAAGTTTGTCTAATTTTCTCTTTGCCATTTGCCCTTTTTTTTTTTTGGGTGGCCAGAGCCATTTGCCTATCTTGCTCTTTCAACTTCCCACCAAATTTACTTCCCAACCATTAATTTTTTACCAAGTGGTGTCATATAGACTTCAAAATTCGCAGTGCTTTTAGGTGTTGGACGTGAATGGTGTCCAGTGTTTGACACGGTAGGGTCGATTTCGATTTGTGAGATGCATGATTTGACAATGTTTTCCCTTTCTCGTTTTAGATTTGTACTTTAATTGTTGTTTCCTTCAATTCATTTACTGTACTATTTATATTGTACTAAGTCAGTCAGATATTTTTAACCTATATAATAAAATTAATTGGCTTCCAAGCGATAAATACTATTTTATCTAAAAAAAAACAATTGTTTCGTAGGTTTGAAAAGAAATCTTTACAAAAATCCGTAGCATTTGACAATAACCTGAAATTATGAAATTATTCATAATTCATCTAGCCAATTTACAACACATACCTTCATTTTTATAGTTAAATCTAGTATAGTATCTAAGAGAATCAAATTGTTTAAGCTAGGTGTCGCTATTTCTCATTAATCATTCTCGTCGGAAGCACATGACATGAAAGATACAAGACAATGACATAAACAGATGTTTCTAGATTTCTAGTTCCGCCACAACTAACGGCATGAAAACTATTTGAATTTTTCAAAATAAAAATTTTAAAAGAAGAATCGTATAAATTTGAAGTTTTGAATAAATTTTTATTTATCTTTTATATATAATTTTAGATTAAATGAAAGCATAACATTTAAAAAATTTTTTGATTTATTTAAACTAATTTAATTTTTTTATTACATTTAATTAAATTTTTATATTTTTATTTTTAAATTAATTATATATTTATAATTAATAATTAATAAACTATCATTAATTAAAATATAACTTATTATTTTATGTCACGTGAAACGTAATATACTAACATGTATAGTGAATGATGATATGACGTGAAGTGTCAAGTGGACATAAAAATGATAATTTACGTTTTGATTAATGATAATTAATTAATAATTAATAATTAAAATTTATTTAATTTAAATTAAAAATGTAAAAATTTAATTGAATATAATAAAAAAATAAAAAATTATTTAAATTTTTTAAAATAATTTAAAAACTTTTAAAAATATTATGCCTTAAATAAAAAAATTAATCTATTTAAAGTCGATACATCCAAAATTAAAAATTCAAACCCTTAATAGCCATGGCTCAATTCATCTTTGGAACAAAATTTTTGAATTTTCTCAAAGGAAAAGAGTGGTTTAAAATGATAAGAGTTTGTCTCGAACTCTTGATTTAGTTGGGGCAAGAGGTAAAACAGGCTGCACTTAGCAGAATGTATTGTATTGTCGGCCAGGGAACAAGGCAGGTCCACTGCAAGTCGGTGCTGCCAAAGCTGGTCTTACTTTTGACCAGCTGTTTTCCGCAAATGAAGGGCATGGGTGTAACTTGCAAGGGTTAATCTTCTTACACGTTGGAGCTACCACCGACGACTTTAGACTTCTTACGACCCTAGGGAATTGGATGCTCTCCATTTTTGACTTCCCACACCTTATTGTTTTTCTTTTTACTTTTTTATAAATTTAACAAAACTTTATTCAGAATTTAATTAATTTACTATATCATTATTTGTAGAATATAAATTTAGTATTTGAAATTTCAAAATTAAAAATGTTAATATGTCAATCCGTACTTAATTAAGTCACTATGCAACTGTTTAGTTTCTTTACCATTTTTAGTAACATTCATAAATGCTTCTTTACGTGTGTGGTTAAAAAACTTGTGAAAACTGAAAAATAAAGATGAGTTCTTTTATTTTGTCTGTCCCCTTTATTTTACAATGAAAAGTATAGTTTTTGTTTTGAAATAGTATAATTTTAGCTTTTGTAGTAATGGAGTATACTTATTTGTGATTTTTTCCTTACTGTCTGTAGCTAGGTCCATCTTTGTTAACTTGCTACTTTCATGTAATTTTTTTTTTATAATTGAAGGAATGAGAATTCAAACTTTATTTTTTAAGTAAAAAAATTATATATCAATCAATGAATTAAATATTTAAGTGCATGTAAATCTTTTACTTACTTATTTGTGATTTAGGAGAATAATGGGACAGCTGAGGAGTAGTTAGAAGGTGAAAGCGTAAAACTTAAGTTTAGTATTTTATTAGAAATATAATTAATAAGAAAGTGATAATTGAAAAATGATTGTTAAGAAAATAATATCATAATGTTTAATATATATATATATATTAAGTAAATTTTTGAAATGATCAAATTACAGTACTGTTTAGTTTGAAAGCACATTTTAAGCAAGTTTGTACCACCTTAACTTGTATGGGACTGTTTTCTGTACCAAAACAAATTGTATGGGCTTTTGCCTTGTTGATTACGTTAATTTAACAACATTTGGACAGACCTTTAACCCTTGTTTTGCCCATCTCATCGTACGCTAGCTATCATATCTCATCGTACGCTTAGCTATCATATCTCATCGTACACTTAGCTATCATACTCAATTATAATAAGGTTCTTTTAGTTTATTGCTAAAAATTTAAACTGTACTTTATTGGACTTTTATCAATTATGTTATATTTTTAACCCGAAGTAAATTCAATTTCAAACATCAAATAGAGGTTTAAAGTAAATTCTATTTTGATACATATGATATTTAGTTTTATAAAGTAAAGTAATATTTTAACTTTATAATTTCACTTCTTTTTGTTCAAATTCGAATTCGAGACTTTCAAATCAAAATTTCATCTTTTCGAAATTCTTAAATAATATTACAACATCTCCGAAAATAATATATGATCAAGTATAGGATGCAGATGATTGCTCAAATGTGTGAAACACAAAACCTTTGTACAACTCATAAATCTAGTACTTCCATTATCGGTTTGTTTGTTTTCATTTATTTAGTTTCCAGTCCTTTGCATGTCTTATGCCTTAGATTACTTACTTTTCATGCCATTGGTACGTACGTACGTACGTAGAATAATTTAATTAGTACATGCGTATCAGGTTACTTATATTCATAGGCTAAGATAGAGAAGGGCAGCGCCTGTGAGGGACCATGCAGGATCCTGCATGCCATGCCTATAAACAATTACTAGGTGCAAAGTAAATGCAATTTGAACAATTTTAAACAAACTGAAAACCATTAATTATGCAAACTAAAATTTGAAATTTAAACCAATAGATTTATAGAATTTTTAAAATAAATCAATTACAAAAATAAAATTGAATAATTTTAGGCATTAATTAAAAACTATGGCTAATTTCTCATTAATTTTCCAACAACTATTGATTAAGATTCAGGGTATGGATCCTATATTTGATTAATTTCCTATATATTACTGATTTACTTATTGAACTTTGTTAATATTTTTATTTTTATGTACTTGCTTTTTAACGAGAAATTTATGAATTTTACACAAAGAACTCCATCTCTATTAACTGTAGCCTGTAGGAGAGTCCACTAAATTTGAGGTTAAATTTATGGATTTGATTTCGCCCCCCTTGGGGATATGAAGTCAAAGTGATTAATGATTATGCTGCACCATTCTTACATAAAATTCGAATGATTGTTCTCACCGCTCACTATAACTACCATACTTGAGCAAATGCCTACACTTTTTTTTTTAAACATGGGTAATTACTTTAGACAATTTCCGGCTAATCAATCGATTTGCTATAATTACATTGCTTTTTACTAGTTCGAGATCATGATTATGATATGATATGAAGCAGGACCACCATTTTTGGGTTGATTGAAGTAATGAGGAATGTGCATGAGTTTATTGTTTTTGTTCAAATAGCAAGTGGGTCCAAAACAATGATGATCAATTTGATGATCTATGATTAATAACTTTGCTTTTGGTAACCATTTGAAATGAAACGTGGACTGAATATAAATGTTAGGCAAAAGAAAAAATGGAGGAAACTAAGAAAGTAAGAAATGGTGGAAGCAACTTGTATTTCATAGTTTCTTAGGTAATTCTTTTTGTCCACAAGGAATCTTATACTTCTTTTCCCGAAGCTATATATAAGGAGGAATCAAACACTTTTTTCCTCTAGCTATATATATAAGGAGGAATCATATACTTTTTATTCAAGTACCTATATATTCTTTCTCTAGCTATTTACCTAGAAATCACATACCTTTTTTTTTCCCTCTAGCTATATAATTGAATTAGTTTGTTAGTTTGTTAGTTTGTTTATATGATTTAGGTGTTCATTTTTCATTTTGGGTATCCACATAGCCCATAGTGATCGAAATCCTTATTAGCTTTTACATGTCAAAAGCAAGTTTATTAATTAAAAGTTGACCATGTCCATTCAGTGAGTTCATGCAACTAACAAAGCAATGTTCATGTGCTTGTGATCATTAGTTTCAATATGCTATCAGAACTTGATGTAGTATTAGTGTATCAGAATATGAAATAATTAATGACAGTGGTGCAATAATCTGAAAATATATAAAGTCCAAGGCTCTTTGTGGAAAAGGAAAAAAACCATCAAAAGAAAGGTACGGAAAACATGTTCAATACTCTCAATCAGTACAGATACTGTTGCTATTATGCAACGGGGATTGTCTCTGTCAAAGGCCACAAAATGAAAAGCTATTGGCAGTGGAAGGAAGTGCATGGGTGTGTGCACTGTGTAGCTCCACACCTAAAACCATCCTCCCTCAGCAGTCAAATTTTTTTATTCTCTGCAGCCCAGTAATTATGAGCCCTGTCCCAATGATCTCATAGGAAAGAGAGTAGGGATTTTCATAACGTTTAAAGCATTAAACAATTCTTTCAATCTTGTTTCCAATTAAACAGATGTTACTGTAAATAGTTTATAGATTTCCAGTTTACCTGCTGCAGAATGGTCATAGAATCCTTTCACATTTTCTTGTTAGGAAGACAAAAAATTTTACAACTCCCTGCTGTCCATGGCATTTAAAGAGACAACTTGTCACACTCCCCAGTCCCCTTCTCAAAGAGAAACTTCTAAATCTAGACCAGCATAATTTTTTGTGTGACTTCTGCTTCATCATCAGTTTCCGATCACATAGTGTCAAAAGATAAATAAAAAAAATCATGGGCATCTGGGCCGTACCAACTTATTTTTATTGTTTGAATCATCCAAGGTTATGGAATTAATAAAGCACCCAGGACTAGTTAATAGTATGAAGGAATTTGCTCAAGTCGAGCAGAGAATCCATATTTTCCACAAATCTCACTTCCAGGAAGACTCTTTCCCCCATCCGCTGCCACATTAGTCCACACCGTTTCAAAATAGTATATAGTAGTAACAGCACAAATAAAGCAATAAACCATTGCATAAATCACGCTTTTGTTGTAAAGAAAAAAGAGAGGGGTCTCTTCACATTCTCATGTGAAAGTCACATGCACATGAAATCACTCTCTCAAACCACAGAGGAAAGACACGTTTCAAAGAGTGAAAAAGAAAGAGAAAGAGAGGGTGTGCTGATAGCTCATCGCTCCCCCCCTTCTCTCCATTCACTCCTTTAAAAAAAAAAAAACGTTTGTTTAGGAGGGAAGGGACAATGGAGGAGATGAAGAAGCTAAACCATCATCGACACACACCAAGATTTGCCTGGCATTGTTGCCTTGTTCTCTTCTCTGTTTTCACCATTTCCGCAACAGCTCATCAAGCGTTTGATTATGCTGATGCTTTAACAAAGAGCCTTCTTTACTTTGAATCTCAGCGATCCGGTCGGTTACCGTACAACCAACGTGTCACTTGGCGTGACCATTCTGGCCTCACCGACGGACTGGAACAAGGAGTATAGCTCCCAAACTCATTTGAATGTCCAGAAACAGGTTCTTTTTTCACCCTACGGTTGTTGTTCTAAGTTGAAGTTGTCTTTTTCTACTTTTGTTAGGTGGACTTGGTAGGAGGATACTATGACGCTGGCGATCATGTCAAATTTGGACTCCCAATGGCTTTCACCGTTACAATGCTGTCTTGGGGTATCATCGAATTCCATGATCAGATCGCTAATGCCGGAGAATTGGAGCATGCCTTAGAGGCTATTAAGTGGGGGACAGATTACTTCATTAAGGCACACACCAGCCCAAATGTATTATGGGCAGAGGTACATAAAATATGTGCTATTAATTCCATTCCCCAACAATAGCTTTTTAGACGGTTTACTACGTTATATTATGATCCAAAATTACATCAACAAATAATTGTACTGCCGTAGGTGGGTGATGGGGACACTGACCATTACTGTTGGCAACGCCCGGAGGACATGACCACCTCGCGCCAAGCCTACAAGGTTGATCAGAACAATCCAGGGTCGGATCTCGCCGGAGAGACGGCGGCGGCAATGGCGGCAGCGTCAATTGTGTTCAAGAAAACAAACCCATATTACTCTCACTTACTCTTGCACCATGCTCAACAGGTAGTTTACAAGTTACTGCAGCTTATAAATTATATGTTAGCACATGATTATGGAGATTAGAGTAGTTTGATTGACAAGTGGAAAACGTTGTGTTTTGGTGGTGTAGTTGTTTGAGTTCGGGGATAAGTATCGAGGGAAGTATGATGGGAGTGTAGGGGTGGTGAAGAGCTACTATGCGTCGGTGAGTGGATACATGGATGAGTTGTTGTGGGCAGCTTTGTGGTTGTACGAGGCCACCGACAATGAGGAGTACCTGAAGTATGTTATAAACAGGGCTCACTGCTTTGGTGGAATTGGTTGGGCCATAACAGAGTTCAGTTGGGATGTTAAGTACGCTGGGATTCAAATTATGGCATCAAAGGTAAACTCTCTCTTTAAATTCCGCTCTTTCCTCTGTTTCCAACTATCTATGCAATGCACCCAATGACCCAAGTCTTGTTGTGTTTTTTTTTATTTTTTATTATTATGCATATATTATTCTCAGATGCTTAGAGGTCAACACTAGTGTCATTTCATAATTAAAAAGAAAAAAAAACATTAGGGTCGTATCAATTCTTCGTTAGGAAGATTTCAAAATTTTTATGAGGTCAAATCAGCATCCATCCATGTCTAAGGTTTATGTCTTTAACCAATGTTTCGGTGTGTTTAATACTGTTAGAATTGAGATATTTTGATTTTTTCAATATGTCAAATTATTGACAAATACTGTAGTACCAAGAACACAACAAATCCACGCACACAATCTTTAGTTTTGAAAATAATATGACCACAGAGGAGTGAGACGTGCCAAGTTTTTTCCTTACAGCTTTTGCTTTTTCTTTTTCTTTTTGGCTTTTGAATTCTTATAATGAAAATGGGGATTTCAATTTGGTTGCTAGCTTGAGAGCGAGTCCCCTAAAATCTTCATGGGATTTTGCTTTTTCCTAGGTTCAAAGATGTACTAATAGTTTAATTTTGAAGCATACACTTTCCTCTTTTTTTAAGGCTAGCAAAGTGCACTGATAGAGTAACCCCAAATTAAGGAACCATCTTTTTAGTGTTTTAAAAATAGGAGCACAACTCCATGTGCATCTGATGCCCCTGAATGCCCACTCCCATTAACTGCCACTTGGCCTAAATCTAGTAGAAAGGGGCAGTAGTTTTCTGGGCTTCAGCTGTTCGACAATCAGAGGAGGGAAGGGAAATAGATAGAGAGATAGAGATAAAATTTTATCAGAGATCATGCATGTAGATGAGCTGAACTTGATTGGGTTGTCTAAACTATTTTAGGTAGGGTTAGGGCATGGTACAGAGACGTTTTGGTCCCACTGCCAATCCAACTGAATGGATACAGGCTCTTTCATTTATGAATTGTTAGTCGTTAGCGAAGGCACAGCTCGTTTATTTTTGTGGACCGACATTTTGTTGGCTCGGTTTTGGCAGTAAAATCTTTCTTATATTAGGGATTGATTAGGACTTTGAGAGGAGATTTTTCAATTGGGAAAATAAAATTATTCAGCTGAAAACTTTACTCACAATCAACCAAAATTGTTTCTAAGACCAAATTTTTTAGTTTGAATAGTATTCAAAGCATTCCTAAAGAATAAATGTGTTTTGGACTTCGAATTTGTTTACAATATTTGTCATCGTGAGTGATCGGAGGCGATTCAAAGATTTGGACAAATTAGCAAGTTATGCAGAAATTATAGCCGTGATTATCTGATGCCCGAAAGATGGGAAATTTGGAATTTACACGTGTTTTTGAAATTCGTCGGTGTTGAAACGTCCAATTAAGAGTGAAAACATTGGCAATAAGGGTCCTGACCTACCATTCGAGCGGCTGGCACCCATGGCGTGGTCAGTTTAGTGCAACTGTTGAATCTTGCGTCTTTCTTCAACTTTTTAATGGAGCTCCATTCTCTGAACATCTAACATCTTACGAAACTTCCATGTTCTCTACGAAGACAACGATGCATTTATCTCCAAACTTTGATCAACTTCAGCTTAAAAAAAGGCGGAAAAGACTAGGAACATAACTTAGATTCATGTCCCTGATTGTTTTTTCTGTAGCATTCAATGTCCTTAATGAGTTCTGAATTTTCCTTTGCAGTTACTGGAGAAAGAAAAACACAAGCACCACGCTCATGTTCTCAAGCAATACCGATCGAAAGCTGAGTACTACCTATGCTCATGTCTTAACAAAAACAATGCCAGCGACAACATCGACCGTACCCCAGGGGGTCTTCTATACGTCCGGCAATGGAACAATATGCAATATGTGTCGACGGCGGCATTCCTTCTGACCGTGTACTCCGACTTCCTTCGGGACTCCAACAAAAACCTCGATTGTCCAGCAGGAACGGTGGAGCATGGAGAGATCCTCCGTTTTGCCAAATCTCAAGTGGATTACATACTAGGCTCTAATCCGAAGAACACGAGTTATTTAGTGGGTTACGGTCCAAAGTACCCCACCAGGGTACACCATCGAGGGGCCTCGATAGTATCATATAGAGAGAATAAGGGGTTCATAGGGTGCACCCAGGGTTATGACAATTGGTACAGCCGGCGAGAGCCTAACCCTAATGTCTTGGTAGGAGCGCTGGTCGGTGGACCTGATTGTCAAGATAATTTCACGGACCAAAGAGATAACTACATGCAGACCGAGGCCTGCACATATAACACAGCACCATTAGTTGGCGTTTTCGCAAAATTTTTACACATGGAGGACAGCCATGAACCACAATTGGTTGCCTCTTCTTAGAAACAATATATCAAGTTTAAGGGAAAAAAAAAAACATAGTGTTGATGAGTACTTTAAATTACTTTTGTGTGTGGCTGAACTAAGGTGTTCAAGCCCCATTTAAATATTGTACCTTCATTTTTGTTGAGTGTTCATAATAGTAAAAGTATAAAGTTCAACATGTGTTTTTTCTCTTTTTTACTTTCTATTCTTGTTGGTTGGCCAAATGCATGGGGTGTTATTGTGTTCAAGGGTTTAATAATAACATTTTATATTGATTCAATGGTAAGCATGTGTATCTTTCAAGTTCAAATATTTTATCTTTCAATTTAAAATAAAATTTCCTAAAAATTTTAATAAAAAGACAATAAAATTCTTATAATTTTTACTTAAATTAAAATGAACCTTATATTTGAAAGTCTTATTACCTGTATTTGACCCCTAAATTTCTAAATTCTTTTTCAAACTTGCTTCTATAGAAAATTATCTTTAAGGCTTGAACATCATCTTTATACCTATCTTTTCCTCCCGAATCAACCTTCCTACAGCTTGCCAAAAGACGAAGCTCAATTATATGCTGCAAATGAAGTTTATAACAGAGGCTGGTTTTACCACAAATGGCACCGATTGTGGTTCTTAAGAGTCCCTAACGTGGAGCTACTAGTCATGACAGACACATACGAGAGAGGTTTTTACCGCTGTTTTGATCCCACCTCATTCCAAACCACCCGCAATCATGAATTGTTGGAAAAGAGACCAGCTTTTCCTCAACATTAACAACTACTTATTTCTCATTTACATTGTAAAGCCTAAGCTCATTAGAATATCAGTTTGCAGCATTAGTGTTTTTACGGATTTAGCAAGTTCATCGTCTCTGTTAATTTTTTTTAAATATCATAATTAAAAATGTTTAATCTCGATAATATTATTTATGAATCTTGATAAATAAATTTACAATCAAATTTAAGAGATGTTTGTATTAATTTTACCTTAAAAATTTCTCCCAAAATTTGTACAAATGGAGGCTCCATTGGTGGAGTGGTAATAAGAAATAGTATCCTGTTGTTGTGCTAGGTGGAAGACCTTGTCTCAACAGTAAAACCCAATTATTACCATGAAAAATGCATCCATTTCAGGATCTCAATGCTAAAAGACTAATGCAACTCGAATAATTAATTCAATGTAACTCCTCTTCCGACAACACTTAAAAAAGTCTTAGCTGCTTGGATTCAGTGTGTGTAAACACATAAAAGTTTTACCCTTTTTATCTTTTCACTTTTGAAATAAATTGTTTTCCAAACTAAATACCATTACACCTCTTATATCAAATATGAAGCTGATCATTACAGGAGATATACATCACCAATTTAGTTTGGAAACCTGGGCCTGCTGTGACAAACATGCCCCTTTTTTGGGCTCTACCTTCTGTTCCGCGGCCTTCCCTTCATCATGGTCCAAGTTAAATTTACATAATACTTTAAAATTTCTTTAAACTATTTTAAATTTTAAATTTTTTTATTCAATTTTTTTAAAAGTATTTTTTATTATATTTAATCAAATTTTTATATTTTTAATTTAAAGTAATTAAGCTCTTATAACTTGACTAATATGATTAATTAAATATCATTTATCAGTTTATGTCATGTGATGTTGAAATGACATATTGACATATTATAGTAGATGGTAATATAATTTGCTTATATGAGATGATGACATTATTATGTAAGTTTTTACTTTTTACATTAGTATTATGTGACATAAAAAATGATATTTTGATTAATGATAATTAATTAATAATTAATTATAAAAATTTATTTGATTTAAAATAAAAATATAAAAATTTAATCGAGTGAAATAAAAAAATAATAATTTATTTAAAATTTTTTAAATAGTTTATTAATTTTTTAAATTCAAATTGTAATATTATTTTTCCCTTTCATCAAAAGAAAATCAAATTTGAAAATAAACTCGATCAAAGATCTCAAAAAAATATTAAATAGGGAAAGGTGATCAGGATCAAAACCTTTTTATTTCTTTTAAAAAAAGTGTGTGGATAAGACATAAGAGCATTGTAGGTAAGTTTTTTGCGTTCATTATTGATTACCAAACTTTTCCATATTTTCATTTAGATCATCATTATTTATGTTTTAGTATTGTAGGATTGCCAGGTTTTATACCAATCATAATTAAGGCAACATCTGCACATCCACCTTATTTTGATTGAAATATATGAATTATTTTCAAACATTTCCTTGTTTACGTCATGATCCATGGCTTCAATCAGAAAGCGGCTTGGTTAATTATAGTGATGACTTAGAAAGTAATCATGCAGATTTGTCCTGACGACTTGAAATCTTTTTTCGCCATGAATTCTTCAGGGCATCAACAAACCTACCATAAAAAGAAAGTAAAATTAAATTTTTGATACTTTTAATGTTATTAGAAAATTTTTAATTTTTTCAAATAATTTTGAGAAAATAATGATCATTAATATTTATAAATATTATATTATTATTATTATTTTAGTCACTTAATTGCTTAAAAATAGACTTTTCATAAGATATTTTCAGTTAATTGCTCATTTCACAAGAACATGGTAATAGAAAACAAAAAAGAATTTTTATCAAGTGAGAAATTAATGTGAAATGTTATGTGAATATGTTTACGCTAAAACAACACCTAACGTGAAATATCACAGAAAACATCTTACCTGAAATATTATGTGAAAATTTTATTTTTTAATGATTAAGTGATTGAAATAATAATATTTATAAATTTTAATGTCTAAAATATTATATTTTAGATTTAAATTAACTACAGCGACCTTTATTGCAACCGACAATGTCGTGAGCAAGTTTTTGTAGGGTTCAACACCCATTGGCCAAGGGTGTTGACACCAGAACTTATAATAAGTGTTTGTTTAGTTTGATTTTTTTAAAAATTTATTTATCTTTTAGATGTAAAAGTAAAATTAAATAGAATTTTCAAAAAAAAAATTTAAAAATTAATTTTTTAAATAATAAAAAATAACTTAAAGAAAAGCTTTAAGAAAGAGTTTTTTTTTTTAAATACATCAGTTTTTAAAAAATATCTCTCTTTCAATCAATCCCCCTCTCCTCTCCCTTCCTTTGTAAATCATAATTTTTCAATGCAAAATTACAATATTTTTTTCCTCTACCTCTCTCTATAAATACTATTAAAAAAAATAAAAAATGCAGTAACAGAGTAGCAAAATTTAAATTTTTTTTTATTTTAATAAAGATTAAGAGAAAATAATATTTAAAATCTAAAGTTGCATTCAAGTACTATTTAAAGGTTTTTTCTTTTCTTCACAAAAAATATAATACTATTATTATTATAAAAGTTTGAGAGTTGTTTCGGTTTTTTTATGAATTTTTTTTATTTTAATATTTGAAATTGTATATAAATTCAAAATAGATTTGTTCCGTTTTGATTTATTAGGTGATTGAAAATTATATTTTTTATAGTAATTTTAATCGAAATTAAAATTTATATAATTTAGTTTACCAAATAGTTAATCAAACAATTTTAATTTAATTTTAAAAATTATTATTTTTCATAAAAACTTCATACTAATTTTTAAATTAAAAAAATTAAATAAAAAACGTTATATATGATTTTTAAGAAAAGTGAAAATATAAAAAAGTGGCTTAACTTATGGGTTTTAGTCATTGAAGTATAGGTCAAAGGGTGCAATAATTTTTTTTTGTAAAATATGGTAAATTAATTATTGTCTCGTTTAATATAGAGGAATTTCTCATCGTTTTGGTTCGTGAACATAGATATTAAGTTCAACAATATGTAAAATCGTTGTGCTCTTTGTTGTATGATTACTTAAGTTGAATTATTTGAACTATATTTATTACATCATGATCAAGGTACGTACAGTAGTTTATGAGATATTACTAATTATTCCCTATAATAATTAGTAACATAGAAATAAATTTCAAATTGATGGTTTAAAATCTTGGACGGTTTTCAATATTAGTAGAATCTTGCATAGAAGTAAGCCACTTGGACTCAACTCAAATAATAAAAATTTAAGTCATAATATTCTCTTTTGTAAAAGAAAAATAAAAAAAAAAAGTGTATACTTCCTTGATAATATATACGGGACTTCGGGGATCTTTCAGATATATCAATGTAGGACCCTCATTCGGCCTTACTGATCAAAAGTTTCAAAACAAATAATAATAATAATAAAAAATAGGAGGAAAGAGAAAAATCAGTACACGAAATCTGCTGCTCAGAGAAAGGTAGGGTTTTTCTTGCAGGAACTGGCCGACTTTATTACAAACGGGACAAGTAAGGGCTGTGGTAGGTCTCCCCGTAGCCCACCACAAGGATGCTCTCTGTTGAGCTCCTAAAACTGAGTTTTTCCGTGACCTTTTTTTTTTAACGGACACGTGTCCTTATCATAAATTTAGGATCATAATTTATCTGCACCATTTTCTTTTTTTTAATTAACTAATTTTGTGTACATTAATATAGATATTTTGATTTGGCTAGAGTTGGACCTTTCAGTGCTAAAACTAGAAAATGATTTAATGAATTAGAAATATAGATATATTTTTGAATATATGAATATTTACACCTAGAACTGGAAATTATCTTATAATCCTTAGCTATATTAAGAGTGCGTTTTCGATTTTTTCTTTGATTCAAGGAAGACGATGTTTGTGGAATGCCTGATTTATTTAGTCAAAGAGTTTTTGTATTTGAGACACTTGGTCAAGCTGCAATCAAAGAGTTTTTGTATTTGATACGCTTGGTCCAGCTGCAATAATTGAGCACAACAAAGTAATTATGAAAAGTTTTCTGGACATATGTAAATATAAGTTTATTTATTTCTTTTTTTTTCAATTTGCAATATGTAAATATGTATCTAATAAAATTTAAATATAAAAAAATTGAAAACATATTAAAAATCATATTAAAAACCGTGATTCGGGATCTCTTTCTTCGTTGTCGAGGGACACGTTGGTTGTGCATGACAATCCATTGTTTAGAGATGCATTTTTAGCTTCAGAGGGAAATTCTTTATTCTTTGAGGATAGTTTGGATTTGGATAGAGGGGAGTCTAATAAAGATGGGTTCATAAGAGACCCAGAAGAAAGAAACGATGAAGTAGAAATGGAGGAGCCTGAGGACTTTAAAATCGAATTGATAAATGGCATCCCTTCCTTCTCGATATCTGATAGGCTACAAGAAGAATTATCCAAGCAATGGCAGAAGTCTGCGGTAGTTATACTGTTAGGGTGCTCTTTGTTTTACAGACTCTTGAATACAAGAATTGAAACTTCATGGAGATTTAGAGGGAGATTCACAGTAGTTGATTTAGACTCTAAGAACTACTTTGTTAAATTTTGAAAAGAAGGTCATTATCTTTGAGCGTTGCTAGATAGGCCTTGGTTAATACAGGGCCATTACTTAATTGTTACTCCATGGACACCATTATTTTCAAGAGACAGTCAGTATTTATCAGTGATGGCAGCTTGGGTTTAGTTTCCAAGTGTGCCGCTTCACCTCTATCATATGCCTGTGTTGAGGAAAATTGCATCGGTGTTGGGTCGATTGCTTAAAATAGATTAGAATATAGATACAGAAAAAGAGGGGGAAGTTTGCTAGATTGGCTATTGAATTGAACCTCTCTAAACCTTTGATTCCAAAGATACTCATCAATGGTAGAACAAAGGCAATTAAGTATGAGTGACTCCCACGGGTGTATTTTGCTTGTGGACTTCATGGACACACCAAAGACGTTTGTAGCAAAACTGTCACTACTTCTGTACCTGAAAATAGTTAAGAGAGTGATGAAAATGTGGATGGGTTACAAACAGAAAGTTCTCAATTTGGTCCTGGATGATCGTTTCCCACAGGAAAAACAAAGTTCGTAATCTGAAGCAAAACACAGTACAAAATTCCAACTGTGATATGGTGAGTAATATTGGTTCTCGTTTTGCTGTGTTAAATGATTCTAATATGGAAATGGATAATATGCTAGATAGGGGTGATAGTAATTTTTGAAAATCTTTTATGGGAGAGCATTCAGGTAAGATGGTAAGAATAGGTAAGAATACAAAGGCTGTGGACGTTCACTCAAGTTGTAATGGGATATGTTTGAGCCTTGATAGAAAGTCGAGATTAGACAACAAGCTAGTTAGATTTAACAAAGGTGCTAAAAAGTTTAATTCAATAATAGGTGATGTGGTTGAGGTGGTCGGTTTGCAGTTAGAGGAGGCACCGAAACAGAGTATGGAGGTGTTATTAAGAGGTGAAAATGTTGCTGCCATTGAAGAAAAGGGTGATATCCCTATGGATGGAACGAACGATGTTCTTTCCAAGACAAACATGCAGACTGCAAGAGTTCTTGCTCAAATGGTGACACTGGACAGCTCCAAAAACTCAGCAGTACTAGTGGTAGAAGATGTTAATAATTCGCTCAATATTCCTGTGAAAGTCAGATTAGTGAAAACAGTGATGGATAGACATGGTGGTATAGTGATACATGGAAGGGAGGATAAACCTTCGGATAAAAAAGGAGTAGTTAGAGTTAATAAGAATTCTTTACGAAAGAAGGCTAGAATGAAACCAACAGCATTAATGGATCATATGATGAATGCTTCTCATTGGTTAGTCAAGGAAAACCGCAATGACCCCTCTCCGGTCGCTACCGGCATCCGAGACCTTCGAAAAGACCCGTCAAGTCCCGAACAAGCCTATCTAAAATTGCTCGTCAATCAACTATATACGATTACCATTTCATATTAATGTGCAAACATTATACTTTCATAACAATGAATTGAAACATACCCACACTTTTTTTTTATTTAAACTTTAAAGCATTTAATCACAAGTTGATACATTGAAATTCACGGTATTTAATTCTTTACTTATAAGAAAATCAATATATTTTATAACTTAATAAATAAAGTACTATGACTTGACCTCTAACAGCGGAGCGACTCGAGATAAAATGCTAGGAAATGCCTTTATCTATCCTCGGTGGATCGAACGTGCCGATGACTACATGCTAGGCTGATCCCTGTCTGCGAAGGGAAAAATAAGAGGGGTGTGAGTCTCACAGACTCAGTGATCATCGGCTCAGCGAGTATGACGTAGATGGGAAACAAGCAAATGGCAGATCGGTTGAATGTAGAAATGCAAGATTATAAAAATAATTTATTTCAAACGGGAGTTTGTGCCTTATATAAAAATTGAGAATTTCTTATAAAGTATAAACAATCGAGGTAATAAAATTTTCCTAATCAAAATACATTAATAACCATTTTCGAATCAAATCGATAAAATTGGACAAGCTCCCGTGAAATCAAACATTAATCGGGTGTATACATTATTCACAAATCACCTCGCACGCGAGAGTAAAATTCATATAACTATAAAATCAGGGGGAGTTGCGAAAACCGTTTAATTCCATTTTCACTATGCAAAGAAATGCAATTCATAATATTAAAGCTTATTTCAACCCATATAAAACAATTACATTTTGTCAAAAATAATCAACAAGGCTTATGACCCTCTTAAAAACTTAGCTCATGCCAAAAACTCATATTCGGTGATACCTTACGCCGGGGCATCCAACCGAATCCGCCAAAACTGTTAAAACAATATATATACTTAAAACATATTTTTACATTTGAAAACACAGCCGTTCCTTGGCGTTAGCTGAGCTCATCCTCACGTGGTGGTTCGACGTGAAGTGAACTCAGACTTCACCTCAGGTGATACCCTTCATGCCTCTCTATCGAGGTAAGATATAACCGGGTACCGTGCCCTTTTAATAGGCTGGTCCACGGAACCCGCCACTGCAGTGACTAACTAATTAACCCACCATATCAATAAAAATTTCGGTAGCATGACATGACTAACATTATTTTACCCAATCTATCAAGGTAAAAACAAAACCATTCATATAATCCATACAAACACAATTCCAGTCATCCATGCCCTTACATTGTCATAAGCCATCAATTTAAACCACACATACATATATATATATATATATATATATATAACACAAATATGTATTCTCCACTTACTCTTGAATCTCTTGGTTAAATAAAATCACTTTTAAAAGAATCCAAATTTCATTTTCAAGGGGATATTTTAAATTCTTTTCAAAACATTGATCCCCGAATCACGTTAAAACTCTCTTTTTGTAAAATGTTCATTATAAATATTTGCATGATATTTTTATATCAAAGTAGCATGATGAATACATAATATATTTCATGAATGTACTGTTGGTCCCAAATAAAGGTGCTAGAGGGAGGGTGAATAGCACTAACTCGGCTCTTCTGGTGGGATTGAGACTTGATCTCAAAATAAAGAAGATAAAGCAATGAAAATAATGGATAAGGTATTTATAGTGGTTCGGTCCAATACCTACATCCACAGCCTTGATTATCCAACCAAGGATTTTCAAATCAAACACTAAGACGATGGAATTCATAAGCTTCCACCAAGCTTTTACAATGGCTTTTCCAAGGCTTAGCCACAACCTTTACACTAGTTTTTCACAAGATCAATTAAAACCCAATGTGGTTTTCAAAGGCTCAACCACAACCTATCACTAGTTTTTCCCGGGCTGAACTAAAACCCCAATATGGTTTTTCAAGGCTCAATCATAACCTTTACTCTAGTTTTTCATGGGCTAAACTAGAACCCCAATGTGGTTTTCCAAGGCTCAGCCACAACCTATCTCTAGTTTTTCACGGGTTAAACTAGAACCCACAAGCATCCAAGCAAACCTTGCTTGATGCAAACACTTAGAGTGAAACACTCACTCTAAGGATACAAAGATGGAAAGAAGAAAGTACCTAGTGATCACACGGTTGATCTATGTGGTACAAGTTGAAGTGCTAAACACAAATATAAAGAATAGGCATTAAGGTTCAATGAAGAGTACAAAGGATTTTCAAGTTTTTCTACTCTTATTGGCTTGAATATGATGAAGTCTTTATTGATGAAGCCAAAATTTGGTTCCTTGGCATTTGAAGATCTTTTTGTAGTTGGAGAAGCTTGTCTGATGGCTGTTGGGATGTTTATAACCGTTAGAAACAGTTTGGGGAAGATTCTAGCCGTTTTCTTGTCTTGTAGTGACCTGGTGGATGTAGCAGACAAAGAGCACTTAGTCGGCTAAAATTTTTCCTTTGGTCGACTACGTTGGTTCTGTTTCAGACGCAGATTCCAGTGAGCGCTTAGTCGACTAACCCCATTTTCTTGATCGACTAACTCGATTCTGTTTCTCACCAAGCTTCACCTTTTCATTTCTCCACTTTGACCTTTGTTCAACCAATGATCTTCCTTGTCATATCAGGGGACTTCCTTTAAAATGATCATCCTTGTTTCTTATCCAAATCATATCTTTAAGTGCTCATTAGGAAGATTGAAATATTATTTATTTGTAGTTATTTCCCCTGCACACTTAGTTAGAAATGTTAGACGCAAATAACATGGGAATGTTTTATTATCATAAAAAACTAATAGAGTCAACAATCTCCCTCTTTTTTATGATGACAAAACATCCATTGATTAATAGCATGGTGCCTTTTTAATTCCTTTTTCAGTTTCTGTAGAAAATGAAGATTGCTCCCCCTAAGTTCATGCTTCCCTTAAATGTGTGCATATTTTTCATTTTATTCCAGAAAGTTCCTATCTTAGTTATATTCCTAGTGACATTGTACATACTTGCTTCTAATAGAAAATGTTCATATATGCAGGTTTAAGAGCAAATGATATGTTGACAGATTTTATCATATTTTCTACTTCTGCAGATTTCTGTCAATAGCTTGTAATTTTCAAATTTCATCATGTTAGCTCCAGATTTCATTCAGACCATCATTTTTCCAGTAGATTCTCTATAAACTATCATCCATATATACTCAAACACATATTCAACTTTGCATTATTGTGTCAGAATAGGTTTATCAGCATATTTATTCAATATCAGTACAACACCAGAAAATTGTAGCAATATTGCACAGTATCAGCAGATAAATTTCCAGCCATGTTTCATAATGTCATAAATATCATTTTCAGAGTTCAAGCATTTCAAACAATTATCAACAAGCATATTCTAAACATTCATAAAGTCAGCTAAGATTAAGATCATTGTTTGAATGCCATTGTGGCATGAATATCCAACAAAACAGTAATAAAAAATATTGTTCCAGAAATACCCCTAGTCTTGTAGTTGCTACCTATCTATCCTAGAAGTCTGGTACCTCTACCCTCAAAATTTTTTATTTTTCTTGATATATTCCCTAAAGGTCCAGTACCTCTACCCTTAGATTTTTTTATTTTTCTTGTAAATACTACTCTCCCTTTTTGTCATCATTAGGAAGGGGGCTGAGGTATCAATCTTCAGAGGAAGATGGTGAGGATTCATGGGACATAGTTTGTTCCTACCAAGGATTTAGGGGAACAGGAGATGGTGGTCTCAGAGGAGGTTGAGAGGCTACTTCAAGAGTTTACTAAGGAGGCTGAGGAAGTGTCTTTATAGCTCTCTCTGGAGTTGCCTGATCAGAAACTTCTATTGAGGCTTGAGGAATGCTTGCAAGAGGTGATTTTGCTTTTTCTGCCAATCTTGAAGACTTTCTTGTTCTTAGAGGTACAGATTTTCTTGCTATCTTCTTTTGTTTCATGGCAGGTGGCTGAGGCTTAGATGCAGGAGCTGTGTCTTTTACTTTTGCTTTTCCTTTGTTCTTCCCTTTTTCTGTAGCTCACTGTTCTGAGGTTATTGTTTGAGCAGCTTGAGCTGATGCTGCCTCTTTTTCTGCTTGCTCTTATCTTACCATCTGATAGAACAATCCCATGACAGACACTTCATCAGAATGAAGAGGTGATGCTTCATGTTCAAGATGAGATGGAGGCTGGTGCTCGGGAGAACCAAGTGGTGAACCAACTTCCTCAGTGCCTTGGTCATATGTTTCCTTTCTTGCTGAGGTGGTTTGGTGAGGTTCTTCAAGTTCTGGCTCAAGGTTATGATGACTAGGACTTGCACTTTGGTAGGTTGATCCTTCAGCTTGGAATTCAGGGCTTGCATCTTGGAATTCAGAACCTTCTGGTTGCAAGGCTGATCCTTCAGCACCTGGTCCTTCTGGTGCCATGCTCTCAGTAGCAGATGAGTCAGCATCAGTAGGTCCAGTTGGTATTTCAGATTTGGCTTTCAAGTTGGCTTCAATTTCATTCATTCTTTCTTCAATTTTAACAAGCCTAGCTCCCTGATCAGTGAACTTGGCATCCATTCTCATCAGCAGGTTGAACATTTCTTTATTAGAGAATGGAGGGGCTGTTGTTTCTAGTTGTGTGGGGGCTACCTCTGGTTGAGTTTGAACTGAAGTGATCTTCGAGGTCTTGCTGAAGGTGTCCCCATACACTATGTATCCCATTTTGATCAAACTTTCTAGGTAGATTGGTTAGTCTCTATTCTTGACCATATCCATATCATACCTTTTTACCCATATTCCTTTCTTCTTAACAAGAGATGTGATCACATTCTTATAAGGCAAATGGATATTCTCCAGTTTACATGCTGCCCTCATCCTTTCAATCATAAACCGTCCAAGATTCATAACTTCACCAGTGAATGCATGCTCCATCAGCCAAAGGTCTTGAAAGTTGATGTAGCTTAAGCTCCCACTTCTACCATGCAAATTGGCAGCTACAAAGTAATGCAGGATTTTAAATTGTGGACTAATGATCAGTCTAGCATTACTCTTTGAGGAGAATTTTTCTTTCTTTCCGGTGACAATTTCCCATACAAAAGCAGGATTATACTTGTCAAGCATTTCATACTCTCAATTTTCTCCTTCAATTCCTAGCAAGTTACTCAAGTCTGAGGCTGTAACTAAAAATTCTTTCCCATTTAGAAAAACATTCAGATTTTCTTCTAAATAATCCTCTGAATCTTCAAGCTCTCTTTCACTAAATGCAATGCTAGTATAGAATTCTTTAACTAAACTAGCACTATACGTTCTGTCTTTGAAAGAGCTATCCTCATTAATACTCAGTTTATTAAAGTAATCTGTCAAGCTTGTTTGGAGTTCAGGAGTTTCACTGAAACTCTCCCAGTCAATGTACTTTCCACATGTAATAGGGACATTTTCAATTTTCCTAAATCTTTCTTCATGAATTTTGTTTCTAAATTTCATGGAAGAAGTAGATGAAGTACCTTTTTCTCTTTTGTTCTTCTTTCCCAGTTTCTTAGTCTTCTTCTTTTTCTCTTTTTGTTTATTCTTCTCGGACTCTTTCCTAGTCTTCTTTGTTACCGAACTCGATGCCCCTTTTTGTTTCTTTTTTGAGTGCTCAGCTTCGAGGTTTTCTTTTACTAGTCTCTTCTATTTTTTCTTTGCTAGCAAATCCTTAAACAGGGTCGATTTGGCCATTATGATTTCTAGAGATGATTTTTTCTTAGGGTTCCAAGATGACAGAAGAGTGGTTCTCGGTTGGTTTTAGAAGAGGAAAGAAGCAAATGAGATAACTAGGGTTGAGAGAATCGACTTTCAGAAGATCAAGAAGTGATTAACAGTTTATAACTTAGAAATCGTCTGCCTCTTTTTTTTACAAATGCCTCATTTTCCCAAAATTCAAAACTCCCTCTCATATTTTTACTATTTACTGCATCAGGTTTTCCCTTTTTATTTTGTCACCCGGTAGGCACAATATTTCATTAATTTAATCCTTTATCACTTAGCCATCAGTTCTTTTGATCTATTAAAATAGAATGCTCTTAGTTGACTGAGTTTCATACTTTAGTCGACTAAGTTTTTTCTGTTTTTCTCTATTCAGTCCAGACTTCTTCCTTTAATTCTTCCAAGCAACATATTCCTAGATTTCTTCTAATTTTATAGAATCTATTCTCACTAAGGGGTTTTGTAAATATATCAGTGAGTTGGTGTAATGTGCTCATGAATTTAATATTGATTTCTCCCTTAGTTACATAATCTCTAATGAAGTGATGTCTAATCTCAATGTGTTTAGTTCTTAAGTGTTGTACAGGATTCTTTGAAATATTTATAGCACTGATGTTTTCACAATATATGGGAGTGTTATTCATGGACAACCCGTAGTCTCTCAATTGTTGCTTAATCCATTAAACCTGTGTACAATAACTTCCTAGGGACACATATTCTGCTTCAGCAGTGGACAATACTATAGAATTTTGCTTCTTGCTTGACCAACATACAAGCATGCTTCCTAGCAGCTGACATGTTCCACTTATGCTTTTCCTATCAGTTCTACTTCCTGTAAAGTCAGCATCTGAATATCCTACAAGACTGAATAGTGAATCCTTTGAATACTAAATTCCAAGACTTTGAGTTTCTATAAGATATCTAAATATTCTTTTCACAGTAGTAAGGTGTGTTTCTTTAGGTTGAGACTGAAATCTAGCATATAAACACACATTAAACTGAATATTTGGTATACTTGCAGTCAATAAAAGAAGAGATCCAATCATACCTCTATAGAGCTTTTTCTACATCTTTACCTTTCTCATCAGCATCAAGCTTTGTAGATGTACTCATTGGTGTGCTAATGGATTTCAGTTTCAGCATATCAAACTTTTTGAGCATGTCTTGAATGTATCTGTCTTGGCTGATAAAGGTTCCTTCTTTGCATTGTTTGATTTGAAGGCCAAGAAAGTACTTCAATTCTCTCATCATGCTCATCTCGAATTCTCCCTGCATTTCCTTAGCAAAGTTCTTGCAAATAGATTCATTAGTAGCACCAAATATTATGTCATCAACATAGATTTGAACTATGATTAGATCATTTAGGTATCTCTTGATAAACAGTGTGGTGTCAATGCTGCCCCTAACATAGTCTTTTTCTACCAGAAACTTAGAAAGCCTTTCATACCAAGCTCTAGGAGCTTGTTTCAATCCATAGAAGGCTTTATGAAGTTTGAGGACATGACTTGGTTTCTCAAAATCTTCAAAACCAGCAGGTTGTTCAACATATACCTCCTCTTGAATGAGTCCATTAAGGAATGCACTCTTCACATCCATTTGGTACAAATTGAAGTTCATAAGACAAGCAAAAGCAACTAGTAATCTTATGGCTTCTATTCTAGCTACTGGAGCAAAGGTTTTTTCATAATCTATTCATTCCTCTTGATTATATCCTTTTGCCACCAACCTTGCTTTGTTTCTCACTACATTCCCTTGATCATCAATTTTATTTTTAAACACCCATTTAGTGCCAACTATAGGATGATTTGAAGGCTTATGCACTAGTGACCACACATTATTTCTCCTAAATTGATTCAGCTCTTCTTGCATGGCTAAAATCTAGCTTTATTCTTTTTCAGCTTCTTCAAAACTTTTAGGTTCAATTTGAGAAATGAAAGCTGAAAATTCACATGTCTCCCTAGTTCATTTCCTAGTCTTAACTCCATGAGATATGTCACCTATGATTTGTTCTTGATGGTGATCTCTCACATATCTCCAGTTTCTAGATAAGTCACTATGCTAGATTTCTTGTTTTTGTAAATTTTCAAGTGGTGGAGCTACAGGTTCTTCCCTAGATGAGTCTTCCTCATTATTTTTGCTATCATCTAGACTCATTTCTTCCATGTGTCTTTCTAGATCTTCTAAATCTTCATCATCCTCATGAGCTTCCTTTTCAACATGGATTGATTCATCAAAACCTATATGGACAGATTCTTCAACATTTAGTGTCTTTTTGTTGAAAACTCTATAAGCTTTTGAGTTCATGGCATATCCCAAGAATATTGCTTCATCACTTTTAGCATCAAATTTTCCTAATGACTGTTTTCCATTATTCAGAACAAAGCATTTGCAGCCAAAGTTCCTAAGGTAAGAGATGTTTGGCTTTCTTCCTTTGTACAGCTCATATAGGGTTTTTGACATGATTGCTCTAATTGAAACTCTATTAAGTATATAAGCTGCTGTATTAACAACTTCAGCCCAGAAATACTTAGGAAGATTGTTCTCACAAAGCATGGTTCTTGCCATCTCTTTCAATGTTCTATTCTTTCTCTTCATAACTCCATTTTGCTAGGGTGTTCTAGGTGCTGAAAAGTTGTGTTCCAACCCCTTTTAATTGCAATATTTCTCGAACTCATCATTTTCAAATTCTCCTCCATAGTCACTCCTAATCCCAATAATGGATGTGCCTTTTTCATTCTCAACTTTCTTGCAATATCCTATGAAAGCTGATAATGCATCATTCTTGTGAGCAAGGAAATATACCTAAGTGAATCTAGAATAATCATCAACAATCACTAAACCATAAGATTTACCACCTAGACTTCTGATGCTAATTGGACCAAAAAGATCAATATGAAGCATTTCAAGAGGTTTCGATGTTGACACAACATTCTTAGCTTTGAATGAAGTTCTGACTTGTTTTCCTAGCTGACATGCTTTACATACTCTATTATTTTCAATCTTAATGCTAGGTAGTCCTACAACCAGATTTTTCTTAATTAGTTTTGACATGGTGTTCAAACTAACATGTCCTAGTCTCCTATGCCACAACCAGCTATCATTTTCAGCCTTGGCTACCAGACATATTTCACTATCCTTTTCTAGATCTTCAAGAAAGATGACATACATGTTTTTCAATCTATTTCCTATGAAGGTAGTCTTGTTAGTGCCTATGTCTATTACTTCACATTTGTTGAAATCAAAACAAACCTTACACCCTTTGTCACATAGTTGACTTATGCTTAGCAGATTATGTTTTAGGCATTGAACAAATAACACATGACTGATTTGTGTACAGGAGTTCTTACCAACAGTACTTGTACCTTGAATTCTTCCTTTTGAATTATCTCCAAAGGATACGATGCCTTCTTTTTTCTTGTCCAGCTGTGCAAATAGCATTTCATCCCTTGTCATGTGTCGAGAGCAGCCACTATCCATGTACCATGGCTGCTTCTTCTTGTGTTGAGCCTTTGAACATGTTTCCTTTAGGTGCAACTTAACCTACAAAAATATAGTTCAGTTCTTCTTGATAGGTACCTATGCTTTGATGGGTCCTTGAGTGTTAGTGTTAACAAAATAACCTTTCGGCACTCAGATTTTTCTGGTTTTCTGCACATTTATGTTTTTGACACAATCATAAGATAAATGACCATATTTTCCACAACAATAGCATCTAGATGATACTTTACGGTAATTCTTCTTACTATATGAATTTTTCTTTAAAAAATCATTGTTTAAACACTTAAGAGTTGTATTTTCATCAAGAGCTTTTTGTAAAGCATTTGTTTTATTTTCGAGCTCTACTTTCATGATTTCAAAATCTGTTTTTGAGTGTTCCAGTTCAGTTTGAAGCAAATTTCTTTGTTCAAAAACAAAGTTGAAATCAAGTTTTATTTTTTCCAAATCTTTTTCAAGTGATGCGGCCTTTTTCTTCAAATTTTTGTACTTTAAAAACAGGCTTTCAAACTCATCACATAACTCATTATATTCTTCTTGCAAATCATTCATAGATATATCACAAATCGATGAGCATACCTCTGTTTCATCATCTTTTGCCACCAGGTAAATGTTTGCTCTTTCTTTTAAGCTTTCTTTATCAGATTCTGTGCTTGAATCACTATCTAACCAGGCTGCAGCAACCTTTGCCTTTTTTGATTTTCTATTTTTCCTTGGAATTTCTTCCTTTAGCAATGGACATTCAGATTTGTAATGCCCTGGTTTTTTGCATTCGTAGTAGATCACTTCTTCTTTGTTATTGCTTTCATTCTTGTTTTTCTTCCATGAAGGACCTTGATCCCTTTTTAAGATTTTTCTTACAAATCTTCGATTATTTCTTCCCATCAGTTTTCTCAATCTTTTTGCAACAAGTGCAAGTTCATCATTATCATCGCATGAGAGTTCTTCCAGCTCTTCTTCAAGGATGCTGGCTTTGAGTGCTATGTTCTTCTTCTTCTCTTTTGCCTCTCTTTTATCCTCTTCTTCTTCTTCCTTGACTTCCAACTCATGTGTGAGGAGTGACCCGCATATTTCATCGAGTGTGATGATGTTCAAATCTTTAGCTTCTCGGATGGCAGTCACCTTTGGCTTCCAAGACTTAGGTAGACTCCTAAGAAGTCTTTTTACAAACTCATGCTCAGGGATAGGTTTTCCTAATTGGTTAAGTTTATTTGTAATGTTTGTGAACCTATCAAACATGCTGGTGATGTCCTCACTAGGTTTCATTTTGAACATCTCATAGTTGTGGGTCAAGAGGGCAATTTTGGACTCCTTAACTTGAGAAGTCCCTTCATGAATTATTCTTAACTTGTCCCACACTTGCTTAGCTGTTGTATAGCCTGAGACTTTGTTGAACTCAGTGGGAGTTAAGGCACAGTGCAAGGTGTTGATAACCTTAAAATTGGTCTGCACTTTCTTAGTTTCAGCCTCAGTCCATTCAGACATTGGCTTAGGCATCAACTCATTTATAACCACATTTACAATTGAGGGATTAAAGGGACCATCTGTGATGACATCCCACATTTCATAATCTATGGCTCTAATGTATATTGACATCCTAGTGCTCCAATAAGGGTAATTAGAGCTATCAAACAGAGGTGGTCTGTTTATAGATTGTCCCTCGGCTATAATTGATTTTTATAGAGCCATTTGGATCCTCTATAAGGGTGTTAGACCTTGTATGCAGAGAGCTAGCTCTGATATTAATTGTTAGTCCCAAATAAAGGTGCTAGATGGGGGTCGAATAGCACTAACTCGGTTCTTCTGGTGGGATTGAGACTTGATCTCAAAATAAAGAAGATAAAGCAATGAAAATAATGGACAAGGTATTTATAGTGGCTCGGTCCAAGACCTACATCCACTACCTTGATTATCTAACCAAGGATTTTCAAATCAAACACTAAGACGATGGAATTCACAAGCTTCCACTAAGCTTTTACAATGGCTTTTCCAAGGCTTAGCCACAACCTTTACACTAGTTTTTCACAAGATCAACTAAAACCCAATGTGGTTTTCCAAGGCTCAACCACAACCTATCACTAGTTTTTTCCGGGCTAAACTAAAACCCTAATGTGGTTTTTCAAGGCTCAACCATAACCTTTACTCTAGTTTTTCACAGGCTAAACTAGAACCCCAATGTGGTTTTCCAAAGCTCAACCACAACCTATCTCTAGTTTTTCACGGGCTAAACTAGAACCCACAAGCATCCAAGCAAACCTTGCTTGATGCAAACACTTAGAGTGAAACACTCACTCTAAGGATACAAAGATGGAAAGAAGAAAGTACCTAGTGATCACACGGTTGATCTATGTGGTACAAGTTGAAGTGCTAAACACAAATACAAAGAATGGGCGTTAAGGTTCAATGAAGAGTACAAAGGATTTTCAAGTTTTTCTACTCTTATTGGCTTGAATATGATGTAGTCTTTGTTGATGAAGCCAAAAGTTGGTTCCTTGGCATTTGAAGATCTTTTTATAATTGGAGAAGCTTGTCTGATGGCTGTTGGGACGTTTATGACCGTTAGAAATAGTTAGGGGAATATTCTAGTCGTTTTCTTGTCTTGTAATGGCCTGACGGATGTAGCAGACAAAGAGCACTTAGTCGACTAAAATTTTTCCTTTGGTCGACTAAGTTGGTTTTGTTTCAGATGCAGATTCGAATGAGCGCTTAGTCAACTAACTCCATTTTTTTGGTCGACTAACTCGATTCTGTTTCTCACCATGCTTCACCCTTTCACTTCTCCACTTTAACTTTTGTTCAACCAATGATCTTCCTTATCATATCAGGGGACTTCATTTAAAATGATCATCATTGTTTCTTATCCAAATCATATCTTTGAGTGCTCATTAGGAAGATTGAAATATTATTTCTTTGTAGTTATTTCCCCTGCACACTTAGTTAGAAATGTTAGACACAAATGATATAGGAATGTTTTATTATCATCAAAAACTAATGGAGTCAACATGTACATGACACAAACAATAAGGCACATTTTTCTTTAATGTATATCGTTTCGAAAAGCTTGTTTCCCTGTTTAAAACACTTTACATATAATTTATATATATACATATATATCCCAAATGATTTCTAAAAATCATTTGTATTCACAATTTTTTAAAATTCTATCAACACATGATTTCCACAATTGTATGCATTCGATAAATCATGCGTAAATATATATATATATATCTATAGATAATCTAAAAATTTTAAAATTGACACCCCCTACTCACCTTGAAATAGTGAGATATTACATCGCTATTTTCTACTTGCTGATCGCTCGTCAATTCCTCCGACACACCACTGTAGTGCACTATATTCACTTAAGCACTTCCAAATTTCCACATTTATTTTCTCTTTTGGGCTTTTCTTTTCCTTCTTGCCATTGGGCCTTCTCCATTTTTTTTTCGATTTGGGCTAAGCCCATTTATTTCTTATTGGGCCATGCCCACTTATTTGTTATTGGGCCATGCCCATTTTTTTCTATTATTTCATTTTCATTTTCATTTTTTTCTTTTTTTTTTCTCTCTTCCACGTTTCTTCCTTCTTCCCTTTGGTTTTTCTTCCTTCCTCCCTTCACCACCGTGGCTTCTTTTCCCTTCACCACCACTGGTCACCACAAGCCTCCATCAATGGTAGCAAAAACCTCCAAAAATTTTTAGCAACATCCCTTATTTTTCTACTTCAAACTCAGCTCCTTTTTCTTCAAATTTTTGGCAGCACAAAGTTGCCCTTTCTCTCTCAAAACTGGCAGCAAACAGCTGCAAAAATCAACAGCCAGAGCTGCTTCTTCCAGTTTCAAAAATTAGCAACAAAACCTCAATAATTTTAGCCACAAAAACCTCAAAAATCAGCAACCATAGCTATACCTTTCAGCCTCCAAAATCAGCTCTTTCTCTCCTCAAAAATCAGCAACAAAAGCTCTCTTTTCCTCTTTCAAAGTGCAGCAAAAAAATCAGCTTCTTACCTCCATCAAGATTGCCAAATTTCAGCTTTTTTCTTCCCTTCACTTCATGGCATTTTTCTCTTTTTTTTTTCGTCATTTCTTTCTTCCTTCTTTTTTCTCTTCTTTTTGCTTTGGTCGGCTTTCCTTCTCTCCCTCATAACCAACTTCTCTCTTTCCTTTTTTTCCTTGTTCAAGTGGTCGGCCCTCACTTTTCTAAATATTTCCTTCTTTTTATCTTTTATCTTTTTCCCTCTCAATTGACTGGCCACTTTTTAGATTTTTCTTCTCTTTTTTTTTGTTTTCTTTTGCTTTTGTCTTCATTCCTTTCTCGACTCATGTGGCCACTCATGCACATAAAAAAAAATTATTTTGACTTTTCAACATATTTTCTTCATTATTTCTTTCATTTCACTCCCAATTCAATTCTTTTCTTTATTATTTTATCATTCATTTTATTTGCTACACAATCTTCCAACTTTCGTATTTTAAAATTCAATCCTTCCGACACTTTTAAAAATTCTAATTTCTTTCTATTTTTCTTCCTTTATACATATATAATCCAAATATTGAGGTCACATTTCAACGCGGTGTCCATATAATATTTAAATATTTACTTACCGCGTTAGCTCAATTTATTAAAATTGCACTGTACAGTACAATTGTCGTCATATTCCTCCAAAATTCTTCTTTACTTCTCCTTCCTCAATTAAATTAGTCATATTCTATTTTTCATGACTAATTTCGACAACATATAAAATATTATTTTATTTCAAAAATTTTCACTTACCTTCTTTGGTCCCGAAACGCATTATTATGTCTCGGTTTACTTCCGAATCATCATTCAGCTTACTAATTCATCCTCGATGAAAATATTATTATTTAATTAATGTTTCTGCTCGTGCGAAATATTTTATCCTTGAGCATTCCTTTCATCCTTTGTCGTTCTTTAGTACGTCAATTCACATCAAATGATCATTCGTTTGATCAATAAGGTCTTATTTATGTCTAACGAGGGTACGGGATATTACAAAAACCTACAAGTGAGTCATAGTTCAAGTTAGGTTGATTTAATCATGAGGAATCTCCTAAGAGTAGTGCGGATGAGGATATCTTCATGTCAGTAGAAGAAAGGAGGAGCTCCTAGTAAACCTTTCTTTATTTAAGTATTTTTAATGGATTTTCATATATTAGTTTGGAATTTTTAAGGGGTTAACAACGACAACCTAGTATGAATCTTAAATGATTTTGGGAGACAATATAATATTTCAATGTTAGTTTTAGTGGAACCTTGCATCAATGGTATACAAGCGAACCGTGTGATCAATAAGTTGAGATATAGTGGATCTCATTGGGTTGAAGCACGGAGACTGTCTGTTCGCATCTGGATACTTTGGAAGGATGATATTCAAGTCAATGTGATTGGTAATCATAATCAGTGCCTACACGTATCAGTTGAGGTACCATCTGGATTTATTTAGTTCTTTTCAACTATTTATGGACATCCTAATGCTTTGTTAAGGCACAAATTGTTGACAGAATTATCTAAATTTGTAACTTTAGTAAATAGACTGTGGCTATTAACTGGAGATTTTAATGCTTTTCTTTTTACACATGAGAAGGTAAGAGGACCTTTGAGGGGTAGCAAGCCCTGTATGTTATTTTATAAATTTGTTAATGACTACCAATTACTTGATCTTGGATTTCTAAGCCCTCTTCCGTTCACATTGAAGCGTGGCTTGGTATCGAAAAATTAGATAAGGCGATTTGCAATACCTCTCGGAGATTATAATTTTTTGAAGCAATTGTACATCACTTACCAAGAGTTTGCTCAGATCATAACCCTTTACTAATTAAGACTTGTGGGAGAAAATCACTAAATGGGAATGTTGGGTTTTGCTTCCAAGCAACATGGATTACACATAATGATTTTGGTAATTTTGTACAATGCTCTTAGGATGAGTCTCTTAGTATCGATAAAACTTTTTCGAATTTTGCTACTTTGGCTAATCAGTGGAATAAGGCAGTGTTTGGGAATATTTTTTACAAAAAGAAAAGATTATTAGCTAGACTAAATGGTATTGAAAAAGCTCTCGAGGTCTATTTGTCGACATGGCTTAGAGAATTGGAATGTAATCTACAATTGGAATATGAAATTATCTTACAATAGGAGGAAATTTACTGGTTACAAAAATCCAAGATGGAATGGTTGAAACTTGGGGATCGTAACACTCACTATTTCCACATTAGAATGACACGTCGTAGGAACAAAATGAAAATCTTTAGATTACGGTTGAACAATAGAGAATAGTGTGATGATCAGGCGATTTTATGAACTCTAGTAGTGAACTTTTATAAAGACCTTTTATTCTTCAGATAATGTTCACCTTTCGATGTTTTAGATCCGTAAAACCTTTCCCCCATTGGACCAAATGACAATTGATAACTTGATTCACATAATTGAAGATAAGGAGGTTCATGATGCTTTGTTTAATATGAAGCCTCTTAAAGCTGTTGGTGTTGATGGATTTCCTGCATTATTTTGCTAATCTCAATGAAATGTTGTTGGTAAGTTTGTTACTAATTATATTCGAAACATATTTGACAGTGCAAATATTAGATCTAATATGAGCAAGTCAATAATTACATTGATTTTGAAAAATAGTATCCCAGAATCAATTTCACAGTTTTGCCCTATAAGTCTACTCTCGGTGGTGTTTAAAATTCTGATGAAGGTAATAATTAATAGGCTGAAGCCTTATATGAGCTATCTGGTTACGGATAATCAATCTAGCTTTATACCAGGAAGGCATATAACAGATAATATAGTGATTGCATAAGAAATGGTGCATTCATTTTAGAAAAAACAAGGTAGAAAAGGTTAGGTGTTAGTGAACATAGACTTAGAGAAGGCTTATGATCGTTTTTGTTGGAAGTTTATTTACGACACATTATTAGAAGCTCTTATTCCTCAGAAGTTGGTGGATATAATTATACGAAGTTGGAAATGTTGCCAGTTCACAGATAATATGGAATGGTGAGTTAACTGATAACTTTGTTCTATCTAGAGGTCTTAGATAGGGTGTCCATTATCCCCATATATATTTGTATTATGTATGGAAAGGTTAGCGCATAGTATCCAAGTTGTAGTAGCCAATGGCAATTAGAAATCGGTTCAGTTAAATAAACGAGGCCCTCTTCTTTGCTGATGATCTAGTGTTATTTGTGGAGGCATCTATCTCTCAAATAGAGATGGTAATGGGTCTTTTACACAATTTTTGTGTATGTTCAAGTGAAAAGGTTAGCATTACTAAATCTTCCTTTGATTATTTGAATCATGTATCGAGAAACATGATTTGTGAGTTTGTAGCTGTATCCGAATTCTCCCATACTAGCGATCTAGGTAAGTATTTGGATGTGCCATTATTTCAGGGGTGCAGGAGGGGAGCCCTTTTTCAATATTTGGAAAAAAAGATTACAAATAGGTTGAGTTCTTGGAAGACATCATCACTGTCCTTTGTTAGTCACTTGACGTTGGTTAATTCTATCCTACCTTCTATACCATAGTATGTAATGCAAACAATGTCCATTCATGTTGAATTTTGAAAACGAATAGAGTTTGCTTATTGAAAATTTTTGTGGGGTGGAGATGCAAGCAATAGAAAGGTTCATATGATGAGTTGGAAAGAGGTTTGTATGCCCAAAGACGAAAATGGCCTAAATGTTAGGTGCTTGAGAAAAATGAATGATGCATTTACTCTGAAATTATGTTGGTCATCAATCACTAAACTTAAGGCTTTATGGGTCAAAGATTTGAGATCCAAATATAATTTAAGTTCATCTTTTATTCCTGATAAGGTGTTTCATTCAGGAGACTAAACTTTATGGAATTTGTTATCCAGGCTATGAGGGACATTTAGAAGAAATATTCATTGGGTAGGGGGCGATGGCTATATGACAAGGTTCTGGTAAGATATTTGGATCAAAAAGCATCCTTTGAGAGAGGCTGCGAAATTAATGAGAGTGGATATTACTGACCAGAATTGTGTTAAGGAATTTATTCTTTCTAATGTGCAATGGGGTTTACGGTGAGTCGTTTATGCATTACCAGTGGAGGAACTCCATTTACTTTCCATTTGCATTGTACCTAGTTTCTTGTCCATGGCTGATGAGCCTTATTGGGCACTATCACCCTTTAGAGAATTCATGGTGGCTTCAGCTTATGACTTGTTACGAGGTTCTACGGTTATTGATGATGATGATGAGAATAGGGGCTTATATAGATTAATATGGCATTGACAGGGTCCATAAAGAATTAGAACCTTCATTCTCCATAGCTTAGGAGAATGCCTTCTTACCAACATGGAAAGGGTGTGTAGACACTTGTCAAATGATAAACTGTGCCCTTAATGCAAAATTAGTGATGAGTCAATGCTACACATGTTGAGGGATTGCCCAACGGCAACTACAACATGGTGTCAAGTTATTCCTTATGGTGAGTCTTTTCATTCTTTACTTCATCTAAGAAGGATTGGTTTACTTATAATCTTATCAATACTAAGATGAAATTTAATCAAATTCCATGGAACATTGTGTTTAGAACTACTTGCTAGTTTTTATGGAAATGGAGGAATGCCTTAGTGTTTGAAGGTAAAATGCTTGTTACGGCTGGTCACTTGAATTTAATTATGAGTTTTGCCTCTGTTATTCATAAGGCCAACATGGTTAATTGGAAAAGCACTTCTTCTACTATAGTTAAATACTAAGAAATTCATATAAGTTGGTTCCTTCCAACTGATAACTAGATTGTGTTAAATTCAGATAAGGCCTATAAAATGATTATGGGACAAGCTATTACTAGTGGGGCCTTATGTAATGCCTTAGGTGGCTAGCTTGGTGGTTTTTCAATGCTATTAAGGGCATGTATAGCATACAGAGCTGAGCTTTGGGGAGTATATAAAAGGTTACTGCTTGCATGGGAGTTGGGTATCAAAAGAATCATTATACAAGTGGACAATTTGCTAGTAGTTCAAGCAATTACTTCTTCTGGTTCACCTCCATGTCAAAATTTTGATTTGATCAATGCAATACGTAACTTGATGGAACAGGAATGGAAGGTAATCACAAAGCATATCTATAAAGAAGGAAATCGCTTAGCTGATTTTATGGCGAACTTAGGCTTTTTGATCACAAGCATTTATTCGATTTTTTATTCTCCTCCTACAAGAGCAAATGATCTTATGATGTATGACATGTTAGGGATTTGTCTCCCTCGATTAATAAGAGCATAAATCATTTCTTTCAAAAAAAAAAAGATATAGTATTTTATTAGAGAAACAAATATATAATAATTACCATTTATGATTTGTTTTTTATATTTTTGAAACATTCGATTATTAAAAGTTTTATTGATTTTTGGTATAATACTTGAAAAAGTTTTTGATATTATTCAAGAAAATTAAAATAAGTTATTATTATTATTTCATTCAATCAATGTCATGTATTTTTATTTTGGGTCAAATATGTTTTATGGCTAGCAGTTGACTAATTATCATGTAAAATATGGTACTAAAAGGGAAAATGGTGCAACAGATGAGTAAATGAGAGAAAGAGAAATGTTCTCATTGAATCACACACAGGATAATGTACAAATAAGAGAATATATACAACTTTACACATGTAAGTAAAAAAAAGAATAAGCCTAACTAATCCTTGTATTAATTACATAACTAATTTAACTAATTTTTGAAAATCAACTTCATTAGTGGAATGGTGTGTTTTACTAGCATACTGCCTATGTTTTTTTTGTTTGAATGAAATGGTGCATATGGCTATTCTTCTGTCCTTCAATGGCTCAAGTCCCTCGATTCCATTTCTTTGCTTGCTTTCCAACCTTTTGTTCCTTCTTCCTTTGTTTCCCAACCATTTATGATGGTTCAGGACTTATTTATTTATCTCATTTCTAATAATGAGTCAAAATGTCACTTATCATTTTATAATATTATGTTTTGCATTAGATAGAGGACTGAAATTATATTTTGCATATTATATTACTAATCTATAGATTGAGATGGATACAATGCTTTTTGTGCAAATGATACATGATAGGGGTCTTGGTTTAGCTTATTGTTGTTGTATTTTAGCATTAACCAAAAAATGCCTCGTAGACAATTATTTTTTGAATTTCCCACATTCATTGAGAAGGTAATAGAGCTATAGATTTTTTATCTAAAAGAAGGCATCTTCATCATGGGCTTAACATGTTTCATCAGGCAAAGCACGAGTTAAAAGGAATTTTACAACTTGATAGATTTTGTGATCCTTACATTTGGTTTAGGCATGTATAAAGGAGTAGTACTCCTTATTATTTTTTCCTAAGTTCCTTTATGTCCCAACACAATCTAGGGATCATGATCGACATAGGGATATTGAATGAAGTTACCCTCTTAACCCATTCAAGCTTAAATAGTGATTAAATTAAGTACTCGTAAGTATGCCAACATTAACATTATTAATTGTATATGAGAAAATATATTTAATCATCCTACACATTCACGTGCTTAACATTGCGGAAGCGAATAAACATAAATCTAGGCATTGGCCATTTTGTGGTGGATATCACCCATAAGCCATCTAGTGGCTAAACATTCAAAGCATATTCGTTACAGAGTGTTAATTATTACATGACATAAACAAGTCAATAAAACATAATAGTATGAAAACATAAGGATAGACTTGACCAATGAAGTACGACATCAAAAAAAAAAGGCTAATGCCTATTGAATGTCATGACGATCACTTATTAGATCACTCACAGAAGACAACTCCTCCCAAAATGAACAACGACCCAAGTAATCTATTGATTTGAAAAAAAAATAGTGGGTGATAATGTGTGAGTTACAAAGACTTTGTGAGTAGATACAAAAAGGGGAAACAAGCAAATGGGGAAAAGTATTTAGAATATACATTTTTCGAAATATGAAAATAAATAATAAATCAATATTTGCAAAGCTCACCTTTTCAAACACTAATACAAACTGAGTCTCTCTTACCAAGTGTCTTTACTTGACATTTTTTCTCGCTAAGCATGTCAACATTCACCGGTCGTTAACTCGATCGATTCCATAACCCTTGAATTCATTATCTTTCAAACGTCATCAAGAAACATATACTTTTTACTCACTCGAAGATCGATATCTTTCAAATGATACAAAGATGGTATAGTTCTTTTTTATAGAACACAGTTATAAAACAATTCATAAACCTTTTTAGAAAAATATTACAAAATTTTGAAAGTCGTTCAAAAGTTTGATTAATACATCATTTCAAGAATGTTTGAAATATAATTTAGGTGTTATCAAGGCCTAGTTTCGAAAACAAAATCATTTCTTCTTTAAAAAAGCTTTTAAAAATGTTTAGTTTCAAAGCTTGATCTATCGATACAAAAGACCTATGTATCGATACATGGCTACATCTATCGATAAGTTCCTCAAATATGTCAATAGATAGAAGACAGAATGCAGTTATGAAGATTTTGTATTCAATCCATCGATACTTCCAAAACAAGTTTCGATAGATGAGCTACATAAAGCAAAAATTCAGCATAGAACTCATCACTAGGACCTCAACTAAGTTTTTACATCAACCATAGACAAGTATACAACATATATTCAACAATTTACAACAATTATAACATGATAAACTGATTCAACAATAAATTCAACTATATATTAGTCTAAATCACCACATTAGACATTCATATCATAATACTTAGTCTAAATCACCACATTAGACATTAAACAAGCAAAAATGGAGCTCAAAGCAAGGACAACCTAACCATTTAGTGTCGTCACACCAAAACCAAATATTTCGTTACTTTATGATTGACAATTATTAAAAAAGGGTAGTACTTCGTTAGCTACCAACCCAACAAGTCCCTAAGAAATTCTCAATCTGCTTAAGCTGCCTTTCATTGTGCACAATGGCTAGTGTCTCCTGCCACTATCTATAGATCCTTACACCAATAGGCTTTAACAACCATAATACATGATTCATCATACAATGAATAAAAATCCCAGGAACAAAACAATACATCCATAGGTATAATTATAATCCCTAGACTAGCAACCATGACAATATTCTTAATAATTAACCATAAGTACCATGGCATCGATAAAGAGAAAACATTTCCCATGCATCTTTTAAAATCTGTTCATCACACATTAATCAATCACAAATAAGATGTTAAGGTATAAACACATTGAAAGGCTTGTTCCCCATTTTCAAATACTATATAGTAGACTATATATAGTTAATCTATAGTTTTCACAAACATTTTTGAAAACATTTGTTCACCACACAAACGTAGTCAAAATCATTTTTTATGCAAGGCTAAAGGATTGGCATGCTTAATTATATCAAAATAATTAAAAACACCACATCCACCCACCTCAATGAAATGCGTCTTGCTTTCTAGCACCTTTCGTCAAACATTCGCTTTTCCAACAACTTTAAATCTCCTTCACAAAACCTAACACAATGTTTCCAACATTAACATTTGGTTTTTTCTAGGCTAATAATCATCAAATCATTTCTCAAAATTTCTAGAGATGCTTAATCTAATTTCCAGCATCTAATCTAACATCTAACTTAAGGATTTAAATCAACTATAAGCTAGAGTTAAAGCAACTCTACCTTGGTGAGCTTAAAAACCTTAAAACCAACTCAAAAACCTAGCTTTCAAGATTAAAAATGAATTTCAACAACTTATAAAATTTCTAAAAATCAAAGTTTAAGATTAAGCAGTTAAAAATCATTTATTTACCTTCCAAAGCATTTAGGATAGAGAACCAAGCTTAGAAATCACTTTGAATATTCAAAATCCTTTGTTTTGATGACAAAAGAAGCTGACAGCATATGATGGTTATGTTTTTCAAAGAACACCTAGTTTTTGCTGTTTTGAGAAAAGTTTGAGGGTTTTAGGGCTTTAAATCGGGGGTGAAAAAGCCAACATGCCCATTTTTTCTAGTCTAGACGTCATCTATCACTTATCAATAGATTGGGAATCTATTGATAGATGTTCATTAGTTTTAGAATTTCTGGGTTTCTAGGTTAATCTATTGATAAATGATAAACATGTATCGATAGATACATTTCAGAATGCAATTTTAAGTCCAAAAATCAATCCTTTTGACTCCAAAAAGACTCTAACTTCAAAGTAAATTTATATGCTCAATAAAATATGAGTTTCCAAAGCTAAAATGATTTTACAAATATATTTAGAAATGTTAAATCATTAGCTCACCAAGTTAGATTATGATTATAATCTTTGTCTAAGAACAAGATTTCACACTTTAGCTAATTTATCATGTATTTATTATGCTAAAGAAGTAGTACTTCTTTTCAAATTTCTTCATATGCCATCACTTGTACTTGTGGAGGTAAGGTACATGTTCTCCTTTTCTATGTATTTGGTGGTATTTAATTAATAAAACTTTAACAGGGAGCTAGTCTAGAGAGCTGTTCTAGCATAACTATATATATATATATATATATGCAGTAACATGGCTAGTAAGAGTAGGTAAGTTAGTGTAATATGCATCAAAGTATTTAGGAGGATGATTTGGTCTTAAACTTTTCCTAATTGGAAAATTATTTACCATGTCACTAGTGTTTTGATCATCAGTTTCATCGACAACATCATATATAGTGTTAGATGCAATAAGCATACTAATTATGTTAGGTGATTGATTTGCTAAATTAAAGAAATTTGAAGTCATTGGATTTTATGAAGTTGAAATATGTTCAAATGAATGTGGTTTAGCTAATGGTTGGTCTTTGGAAGAGAAATCAAGGTGATAAGGATCAAAATCATCCTAATAACTAGTATGCACATCAAGCGTTTGATGAAAAAAATGGACTATGTGTCATGTTGTGTTCAATGAAATGGGAATAGTTTTCTTGAAAAACAATATTTCTAGATATAATAATCTTCTGAACATCTAAATCATATGCCTTCTACCCTTTAATGTTGTTTGGATACCTTAAGAAAATGCACTTGCTTGACTTTTTATCTAGTTTCCTTTTGTTTTATGACAATATAGAAGCAAAACATATGGATCCAAAGACACTAAAGTAGTCATATGATGGCAGCTTATGGTATAACAACTCAAATGGTGACTTGTTCTTAGGTATCTTAGTTGGCATCTTATTGATTATATGCACTACTATAAGTACAGCTTCTCCCTAAAAATGGATAGGAACTTTAGATTGACGCATAAGAGCCCTTGCCACAACAAAAATATGTTGATGTTTTCTTTCAAAAAACCCATTTTACTGTGGAGTTTTTACACAAGATAGTTGATGAACAATTCCAATGTTCTGATAAAAATCACTAAGCCTAAACTCCTGTCTATTATCAAATCTTAAATACTTAATTGACATGTTGAACTATCTTCGAACATATTTTTCAAAAGAGGAAATAATTGTAAAAACATTAGATTTAGTTCTTATTAGAAAAATCCAAATAAAATGACTATAGTCATCAACTATAGTTAAGAAATATTTTTGACCTGAAAGTGTGCGTGTCTCATATAGCCCTTAGAAGTCAATATGTATCAATTCAAAAATATTTTTAGAATTTTGAACATGAACTGAAAAGAAAGTTTTCTTTGTTTAGTTAGAGGGTAGACTTCACAAAGTAGATCTTTAGTACATTTAACATTTAGAAACTTTTGATTTATTACATTAATCCTTTCAACAGGAACATGGCCTAACCTAAAATGCCATAAATAAAAATTCTCGTATCTTGTTTTGTAGGCATTGATAGATAAAACTTTGGGAAACTTTATAAGTTTTTCAAAACAAAAACTTATGAAATCTTTTTCATCCTGACTATCTTGTATCAAATAAAGTCTTGAAAAAGCTCTAGCTACCCTAATCACCCTCCATGAAAGAATATCTTGGCAACACAACATTGGTCAGTGAAAAAAACAGAAGTTTTCCTATCTTTAGTAATATGCCTTATTGACATTAAGTTGAATTTGAAACTTGGGACACACAACACATCATGCAATACCAGAGTTGGACTAAGTTTGACTGTCTTTATGTGAAAAACAAGAATTATTTTGTTGTTTGGCTTATGGACATAACAGTTTCTACTAGTTTAGTATAGATGAAACTATTTAAAGAGAAAGGTATATGATCTGTTGCTCCATAATCTACTATCCAATGTTCTTGTTTAATCATGTCAATATTCACATTTCTATACCTAAATAGCTTATTATGAATAGTGTTGAAACAAGAGTGACATGAAACAAAACCTGCAAATGTTGAATTAATCAGTGAGTGTTTAGTTGGCTAAAAATTTCGTAGAATGTCTTTACCATCCTTGCCATATATCTCATTCAAATTCAAGAACTCCATCAGTTTGTTTACATGTTGCTGAACAATAGATATCTGAGACATAGAATCAGTTCCAGCCAAGTTTTCTTTTTGCTTAGTTTGAGTTTCATTCCTTGCAACTCCTTCATAACTTCTAAAGACATTATTCATTGTTGTTTTTCCTTTCCTGTTATGGCTTTTCCCTTTTGTGAATTTGAAGTCTTTTGGGAAGCCAATGTTCCTATGCTTGAAACATCATATTTCTCTAAGTTTTTTCCTTCAAGATTAACCTATAAACCTTGGCCAATGCAGGAATAAGGTCTATAAGAATAATTTGAGATTTGATAGCTAAAAAAGACTCATTCAACCATTTAGGAACTTGAAAACCATATCCTTTTGGTGCTGATCAGAGTACTTCTTAAAACAATAAGGTTACACTTGCCACACTCATAATGAGGTAGTGGTTTAAAACTCTCCATCTCCTTTCAAATCCATTTCAATTCAATGAAATAGGCATCAATTGTATTGGTTCCCTGAGTTGCGTTTCCTAGAGTATATATTGAAGGTTACATACTTAGTATCATCCAACAAAGAGAAGTTTTGTTTAAGTGTATTCCATATTTCAAAAGTTGAGCCCATACAAAATATGGTAAAGACAACTAGTTGTGAAATGCAATCCAATAACCACGCTACAATTAGGTTATTGCAGCAAGTCCAAGATAGGAAAAAAAGATTTGTGATTTTAGGTTTGAGGATTGTACCATTAATAAACTCAACCTTATTCCTAATTGAAAGGGTTAGTAAATATGACTTACTCCAAACTACATAGTTATTAGTAGTGAGCTTGGGGTTAATGATTATTGAACTAGAGTGATCAGTGATTAGTGTGATGTAAATAGTATGGTGGTTGAGGGTTAATTATAGGTGGAATCTGAGTATTCTATGGGGTGATTTGCGTATTATTGGTTTGTGTTGGTGTAGATTCAGTAGAATTAGCCATTGTTTCTCAGTGATCAATAGCCAAACATAAGAGAATAAAACAAACAAAAGAAAAACAAATGGCCTTCAAAGAAGCAGATGCTGACTTACTGAAAGATAGGTACTCAGTATCATCGACCTTCTTCAATATTAGGTGATTGAAAGTTTCACTTTGTCAGTGAATTGGCCCTAGCTTTGATACCATGTAAAATATGGTACTAAAAGGGAAAATGGCAAAGCATACGAGAAAATGAGAAAAATTCTCATCGAATCACACAAAAGGTATTATATAAATCAAAGAATATACACAGCTTTACAAGTGTAAGCAAAAGAGAAAAAAAGCCTAACTAATCATTGTATTAATTAGCTAACTAATTTAACTAATTTTTGAAAATAAACTCTTTATCAAAACGGTGTGTTTCACCAGCATAGGGCCCATGTCTTCTTGTTTAAGTGAAATGGTGCGTATGGCTATTCTTTTGTTCTTTAATGCTCAGGTCCATAGATTCCATTTCTTTGCTTGCTTTCCAACCTTTTGTTCGTTTTTCTTTTATTTCTCAACCACTTATGGTGGATTAGGACTTGTTTATTTATCTCATTTCTAATATTGAATCAAAATGTCACTTTTCATTTTATACCTCATAGTTATGACATGACACTAACGTAGAGGATGAAAATGTCAATATGTCATATGACCATATTATCATACTACATCAGCATGTTATGTTATTATTATTATGAAATATCAATACACTATGTCAACGTTATTATGATATGTTAGTATACTACAGTCAAGTGACATTTTGACTAACAACAGTTAATTAAGAATTAGTCATAATAGTTTATTTGATTTAAAATAAAAGTAAAAAGACTTGATTGAATATAATAAAAGAATAAATATTTATTTAGATATTTTAAATAATTTAAAAACTTTTTAAGTATTATGTTTTGATTTTTTTCATATGTCGGTGAATATATAAGTTGATATTTTTCTTTTCAAGTAAAAGATAGAGAATCAGAAAAACCATGTAAAATGGAATTCATATCTCCCACTTTTTGTGAGATTTTGAGACATAATGAGACAGAAAAGTATATTTACAGGATTACAGCTTAGCAGTGGAAGATCCAAAAGGAAAATGACGTAACCATCACCCTAATTAATTGTAATATTCTATGGTCCTCCATCTCCTTGTGTGGGCACAACGTCCTTGGCTGTGATTCCCCCACTTCTGTCTCCTCCTTCAGTTATAGAAAGAAAGCAAAACAATGACACTGTATGGACCACCCTCTGAGGGAGAATGCCACAAATAAAATTTAACATTTAAACTTTTGGAAATTTGATGATAGATTCCTCACATGCTACACATTTCAAGCTCGCCATTGATTAGACATGAGTTTTTGTTTACCTCTAGGACCATGCTTTCACAAAGTTTTTCTAACACATGCACACATTATATAAAAGCGTTTAAGCATTTTGAAATATTATTGTAACATTAAGTAAAGTTTTTTAAATATATTATATATTATTAATAATTAGAATCGATCAATTTGATCGAACCAATCAAGAAAAACTGATTTCGGTTATTTTCAATTTTAAAGCATAGTATATAAACAGCTTTGATTATTTTTTATAAGAATTCGATTTGTTTCGATTTTTAATATGTTAAAACTGAATCAAATTCAAATTAATTAAATACTTATCCTTAAAAATTAAGGTAAATATAATAATGATATAAGGTGATATTTTGTTTTTTGCCAAGAGAAAAGAGAATTTGCCCGCACTAACACACAAGATTACATATGTTTCTATCTTATTAATGAGTCCAATCAAAATAAGAGAAAAAAAAATTAAGTATCAATGTATTAATTCTCTATAATTTGTATAAATAAAGCACGTGAAAATAACGAAATTAAGGTAATTTTTTTTTTTTGGATATCAAAATTGAAAATAATATCTAAAAGAAAATTCGTATAAAATGAGACTTGAACTTAAAAGTTCAATTTAATGATTCTAATACCTAATTGACATTAAGCATAAAAAATATTAGTTCCTTGTAATTTGCATAAGTCATGTCCTAAAGAACAAAATTAATGTAAATTACATTTTGTTTCCTAGTGGAATTGAAAACAATGTCTTGAAGCAAATATCAAATCTGTGATCCTTATCCGCCTGCTGGTAGTCACCCCAATTTCAAAACCTTACTCAACTAAGATTGTCTTAAAGTGCTTGAAAAGTTCAAAATTATAAGGGATTTCATTGATAGTTATGTATAAAAGAAACTATGTCTGGAGTTTTCTTCATTGATAGCTTGCATATTTACTATTATACACGTAATCCAGAGAGGAAAAGTTAAGACAGTTTTTGTTCCGCCCACCAACAATGAGGCAATGCAACAAAGGACAACAACCCAAAAGTTGGGAGACAAAGCAGAGAATCAATTGAAATAAGCAAAAAGTGTTGATTTAATCTACAATAATTGTGGGTTTGAGTAACTTTACCATGTTTACATGAGGAACTCTGCTGACAAAAGGTCCTTTCACCACAAGTTCACAGTTTGATCAGTACTCTAATCTGATTCACTGTTGAATTATTATAGATGCTTGCAACTTTATTTTTTAAGGCTAGAAATCCTGCTTCTAAAGAACAAATTCTAGATATTTGAACTGATCTTAATTTTAGTATCAGGTATAACTTTAGTAATTCTAAACAGGGTTTAAAGTTAAACAATATGAAAGCTTAATGTAAAGCAAGAAAGATAAATTTTGCTGCAGAAGACTCAATCCTCCCATGTGATGATTCAAAGCTAAATTCAATGATCCTTAAGGTTGGAAAAATGTTAAGAGGCAAGCAAAATGGCCCACCATATAACAGTGCCAAACTTAGGCTGAATCAAAATTTCAAGTACAGGATCATTAACGAGATGGTTGGGTGTTTGTGATCACTCTAACTCCACATGACAGAACAACGCCGTTGATTGATTATCTGTTCTCTTAACCCTTCACCATCTTGGGGTATACAAAGATGATAATGAAGAGATAGGAACCAAATTTGGAAAAGTTGTCTTTTTCTGATATTTGGTTGACTGCAGTGGCTCACTGGCTTGTGAGCACCAAGACCACGGGATGATAGTAACACCAAAATGACCACATCGTACAAGTTATTAAGCTCATGCAAAGCCCACTCTTAACCACAACAAGCTGGGGAGACTCATGCACAGTGGTACCCAGGCAGCACTTATCATACTTGTATTCCCCACCCCAATCATGCACTTCTCCCCATCTGTTTCCCCCTCATAAATCTTTAGCCTAGACAGCACCATTTTCATCTGTCTTTCTCTCTCATCTCAAAGTTTTAGTCATGGTACAGTTAACTTCTTACAAATTTTCATTAGCATGCTTAACTAATTTAATTACCTTACGAATACTTTCTTTTGTTTCCTGGATTTTGCTCTGAACGCTTACAGGTTTTAGTTGGAAGTCATGGTGAAAAAGATGGTTCAAATGATGGAACTGTGGTTGATTTCCGGGGGAATCCGGTGGACAAGTCCAAAACTGGTAGATGGCTTGCTGCTGGGCTCATCTTAGGTGCTTATGATGAACTTCACAAGTTGGAGTGATTTATCTTTGATCCAATGTTTTCACTTGCTAACAGGAATGGAAATTTTGGTCCAGGATCGGAGCTCTCAGAGAGGATATGTGTGATGGGCATATCGATGAACTTAGTGACATACTTAGTTGGAGATTTGCATATTTCATCAGCAAAATCTGCAACTATAGTTACCAACTTCATGGGCACTCTCAATCTTCTTGGTCTCCTTGGAGGTTTCTTAGCCGATGCCAAACTTGGCCGATACTTGACAGTTGCAATCTCCGCATCCGTAACAGCTTTGGTGAGATTTTTTTATACATAACTGAAATAACAAAGCTCATATCTATACATCGCGCACTTTGCAAATTACCGGTCCCTGAAAGATAAACGCAAGTAGAGATTCTCTAACGCTTGTCCTCTTGCATCAGGGGGTGATTTTACTAACGCTGGCTACAACAATTTCAAGCATGAGGCCTCCTCCCTGTGATGACTATAGAAGACAGCATCATGAGTGCATTGAGGCAAATGGCCGGAAACTGGCTTTGCTGTATCTGGCACTGTACACAACAGCGCTTGGTGGTGGGGGAATAAAGTCTAATGTCTCTGGTTTTGGCTCTGATCAATTTGATGCTACGGATCCCAAGGAGGACAAGGCTATGATTTTCTTCTTCAATAGGTTCTATTTTGGCGTCAGCATCGGGTCTTTATTTACCGTGATTGTGCTGGTATATATACAAGACAATGTAGGAAGAGGGTGGGGATATGGAATTTCTGCAGGAACAATGGTGATTGCAGTGGCAGTTCTGCTTTGTGGAACACCATGGTATCGGTTTAAAAAGCCTCAGGGGAGCCCTTTAACTGTCATATGGAGGGTTCTGTTCTTGGCCTTGAAGAAGAGGAATCAGTCTTATCCTTCCCACCCCAGCCTTTTGAACGATTATGAGAACAGAAAGGTTCCCTACACACAAAGATTCAAGTAAGTATGATTTGACATAGCATTACTCTTAAGATAACAATTTCATGGAAAACATTGCTCTCTTTCTGTCTTGTCCACAAGGACCTGTTGTGCTGTTGTTGCCAAAACTATAAGTAATCAAAGAATTTTGGTTCAGGCGCTGTTCACAGCAGACTAGAAACTGAAAAAGAAACTTGAAATTTTATCATTTGCAAAACTTTAGCACAAGACTCAAGAATATCAAACTCATTTTCCCTCCATGAGCTTCTCTTTTCCATGTTTAAATCCCATTCCCCTCCATGAGCTAGTACTACACAAATTGAAGAATTTTGCTTCAAGCTGAAATATGAAATTTTACTACTTGCAGAACTCTAGGCCCCAGAGTTAACTTTAGATTACAAATGTTAAAATAGAAAAGAAAAAGGTCGAAGTAAAAGAGAATCATCCATCATCGGCTTGAAATGCGACGAAAATCAGGAATCTGGTCCAAGTTTGCAGGACCATATTCGCATCAAGTGCCCAAAATACTAATTGTGCTAGCCATCCAGATTTATTATTTTTCCCTGAAAATTTAACAAAATTTCTTTTCACTATGCATGTGATGATTAGGTGTCTTGACAAGGCTGCAATCCTAGACGACAATTGTGCTGCCAATGCAAAAAAAAGTAACCCATGGATAGTATCAACTGTGACTCAAGTTGAGGAGGTCAAAATGGTCCTAAAGCTACTCCCCATTTGGTCCACATGTATCCTCTTCTGGACAATCTACTCCCAAATGACTACTTTTACAGTTGAGCAAGCCACCTTCATGTATCGAAAAGTCGGTTCCTTCGAAATCCCTGCGGGCTCTTTCTCCGCCTTTCTCATCATCAGCATTCTCCTCTTCACTTCCCTAAATGAAAAAGTGTTTGTCCCCTTGGCTCGAAAAATCACCCATAATGTCCAAGGACTCACAAGCCTCCAGAGGATTGGAATTGGACTCATTTTGTCAATAGTCGCCATGGTGGGTGCTGCTATTGTTGAGAAAGAAAGGAGAGTAATTGCTAATCAGAAGAATGTCAAAATAAGTGCTTTTTGGCTACTTTTTCAATTTTTCCTCGTGGGTGCCGGAGAGGCTTTTGCTTATGTTGGACAACTTGAGTTCTTTATTAGAGAGGCGCCAGACCGAATGAAATCCATGAGCACAGGGCTTTTCCTGAGCACCATTTCAATGGGGTTCTTTGTGAGCAGTTTGTTAGTGTCCATCGTCGACCATGTGACCAAAAAGAGCTGGCTTAGAAGCAATCTGAACAAAGGAAAGTTGAATAACTTTTACTGGTTACTTGCAGTATTAGGATTTTTAAATTTCCTGGTTTTTCTCACCTTAGCATCAAGACATCAGTACAAAATGCAGCTTCCTATAAAGCCTGACTCTGGAGAGAAGGAGCTTAAGAGCTTGAATGATGAAATGACAGAAGACATAGAGAAGAAAGCAAGCATTCAATCCGTGGGAAACGCAGAGCCGTAGCATATCTCTGCCTTAAGAGAATTGTATTTCATTGTTCCACGGCATATATAGTTCTTATTTTAGCTGGTCAAAAGGAAAAGGAAAAAATTAGCAGCTCGTGTTTGTGTAATGGATAATTGTAAGGTGATATTTGATTATTCTTTTTTCTGCTCCATGTCATGGTGTGCAACATTATAGGGAGATATCTCTTTTCTCGCTTAATAAAGATTTATTATTATGTCTAAGGGATTATTCCAACTCTAGTTACTAGATGTGATTTTCATTTGGTCTTCCCATGAATCTCAGTGCTTCAGAGTTGCAAGACGGAATATCATGCATCGTGACTCAAAACATCAACCAAAATACATTGCATGTAACTGAGAAGCAGGCTCTTCAATGTAAAAGTTAATTTGTGCCAATACATCCACGAAACCCACGATAAAACAATTGTTTACCAAATAAACAAAATATAGAAAGCAGAAAGCTGAGCTCTAAAGAGGAGCCAGCATGGGCAGCTAGCTAGGTGGTCCAGGACCAATGCAGGCTGAAGAATATTCTGGTTCATCTCCTTTTGTTTGCGACCTTGTCCATCTCCTCTGTCTCAATCTCAACTAATCTTTTCACCAACAAGGATAACGAGACATATTAGAAATAATAACTTTTTTCTTGGTGCACGTAAAACTCTGTTAGACTTTGAGCTTCAAACAGAGAAACTAACTGTCTCCCATCTTATTAGTCTCATTTGTTTTTTCTTCCGAAAGTTCAAACCTACATACCTTGAAAGTCTCGAGTTGTAGCAGCTGGGAATCCCTGTAAGGACTCGAATCAATAACCCTGTGCAGAGATATTTCATTCAATGGGATTCATCGTTGCAAATTCATACTGAAACCTGCTGGAGCATTGCCTAACAGTAGGAGGATCCCGTCGGCATCACAAACCGGTAACACTATGCGCAAGACGCAGTGCTTCTAACGAATGACGACCAAGGCCTCCTAGTTCTAGGAATTCCCCTCCCTAAAGCAATAGTCTTCAATGAAGAAGAATCTACTGATAGAAAATCAAGCTTTTCCTGTTCTCTCTATACGAGAAGACCTCGTTTGGGGTTTCCAAATTAGTCAGCTGTGTTTTCCTTTGAAAAAATAAACCCAAACCCATGTCCATAAACATCTTTTACATGACTGATTCGTTACGATTAGGAACTTTCTCAACTAACAATGCCACCTACTCCTACGTTAAAGGACACGGCAAATGTCTATTTTACCCTTTTTCTTTAACGAACTCTCCGCCTTCTCTCATAACACCATACCAGAACTCCATTTCTCCCTGCTCTGTTTCCACCACCTTTTCTCTTAGACGTTGATCATGTCACCTGCCGTCGCCACCAACGGCTTCGCCGACACTCGAAAGGAGGAAGGCCCCAGCCGCCTCCCCTCCGTCTACAGTGAACTCCAAAGTAACCGATTGAACCACTCCCCTCCCCTCCCATCTATCCTCAAAAGCTCCTTCAAAGTCGTTGATGGCCCCCCTACCTCTGCTGCTGGAAACCCAAGTACGTGACTATCTCACAAAATATATAATTATATATAAACACATTGGCGTTTTTATACTTCACAAGTAGTCATCATCTTAGTTCGTGGAGTTTAAAAACTCCACCACAAATGCTCAAAAAAGTAATCATACATATATTCTTTTTAATTTGAAGCAGTTTCATTTTTGGTACATATGGGTACTAATTAGGTTTATAACTTCCTAGCTAAGAGAAATTAAGTAGTGCATGAATGAATTCGCAGATGAGATAGCGAACTTGTTTCCAAATCTTTATGGAAAGCCATCGGTTTCGGTGGTTCCTGGTGATTCAGAGATGAAGGGTCATCAGAGTTTGAAGATTGGAGTTGTTTTGTCTGGAGGGCAAGCTCCCGGGGGACACAATGTGATAACTGGGATTTTCGGTAAGGACCTTGTATTTATATTTTCTACCAGCAGACTTCAGTCTGATCAGTGGGGAATTTGTTTAATTTCTGAGTGTATTTATTTTTCTGGTTATTGCGGTTAGACTACTTGCAAGAACGCGCAAAAGGAAGTACACTTTATGGGTTTAAGGGCGGTCCAGCAGGCATTATGAGGTGCAAATATGTTAAGCTGTCTACCGAGTTAATTTACCCTTACAGAAACCAGGTAAAAACTTTTGAGTTTTATTACATTAAGTTGATAAATCAGTAACAGCAGGTCACGATTGAGTCATGTATTGCATAGTCACTTGACCAAGTTTCTATTCGAAGTGGCTATGCGCAATGCATGGTAGTACAAAATGCTGGTGAGGTAGACAACTTTTTTCTTTCAAAAAAAAAAAAACACATGAATTATGTGTTTGTGTTGTTTGATGTACCATTGCATCAATTTTTCTTGTGAAAATAGCCTTTTACTGAGTAATTTCTCTCAGAGTAGCCTACATATGACACAAGTTGGGATAAAATTACAGGGTGGCTTTGATATGATTTGCAGTGGTAGAGACAAAATTGAAACTCCAGAGCAGGTTAGTTACCACAACAGTTTGGTTTGTTCTGCTTTTAAGTTATTCTAGTTTGCAAATTGCAATTGTATATTAAAAATTCTACAGAGTTTAAATCTTTTAAATGGTAATGTCTCCTATGTAATGCTAGTGGATATTTGCTAAAATTTTGTTATTCAATCTAGTATAATGAAATTCAAGTTTCAAACCTATATAACTGAGTTTGCATAGCAAATATCTTTCAGCTTAAGCAAGCTGAAGAAACAGTGAAGAAGCTTGATTTGGATGGGCTTGTTGTCATTGGCGGGGATGACTCAAACACAAATGCTTGCCTACTTGCTGAGAACTTTAGGTAAAATACGCTGCCACTAGGTGACAATGTTCTGTCAATTTACCATGATGTTTGATTCATCAGACAATTTACTATAATGTTGTGAAATTGTCAAAATAAGATCATGTTGTTAAAAATAAAAGTTATTGCTGAACTTCTAATTCACATGATGACATCTAGTTCCTGTTTACTGCTGTGTGGTTCACTTTCATTAAATTTGCAGGAGTAAAAATATGAAGACACAAGTTATTGGCTGCCCAAAAACTATTGATGGCGATTTGAAATGCAAAGAGGTGCCTATAAGTTTTGGATTTGACACTGCATGCAAGGTAATTGTTATTTTACTTGGTGGAGTCTTTATAGCATTAATTTTCATATTTTATGATGCAAAATCAGGGTACATTATACTTTTCATATTTTGTTCTCTTTAATCCCATATGGGTTAAGATCACTTACCAACATAAAATCCTGACAACAATCTGTCACGGATAAAATTGGTATTGTTATTTAATGAACTGCATTTACTTGGACTATGCAGATATATTCAGAGATGATTGGAAATGTCATGACAGATGCTCGTTCAACTGGAAAATACTACCACTGTAAGTGCTTTGATTAAGAAATATATCAGACTGGATGAGAAATGATCTGCCATGTACAGAAGGAAAACTTCATTCTCGATTGAAGGCCTTTCCTTTTCTCTTTTTCCACTTTATCAGGCTGTCATGTGTCTTTCTAGATCTATTATTATACATATTTTTGTAGGAACTAATATTCTCATTGTCTTCATTCCTGCTGGTTGCAATCCTAATTATCTGTTTTGCAGTCATAAGGCTCATGGGCCGTGCAGCTTCTCATATAACTTTGGAGTGTGCTTTGCAGACTCATCCAAATATTGCGATTATTGGGGAAGAGGTGCTCTGTGTCCTCTGATATTCTCTATTGATCTCAGTTTTAGAAATTTCTTCTGTGTTGTGTATTCATAAAACTAATTGTCTTCATGGTGTGATATCAGAAATGATGAGCCAAGTTTTTAATAAAAAGAATGAAATGTCCTTTTTTTTTTTGGCTGATTCTTAAACTATTTAAGGCTTCATTTCAAATTTTAAATAGGAATATTTGGACAATTTTTGACATCATACTCTTTTATAACATTATAGTAACTATAATTTGCTACACATGGTACCATAGATTTTCTTGACGCATCTCTTACTTGCCAGGTTTACACTAATTGTCTTTGTATTTCATTTTGTAGCTTGTTTTCTATCAATTATGGTACAACCTTTGAAATACATGTGTTAGCTCAAAGTAAAGTTAAAAACATGCTCCCCTGTTTTTGATTTATAAATTGGTTTTGGAACATGATTTTATAACCAGCAAGTAGCAATATGTTCATGGATTTTAGTTTTAGAGTGAAACTTTATCACTAAAGCTGTCTGAATGGGAGTTTTTTCCTTTTTTTTTTTTTGGGTACAAGTGAGAATTTTCAGACGAAGGATTTTCCATAGTAGTAAATATAAATAATTATATGATGTTGATATTGCAATTCACATTCCATTTTGTTACACTATGGGATATGAACTCATTCAGCATATTGCATTAGATAAGTTGGCTGATGTTGTTTAATTATTTCTAGATTTCTGGAATTGTATAAGCTAACCTCTGAATTTGTTGATGATTGTTTCAAAAGTATGCAAAGGCTTGTGTAGGGGTGTCACCCCTCATATTTACTGGAAACTGAATGGTGGAAGTGAGGATTTCTATTTTTGGAATTCTAAAATGAATTGAATAAATAATGTGCATAATTCAACGTTGTCTTCTTTTTCTTTTTCTTTTGGTATAATTATCATATCTTTCCTGAATGCTTCCCACTGCCTCAACAGTTTGACAAGGTTTTATCTTTGATGCAGGTTGCTGCCAAAAAGCTAACAATGAAGAATGTTGCAAATCATATTGCAGATATCATTTGCAAACGTCTGGAACTTGGGCTTAATTATGGTGTAATACTTCTACCAGAAGGCCTTATTGATTTTATTCCTGAGGTATGATTTTCAAAAGCAGAAGTTGCTCCTTATGTTTTCTTTTCTATTTTCTCCATGTTAACCATCATCAGTGAGGTGAATCACCTGTCAGTCCATTTGAAATTTCTCTGAGTCATAGTTTTGAGATGTGAGCGTGAGGTGTGAATCACTGGCAGGTAAAACAGCTTATAGCAGAGCTAAATGAAGTTTTAGTTCATGATGTTGTTGATGAAGCTGGGATGTGGAAAAGGAAACTGAGAAGCCAATCTCAAGAGCTTTTTCAGTTTTTACCTCAAGCAATTCAGGAGCAGCTACTGCTTGAAAGAGATCCGCATGGAAATGTGCAGGTCCTTTTTTTTTCTCTTTTTCTCCAATGCCTACACCTTTTACCTACTCAAAAATGGAACCATTGTTTTAAATCATATGGGTTGCATATGTTTAGGTTGCCAGGATAGAAACAGAAAAAATGCTCATCCAAATGGTGGAAACTGAATTGGATCAAAGGAAGCAAGAAGGTGCATACAAGGGACATTTTCAAGGACAGCCCCACTTCTTTGGGTAAAAAATACTGCGTACTTTTTTTTTATCTGGATAACTATGATCACATACTTGATGACTTTATATAGAAGTGATGAGTTTCTGTTCATGGTATCAAATTAACATGATAATTGACTTTCCCTTCATAGCTATGAGGGTCGATGTGGTTTTCCAACAAACTTTGATGCCAACTACTGTTATGCTTTGGGTTATGCTACTGGAGTCCTCCTTCGTTCAGGAAAAACTGGATTGATTTCATCGGTGTGTGTTATATTTTCTTCTTCTTTTTCCTTGTTTGTTTTCTTTGTTTTAATTTTTCACCTTTTAATAATTCATCTTGTATATAACTCTTTGTTGGAGAATGATGAGATTCAACATACTTTTTTCCAAGTCACTTTACTTATTGATATCTTATAAACAGGTGGGTAATTTGACTGCTCCAGTTGATGAATGGACTGTTGGAGGAACAGCATTAACATCCTTAATGGACGTTGAGCGAAGACATGGTAATATACCACTACATATTTTGTTGACATAACTCAAAGATTAACTGCTATTGCAGGAACACTTTTTGCATGTCACTAAGTGCAAGCTTGGTTTGCTTTTTCCCAATATTTTGACCACCAAACAAGTTTCTAGCTTGTACCCCAGTAAAGCTTATTGATAATGTACCTTTAAGTCCCATAATTTCTTTTCTTTTGAGGGATTGAACCTCTAAGTTCTAAAACTTAGGTAATCTCTTTATGTATATAAATAATATTCCTCATACATGCTTTTCAAAAAAAAAAAAATATTCCTCATACATGCGCAAGCATCAGTCTGATTTTTTACTGGTTTAAACTTTATGCCAGGGAAGTTCAAGCCTGTAATTAAGAAGGCAATGGTGGACCTTGAAGGTACGTAAAAGAAGTTTGCAACCTTTTACTTGACCTGAATGCTTGCTGTCTTAATTTCAAGCATTGATTTTCAGATCATTTCAGTTCAACAGACTAACAGTGAGCTTCTAGACAAACAGCTATGCCTCAGGGGAAAAAAAAAAAAACCCCTTTAGAGAGCGTTGGGATGTTCTTGTTCATTTTGACAATATTGCTGCAATTTTGAAATTTCAGGTGCACCATTCATGAAATTTGCATCCTTGCGGGACGATTGGGCCGCAAAGAATCGATATCTAAGCCCAGGTAGCAGCTTCCCTTGTACCGCCCTTTATAGCATAGAGTTGTGATTAATAATATACACGATCAAATCCCTTTTCTTGCCGATGAAAGGACAAAACCAAAATCTTCCCAACCCTCAGACAACCCACCGTGTGTCAGTCGAATGAAGTATCATGAAAATCAACTGGAGCAAAATGAAGCTGATGAGCCGACCTCCTGATAACCCCCCGAAGCAGAAAACCAAAAAAATCTAGTAAGCAAAATGCCAAAACAAAAAACCCCATGCTAAAAATATAAAATGACTTTAATACTTTCTGCCCTTTGTGTGTTAGAATCAATATAGTTTAGATAGTAAGATCCTTAAACATGCACTAACAATGTGTTGGGATGAAAGAAGATGGAGGGGAATAAAGTGGAAGAGAGTATTGATTAATCTAGTGTGACCTTGTAGCATGGAGAGACCACCCTATACTATGTTTAGCTGACTTGCCTGCTTTCCCCGTTACTACATCATTTATCTATATATACTGCGACTACTTGTTTGATTCTTAATAACTTAAAAGTTGAAGCATTTCACTCGTTTATAAACATTTGTTGCCTAGCACTATCGTTTGATGTTTATCTTTTCATGTTTTGATTCAGGTCCTGTTCAATTCGTTGGGCCGTTTGCAAATGACATCAATTATACTCTAATGCTGGAGCTGGGGGCTCAATTTCCATGTTAATCATCAGCACGCCTTAAAATCTTAACGTCCAATAATGTTCTTTTCCACACAAAAACAATCAAGATGTAAATAACTTTACTTTATTTACCACCATCAAACTTACAGTTTTGCTCTACGTGTAACTCTAACATTAGTGGTTAATTAAGTTGTGACACCAACAAACCAAACTACTTGATTAATTAAGTAGCCAACGGAAGTTCAACCAAGCAAATTTTAGATATTTGCTTTGTGACGTTGAATAAAATGTCTTTTTATTTTTACAAATATAGTGTTTATTTGTCCTCGAAGTCTTCAATTATGTGAAAAGGTTTTCATACTCGTCATTTGAATTTGATATACAAAATATTTGTTAGTTAATTGGGGCATATGACAGGCAGGGGGGTCTGGACTAGAACTAGATGATAGCAAAACCATTCCGAATCCAAAAAAATGTTCGAAGCAAGGTGAGTTTGATTTTTTTTTACTTTGATTAGAATGATTTTGAGATGTTCGGTTTAGAGTGTTCAGTTTGAATTATAGTAAAATTCACAATCAAATAAACTGAATTAAGTTAACTGCTAATTATTAAAACTTCAGTATTATATATATAAGATATTTTTTACTTTATTTGATAATAATTTAGGTTTATATTTGATGTATTGAAAATGTACAATTTTGCCAGTCTATCAAATATTACCATCTTATTAAGTAGGTAAAACTAAAAAATTTTAAAAATTAAATATAAAAAATTTCTTAATAATTACTTAAACGAAAAATAAAATATTTTTACTTTTCTCTCTAAAATCTTATCACGACCTGGAACTCCCTATCGGGCCTATGACAACCGCCACGAAGTCTCAATGGGTATTCACACTCCGAATACCGATCGAAACCCTGCAAGGCTTTCGTATCAGTTTTCACGCTTCCCCGGTGAGCGACGATTACAAAATGTTACATTTTAAATACCACCAGTCATTTTCAATTTAAAAATACTAAAATAGTTTCATCCGGCTCACAAGGGCATTTTCATCGTTTTTCATCGAAAATTTTGAAATTTGCTAAAAATGTAGTAAATACGTATAAAACACATTTATCATGATAAAAATAAATTTAAGTACCTAAAATATATATTTGGAAATAAAATTTAATTATTTGAATATAATAAAATATTTAATAAAATAATATAATTTCTCATAAAATAAATTTTATAAAACTATTAATAAACAATTTTCGCAGCGTAAAAATTAATTATATTTTTGCATACTTTAATACAAAATACTATAATATTAAAATTAAATTACAGTGATACGTGAGCCCCAAAACTAATCAAAATGTCTCGGGAACTGTGAACTTACAGTTCTCGTCAATTCAAGTCCACTGTGGTCATTGATTGAATCAGCTAACTATGAATGCTCTGAGCCTGTAAGGTGTGGGAAAAAAAAGGGTGAGATTTTTAAATCTCAATGAGTAAACAGACACCATCTAAAGTATCTAAAGCCGAGTAAAAAGGAGACAAATAAAATATTCAAATCCAATATATTTTTCACAACATCAATACTCAATTTTATTCCAATAATTCACTTGGCTTATGCACAATTTTTAAAAACTTGGCTTATACCAAAACTTGTATTCGGGGATACCTTGTACGAGGGCATCCATTCGAGTCCACCAAGGCTGTAAAATTTCATATTTCTAGAAATTCAGCCGTTCCTTAACGTTGGCTGAGTTCACTACCACGAAGTGGTTAGGCATGAAATAAACTCAAATCCTACCTCAGGAGATACCCTACACGTCTTTCTACCAAGGTAAGCATAATAAATTTTTGGGTTTCCATGCCCTTCCTAAAGGTTGGTCCACGGAACCCGCCACTGCAGCGACCACAATTATCCCACCAATTAAATAAAGTTATAATAGCATAACATGGCCCACAATTCTTATTTTGCCAATTAAGACAAATCAAAGTAGTTCATGTATTTATCAATTCATAAAAATAGCCAGTCATGCCCACAATTTATCATAAACCATACAATTCAAACAATAATTTGCAAGATAAGCAGACAGTCTCCCATCACTCTATTTTTGAAACCACTATTCAATTTTTCAGAAAATTTATAAAATCATTTTATAAAATCACAATTTTTCTTAAAACATGACAATTTACTATTTAAACCCATTTTCTATAAAACACACAATTGAATAAAACTACTCTAGATGATTAAGACGATAATAAGTTTACTCACTGTTCTAGGAGTCGAGATACTCCTATCCTCCGTCCTCGGGTGCAGTCTCTTACCCGAACCAATTTACTCACCACCTATCCATAATCCATGACACAAAATTAAATAAATTGTGTCAATTCATCATAAATTATTTCAGGCTCTAAATGCATGGAATGTCCTACAAATTGTCCGAATAACCGTCTAAATACGGTATTCAGCCTAATCGCCTACATACGTCTAAATTGCTAAAATCTCCATTTTAACTCCGATTTGACCCGTTTCAGTTTCTAATTGTTCGATTATATTCCAATTATCCAATGGTAGCAACTAAGGGTCAATTTACCAATCTGAGAATGCAAAATTACAATTTTACCCTTAGTGGGTAAAAATTCCAAATTTTATTCTAAAAATTCTTAATTAATTCCTACTTTTACTATTCATCAAATTTACTAAAATTGTCATTCAGCCATATCCATTTACTACATTTCCAGCCACCAAAAAGTCTCCAAAAATTCGGTTAAATTGGGTTTCTAACATGTAAAAATGTGTTTTCTTGAAATCTATCACTATTACCTAACTAATAACATCAATTTAACCTAAAAGTCACCATATTCAAGCATCAAATCCATCCAAAAATATTCAGCCAGCAAGGTGCAGCAATACCCATATTTTATTTGTGCATGAAAATGGAAAAATAAGGCTTGGGTAGTGAAAATCACAAGGAAAATTAATGAAATTTACCTTTTTCTAGCTTGATTCTTGGATTTTCCTTGTTTTCCCTTAAATTTTCAGCTAGGGTTCTTGGTTTCAGCTTCCCTCTCCTTGCCTGGTTCTAACCGTTCCTCACAAGCTGGTTTAATGAATTTTTTTGGCCTTTTAAAAGAAAATTAAAATAATATTATTTTATTATTTTTTAATATTTAATTAATTCCTTAAATTCTAGCCATTCATTTATTCCCAAATTTCACCATCAGCTTCCACACTTATCCATTCAGCTTTCCTGAAGGTTCTGAACCATTCTAAAAATTTTGTGGTGTAATTTTACAAAATTACACTTTTACCCTTGAAAAAGTATAAAATTACATTTTTACCCCAAAAATTGAAAAATTACCAAAAGGTATATTTTTCACTCCTCAAACTCATACCACATTCCAATTTATCAAATTTGATCTAAGTTCTCTCGAAAAATTAAATTTGGTCCTCCGGTGGTAAAATTACGATTTTGCCCCTATACTCCAAAATGTACTAGAATTGCATTTCCTTTCCACTTTTCAACCTCAAATTATATTTTAACTAGTCTCAATAATCAATCTAAATCAAATGGGGCCAAAATCTTCTTTAAAAATTCTCGTTTTGACCTTTAGTGGTAAAATTACTATTTTACCCTTATATCCCAAAAATACTGAGAATTAAAATTTTCCACTGCTGAACTTCATATTATGTTCCAATAATCATATTATATTCCATATAATTATTTTTGGTCATTTGAAATCAAAATCTTTATTAAAAATCTCTATTTTGTCCTGAAATTGAAAAATGACTATTTTGTCCCTAATCGGTCAATTTTCCCGATTGACTCCAAATCGGATCTCAAACTCCAAATCACTGTTTTGAGTAATCCCTGGATTGTGGAATTCTCAATTTCACTCTTAAAATTCGTATTTGAGCTTATTCGAGGTTTAAATCATCTTAGTCATATTTCTAGTTATAATACTACCTTTCAAATATTTTCTCAACTGTTCAAATGTACTATCACTCTATCAGTTACATGTATAACATGGCAGATATTTTAGGACCGGGGTTGACAAATCTCCTTGACTCTTTTCTTGTTCTTCATATATCATGCATCCAAAATAATTTTTTTTTCAAAAGCGTAAGAAAGAGAAATTGCTAAAACCTTAAAGAGAAATTAAGAAATTTGGTAAGGAGATTTTGGGTTTTAGCTGAAAGAATATGAATTCAAATCAAAATATTGCATCTTTATGAAACCCAAGAGAAATTGCTAAACCCTAAGAGAGATTGAGGAATTTGGTAGGGGATTTTAGATTTTTGTTTAAAGAATAAGAATTCAAATGTAGAAATCATTTTAAAAAATATATTATGAAAGTCAACAAATAAAAATTTTCTTGAAATATTTAATTATTCTATGCTCTTGAAGTTATACAATTTTATTAAACTTAATTTTAATGGAAGAAAAAGAGGAGAGAAAGAAAATGAGGTTGAAGAGATATTAAAAAAAAAAAAGAGAACAAGAGAAAGACGGTTGTGAGGGAGTTGGAGAGAGAAAAAAAATAATTTTTTTTATTTTTTTATTTTTTTATGTATGTTTTAAGGAAAATTATTAATATTTAACTTTAAATTTTTATAAATTTTTAATTTTATTTTATTAATGAAGTGATAGCATTTGATGAGGTCAATACGTCATATATAAATCTTAATAATTTTGAGTTGTTAATTATTTTTTAATTTACTTGAAGATATTAAAATTTATTTTTATATATTATCTTAAAATTTGATAAATTATGGTAAAAAGCTTATATTGTAATTTGGTATTTTGAAATTGATCAAACCGATCGAAATAGTTTGATTTTCAATGAATTCAATTAAAAATACTAATTTGATTCAATTTGATTTTTTATAAAATAAATTCAATTTTTTCAAATTTTAAATTTTAACACCGAATTGACTATTTACACATCATAATAGAGATTTCCATCTCATATGACTATCTCTTTGAAGAAGATGTATAAACCACTAGAAGAAATAAATTTACTTTACTAAAATTTACTTAAATGTGTTGCAACATTTTATTTAATACACAATATCTACTCAAAATGTTAAAAATTTTAATCTATCTGTCTATTAAATAAAAGATAAACTAAGTAATTTTAACCAAAACATAGCTTTATAGATTTACCTCTATTCTTGGTTAAGCATAACTCAACGTCTCAACCTATACATGCTACTCATAATTTTGTCAATAAAGAGCAACGAGCGGACGGAAAAGAAATAAGTTGGGCTTTAGGAGGAACAACAGTGGTGGATCTTTGGCGGAGGAATGAAGAACAGCCTCATGAGGTTCATTGCTGGAAAAGCTTCGACAATAGTTGATAATCCAACTTATTCATCCTGGCGATTCTATTGTTCACCAACTTCATCATCCACCCGTCCTCCTCCCAACGGCAAACTCTTTGTTGCAGGTCTCCTCTTTTTCTCTATTCTCATACTTATTTTTCTCTCTTTCTGTTTCTCTTTGTGATTATTGTTAACATGATGGGTATTGGGTGTTGAAGGATTGTCATGGTCAGTTGATGAGAAATCCTTGAAAGATGCCTTCTCCTCTTTTGGCCACGTCTCTGAAGGTTGGTTACTGCATTCAACCTCAATCGTCTTTTGCAATTTATCTGACTGCTTAGTAGGGTCATTTAGGTGTTCGATGAATTGTCTGAATGATCACAGTGTCAACAAATAGTCAAATTTGGGATGAAAACGAAATACGGGTTGCTATAGTTATATTCTTTATGTTGTGTTTGATAACATGGGAAATGTTAATGAAATGATAATTTTATGGGAAACTCAAAATTTTTAAATATTGCAAAGCCCTTCTTTTCCCACTCTTGTTTATGTTTATTCAAGGGAAACCCGTACCCATAACCTATTAATGTTGAGCTGAAAGTGAAATGAATCCAAGCTGACTAGAAGAAGTAACTTGTGGCTGCTGATTAGTGATTACCATGAAACCTCACTAAATTGGTTAGATAATATCCCCGGAATTGAAGTATTAAATACCATAGTGCCTTTCAGTGCAAAGCAAAAACAAATGTAAGGGTTTGTTATTTCATGAAAAGATAGCTTATAGAATGATATTTTCTAAGATTTTCTCATATTCACAGCATGACAGTCATATATATGAATCAACACAGAAAACTACTTTTTTTTTTTCTCATCATTCAAAATTCAAGCTTAAAGCTAATTATATAATACTAAGAAATTACTTTACTAAGCCACAAGTTAATTTGTGGGGGAAAAACCTGCTGTTACCATGTGTTGACCTTAGTAGTCACTGGTTACCACTTACCAATGACATTGATCAATCATTTAATTGGTGGTGTTTGCTAAAATTACCAATCTTTGGAAACAATGAGTTCCTCTGATTACTTCACATTATTGTTGATCCATTTACTGCATTGGCAACCATCAACAACCACTTCAAAAGATTATAAGATATATAACTTATGTTGTACTAAATGCCAAATATTTCCTTTACAATTTATCAGAGAAATTTATTGCTAAAAAAATTAATTAAACCTGACCTTGAACTCATTTTGGGGAAACAAAAGTATCTTTCGAAGGTTGCCCTGCTGAGTGAATTGGACGTTTAACATGTGCAAACCTGAATTTCAAGCTTGCTCACATTTTTTTTATAAAAATGGTAATAATTTTTGCAGTTTAATTGGCCTTTAGTCTGTTCAATGTACACTATGATTGCTCTTTGGTCCTGTTGGTGTTTCTGTTCTAGTGAGGATAATGTATGATAAAGACACTGGTAGGTCAAGAGGCTTTGGGTTTGTTCATTTTTCTAAAGAAGATGAAGCCAGATGTGCTAAAGATGCTATGGATGGAAAGGTATGCAGGCTATTTTGATTCTCTGGAACCTGAATTGGTTTTGCCTAGGAGATCATTTTATGAGATATTTGAAACTGCTTCCAAACTGATATTCTTTTGGCTGCAGGCATTGCTAGGTCGACCGTTAAGGATAAGCTTTGCTCTTGAAAAGATTCGTGGTGCACCTGTTGTAGTCCCCCGCCTGCCTAACGGTAATGCTTGAACTCCTCAAGTATTTGGAATCTCCTTATCTTTGATAGGGATCGGGGCAGTGATGTTGCAGTGGGGTTGATGACCTATATTATCATAGCAACATATGGAAGTAGTTGGTAAAGATATAGGTAAACTCTACATACACCTGGTATGGTTTTTTTTATTTAAGATCTTGTGTTTTAGTTATATTCCCAAAGGGAGTAATCGTATTGAAATTTCAGTTAGTTTTTGGTAAACAAACAATAATAACCTTTATTTTAATTTTACATCCAAGCATTTGGTTCATTGATTGATGCATAATCGTCTGTCTAAAGAGCAGAATTCAAATCCTCCTTCTTCTAATTAAAAAAAAAAAGACTTTTGTTTTAATTTTTTTGTATTTTATTTGTTTAATTAACAAATATATTTCAGTAGAAATTTTTCATTTTTTTCTTTTTTTTTTCTTCTAAAGATATACCAACTTACCTTCTGTAGTCATAGGTAGCACCAAAGTCTTTACGCATATAAAAAATGTTGAATGATATACTACTACAAAAGAACAATAGCCAGGTTCGGATTACAATTATAATTCTGGTGCTTGATATACGTGACCTCTGCTTCGCAGGTGGTCTAAGAGTTGCATCACATAAAGAGAAGAAACGATTTCTTAGGAGGAATCTCATTTGCTAACCCTGTAGATAAATTTATAGGTTACTACATAATTGTACAAGATTATTTTTTCAAATAATAAAAAAAACAAAAACAAAAACAAATTATTTGGACAGGATTGATTAAGGCTTTTTAAAAGAGAACGAGAGTATTTACATCCTTTTGTACAAATTTTGAATATAAGCCCTTATAACTCAATACAAATAATGATCCAAACAAAAATAAAATCAATACAATTCTAAAATGAATCAATCAATCAAAATTTTCTTAATAAAAGTAACAATAGAAGCAATCACTATATTTATTCAAATACAATATTCTAATAAATTATATTTTTATAAAATTAAATTAAATAAGCAGAAGAAATGAGGAAGGAAAATTTGAAAACAAAAACAAGGATTAAATGTTTTTATCCTATTTTGTTTAGATTTAGAAGAGCGAAGAATCGGGGGAGGAATCTCAATCACTCTGGGTCGATGAAGGAATCGGAATTCAAAGAATAAAACGTTATTGGAATTCAACAAAGAAAACATTCTCTTTCCTATTTGGACGGTGAAAAAGTAAGAGAAAAAGTGAAAGAAAAGTAAAAAAGAAATTCAATGGTTGAAATTTTTTTAATTAAATAAATAAAATACAAAAATATTAAAATAAAGGTTATTATTATCTATTTACAAAAAATTAATTGAAATATTTAATACCATTGCCTATTTGGAAATAGAACTGAAATACAAGGTTTTATTTAGAAAAAAAATAATTTCAGGGTGTTATGTGAGAAAGGGGGTATATGTGAAATTTACTCTAAAGATATTATGCTTTAATCTTTATCAAATGAAACTGAAATTTCTAAACCAAGCAAGCTCTCTTATTGCTTGAGAGATTTGTTAATTGTGCTTGTATGTGTCTCCATAAGAAAAATGGCATTGCTAATAGCCAATAGGAATTGAATGATCTCATGAAAAAGAAATCAAATTTGAAATGCATTTCTTTGAATATTTTATGAAATGGAGAAGAAAAAGAAAAAAAAATTGCTACTTTGTTGAAGAAACAGTATCCCTTAAACACATTTGGTTTGTGAAATAAAATAAGTATTATATGAGAATATGATAGAAATATTATTATGTAGTTTGGTTAACGAATGAAAAAATGTAAGAATTGCTATTATAATTTATTAAAATGTTTGATTGGTTAAAATAATTTTGGAATAATAAAAGAATAGATGGTAAAAAGAACAAAACTACTCTTTATTATAATATTTGATTATCTATTTTTATTTTATTTTACTTTTATAAAATTGAAATTTTATAATTTATTTAAAATATTATAATTTAAATATTAATATTTTATTTATAATTTAATCATTAACATTTTAAATAATTAATATTTTGTTTATAATATAAATATTATTATGATTAAAATATTAATCATTTCAATTAATTTTTAAAATTTAAAATATTAAATTTTTATAATATATAATTAAAAACGTAAACTTTTTATTATAATATATGATTGTCCATTATTATTTTATTTTATTGTTTAAATATTAATAATATATAATTTATTGAAAACATTAATAATTGATATTTAATTATTAAAATTTTTAAACATTAATATGTTATTCATAATTTAAATATTATAATGATTAAAATATTAATTATTTTAATTATTTTTAAATTTAAAATATTAATCTTTAATAATATATAATTAAAAACTTAAACTTTTTATTATAATATATGATTATCTATTTTGTTAAACTTTTTATTATTTTTTACATATTAATAATTGATAATTTAAATATTATTAAGACTAAAATATTAATAAGTTTAACTAAATTTTAAATTTAAAATATTAATTTTAATAATATAATTAAAAACTTATACTTTTATTTTAAATTATTTTTTCTCTTTTTTTTTTTCATTTCACTTATAAAGAGCATTTTTTTCTTATTAATTTTAGAAACTATTGCCTCATCTATGGAATAGCAAATACCATAAGGGTTTGAATTAAATATTCATGGGGAAATGATTTAGCTACTTTCCAACCAAACATACTGTTAATGTATAATTTTATGCTAAAATTTTGTTATGAAACCTAAAAAACAACAAAGATAAAATAGAGAGAAATCAAGCAAAATAGAAAACACGAGAATTTACATAATTCAACTTCTTGTAGGGATATCAATGGATGGAGTACTCGTTAATTTTGATATACCTGAATCCAAACCTGATTAGTAAATGAGATACCCGAACTTTATAATTACTCGAATATTTTTGAAATTTATTACCCTAACCCGAACCCTAATACATACCCACTACTCGATAATTCTCCGAACCCGTTTAAAAATCCGATATGCAAAAAAATTATTAAACTGCTCTGCATGGGTACCTAATTATCCAAACCGAAATTCGTACCCGTATTTATATACAATAATATTTTCATCCATATTCTATATAATTCACTAATAATAAAATTTATAAAAGCATACAAACAATAAAATTTAAATTTAAATAATCAAAAATAAATATCTTAAATATCAACTTAAATAATTAAAACCAAATATCCAAACAACAACTTAAACAATATTACAAGTTTAATTGACTATATAGGTTTGTTATTCATTGCATAAAATTAAAAAAAAATAATTAGGTTCCAAAACTATTCTAATCTCACAATTCTTTTTAAGTATATATTTTATAAGTTTATATAAATAAAAGTATATATATTTTAATTAATAATTTTATAAGCTATAATTTTTATAACGTTAATACAAAATAAAAAGTAAATATGTTTATATATTTAAAATATACATATTAAAAGTATATATATTATAGTAATTATAAATTTTATAAATTAACACAGTTTATGGAGTATATGTATTAAAAGATATTGCAAATTAATTAATAATCGTAGTTTCTTGAATTAATTTAATTAGTAACATATGTTTATCTTTAATTACATAAAATTAAAAAAATATATAATCGGGTTCATATATTGGGTACCCAAGGGATAGCACTCGAATCTTACTCGAACTTGATATGAATCATACAATTACTACCCGAACTTAATTATAAGGTACCTTAATCTTATATAATCAAGTTGGGAACTCACAAATACTTTGTAATAGGGTACCTATTGGTATCCCTAATGTCACGACCCGGTACTAACTTCGAGTCTGTGACAACTGTCGCGACGCCCCAATAGACATCCATTTCTCGAGATACCAATTGAGACCCCGCAAGGCTTACGTATCAGTTTTTCTACTTCCCCTGTGAGTATTAGTCACTAAAATCATGTTTTAAAGAAGTATGAACCATTTCTGATTCGAAAACAGTAAAAAAGAATTTTTAACCACACAGGGGTATTTTAGTCATTTTTCAGCAAAAATTTCAAAATCAATTAGAAATGTAATATATATTTAGAAAACACATATTCCATGATCAAAAATAAAATTCGGTGTCTAAAACATTCGTTTGAAGGGAAATTACAACTATTTGAATAAAATAAAAATATTCGTTAAAATATTCTATTTTCTTGTAAAACAATTTTTATAGGAATATCCATAGACAATTTTTACAGCGTAAAAGCAAAATAAATTACTTCATACATTGTTATAGATAACCAGGATATAAACTTTCATTTACAACGACACGTAGGCCCCCAAATGACAAAAGTGCTCAAAGGCAGTGAACCTACGGGTTTTTGAAGTAGTATGGCCAACTGTAATCCTCGACGATTTTCGACTATCTACAAGCGACTCTGAGCCTGAAATGGATAGGAAGATGGGGTGAGATTATATATAATCCCAGTGAGTAAACAAATATTACCTAAAATATCTAAAGTCGAGTAATTGGAGACATTTAAAATAGATTATTGTACCATGGTTCACAACATTTCAACCAAATAAAATAAATCCATTTCACTCAAATAATTAGCATGGCTCATGAATCTCATAAAACTAGGCTCGTGCCATAAACCCATTCTCGAGGATACCTTTGCCGAGGCATCCTACCAAGACCGCTAAGGCTGTTTAAAAATTGTATATAAGTATAAAACAAGTTTTCGTTTTGAAAACGCAGCCTTTCCTTGACGTTAGCGGAGTTCACCCTCACGTGGTGGTTGGGTGTTATGTGAACTCTAACCATACCTCAGGAGTTACCCTCCGAGCCTCTCATACCAAGGTATAATATAACGGGGTTACCGTGCCCCTCTAATAGGCTGGTCCACGAAACCCGCCCTGTGAAACCCGACCCTAAAATATCTGCCATGTTATACATGTAACTGATAGAGTGATAGTATATTTGAACAGCTGGAAAAATATTTAAAAGACAGTATTATAACTAGAAATATGACTAAGAAGATTTAAACCTCGAATAAGCTCAAATACGGATTTTAAGAGTGAAATTGGAAATTTCACAGTCCAGGGATTACTCAAAACAATGATTTGGAGTTCAAGGTCCGATTTGGAGTCAATCGGGAAAATTGACCGATTAGGGTCAAAACGGTCATTTTTCAATTCAAGACAAAATGGAGATTTTTAATAAAGATTTTGATTTCAAATGACCAAGAATAATTATATGAAATACAATATGATTATTGGAGCATAAAATGAAGTTTAACAGTGAAAAAGTGTAATTCTCGGTATTTTTGAGACATTGGGGGCAAAACGATAATTTTGCCACCCTAAGGGCAAAATGGTAATTTTGCCTCTTAAGACATAAATTTTGAGTGTAGAATGAAGTCTTTGATTAAGATTTATCATTTGGGGTACAATTTAAGGTTGAAAAGTGAAAAAGAATTGTGATTTCAATATTTTTGGAGTATACGGGTAAAATGGTAATTTTACCACTCGAAATCGAAAATTGAATTTTTGAAAGGATTTTGATCAAATTTAATTATTTGGAGTGTGATATGAGTATGAGGAGTGAAAATTATGTATTATGACAAATTTTCAGTTTTTGGGACAAAAATGTAATTTTTGAAAAGTTCAAGGGTAAAAGTGTAATTTTTAAAAATTTACTCCACCAAAAATTTGGATAAGTCTAGAAATTTCATGGAAGACTTGGATAAATCAAGGGAAATGAATGGTGGATAAAAGTCAAAGAAAGAAAAAAAATAAATTAATAAAAAATTAAAAAGTATAATAAAATAATATTATTTTATTTAAATGATAAAAAGGCCAAATTTCAGCCTTCTTTCCCAAAAATTTCATCCTAACCTGAAGGAAGAGAGAGAAAACACAAAAATAAACCCTAGGTGAAAGAAAATAAAAAAAAAAGTGTGATTTTTCAAGGATTCAAGTGTTTAAAGGTATGATTTTTCAAGTTTAGCTTATGATCTATCATTTCCATGTATTTTTCATTATTTTCCATGGTTAAATAGCATGATTTCATGATGAATTCAGACATGGACATATGGGTTTAGAGAGAGAAAGTTGATGGAATTATTTGATTTTTAACTATGTTAGTGTTTTAAGTTAGTTAGTCATGTGTAGGAAGAAATTAAGTGAGAAAATCACCTATTCCATAGGAATTCATTTAGGCCTAATTTCATAGTGGATATGTGAAAAATGAAATGATTTCATTTCAAGTGAAATTGTTGAGAATTGATGAATTATGGAATTAGAAATTAAATGGGAATTTTCAAAGCAAAAATACGAATTTTTACCCACTAGGGGTATTTTTGTAATTTGCGATCGAGACTGATAAATTGCATCACACTGAGGAACATTAAGTCAAATTGGGTGTAATTGAGGCATAGAAATTGAAAGAAATTGATTCGGAGTTAAATTGAAAATTTTAGCAATTTAGACCGCGTGTAGGTGAGTTGGTCGAACACCGTGATTAAACGACTGTCCGAACCATTTTTATCTCATTCCCATGCATTATGTAGAGCTTGAAATAATTTATGATGAATTGACACAATTTATTGAATTTTGTGTCATGAATTATGGATAGGTGGTGAGTAAATTGGTTCGGATAAGAGACTGCACCCGAGGACGGAGGATAGGAGTATTTCTACTTCTAGAACAGTGAGTAAACTTATTATCGTCTTAATTATCTAGAGTAGTTTTTATTCAATTGTGTGATTTTATGAAAAAATGGTTTAATCGGAAAATTATTGTGTTTTATGAGAAAATGTGATTTTGTAAAATGATTTTATAAATTTTCTGAAAAATTAAATGGTGATTTCGGGAAATAGAGTAATGGGAGACTGCTTAATTGTATTGCAAATTATTGTTTGAATTGTATGGCTTATGATAAATTGTGGGCATGATTGGCTATTTTTATGAATTGATAAATACATGAACTGCTTTGATTTGCCTTAATTGGCAAAATAAGAATTGTGGGTCATGTTATGCTATGATAATTTTATTTAATTGGTGGGATAATTGTGGTCGCTGCAGTGGCGGGTTCCATGGACCAACCTTTAGGAGGGGCACGGAAACCCAAAAATTTATTGTGCTTACCTCGGTAGAGAGGCGCGTAGGGTATCTCCTGAGGTAGGATTTGAGTTTACTTCACGCCTAACCACCTCGTGGTAGTGAACTCAGCCAACGTCAAGGAATGGCTGAATTTCGAGAAATATGAAATTTTACAGTCTTGGCGGACTCGAGTGGATGACCCCGTACAAGGTATCCCCGAGTACATGTTTTGGCATGAGCCAAGTTTTAAAGATTGTGCATAAGCCAAGTGAATTATTGGAATAAAATTAAGTATTGATGTTGTGAAAAATATATTAGATTTGAGTATTTTATTTGTCTCCTTTTTACTCGGCTTTAGATACTTTAGATGGTGTCTGTTTACTCACTGGGATTTTATAATCTCACTCTTTTTTTTTCCACACCTTACAGGCTCAGAGCATTCATAGTTAGTTGATTCGATCAAGGACCACAGTGGACTTGAATCGACGAGAACTGTAGGTTCACAGTTCCCGAGACATTCTGGTTAGTTTTGGGGTCCACGTATCACTGTAATTTAATTTTAATATTATAGTCTTTTGTATTAAAGTATGTAAAAACATAATTAATTTTTACGCTGCGAAAATTGTTTATCAATAGTTTAATAAAATTTGTTTTATGAGAAATTATATTATTTTATTAAATATTTTATTATATTCAAATAATTAAATTTTATTTCCAAATATATATTTTAGATACTTAAATTTATTTCTATCATGATAAATGTATTTTATACGTATTTACTACATTTTTAGAAAATTTTAAAATTTTCGATGAAAAACGATGAAAATGCTCCTGTGAGCCAGATGAAACTATTTTAGTATTTTTAATTTGAAAATGACTAGTGGTATTTAAAATGTGACATTTTATAATCGTCGCTCACCGGGGAAGCGTTAAACTGATACGAAAGCCTTGCGGGGTTTTGATCGGTATTCGGAGTGTGAATACCTATTGAGACTTCGCGGCGGTTGTCATGGGCCCGATAGAAAGTTCCGGGTCATGACACGCCCACTGCAGTAAGCTAATTAACCCACCATAATTAATAAAATTTTGTCAGCATAACATGGCTTAAACAATATTATCCAGCCTGCATGGGTAACCAAAACAATTTGTATATTTCTCAACAACACAATTATCAATCAGCCATTTATGCCAGCAATTTCATGAGCCATTCGATTTCAAGTTACAGTTTACAATACAACTATAGCAAATAATAGTCTCCAAGTACTTTATTTAAAAATCGTTATTTATTTTCCAAACAATTTATAAAATTATATCATTTATGCATATTTGTTTATAAAACATAAAATGTACCTTTCAAGACCCATTTTCCATAGAATTCATTAAATCAGATAAAACTGCCTTAGATAATTAAGGTAATGATAAGTTTACTCACAATGTCCAAAGTTTGGATTTTTGAAGCACACAGTCTAACAATCCTCTGGTGCTATCTCTTTGCCTTTATCGGATGTCTCTCCACCTAGACATAGAGTAAAATCAAGGAATTGACCACATTGGTACTAGACCATAATAAACTAACCTATATTCTATACTTAATGCATGATATGAAATGCAAAACAGTCTAAATTTTGCCTAAACACCTTTTTTTGCTTATTTCGGTTTTTCACTCGATAAATAGGTAAACACATCTGATTTAACTCTAAATCGTCCCATTTCTTTTCTAACAATTCAAATCACCAATGTCCAGCCAAATAACCCAAAAATCAGCAAAGCCACATTCACATTCCTTCTTGCAAAAATTCGGCCAAAATGGTGCATCATTGTCACGATTTTGCCTACTTGATTTTCTTTTCATAATTCATTAATTTCCATCTCAAAAACCATGATTTCATAATCAAATAACCTAAAATAACATCACATTCTTCCTCACCATTGACTTGAAAATTTAGCTAGGGCTAGGTAATGGGGAAGATGAATACTTTTCTACATGTTTTGTTTACTAACATGTTAAACTAATATTAAATACTAACATATATTAAAATCAATTTAATCCAAAAATTTTCTCTCTCTAAACCCATTGAACCAGCCAAGAATTAATCATGATTTGATGCATTTCAAGCATGGAAAAACATGGAGAAATACCTAAGAATAAGAGAACTCAAGCTTAATAGAAAAAATATTACCTTTTTCCCTTAATTTCCTTGAAATTTCAACACTTTCTCTTAGGTTTTCTCACCTAGGGTTTTGTTTTTTTTTTTCTCTCTATTTTCTGGTCTTGGCCGAATATTGGGATGGATATGGAAGAGAATGGGCAGATTTTAATAAGGAAATATTAAAATATTTAAAGCTTGCCATGTGTCAAAATCTTATTTGCCCATTTTTCTTTTTATGCTTTAAAAATTGACTTTTATCCTCCACCATTAGATTAGTCAAAAGTCAACATATTGATAAGGGAAGACCATGGCTGGAAAAGTGTCTTGGTGGTGAAAAATTACCATTTTGCCCATAAAGTGGTAAAATTACGATTTTACCCCTATATTCTGAAAAATATCGAAAAAATGTCAGAATTTAAAATTTTCACTTCCAAACTTCAAATTATGCTCCAAATAATCATTCTTGGTCAAAAATTTCATCAAACATCCAAATTAAATTTTTAGGTGGTAAAATGACCATTTTGCCCCTAGAGAGCGAAAATTTCGGTTTGACTCCAAATTGATCCTCGAACTCCAAATCATCATTTTAACTCATTTATGGACTGTAAAATTCTCAATTTCATCTTAGATTTCCTATTTGACCTAGTTCGAGGTTTAAATTGACTTAGTTATACCATAAGGGTAATATCATCTTTTAACGATTTTTCGGGGCTTTCTAAATATGTAGATATATTACTATGCACATGAATGACGTGGAAAACATATTATAAGACAGGGCTTGACACCTAACTTCTTGCCTAAGTCTGATTTCTTAAACCAACCCAAGGTCCTTTTGCACATCCTCTGTCAATAACCTTTTAAAAACATTCTCCCAAAGAACTCTAACTTTACTTAGAATAAAAGATAAAAATTACAAAGTATTCTCTCTTTAGGGCTCCTAGAGCACTTCTCTCCATTAGCACAATGTGAAATAAGAAGTTTAAAATTATACAAATATTTGATATGAAATAAAAAGTTTAAAAGGATTTAAACATATATTCTTTATATAAGAAATCATATATTAATTAATGAATCAAATATTCAAATGTGTATATAAATAAAAATCTTAATCAAATAAGATTTAAAATTCTAATAAACTTATAATAGAATTCAAGACTCAAATCAACATATTGTTAGTGCACATTAAGCTGTTTGAAGGGATAATCTCTTCAAAGCTAAACGGTTCAATCCATTTTTCATATATATATATATATATAGAGGAAATTGTGAGAAATGGACGCCAGAGTAACCGCACTTCAAAAATGACCCTACATATAATTTTAACTGTTTGTAGACAATTTTTGGGTCGACTTGACAAGAATACCCTTTAGACCAATTAATCCAAATGAAGGAGGGGCGTCTCGGTCTCTTTCTCCTCTCCCGCCATTCAGATTAAAATTCCAAAATTAAATCTCGATTTAGCTATCCCTCCGTCCAGCTCTCCAAGGCCATTGGGGTATATATCTCACCGTCTAGCTGTCGCCATCGAGGTCTATATCGCCAGCGAACTTTCTGAGGTTCCCAAAGTGCGGAGATGGAATCAAGGTATGTGTTATGGCTTCTTGGTTTTATTTATGGTTATTCATAGAGCGCAATAGCTTATGGGTAAATTGTATGAGTTTTGAAACTGAAATCTGGCTAGCAGTAGCGAAAATCAATCAGTTTATAGCTGATGCGTGAATATTTGTTAGGCATCGTGTCACTGGATATTATGGTGTGTGATTGGACATTAGGAATCTTAACTTGTTTAATGGGTAAATTATATGAGTCTGGAAACCTAAATCTGGCTGCGAGTAGCGAAATCAATCAGTTTATAGCAGATGCGGGAATAGTTGTTATGTATTGCGTCACTGGATATTAGGGTCTATGACTGGATTCTGGATATCAGTAATCGTAACCTGCTTATTTGGCATTGGGTGCCTGAATATAACGTGACTGAATATTTGTTGAGCATTTCGTGACTTATCTGTACGCATTACGTGACTGAATAATGCATGGTTGGATATTACGTAATACTCAGTCACGTAATGGCTACAAACAAGTCACGCAATGCTCAACAAATATTCAGTCACGTTATATTCAGGCACTTAATACCATATATCAACATAACCAGTCACGTAGTGAAGTCACCCAATACATAACAGGTCACGCTATATGGAATACACCAGCCACGGAAACCCTTAAAACTAGTGTCCAAAGGCCTCAAAAGGCAAAATTAGAGATAAATTGCAGAAGGCAGTCACGCAATGGCACTCTCGCAGTACCTAATAATAAGTCACTCGATGCCTAATATGCACCCATGTTATGCCAACATAACCATCAACCGATCTACGTACTGTCCCAACGTCCCGCAATACATAATAACAGGTCACCATATACATACAATCTACTCACGCAATGTCTTGCATGAAGATTTGCATTGCACAATTCAAGCAGCGCGTATAACCCAGTCTCACAATGGCTAATAATACTTCACGCAATGCCTAACATCCACTCACGCAGTTATTATGCATAATACTATAACTTAAACGAATATAAGACATAACCATCAGAAAATGTATGCTCAAAGAAAATTTCATAAAATTTCATTAATATTAAGATTCTCCAGAATACAAGAGAAAGGAAATGATGCAAAATACTTTATTTTTTTCCATCGTCTCCTTCTCCTTCCTCTCACTGTATTTCTTCTTTCTTCCTCCTGTACTCCCTCCGCCCTCTGCCTGTACTCCCTCATTGCTCTTTCTGTACTCCATCTTCATCACCCTAACTGCGTGAGGGGAACAGAGGGAGTACAGGAAGAGAACGAGGGTATACAGGCGCAGGGTGGAATGATGTTGCCCCTTCGCCAATATCTTGGGTTAGATCCGCGGAAGCCTTTAGACTTTCTAAATTATCCTAGATTGTTTAAGATAATTGATTAAAATGCTTACTGGTTCCCTGTATTTATAGGCATGAATGATGACTCTCCGTCTTCTACACCCATATCCCCATATAAGTGCACTTAATGGGGACGGCACCTGTTCGGCCTAGCGTTTCATCTCCTCATCTGTATCTACCTCTTAAAACCAAAAGCCAGGCCAAACATCATTACAGGCCGAACAGGTACAGCCCCCCCAATGCAGCCCTCCATAATTGCACTTATACGGGGATATGTGTGTGGCAAACGAAGAGTCAGCATTGATGCCTATAAATAAAGGGAACCGGTAACCATTTGAGTCAAATTCAAATGCGTGATTGGTTTTTTTATATATAGCGTGACTTGTTTTTGTATATAGCGTGACATGTTGTAATGCGTGACTGACTTGTGAAATTTATTTCGTTTTGATGCTTTTGGTCACGAGTATTTGGCATTGCGTGACTGGTTTTTATATATAGCGTGACTGGTTTTTATATATAGCGTGACCATGTTGTAATGCGTGACTGACTTGTGCAATTTATCTCGTTTTGATGCTTTTGGTCACGAGTATTTGGCATTGCGTGACTGGTTTTTATATATAGCGTGACTGGTTTTTATATATAGCGTGACCAAAAGTAATGCGTGACTGACTTGTGCAATTTATCTCGTTTTGATGCTTTTGGTCACGAGTTTTTATATATAGCGTGACTGGTTTTTATATATAGCGTGACCAAAAGTAATGCGTGACTGACTTGTGCAATTTATCTCGTTTTGATGCTTTGGGTCACGAGTATTTGGGCATTGCGTGATTGGTTTTTTTATATATAGCGTGACTGGTTTTTATATATAGCGTGACATGTTGTAATGCGTGACTGACTTGTGCAATTTATCTCCTTTTGATGCTTTTGGTCACGAGTATTTGGGCATAGCGTGATTGGTTTTTTATATATAGCGTGACTGGTTTTTATATATAGCGTGACATGATGTATTGCGTGACTGACTTGTGCAATGCACATCTTGTAACGAGGCTTACGTTAACTGGTTTTTAGGCGTGGCATGAATGTGTATTATACATTGCAACACTTATTCTGTTAAATTTCATCCGGCGACCAAATGTGACTTAGGTATTGCATAAGTTTTTTTTTTTTTTGCATTCTTGGGAAATTATGTTTAAAAAAAATTGACTGATTGTGACAATTATTTTTTGACAAATTTCAGCAGCGTGCCAAATGTGAAGGTTATGATTACATACGGTGGTCAGTGGGTCGATGACATTTACAAGGGTGGTGATACACGAGTCAGGGTTGTTGGGAGTGATTTGTCATTATCAGGCCTAGTGAAGCTGGTTGAAGAAGTTGTTGGGGTCGACGCACAGAAGAATGAAATTGATCTACATGCATCGCTGAGACATGCTGCTGGGGTTTCCTGCATAGTTATCAGGGATGATGAAGATGTAGCAAGTATTCTGCGAGATGAGAGGCAGTTGCTGTGTTTGTGACAGTTAAGGCAGGAAAAGGAAACGATATTCGACATGAACATGGTATCCAACATAGTGATCGCCTACAACAGAATGGTAATTATTCTGACATACCACAGCATGCATTTCCTAACATACAACCATGGCAATCACGTTTGACGTATCGTCAAGAGTTTGAACAGACCGGGACACACCTGAGGTGTCTGCAAATGATGTCTGCACAATTCCGATCAGAATGTGCATCGAATGAATTTCATGGTACATTGCAACAAACAAATCTATCAAATGGAAATTCAGTTGGTCAATCGTCGTTCGTAAAGGACACTGTGATGGTTGTGAGCGATGTCGATGCATCTGATGAAATTGAAGATGATGTTGAAGAGGATGACACGGCGGATACGCATGATGACTTGCACGATGCATGTTCAGATGATGACGGGGGTGAGCATATTGACCTCCCTGCTTTCAATCGTGCAGATTGCAGCATAGGACATGTCACAACTGTTGTGTTAGAAGATGTGCAGTTCGAAGACCATGCCACAACTGTTACGTTAGAAGGGGTTCAGTTCGAAGACCATGCCACAACTGTTGCGTTAGAGGACGTTGAGGGTGCCGAGCCTATTAACGACGACACCATCGCCCAAAGGAACAACATTCGTTCGCCAGTGGACAGTGATGAAGAGAGGGTAAATACAGGGGTATCTTGTCAATGGGTCGTTCCCGTGGTAGATATGATATCCTTCCAAACAGTTGCGACAGAGGAATCTGGAGCACACGTCGACCACTTATATCGTGGACAAGTGTTTCGATCGAAGTCCGATTTGAAACGTGTTTTGAGCATGTTGGCAATAAAAGAGCATTTTGAGGTAAAAGTTAAAAAGTCATGCCATGCTCGTTTTGAGGTTGGTTGTAAGGAGAAGGCATGCAAGTTTGCTTTGCATGCAATGAAGTTGCCTAAGGGAGATTACTGGCAAATTCGGAGGTTGCATAAGGTACACACGTGTACTGTTGATGTTTTGCAATGTGGATACCGAACTGCGAGCGCGAGGGTTATTGGTGAGCTTATCTCTACCAGGCTGCAAGGAAATTATGTTACCCCATTGAGACCTAAGGAAATAATGGAAGAGATGAATCGCACGTGGGGATTGCAATGCCTTTATGGAAAGGCATGGCAAGCGAAGCAGTATGCTGAAAATCTTGTGTTCGGTCCCCCGGAAGAGTCATACCAACTCATCCCTTCATATTTCCACATGTTGGAACGTGAAAAACTCCGGTACGCTCACGAGTGTCGCTACAGATCAGGAACACCGATTCAAATATTGCTTCTGGGCGTACGGGTCATGTATCTAGGGGTTTCGTTCTGTAATGCGGCCTGTACTTGCTATCGATGCCACACATCTAAAAGGTAGATTCAAGGGTATTTTGTTTGTTGCGGTTTGCAAAAATGCGAACGAGCAGATATATCCAGTTGCATTCGGCATTGGCGATGTCGAGGACGAAGAGTCTTGGTCGTGGTTTCTTAACCAATTGCGTCGTGCAATTGGTTGTGCCGAAAACCACATGTTAATTTCTGACCAGCATCTTGCGATTAAGAAGGCAGTTGAGAATGTGTACAACGACGCGCATCACGGTCTATGCAGTTACCACTTGGGGAAAAACATTAAAAACCTGTTCAAGCGCACCGATGTTAATACCATCTTCACATTGGCTGCAAACTGCTGTAGGCTGTCCGATTTTACTAGACACATGACTGAGCTGGAACAGATTTGCAAACCTGCTTATGACTGCCTGATGAGAATAGGACCTGATAGATGGGCACGTGCACGGTCACCTGCAAGGCGATACAAGCTGATGACATCCAACATTGCGGAGTGTATTAACTGCCGCCTCAGGCATGCAAGGAAAATGCCAATAACCGTCTTGATCGAGTGCATCAGAGGCATGTTCCAACGTTGGTTCCATGACCGGCACAACGAGGCATTGAATATGACCACGCCACTCAGCCCTTAGGCTACCGATCTATTGAACAAACGGTTGAATGCAGCATGTCATTTCTCCATCCAACCAATCGATCTGGCGGAGTTCCAAGTTATAGGCGGGAATACGGACGCAGTCGTCAACCTATGCACGAAGACTTGTTCATGCAGTGAGTTCTAGAGTGATCTACTCCCCTGCATGCATGCAATGGCGGCAATAAGGTGTGAATAATCATGTTTTCTTTTCTTAGTTAGGGTATTGCTCATTGAATTTTTTACATGTTTACATTGTTCGCCAACTGAGATTTCATTGCCTTCGCAGTAAGTGCAATCGTTCACCCATTGAATTCTGCTCGCACTATTACACGACTAGCTCTTGGGTGGAGGCATATTCAGTTCCCATTCGCCTAGTTGGCCATCCTAGTGAATGGGACGTCCCCCATGAGGTTAAAGAAATCGTCGTTCTGCCACCAACATGTCGAGGTCAAGCGGGGAGACCTAGGAGGAAAAGGATTCCATCGGCTGGGGAAGGCATTCGCCGACGTAGATGTTCACAATGCAAGAGCTATGGTCATAATAGACAAAATTACCGGACGCCGTTTACAGGTCCATCCACACCCGGGGAAACATCATATGCTCATCCTCCGGATGGACGACGACGACGACGACGACGGAAGGCATGTTCAATATGCAGACAACCCGGGCACACACGAAACACCTGTCCATTGCCTTTAACAAACAGTGATAACGTTACAGATGTCGTACCTGAAGATTGTGGAACTTCACACCTCAGTTGTTAGGGTTTCGTTCGAACTGGTTCGAAATGGCCAGATATTTCCATTGAATAATGATATTTGAATTTGAGTTTGCCAGAGTCTGGAGGTGATAAGATGATACTGTCAGATCATCAAATGCCTTGTACTCCGTCATAATTGATGATAATTTCTGTCTCGTTGTAAACAATCAAATTCTTATTTGAAATATACCAATAATACTCATAATTGATGATAATTTCTGTCTCTATGTAAACAATCAAATTCTTATTTGAAATATACCAATAATACTCATAATTATAATTACATTTGAAATAGAGCATGCAGTCAGAAAAGCCATCATGATGGTGGTGCGAATTGAGAGCGAACTAGATCCTCCAACTGTTGTTGGCGCTGCAACAGCTCACGATTCTGCCCCTCCAACAATTCTAGTCGGGCATTCAACCTTGCGTCCATTGTTTCCATAAATGAAAGGAGACGAGCGAATGCTGGATCAACATCGATTGGCTCGTTCCTAACCCATGTGTTGTTCCTGAACTCAAAACCTAGCTGTTTAATACTGTGCTCATTGATGTGATCGAACAAAGCATGGTTTATTGGCGGATCACAACGGCTGTCGACATTGAAGTAGTCTATTATCTCACTGATCAACATGTCGTAATGTAGGTTTCTGTTGAGACCGTCAATTGTCAGGAGCATGTCATCCATTATGAATTTAGCAAGGTCGATACGGCGGGACAATTTGATGTTATTTAAGAACCAGAGCCCCTCTGTCCTGATATTCACATACATCGCTTGGCGAGGACGGATAGTGTGAACGATGATGAGATGCAACACTTGATCAAAGAAAGACATCCTTGTCCAATTAGGACTTTCACTCTGTCTTGAAGGAGGGCGGATAAATGCGGACACAAGGTTCCCACCGCCACTGACACGGCACAGATCTGATTGCATCGAAGTCAGGTGAAAGACGCGTTCTATCAATTCGCACGTAACAACGATACGTTATCCCATGACGTGAGTGACAAACGAATCGTCATGGTGCACAGCCCTAGATGTTTCCGACTCAGCATATTTTTGTCTTGCATTGAAGTAAAAAATCGGGACCAAATTCTCGTAGTATGGCCTCTTCAGTTGTAAGTATCGTGTCCATCCTAAATTTTCAAAGTTCGCAATGTATGGGAAATCGATTGACCTTAAATAATCAAAGTCAATTAAACGCCCGGGCATTACCTTTCTTTTGGCCCATTTGGTGTTGAATTTCGCAGCGTGTGACAGATGGGTGAAATTTTGTATAAAGGAACTGACAGTCGATCCGGACGATGTTTCCGCATCACCGGTGCCGCCTTCACCACTGCTTGACGGATGGGTGCGTTTGCTTCTGTGACTCATCTTAGATATATCCGAAGTTAGGATATTTGGAACTTGAAACAACAACTCTAATGCGGTTCCAATAACCGAACAACTCGATATCAACTAATAATATCAATTGACGATTCCATTCTAACCACACACGCGATATTATACATTACTGACGCGATTAGGGATCAACTAGTCACGCAGCTCCTTGACAACCCCTAACGTAACTCCAGTTTTCCAGTCACGCGATTCCCACAACAAGTGACGCGACCGCATATCACTGACGCGATAGGGATCAACTAGTCACGCAGCTCCTTGACAACCACTAACGTAACTCCAGTTTTCCAGTCACGCGATTCCCACAACAAGTGACGTGACCGCAGATCACTGACGCGATAGGGATCAACTAGTCACGCAGCTCCTTGACAACCACTAACGCAACTCCAGTTTTCCAGTCACGCGATTCCCACAACAAGTGACGCGACCGCAGATCACTGACGCGATATGGATCAACTAGTCACGCAGCTCCATGACAACCACTAACGCAACTTCAGTTTTCCAGTCACGCGATTCCCACAACAAGTGACGCGACCGCAGATCACTGACGCGATAGGGATCAACTAGTCACGCAGCTCCTTGACAACCACTAACGCAACTCCAGTTTTCCAGTCACGCGATTCCCACAACAAGTGACGCGACCGCAGGTCACTGATGCGATAAGGATCAACTAGTCACGCAGCTCCTTGACAACCACTAACGCAACTCCAGTTTTCCAGTCACGCGATTCCCACAACAAGTGACGCGACCGCAGATCACTAACGCGATATGGATCAACTAGTCACGCAGCTCCATGACAACCACTAACGCAACTTCAGTTTTCCAGTCACGCAGCTCCATGACAACCACTAACGCAACTTCAGTTTTCCAGTCACGCGATTCCCACAACAAGTGACGTGACCGTAGATCACTGACGCGATAGAGATCAACTAGTCACGCAGCTTCATGACAACCACTAACGCAACTCCAGTTTTCCAGTCACTCGATTCCCACAACAAGTGACGCGATCGCAGATCACTGACGCGATAGGGATCAACTAGTCACGCAGCTCCATGACAACCACTAACGCAACTCCAGTTTTCCAGTCACGCGATTCCCACAACAAGTAACGCCACTCCATATCAGATGTTGCCAGTCAATATCAACTACTGACGCGATGCTAAATCTTAAAGGTTCACGCCATCTATATTTAGTAGTCACGACATCCAAGTCGATTACTTACCCGATTCCATAATAACTACTGTTTCTCAAATACTAACGCTAATCAATATAAACTTGGGACTCGATTGTTAGTGCGTTGAGTAACCTAGTTCAATATCAACTGGTTACAACCTTGTGTCACGCAATGCAATTCAACATGTCATATATGCTGTAAACTAAGGGGGGGTTGGCACATGCGGAGGCAATCATGATGCCATGTAAATACTGTAATAGACTAAGAGTAAGAGACTTTACGATGCGAATAAGAAACAAAGGAAAAAAGAAACAATGTTGTTCTTATTGCAGCCGTATGCATATAACAGCAATCAATACATAACTGTTCTTGTTGTTAATTGAAACAATAAAGAGTACAAAGAATAATATGTAAATGATAGAACAAAGAATAATATGGACATGATACGGAACAATGTTATTTGCAGATTGCAAAAGAATAAACAAATAAAAAAATTTAACAACCCGAGGTGTTTGCAAAAATCTCTATAGCAAACTTATTTCGAATGCCTTCTATGACGTTTGCCTTCAGCGCTGGAGGATCCGACTGGATGAACCACTCCAACAAGGCGATAACCCAATCCCCGCAGCTCACTGAATCTTTCTATACCGGGGTCTTTGCTCTTAATTTATACCTCATTGGCGTCAAAGGTCGCGTTTGACGACGCGATCTGGTAAAGTACGCCGACTGGTGGCATATAATGGGAAACAATGATGTTAGTGGACTCATCTGCTTATCACGCAAGCCAGACTTATGTGCGTCGTCCCGACCGTACGATGTGTCCACTAACATCATAGACCAACTTCGCAAGTTGATGTGCACTACCACCCAGTATCTGTCAAAATAGCACGGTGCGAGAATTGAGTCAACCTTATCCCAGGCCAAACCCCATGGAGGACTGAAACCCCTTGCATAGTCCAGCAGATGGCCTGGAATTACCGCTGCACTCGGGTTGAATGCCTTATCGTTGGGTGGAGGCTCCATTTCTTTGCTCAGCCCAAGCAAAATAAGCTGGCAATTACGTTACACACAATAGTTAAATAAATAAAACTAACTAATACACAGACTTTACATTTGAATAATTACAACTCACTAAAATATGATATACGTACATAGAATGTGGTGTCAACGATGCATATTCTGCTCTTGTAGTGTTGTGGATGGTGCTCGCGCGCCCGCTTACACAACACACTGATGCATGCATCAATATGTTGGGTGTCCATCAACTCTGTCAGCGTCTCCAATCGTCGAAAAAAATCAGGGCCTTCCTGTCCTTCGATGCCCAGAATGTTAACCCTGCATATTTTTTTCATAATAACACCAATGTCAAAAGACTATGAAATGAATACACTAGAGCCATAAAGACAGAAGGCTTGATCGTTTACCTAGCTTGATCATTTTTCATGAAAGCCTCATATCTGGCCTTCAATTCGTCCTTCGATTTGCGCTGGATCAACAGTGGGTTAACGTACGGGCTTCGAAGGTATTTGCTGGCTAAGGTCACACGTGCATCTTCGGGCTCAAGTTGAGGTGGAGCCTCGGTAAATACAGGTGTGATCTCACCTTGCCATACCACTAATTTTGTGGCCTCTGGTTGAGTTGGGACAGGAGCAAGAGCTTGACGCGGGGAAGTTGTGGCTCCACTAATTGCACGAGAATGTATGTCATGAGGAAGCTGGGCTGCCTCTGCTGGGGATGGGATAGCCACAGGCTGATGTTCGATTGGGCCAGCGGGAGGTGACATTCGAGCTGATGCAATTGACTGATTTATCGCACCCGCATCCTCGACATCAACCCCAATCCCACTGCCATCTTTCTCGCGCGCACCATCATCTTCACCCATAAATCAAGCCTGAACGATTCAAAAAATCAAACACATTAGAACACTGTATACATCATACATGTTATAACCCATACTGAGAAAAACATAAACGTGCATACCTCAAAATGGTCGATCAGCCGACCAACAATCCGATCCTTCACCCCTTGCATTGACTTCTCGATATGCTGATGCAGTGGCTGGATCTCCAACTGCATTGCCTGCTGGATCTCCAACTGTATTGCCTGCATCTGCATATGCATATCAGTCTTCAAGGACTGTAGGTCTTTCTTCCACTGTGTCCACATCCGTTGCAGCTCTCGCTTAATGCTCATAGTCTTTTACGGACGCAGTGGTGGGTTGCGCGCCTCAACAGATGGGGAAGCAGCAGAAGCAGGAGGAGGTGCAGCATGATGGGCAGCATGAAGACACGGAGGAGGAGAATCAGGGGCCTCAGCAGCACCGAAATGGGGAGGGACCTCCTCGTCCACGCGACGTCTCTGCTTAACGCCTCGTGCTGCCTTACTTTTATCTTTGCGGTCCATTATCCTCCTCCTTTACTGGGGACCGAATTCTGGCCGACCTTCCAACTTCCATAATGGAACGTATTGCTGCCCCTCGGAGATGTTGACCTCAATGTCGGCCCAGTACGCGATCAACATCTCTTCTGCAGTTGCCTCCAACGTCCTCAGCGCGCACAACTGCACCAAATCATGAATTACCATTAGGTATAACCCTCGATAGCCTATGTCAATCAAAATTAAATTTTATTAAATACAAAAATATGGTTTGTTTACTCACATTCCCTTCTTCCTCCAGATTTGCAATGCTGGTGTGGAAGCCTACAGGCCTTTCGTCACATTGCCATTTTAGCATTCTTGGCCAAACCTGTCCCGACTGGCGCTGCCTTCCAAATAGGCTTCAGATTACAAGAATTGCTTCCAATGCCCAAAACTGCACATCAAACGTAAAACATTTTTTACTCATCTCCTAAATTCTTATGTGAAAAGATTTAACCTCATTAAATCTTATGTGACAAGAATAATGATAAACAGTGTATGGCACACTACCTGAAACGCCCAAATAAATCCGTAGATGTGGTAGCGACTTTTCTCCGCTACTCCTGCAGTAGGAGGTTCGAAGCCCCTCGTCATGTAATCTACGGTCAGACTCCAAACATAAGTGCCCCATGGGAATACGTTCCACTACTCGATGTTCTCCACAAGCGACAGCAACCATGGAACCACTGATCGTCTGTAGTCTTGACCGAATAAAACATTTTGGGCAATCAAGACGAGGGCCATCTTCGTCGCATCTCCCTCCTGCTGAAACTGGCCTCCCTTGAATGTATCTAAAACTTTTTGAATCTTCACCTCGTTCCCCTCTCCCCAGTAACGCAGGTGAATTCCTCCAGGGATGGCCTCGTATCGATTGACAATAAGGCCTGATATGGCACCAAACTTAAGCCCTGTCACGAGGCAGAACTCCCTTTTTGAGAACCGGGCCTTTGTTCTCCCTATGACGAACCATAGCTCGCCCTCGATGGCGACCGGTTCATTTATTCTGCGCAGCATTAGGTTGTGCACGAGACTGGCGCAGAATAAATTCTTATCAGCTTCGACGTCCATCATGTGCCCAAAGCATGTTCCCTTCAACCTCTCTAACTCGTTCACTTTGGACATCATCTCCCGTATCATATGTAGCTGCGGCCACTTGCAGTGGATGTTAATGCCAGCGTTGAACCCCCACTGCTGCCTCGGCACACAAAGCATAGATTCTACATTATCATGCTCTGTTCCTGTGCTGGCCATCTGCAACATACAACAGATCACCTTCCATTTAGTCATGTTAATACCATCATTGTAGATTAACATAAAAACAATAGGCATTTCTCAGAAATAGCCATCCTCATAAGTTAACTCATAAAAAAACCTCTCCATACTTTTAACTGTTTTTAGACAGCCCTGGACCAGCATAATTAATGCAAGTGCCGTGCATGGATTGTTAAGCAAATCAACATATACAAATTAAAGCATTACAGTTGATCCATAATAATACATAACGGTTCCAATTTCTTTCATGCAGTGCCATACGGATAAATTTCATGCAGTTATGACACTTGTGCCATTCAATATAAAACAAGTCACGCAATGACTTTTAATTAGTCACGCAATTACGAACATTAATCACGCAACCATCTATACACAAGTGACGCACCGATATAAACCCATCGACCATACGCGCAATGTAAACCTTATTACAATCACGCACACCCTGACCCCATGCCATCTACTCGTGCTGTCACGCACTGACCTATCAGTATGTCACGCAAAGTTAAAGCCTAATGCAATCACGCAAACCCTGACCCCATGCCATCCACTCGTGATGTCACGCAATGACCTATCAATATGTCACGCAATGTTAAACCCTAATGCAATCACGCACACCCTTAGTGACCCCATGCCAAAATCCAGTCACGCAAAGCGGGTACGTAAGCCATCAGTCACCCTAAATGCCAATTCCTACCAAAGTGTCTGGACGCATACATATGAACCAGTCACGCGACGCCGGTCACCTTTCGACCCCATCAACACCAACAATACCACATTCACCTCGCTATTCAACCATTTCAAACGACAACCAATATCAATATGAACAACCAATATGTATAGGTTTATGCTCAAAAACCAAAACCCTCAACATGAAGAATAACCATTTCGTCACACGGTTCAAAATTTTTTAAAAAATAAAATACTTTCCTTAACTAAAATAAAATAAATATTATACCTTTCTCCTCGTACTGTCAACTTCCTCTCACTGCTGAGTATGTGAAGCACCTTTATGCTGATAACAACTACTCTAAAATGGTCCCACTGCGAAAATGCTCTGAACTTTGACTGCCGACTAAGTATCGACAAAATTGCTTTGAAGGAGATGTACGGTCTGTCTCTGAGAACTGAGTGGTGAATCACATATAAACAGACTTTACCCGTTGCAACGTTTCGGGTTGAGGCACGGACCCAAAAGGATGCGTCGGTTTCATTAAGGACATTTTCGTCCAAAGGTGACTTCTTGTGTCTAAAAACACTTAAAATTATGGAGAAGTCCATTCTCAGAAACGCCTTACGGATTTCGCCTATAAAAAAAAAGTTACCATATATATATATATATATATAAGAAAAGAAATTCTTTTTCTTTATCTTTTTAAAGAACAAAAGAAAGAGATTCCTCATTCATCCGGACAACGGCGTGCTCAGCATATGGTCCACGTGGATATAACATCCAAAAAACGCAGCCGTTTTGATAACTCCGAGTTAAAGGGGAAAAGACGCAAAAGAGAAGGAAATCTACTCTAATTCTAATCCGATCAAAGAAAGCAGAGCACTGCAGCAGACAACTGTACAACTTAGAAAAGAAGAGTTGCAAGTCCGCCCCATTTACTTTATCACAGTTTCGCAGATACTCAAGGAAAAAAAAACGAAAAAACGAAGTAGACAATGGCGCACGAAACGCAGCAGCAAGGAATTCCCAACAACCCAACCGCCAATCAAAACGCAGCTTTAATCAACTCCTTCATCGAAATCACCTCTTCTTCCAAAGAAGAAGCCGTCTTCTTCTTAGAATCCCACCAGTGGGACCTCGACGCCGCCGTTTCGACTTTCCTCGACAACAACTCCACCGCAGCCACTGCTGCACATCAATCGCACCCGATCGCACCTCCACCTTCCCGTGACCTCAATAATTCCCCTACTCCCTCGCCGTCCGATTCCCCTGATTACTCTCCCTCACAATCGCCTTCCCGCTCTCGCTCCCCTTCCCCTGTCCGCCCCTCTCGTGCTCCCTTCCAGCTACGATCCCGCCGCAACGCTGATAAGAAACCGTCTGGTAGCAATAACGCTCGTGGCGTTCGGACCCTCGCGGATCTGAACCGGACTCCTCCTGGTGGGTCTGACAGCGATTCGGATGAAGCCCAAGACTATTATACTGGTGGTGAAAAAAGGTTTAATTTTTAACTCCTTTTTTTTTTCACAACTTTGGCCCTTAATTTTGGAAAATTAGGCAAAAAATTTGTTCTTAATTGATTATTTGGGTGAGCAGTGGGATGGTGATTCGAGATCCTTCCAAGCATAATGATGTGGATTCGATATTTAATCAAGCGAGACAAACGGGAGCTGTGGAAGGATCTGATGATTATTTCCGACCATCGTCGTCGAGCACGAGAAGCTTCACTGGAACGGCGAGATTACTCTCTGGAGAAACTGTGGCACCTGCTCCCCCCCCACAACCTGAAGTTGTCACTCACAATGTTACTTTTTGGAGAAATGGGTTTACCGTTGATGATGGGCCGTTGCGTCGCTTGGACGATCCTGCCAATGCTTCCTTCTTGGAGGTAATAACAATGTACAATTTGCCCTACAAAGAATATGTTGTGATATTGGTATCAATACATAATACGCATGTATTTTCCTGTTTGATGAATTAAAAGAGTTTAGTCATTTGGAGATTGTTTTTGGGATGTTTCTGTTTAAGTTCAAGTCAATTAGCTTTTGAATTGTAATGCTATGACGGGATTATTTTTTTATGGACCTTGGGCTTTTTAGTTGCCCCTATCAGTATGTTTGTTAGTGGTTGATCCAGCACCTTGAGTAACGGAAGTTTCATTCATAGGTAAAATTGAGGCGATTACGTATTGGAATATCTTTGACTTTCTTGTTGAAGTTTGATTTTAGAATGTTATATCTGTGTGCAACTGTGTATATATCTCTGCTAGTGCTTATTGTTAAGTAGAGATGCTATGTGCTTATTCTGAATTGCCTTTATGCAGAGTGTGATGAACTCTCAATGCCCGAAAGAGCTTGAACCAACTGATAGGAGTACAAAATTGGATCTTCAGCTCTTTAGGCGGGATGAAAACTACTCTGTGTGTCTTTTATATCTCCTCTTATATGTTTTGCATTTTTATCCCTTTGCCTGCTTCTTTGTTTATGTTTCTCTTGTGTTCTTTTTTTTGAAGCAGGAACCAAAGAAGCACCAAAGTGTATTTCAGGGTGTTGGGAGAACTCTAGGCGGTAGCAGCAGCCCCAGCCTTACTGCATCTGAGCCAACTGCTTCTGCCAGTAGTATCACCACTGCGCCGGTGCCATCCATGGGCCTGGTTGTGGATTCATCATTGCCAACAACCTCTATTCAGCTGAGGTTAGCAGATGGTACACGCATGGTCTCGCGCTTCAACTACCATCATACCATCAGAGACATCCGTGGCTTCATTGATGCATCAAGACCTGGTGGAGCAAGGAACTACCAGTTGCTGACAATGGGGTTCCCTCCTAAACAACTGACTGATCTAGACCAGACAGTAGAGCAGGCTGGAATAGCTAGTTCAGTTGTTATCCAGAAATACTAGCCAAGTATTTTCTTTTTTCTTTTTTTTTTATTTTACCTCCGTGACTTATTGACTCCGTGATACATCATGCCCGCAAAACATTTTTCTATTTCTAAAAACTGATGGGATTCATGTGACAGACCAGCAAATCTGCTGTTGATTACATTAGAACTGGTTTAGTCAGTTTGTCATATTGTAGACTAATTTATAAAAATGCAGTCGAGAGGTTACATGAAAGAACACTTTCAGCCTCATATTTGTAAAACATATTGTTACTTTCATAATTGAAAAATTGCCCTTGGGCGTTTGGTAGGTTGTTACTGGAAGATATTTTTTGCAATTTAAATGGTTGTAACCTAACAGCGTTTGATTGGTAAAAATGTGTCGTAAGGTGTGGGCTCAGGAACCTGACTGCTAGACATGGGCGAAAATAAAAAGATATTAAGAGTCGTCACTAATCATTTCTTATAGGTGTGATTGGTCACATATTAACTCGGTTTTAATCGATGAAGTTTTAAATTGATTCCAGGTTCATCGAAAAAACAAAAGTTGGTTTACGTTTTTTCAAAAATGGGTTCGGGAGTGCGGTTATACACAGAGAAGGATTAGCACCTCTGTGGTGCTTGTTCCACGAACAGTACCATTTAATCTTAAGTCATTCTATTACGATTTGATTTTAATTTTATTGTTATATTTTCTTAATCTTCGCTTATTAACTAATTTTTATTGAGTTGGTTTTTTATTCGATTTTACGTATGCACATGATGTAAGTGTAAAATGATGTTATGATTTGTTTATTTTAAATAATGGGGTCGGTAATCTTTTATTGGAAAATCATTCGAAGATCATCCTAACGCTTTGGTGAAGTCTCGACGTTTTCCTCACCTAAAGATGTTCCCGAAAGAACTCGTCTTTACAAGCTCCTCGAGGAAATCCTATCATTAAAATATTTGCCCTATTTACAAGATAAATATAGCATGTTATGACAAGATAAGATGATGATATTTATATGAACGCATTTGCTAATTTAACGGCCTTGATTTTCTTGCAATAATATGTTTAATAATTTAGGAGAATTTATTACTTTGTTCATATTATTATTTATTATTTTTTTATGTATAATATTTTTTATCAACAATTATTTGAATTAATGGGTATTGAGGGATAAAGTTCGGATTTATCCCGACGTTTCGGTAAAAATCCGTCTCGAATTTCGTACCTAAGAAATTCACTCGAAAGAGGCAACTCTTTGCCCTTTTTAAGTGAAATTCCATTATCGGATCACTCAAAATAATCATTTTCTTTTTTTTCTTCTTTTTTTTTATAATAATTATATTTACATCATATATTTTTTATTATTTGTTATATTTTAATAACGATTATTTGACTTAATTGGTATTGGAATATAGAGTTCGGATTTATCTCGACATTTCGGTAAAAATCCGTCTCGTACTACTCACCTAGAAAATCTACTTAAAAAATGTAACTCTTTACCCCTTTACAGGTTGAATTCCATTATCGGATATTTAAAATAATCGTCTCATTTTATTATGATTATAATTATTATTTATATATATTTTTTATGCATATTTTATTTTTACTATTTTATTTATTTTTATTATATTTTTTATTTTTTATTATTTTATTATTTTATTTTTTATTTTTTGTGTTTATTACTAAGATAGATATTCATATTTTATATATTTATGATTTTTTTAATAATATTTAAACTAAGTTAAAAATAAATAAATAAATAAAACATTGCAATTAAAAAAAAACCAAACCCAAAAATTATTTAAACAAAGCCCAACAAAAAGAGGTTATACATGTTTGGGGTTGGACTAGCCTAGCTTAACGGTCCACAGGAGGCCCAAAACTACAGCATTAGGTCTGCTCAGCAGGCTCGCAACTCAGTTCTCCAAAACGACGTCATTTCAAGCTCCAGACGTTTCAGCTCCTTTCACTCCCCTATACTACGCCGTTTGGTTCCCTCAGTGTAGTATAAAACCCTTTTTTCTTTTTTTTTCTCTTTATTTTCTCCCTCTCCTTTTTCTCTCTAACTTCAAATCCTCTCCCCTCTTTCTAAAACCACTGATCGGTCTCCCCTTTCTCCGGTGACCTCTCTCTCTCCCACAGTCACAACTGATCGGACCCAACTCAGATCTCATTTCTCTCTTTCCGTCGCCGACCACCCAACCTTCCTTTCGTCGATCTCTCTCTCCCTTCACCGTCTCGTTTTCCAGTTGCCCAGATCGGGCTTCTCTCTCTTTGTTCACCCATCGTCGGCTCTCTCTGCCATCCCAAACTCCTTCTTTTCTTCTCCCTCTCCCGACGTCCCTCTCTCTCTCTTTCCTTCGTCGCCGATCGACAGATCTAACACCCCCTCCCTTTTTGCTTGTCTTTTTTTATTTTTGTGTTGTGATATCCTATTGGCTGTTAGAGAGAACTAGGGATTTTTTTTTTGTTTTTGATTTTTTCGTTGTCTGCTTTGGTTCTTTTTTTTGCTTGAAAAATTTTTCTGCTGTTGGGTTTGAATTTGAGAAAAATTTTTTGGTTGCCTTTGAAAGATCTGTTTTTTGGGTTTTCCGCCTCTCCCCAAAAGAAAAATTTTTTGCTGTCTGTCTCCCCTTTTTAGCAATCGGATTGTCCAAATTTTTGGACAATCCATAGGAGTAATCATGCTCTTTTGAGCATGATTTTAACTAGGCCTTAGCTAGGGGGGCAGGTCACCGGATTTGGGTAATCCCTCAAAATCCGGTGACTTTGCAAGGATGATGATTGCTCTTTTTCTATTTTATTTTGATTTATTTTTATTTTTATTTATTATATATATATATTTTAAGGTGTCTACAGCTGCCCCTCTTTGTACATTCTTGAGAATCAAGAATAGTGCAAAGACATAGACACCGTTTTCAAACCAAATTGAATCTTTTTTTTTTGTCTTTTTTTTTCATTATTTTTAATAATATAACCAGAAAAACTCCTCATTTCAAAACGAGGCTACGAAATTTTAAAAAAATCTTGAAGATAATTACTTGGAGTTTTTGAAGAATGCACCCGAAGGTTTTGAAGATGTACTCGGAGGTTTTTAAAGAAAAAGATTGTTCCCCATCTCAAAACGAGGCTACGTTACCCGAAGGTTTCAAGATATGTACCCGGAGGTTTTAGAAGAAAAATGTACTCGGAGGTTTTAGAGATGTATTTGGAGGTTTTGAAAATGTACCCGGAGGTTTTAGATATGTACTCGGAGGTTTTAGAAGAAAAAGTTGTTCCTCATCTCAAAATGAAGAATGTTCCTGGAGGTTTTGAGAATATACTCAGAGGTTTTAAAGATGTACCCGGAGGTTTTAGAAAAAAAAGTTATTCCTCATTTCAAAATGAGGAATGTACCCAGAGGTTTTAGAAGAAAAAGTTATTCCATCATCTCAAAACGAGGCTTTGTAGCTTGAATTATCTCGTGCCACGATAATTGGGCTTAAACATCTTGGATGCTAGCTAAATTGGGCTTAATCATCTTTTGTGCCAACGTAACTGGGCTTAACTCTTGGATGCCAGCTAAATTGGGCTTAAACTCATTCGTGCCAACGTAACTGGACTTATACATCTTGGATGCCAGATAAATTTGGCTTAAACATTTCGGTGCCAACATAACTGGACTTAAACATCTTGGATGCTAGCTAAATTGAGCTTAATCATCTTTTGTGCCAACATAACTGGACTTATGCATCTTAGATGCCAGCTAAATTGGGCTTGATTGTTTTTGTGCCAATATGACTGGGCTTAAACATCTTGGATGCCAGCTAAATTGGGCTTAAACTTAATCATGCCAACGTAACTGGACTTAAACATCTTGGATGCCAGCTAAATTGGGCTTGATTGTTTTTGTGCCAATATGACTGGGTTTAAATATTTTAGATGCTAGTTTGATTGGGCTTAAACTCACTCGTGCCAACGTAACTGAGCTTAAACATCTTGGATGCCAGCTAAATTGGGCTTAGCTCTCATGTTTGGTTTTTTTTTCTTTTTCAATGAAAGACTCAAACCTTTCTTCACTTAATTGCTTGAAAACTGCATTAGTTTTTACCTTTATTTGGAAACTTTCAATTTTGATGATGCATGGTCATGTGCATGATTGGACATGTATGCATGATTGAATGATGGACAAATGATGCATTACTTTCTTTTGTTTTGCATCATATATTCCTCGTTTGCAAAAATCTTTTTTCTCAGCTTTGCATTTTTTTTTATGATGTTCTTGTGCAGTTGCCAATTTCCTTGTCAACAAAATATCACCAATTCAAATTGGGTTTCAATGCATTGATGCCTTTGATCCTGAAAGCTTTTCTTCACATTGTTTTTTCTCACTTTTTCTTGAGAAATGAATTTGTCTTTTTCAAACGTGCTTGTCTTATCTCACAATAATGGAAGAATTTTCATCACAAAAGTCGTAAGGACTCTCCTTTTTCTTTTCAAAAATATCTTGATTTTGACAAAATTACAGCAAAATTGCCCCACGCAATTATTTTCATGATCAACGATAGCTGAATCTTGAGACAGAAATGTATCAATTCTCATTTTTCTTGTTAAAGTGACAAAACATCCAAGTTGGAAAAACATGTGATATTTGAATCTCTTGAAAATTGATGATTACTGTTTGAAATGATTTTTGATGACACTTTGGCCTTTCAAAGAGATAAGATGGTTTAACACATCAAGGTCTTGGTCAACAACAAAGGTTTCTCACCATTTCATGGAAAAAAGAAAAAGTTGAAATATCTTTGTCTAAGCTCACAAATGTATGGTGATTTAAAATCAAATTTTGCAAAAAGATTCATTTTAAGTCACAATCAAACTCGACATTCTCTTAGCCTCATGATGAGTGGCAAGATAATAAATGTCAAGACCAGCTATTACAGGTTTAACATTGCAGAAGGCTATTTTAACAGAGATAGGCTCAAAATTTAATATAGATTTTTCTGATAGATCTTGAATCTTTAAGGTGCTTTAGAGTCCTATGCACTTGAAAAGTGTCTAATGAACTCTAGCTACCTTGAAATGGTCTCTCTCTGGTGCTTCTTGTTATCACCTTAGTTAAAATCATGAGTGGCTTCATAAGTTCTCATCTTCGCTCTAAACTGCCCTTTTGGGTTTTCACCTTAGAGTTTCATCTTTTTCACTTATTTTTTTCTTCTCTTTTTTCTTCTTTTTTCATTGATCATTCCACCATTCACTTGATAAAATTCAAACTCCATCCAAAATGGATTGAGGGATTCAAAAAGGTAATTTTGGCAAAGAAAAGAGGTCAAAGTCTCATTCTCTATGTGATGATCTTTCTCTATAAGATAGCTCTTCAATTTAAGTATCCACACTTGATCAAAATGGACTTTTTAAAGCACGTAACGTAGGCTATGGTTAAGGGTTATGAAAAAAATAGATACAAAGGCCCAAAACATGTATTTAAAGGTGATTAAACCAAGGATCATTTATTACCACACAAAAGACTCTTTAAAGACATTTGTCTTTATCATGCTTTTTCCACCATTTCTCTTCTATGCTTTTTCTTTTTTCTTTTTTTTTTCTTTTTCTGTTGTTTTTACATATCAATGGATTGAGTTCAAAATTTTCAAGAACTCGAATTTTCATCTGCCCTCATGGTATATAAGATGTTTATTTATCCTTTACAATGAATCTTCCATCATCTATGCTTTTGACGAAAATTTTCCTTCATAATTGCCCCCCAATGTGGGAGGTGATCCTTGATTGGGGTGCATTTTAGAGAAAATTCGATAAGCTCAAAGGGGTAGCAAGTGGATAATTTCTCATTTGTGAAAAGAAAGCGAAACATGGCCATTTATCCTCTCAATTATGGTTACTTATATTTGAAGAGTAATCCCTAGAAAGGAAGAGTTTAAGATCAAATGTTGACTTTTCTTTGTTTTTCTACTTTTAGCATTATTGGAATATCTCAAGTACATAATGTCACTTTCTTATTTCTTCTCTTTCTTTTCTTTTTTCTTTGTTTTTTTTTCTTTACAACTCAAGATTAGAAGCCTTCAAAGATCAGAATATCTTGTCATGATTAACTCTTTATAACAAGAAATGAGAGAGGAAAAAGGGCTATTTTGAAGCCAATGTGTCTTGGAGGCATTGGGCAATCTTGTTTTTTTTCTTGGCTATCATGTCTCAGAATATGGGTGAAGAAAAGCTTTAGATAATGTGTTCAAAGTTCACATTTGGTATCCAAATTGAAAGAATTTGAGAGGTATTGGGGTATTTGAGACTTCAGCATAGTCTTGACATTTATTAACCTACCCTATTCAGAGTCTTTATAAGAGTATTTGATTTGCTTGCTTTCTAAAAGAAGAATTTTGCAAAACAATCAATTAACATCAATCATTGCCTAGACAAAGATCATTGTCCTTTGGTATCACAAGATAAGGTTAATGCATTTTCAAAACTTTGTTTCTGTTTGGATTTCAAGTTCTTGAACAACCTTTATTCGAGTGATTATGGGTTCCTAAGTGTTTGGAGAAATGGTTAGAGAATGTTTACAAGGATAAGTTCATTCCAAACAGTAACCATCAATTCTTTCAAGAACATGTGTGCAATTTATTACCTAAACCTTTTTTTTTTTTTGTCTTGAAAACATATTATAGAAACCTTGACCAAATCAATTTACAAATAAAACACAAAGCTTCAAAAATTTTAATCCAACAAAACATTAAAGCTTCAATTATAGCTTCTGAAGTTTATGTTCTTTAGCAAAATCGTACTCCTGCCATGCCCCTGAAAGATAAAAACTCCAGATCAACCACTTTTCTTGCAAGCAATTTGTCAGAGACTTGAGGTTCTTCTTCAATTTCCTAACAATAGCTCAATCTATGAAAAAGTCAATTTCCAACGTTCCATATGCTCAAGAGTCAAAGTGCCATCTTTGATGAGATTTTCAATTTTCTCTTTCAATTGCCTACAGTCCTCTATTGAGTGTCCGGTTGCCTCCATGTGATAGTCACATTTAGCATTCGGGTCATAATTCCTTGCCAATGGGTTTGGAATGGTTTTCTTTGGTACCAAACTGAGGCATTGATTCTCAATTAGTAGAGGCACAAGCTCAGATATTGGTACGAGCAGTTGGTAAAGGTTGGGTTTTCGCAATGATTGAGGCATAAGTGGAGGTGTGGTTACTCTCGAATGAAAAATTGGTTGTGAAATCAATTGATAGAGATGTAGGTAATGGGAAATATGATTCAGAGTGAGGTAGGAAAGTTGTATGCGGGATGAAAATGGTATGGATTGAAATTATGGGTTTGTGGGGCTATCTTGGAATCCTTATTTTTTAAATCATGAACATGAATTAGATGCATTTTTAGTGCATGAATGAAATGAAGAAATGAACCCATTTTCTTTATTTACAAGCGAAAACACTTATTATCATGAAATGCATGTATAAATGACCATGTACTAAAACTATTTGTCACATAACACCCATCAACAAAGTAATTCATTGCATAAGATATTCTCCTTGATTACATCTACTCCGTCAATGGTTATCAGGTGACAAATAATTTTCCTATATGCAAAATTATGATGCAAATGTGCATATGTAAAATAAAAATGACCAAAAGTTCAAATCAGTAAAAAATGTTAAAGAGTAAAAAATAAATGAATATAATTAATAAGATGGGTATGCGTGATACTTTCATTATTTTGCGAGTAAAATTTAGAGTAAGGGGATATGAAGAAATTCCTTCATGTGTACCTAATCAAAGGGTATTCTCATGGGCAAAGTTCTACTTAGGCAGAGGTGACTCTCGGTATTCTACATGCTGAGTTCGGGTTGAAAATAGAGCTAAAGGTTCCCAAACCGTTCCTCACTGTTGTCCACTCGGACTAGCAAGGCACCTCGATCCTCACCCATTACAAGCTTTAAACGGACTAAGTTCAATTTGAGTGGGAGTGTTCACTAGCCCATGCGGAGGTTATCACCTCACGAGAGCGTAGCTACTTAACCCCCTCTTAATTAAGGACAAAGCCCGGATAGAAGGCTTATGCATGAATGCAAAATGTGTCATGTGTGTAAAGGAATATATCGACTTTTAGCCAATAATCTCATATCCCTCTATCCTAAATTCCCCGCAATAAAATAACAATAACAAGAATAAAAACAATAAATGCAACAAAAAGTAGTAAAAAGTACATGCTCGAGATTAAAGAAAACACTAAATTATTCAAGGCCTAGAATGACTTATGACTACTTAATGGCTTGACTCTTTTCGTCCCTAGTGGAGTCGCCAAGCTGTTGTAATGTGCGGGCTCGGGAACCCGACAGTTAGACATGGGCAAAAATAAAAAGATATTAGGAGTCGCCACCAATCGTTTCTTATAAGTGCGATTGGTCACCTATTAACTCGCTTCTAATCGATGAAGTCCTAAATTGATTTCAGGTCCATCGAAAGAACAAAAACTGGTCTACGTTTTTTCAAAGATGGGTTCGGGAGTGCGGTTACATACGGAGAAGGATTAGCACCTCTGTGGCACCCGTTCCACGAACGGTACCATTTAATTTTAAGTCATTCTATTACGGCTTGATTTTGATTTTATTGTTATATTTCCTTAATCTTCGCTTATTAACTAACTTTTATTGAGTTGGTCTTTTATTCGATTTTACATATGCACATGATGCAAGTGTAAAATGATGTTATGATTTGTTTATTTTAAATAATGGGGTCGGTAATCTTTTATTGAAAAATCATTCGAAGACCATCCTAACGCTTTGGTGAAGTCTCAACATTTTCCTCACCTAGAGATATCCCCGAAAGAACTCGTCTCTACAAGCTCCTCGAGGAAATCCCATCATCGAAATTTCCGCCCCATTTACAAGATAAATATAGCATGCTATGACAGGATAAGATGATGATATCTATATGAATGCATTTGCTAATTTAACAGCCTTGATTTTCTTGCAATAATATGTTTAATAATTTAGGAGAATTTATTACCTTGTTCATATTATTATTTATTATTTTTTTATGTATAATATTTTTTATCAACAATTATTTGAATTAATGGGTATTGAGGGATAGAGTTCAGATTTATCCCGACGTTTCGGTGAAAATCAGTCTCGAATTCCGTACTTAAGAAATTCACTCGAAAGAGGCAACTCTTTGCCCTTTTTAGGTGAAATTTCATTATCGGATCACTCAAAATAATCATTTTCTTTTTTTTTTCTTTTTTTATAATAATTATATTTACATCATGTATTTTTTATTATTTGTTATATTTTAACAACGATTATTTGAGTTAATTGGTATTGGAATATAGAGTTCGGATTTATCCCGACGCTTCGGTGAAAATCCGTCTCGTACTACTCACCTAGAAAATCTACTTAAAAAAGGTAACTCTTTACCCCTTTACAGGTTGAATTCCATTATCGGATACTCAAAATAATCGTCTCATTTTATTATGATTATAATTATTATTTATATATATATTTATGCATATTTTATTTTTACTATTTTATTTATTTTTATTATTTTTTATTATTTTATTATTTTTTTTATTTTTTATTTTTTTGTGTTTATTACTAAGATAGATATTCATATTTTATATATTTATGATTTTTTTAATAATATTTAAACTAAGTTAAAAATAAATAAAAAAACATTACAATTAAAAAAAAACCAAACCCAAAAATTATTTAAACAAAACCCAACGAAAAGAGGTTATACCTGTCTGGGCTTGGACTAGCCCAGCTTAACAGTCCACAGGATGCCCAAAACTGCAGCAGGAGGTCTGCTCAACAGGCCCGCAACTCAGTTCTCCAAAACGACGTCGTTTCAAGCTCCAGACGTTTCAGCTCCTTTCACTCCCATAAACGACGCCGTTTGGTTCCCTCAGTGTAGTATAAAACCCTTTTTTCTTTTTTTTTTCTCTTTATTTTCTCCCTCTCCTTTCTCTCTCTAACTTCAAATCCTCTCCCCTCTCTCTAAAACCACCGGTCGATCTCTTTTTTCTCCAGTGACCTCTCTCTCTCCCACAGTCACCACCGATCGAACCCAACTCAGATCTCCTTTCTCTCTTTCCGTCACTGACCACCCAACTTTCCTTTCGTCGATCTCTCTCTCCTTCACCGCCTCGCTTTCCAGTCGCCCAGATCGGGCTTCTCTCTCTCTTTCTTCACCCCTCGCTAGCTCTCTCTGCCGTCCCAAACTCTTCTTTTCTTCTCCCTCTCCCGGTGTCCCTCTCTCTCTCTTTTTCGTCGCCGATCAACAGATCTGGCACCCCCTCCCTTTTTGCTTGTCTTTTTTTATTTTTGTGTTGTGGTATCCTACTGGCTTTTAGAGAGAACTAGGGATTTTTTTTTTTTTTGTTTTTGATTTTTTGGTTGTCTGCTTTGGTTCTTTTTTTTGCTTGAAAAATTTTTCTACTGTTGGGTTTGAATCTGAGAAAATATTTTTTGTTGCCTTTGAAAGATCTGTTTTTTGGGTTTTCAGTCTCTCCCCAAAAGAAAAATTTTTTGCTGTCTGTCTCGCCTTTTTAGCAATCGGATTGTCCAAATTTTTGGACAATCCATAGGAGAAATCATGCTCTTTTGAGCATGATTTCAACTAGGCCTTAGCTGGGGTAGGGGCAGGCCACCGGATTTGGGTAATCCCTCAAAATCCAGTGACTTTGCAGGGATGATGATTGCTCCCTTTTTTTTTATTTTGATTTTTTTTATTTTTTATTTATTTTTATTTATTATATATATATTTTTTAAGGTGTCTTCTAAACGAAATGTTTCTTTTTCAAATTCTCCACCCCACCAGACCCTCTTCTTCTTCTTAATGGGAAACCCATGGTTTTTGAACCAAATTTTCTGGCTTTTAAAGGATTAATGATGACTAAGATAGAGCCAAACAAGGCTCCAAGTAACAGACAAAAGCACAAAACTTTTGCAAAAGTTGAAAGTAGTCTACAACAGAGAGCTCAAAGCTCACAACATTATGAAAAAGAAAGAGCAGGGACACAGGACGAAAACAGTACAGCCACAGAACAAGACACGCCATCTCTTGAACAAGAGAAAAGGAAGTGAGCGTTTGCTGCAGGGAAAAGGAAGCTTGGCAAGTTAGTGACTCAGTGGAAGGAAGAACAAGGGAAAAAAGATTGAAAAGAACTTGCCTAAAGTAGAAAAAAATAATGAAAGTGGAGTTCTGTGCAAACAAAGTTAACTTTATTTGTTGAATAAGATAAAAAATTATTAAGTGTATAATTGATAATTTATATATAAATTTTTAAATAAAGAGTATATGAATTAATTAAAAAGGATAAATGGTTATATAAATGTTTGATTAATATTAATTGATTAATTATTTTAAATTTATTTATTTTTTAAATTAATTAATATTAATTAATTTAATTCTTTTTAAAACTTAACTAATTTATTAGAAATAAATATTTCATAATTTCATATTTAAATAATTAATATTCAAATATTATGTTATTTTTGTCATACTATTATTTATTATTTTAAGTGATAAAGTGACAAGTTAAAATTTTACATTAAAATGAATGTAAGTTTATTCAACTTATATTTTCATAGATAAAGATAATTTTGTAATTTTGTAAACTTTAGTAATTTCACATATTTTAATGTTATTTTTGTCATGCTTCATTTATTATTTTAAAGAATAACTTGAAAAGTTAAAAATTTATATTAAAAAGAAAAGAAATTTATTCAATTTTATATTTTCATATATAAAAGTAATTTTGTAAATTTATATTACATTTCGAGTAAAGTGTTTTGCACATCAAATATTACAATGTAATCTTCTCAACAATCATATTCTTTGCAATTATCACTTTCTCATATTATACCAAATGTTGTAAAATTACTTTTTCAACAATTATGTTTCTAGCAATTACATTCACAACAATCACATTTTTTGCCAGATTAATGACCTAAATATTTTTTATTTACGTTCTTGAAAAGAGTGGTAAGTGCATCTACATTTTTAATCGAAAAAATTGTGAAAAATTAACATCTTGATAACTTATTTCAAAAACAGCATCCAAAATAAAATTAACTATTTTTAGTCATATTTAACCATAGCTTGATAAAAATACAGTTGAAACCATTTCAAATAAATTAAATCATTTATCACAATTTCTCTATATCCATCCATGCTTTCAATTTCTCTCTCTTACAATCTAATTTTCTCTAATTTTATTGATTTTTCTCTTCGGCATTCGTATATTGTGCTCTCTATTTCTCTCTCTCATGCTTTCAAAATGCCAAGTAATAGTTTTGATGTATTTTGGGATAGGTGGTCATTTGGGAAATTTGATTTTTAGGGGTTTTGAATGAAATTAAAATGATAAAAATGATTACAGATATTTGAAATCGTTTTTAATTGAATCAATTCGGGACATAAACAACAACAAGTTTAAAATTTGAAATTTATAAATTTAGGGTTTTAAAGAATCCTTTTTTATTATTTTTAACTGAAACAAGTGTTTAGATAAAGAAAGTTGTGTTTTGATTTATAAAAACATGTTAGAAACACATTAATCATTACCAAAGCGTCAAAAAAAAAAACAAAAAGAAATGAAGATAGTTAATAATTTGAAGTGTCAAGCCCTGTCTTATAATATGTTTGCCACGTCATTCATGTGCATAGTAATATATCTGCATATTTAGAAAGCCCCGAGAAATCGTTAAAAGACGATATTACCCTTATGGTATAACTAAACCGATTCAAGCCTCGAACTAGTTCAAATAGGAAATCTAAGACGAAATTGAGAATTTTACAATCCAGGAATGAGTTAAAATGATGATTTGGAGTTCGAGGATCAATTTGAAGTCAAACCGAAATTTTAGCTCTCTATAGGCAAAATGGTCATTTTGCCACCTAAAAATTTAAGTTGGATATTTGATGAAATTTTTGACCAAGAATGATTATTTGGAGCATAATTTGAGGTTTAGAAGTGAAAATTTTAAATTCTGACATTTTTTCGGTATTTTACGGAACATAGGGGTAAAATCATAATTTTACCACTTAATGGGCAAAATGGTAATTTTTCAGCACCAAGACACTTTTCCAGCCATGGTCTTCCCTTATCAATATGTTGACTTTTGACTAATCTAATGGTGGAGGATAAAAGTCAATTTTCAAAGCATAAAAAGAAAAATAGGCAAATAAGATTTTGACACATGGCAAGCTTTAAATATTTTAATATTTCCTTATTGAAATCTGCCCATTCTCTTCCATATCCATCCCAATATTCGGCCAAGACCAGAAAAATAGAGAGAGAAAAAAAAAACAAAACCCTAGGTGAGAAAACCTAAAAGAAAGTGTTGAAATTTCAAGGAAATTACGGGAAAAAGGTAATATTTTTTCTATTAAGCTTGAGTTCTCTTATTCTTAGGTATTTCTCCATGTTTTTCCATGCTTGAAATGCATCAAATCATGATTAATTTTTTGCTGGTTCAATGGGTTTAGAGAGAGAAAATTTTTGGATTAAATTGATTTTAATATATATTAGTGTTTAATGTTAGTTTAACATGTTAGTAAACAAAACATGTAGAAAAACATTCATTTTCCCCATTATCTAGCCATAGCTGAATTTTCAAGTCAATGGTGAGGAAGAATGTGATGTTATTTTAGGTTATTTGATTATGAAATCATGGTTTTTGAGATGGAAATTAATGAATTATGAAAAGAAAATCAAGTAGGAAAAATCGTGACAATGATGCACCATTTTGGCTGAATTTTTTCAAGAAGGAATGTGAATGTGGCTTTGCTGATTTTTGGGTTATTTGGCTGGACATTGGTGATTTGAATTGTTAGAAAAAAAATGAGACGATTTGGAGTTAAATCGGATGTGTTTACCGATTTATCGAGTGAAAAACTGAAATAGGCAAAATTTAGACTGTTTTGCATTTCATATCATGCATTAAGTATAAAATATAGGTTAGTTTATTATGGTCTAGTACCAATGTGGTCAATTCTTTGATTTTACTCTATGTCTAGGTGGAGAGACATTCGATAAAGGCAAGGAGATAGCACCAGAGGATCGTTAGACTGTGTGCTTCAAAAATTCAAACTTTGGACATTGTGAGTAAGCTTATCATTACCTTAATTATCTAAGGTAGTTTTATCTGATTTAATGAATTCTATGGAAAATGGGTCTTAAAAGGTACATTTTATATTTTATAAACAAATATACATAAATGATATAATTTTATAAATTGTTTGGAAAATAAACAACGATTTTTAAATAGAGTACTTAGAGACTATTACTTGCTATATTTGTATTGTAAACTGTGACTTGAAATCGAATGGCTCATGGAATTGCTGGCATAAATGGCTGATTGATAATTGTGTTGTTGAGAAATATACAAATTGTTTTGGTTACCCATGCAGGCTGGATAATATTGTTTAAGCCATGTTATGCTGATGAAATTTTATTAATTATGGTAGGTTAATTAGCTTACTGCAATGGGCGGGTTCCCTAGACTAGCCTATTAGAGGGGCACGGTAACCTCGTTATATTATACCTCGGTATGAAAGGTGCGGAGGGTAACTCTTGAGGTATGGTTAGAGTTCACATCACGCCCAACCACCACGTGAGGGTGAACTCCGCTAACTCCAAGGAAAGGCTGCGTTTTCAAAACGAAAACTTGTTTTATACTTATATATGCCTCGGCCAAGGTATCCCCGAGAATGAGTTTATGGCACGAGCCTAGTTTTATGAAATTCATGAGCCATGCTAATTATTTGAGTGAAATGGATTTATTTTATTTGGTTAAAATGTTGTGAACCATGGTACAATAATTTATTTTAAATGTCTCCAATTACTCGACTTTAGATATTTTAGGTAATGTTTGTTTACTCACTAAGATTATATATAATCTCACCCCCTCTACCTATCCATTTCAAGCTCAGAGTAGCTTGTAGATAGTCAAAAATCGTCGAGGGTTACAGTTGGCCATACTATTTCAAAAACTCGTAGGTTCACTGCCTTTGAGTACTTTTGTCATTTGGGGGCCCACGTGTCGCTGTAAATGAAAGTTTATATCCTGGTTATCTATAACAATGTATGAAGTAATTTATTTTGCTTTTACGCTGTAAAAATTGTCTATGGATATTCTTATAAAAATTGTTTTACAAGAAAATAGAATATTTTAACGAATATTTTTATTTTATTCAAATAGTTGTAATTTCCCTTCAAACAAATGTTTTAGACACCGAATTTTATTTTTGATCATGGAATATGTGTTTTCTAAATATATATTACATTTCTAATTGATTTTGAAATTTTTGCTTAAAAATGACCAAAATACCCCTGTGTGGTAAAAATTTCTTTTTGACTGTTTTCAAATCAGAAATGGTTCATACTTCTTTAAAACATGATTTTAGTAACTAATACTCACAGGGGAAGTAGAAAAACTGATACGTAAGCCTTGCGGGGTTTCAATTGGTATCTTGAGAAATGGATGTCTATTGCGGCGTCGCGGCGGTTGTCTCGGGCTCGAAGTTAGTACCGGGTCGTGACATGAAGTTTTGGTTCGCAAGTAACAACAACATTTTAGGTATTAAAATGTAACAAAATTTTTTTGAACATGGCATGTAACAATAATTTTTTTTTAATATGAATTTTTCAACCTGACGTGCAACAACAACGTTTTTATTCAATATAGTTTGTAACATATTTTTATACATAACATATAATAATTTTTTTTTTCAATATGACATGTAATAATATTTTTTAATTATGACGTGTAACATATTTTTGTATATAATATGTAATAATATTTTTTTAATGTGGCATATAACATCATATGTATAACATATAATATCATATGTACTTGAATATAAAAATTTTTTATTAAGGATAATTTTATACAATTTAATTAAAAATAATTAAAATTTTAAATAAAAATGTTTTTGAAAATATCTTTTATCTTGACTTGTCGTAAAAAAGGGGTTATGGACTTTTGTCAAAAGATTTGTACGTTTCTTGGAGGAAATATAGTTTTTAATTGACGAAATTGGAGCCAATGATATCCAAACCTTTCGAGGGTTGACAGGAATCAACAAGTGGAAGTAATCAAAAAGGTCGGTTTCCCACCACTGCATATGTTTCAATTTCTGCTTCTGTAAATTGCTTTTTGATGGCATCTGCAAGCTTATGTTCACACTTTGGTCTATGTTTTTGCCCCATTACTGTTAACACTTTAGTCAAAAGTTAAAAAAAATTAAATTTAATATTACGTATATATTTTAGGATATAAATACTTTTTATATTATTTTTTTAATTTAAATATATTCTATTTTTTTTAGAAAAAGAAAAATCCGCTTATCTATCTAAAAAAAACTTAATCCGGAAAACATTTAAAAAAAAATTGATTTGAAAGTCTGAAAATTTGAAACTGTATCTACCTTGAAATTTGATTCGAAAGTCTAAAAATTTGTAACTATAATTTACCTTGAAAATGGTAAACTGAGGTTTTTTTAATTAAAAAGCATGCATTGTTCTTTTATTGAAAATAATATATTAAAGGTAAATTTGTATAATAATGGATATTTTAAATTTGATAGTGTCAAGTTAAGAAATTACTTTTTTATTTGTGATTATTAATTTTGTTGGAAAATTTAGTTTAGGGTGATGTAAAAAGATTTTGATTTGATTATTATGAGTTTGTTTAGCTTGATTGTTTTTTTTAGATTAAAAGCCATTATGAAGTTTTTATAAAAAATAATAGTTTTTAAAATTAAAGTAAAACTATTTGATAAATTTACTTTTATAAACTCTTTTTATTGATAAATTACTTGGTAAAACAATTTATATAAATTTTAATTTTAGTTAAAATTATCATAAAATGTATTTAATAAATAACTTTGTATTAATTACGAATTCTTTTGTTTACAATGGAAAAAAATTAATTTTATTTTTTATCTATTTAAAACAAATTTTTAAAAATATAAAAAATATTTTTGTATAACATAAAGTTTATAATTAATAATAAATCATAAAAAATAATTTCACAAATAATTTACAAGTAATATATAATTCATAAATAACTTATAAATCAATGATTTTTATTTTTCATCAATGGAACAGTTTTTCGGTTGTTAGGTATTTTGTTTTTTTTTCTCTTCGAGTAGTTTTTGCAAAGAGAGGTAAAGGAGAGCGAGATTGCGATTTGGGTTAGAGAGGGATGACTTGCAAAGAGAGAGAACTGAAGCTCTTTTTTAAGATTTTGTTTTTTCAAAAAAAAGTTATTTTTTTAGAACTTTTCAAAATCTTGTTTGATTTGATTTCTGTTTTATGAAATAAATAAGTTATAAAAAAGTCAATCCAAACATACACTATATATCCAAAGTTTTAAGTTTTTTTCTTCTTTGTCAAATATTGAATTTTATTAAGAAGTAGAGTGATATAATCTATCACAACAGTAAATCTTGTTTTAGAATTTTATTAAGTTTTAAGTTTCTTTCTTTTCTATCAAATATTGAATTTTATTAAGTATCAAATTAAATTTTATTAAGTTTTGAAAAGAAAGATTTTTTTGTAAAAAAGTATTTATAATGTCTTAAAATATATATGTAATATTAAGTCTAATTTTTTAACAGTTGACTAATGATATTAACAGTTAAAGTACTAAAAATATCATTTTAAAACAAAAATGATCAAAATGTCCTTATCAGAATATGTTGAGAGGTATTTTGAATTTTACCCATATTTTCCGTAAATGTATAGATGGTTTATCATTTATAGCTAGTGGTTGGTTAAGGATATTATTGTAAATTTATCAGTAAAGTAAAACAAAATTCAATAGAATAGTTACACTACTTCTTGAGTATAGTAGCATTTCCTCGGTAGCTAAAAATATTTGGAAACTTCTTGGGAAATAGAAATGGACATTTTTTGTAGTTAATGGATGACTGATGAGTAAATTAAGAGCCATTTGAATAAGGGAAAATTTTTTTTCTTTGCCAAAATTTTGATGGATTTTTATTTAATTTACATTAGAAAATGTGTTTTTTTTTTTTGAAGTAAAATTGGTGGACCTACCTAGTACTTGGTTTGGGTGTGAAAAGATACTTTTGTTCATCAAGTGAAAATTATATTTGTTCAGGGGTGAACAAAATTTATTTTGAATTAAAAAAATCAATTGAACTGAAGTGAATATTAATTACTTAAGTTGGATTTTATTTTAATCCATAATAGCCACGCAACAATTTCGAAAATTGAGTCAATTTGATATATATGCATGAGTCCAAATACCAATTATTATTAAATTAAACACACTTAGTTGTAATCCATCAATAGATTTGATTGTGAGATTTCTATCATTTTAATTTTTATATGATTTGTTTAGTTTGATATGCATGTCTGCACAAGTATCTCAATAAATTGATGTCAAAGTAGTTATATGGGATAATGTAAGGGCCATGTTGAATTATGATGCCATGAAATAATTAAGGATATAAAGAGTATATATATATATATATATATATATATATCCATTCTTGTGACAAATCTAATCCATGAAAAAAGGGTCACATGATATTGCATAGGCTGCATGGCTTATCCTACTTCGTGGTTGGAATAATATATTTTGTGAATTTATGCAAATTATATATATGGCAATTGTTTGGAGCTAGACATGGAATACTTGCTAACTTTGGTATAGCCTTCCCAGACAGAAGCAAGTGCATGTGCTCTTGCCACGGGATCATACTTTCTTGTCTAGTACTTTCATGTGTGACACTAGAAATATATGACTTGATACATCAAATCGATTGAACAAGTTATATTCCTAGTAAAGTGGCTGAAAAGTTTAATGTATTTTCATAATTTTGAGAGTAAAGAAGACAACTACCAAAATAGTGAAAAGATAAATGAAAGGGCAAATATCTTGATAACATCACTAAACGTGACATTCTTTAAGTCAAGAATGAAATATTTGCACATGCTGGGGTGTTGGTTTCTTGTAAATTTCCATGAAATAAAAAAAATAATGATGTAATAAAATTTGCGTATCATAATATTATGATGGCATTTGGTATCTTACAATTTAATTTGGTTGTAAATAATGTGATTGTAGTGTTTGGTATATAAGTAAAATAATGATTAAAATGTAAGGAAGATAACATTGCAGCGTTTAATTTACAATTATTTTATTGAGAATATAATAATAATTTTTAGAATTATTTTTATTTATTAAAATATAAATTTAATATACTTGTATTTTTTTATTATTAATTTTTATATAATGTAAATTTAATGTCATATATTTTACTTTCATTTCTTAATATAATTTTTTATATTATGTATTTTATTTTTTAATTTCTTTTTTCTTTAAAAGACAATATAAATTTTATTGATTATCCAACCAACAATGGCTACTAAGAATAATAAAGAGACATCCCTCAAAATTTATATAAAAACAAATAAATTATAACATTACAAAATGTCTTTAACAAAGTAACAGAGTTGAAAGATAAAAATATTTTTAATAATATTATACAGTTCAATACAATCCGATTACATTAGTTTTGAATTATAATTACATTACATTCATTAACTGTGATGTAATTACATTATAATTTTAATAGTTTATTACAAAACAAATACTGCAATATAATGTAATTGAACACATTAAAAAAATATGCTATCACTTTTCTCTTACCAAATGTTATCTATGTGTAAATTAGATGAGTACGGCTAGTACAATCTATTGATGGAAAGACATTGAAAAACGTCCTTACATATCTTCAAAGGACTAAAAGTGATTGGTTTATTTATTTAAATTATCCAATTGTACTAGAAATAATGTTATAAGTGAGGAAATAGAATGGTTGAGAATCTAATATGGATATAAAATTGTGGCCACACCACAATAAATGTCAACTATTTGCTTCATTTGTAAATGTAGAGTATTCAGTGGCATGTATAATAACAAGTTGGAACATGTAGCCCTTTATTATTAAACACCAATAATTGGACCTTAATTTTTAATTAGTAATTTCTAATTATAAAATTTAATGGGTAAGAATAAGTTATTATTATGTGGCTGTTAAAGACTAGTAAAACCAGTTCAACATTTTGACTAATATGGTCTATCACTTGTATAAGATTTATTTGTGCAAAAGATTAAGAATTAATCACTAACATTACGAACTAGTAAGAGATAGTTGGTAATTTAAAAAATTGATGAGTTTGATTAATTCACAATAGAAAAGGAGAATTTTTTTTGAAGTAATATTGGTGGATCAAATACTTAAAATTGATGATAAGGATTTGTTTGTCTTGTCAAGACTTATACTTGTTTGAAAGACAAAAAAATTAATATAAATGTAAAATATTTTACCGGTCAACAAGAAAAACACTCATTGACCATGTAAAATGTTTTGCGCTTTTAAGAGGTGTAAGATACTTTTTAGAAAATAGAAAAAATGTTTTTACTAAACTTAGTAATATAGGGTTGATAAATATTAATATTTAATTTAAATTTTTTAGAAAATTAAAAGATATTAATATTTAACTTTAAAAATTTTAAATTAAAAATATTAATATTTAAATTATTTAATACTATTAAAATAAAAAGAATATTTTTAATGAAATCATTTAATGCAATTAATATTTTTATTTAAAAATTAAATAAATCTTTATAATAATTGTAACAAAAAATGTTTTAGCTATCGTCATTTGATAAATATATATTTATAAATATAAGTTTTTGATGTTTTATACAATTGATTAATATTGATATTTTTATAGTGTTATAGTAAAACAATAATGATATGGAAATTATTTTAGATTTTATAAATTAAATTAATTTAATTGTGAAAGTTATATTTGCTTTTAAGTGAAAATTGGTATTTATTCGTCGAAAAAAATTATAAATTATCTTATGAGAAGAGTATAAAATCAGTTTATTATTTCTGTTTGGAAAGTTTTAAGATTTATTACATCCTAAAAACGTAATAATTTTAAAAAAAGAGTGTTCCTTCACACTTCAAAGTCAAGCTTCTTCTTTCTTCTTGTGCCTTCATTCCCAATTCTCAAACAGTTAATTGATTTCAATAAGTTCATTAACTGCTAATTAATCTTACTTCAACGATAGAGCAGAGGCAAAAATGGATGCTGGTATGAGTTGCACATGTACATATTTTCACAGCACCACAATTATCATGGCGGAGAAGAGAACTGTCAACAACACAAATGCATTGCATGACTAGATCATGATGATGCTGACGTGTCGTCCACCCGGTTTTTTTTTTTCCTCTCTCACATCCCAACGAGATTACTTCTCTCTTCTCTCTCTCTCTCTCTCTCTCTCTCTCTCTCTCTCCTCTGTCTCTTCTCTTTCAACACTCCGTCCTCTCCCAGTACCTAGGGTTTCTTTGTCTGCCCAGTCCCTAAATCCTTAAATATTCACCTGTCTCTCCACAGTTCTTCTTTTTCTCTGAACCATAAGAAAGAAAATACCCTCGGATATCCCATCTTACTACTCAGAAAGATCACATTTCATTCACATTTGACCCTCATTTTTTTTAAATAAAAGGAAAACCCTTTCATGGCCAAGACCAAACCTGGGAAAAAGGACCTTGATTCCTACACTATCAAAGGCACCAACAAAGTTGTTCGACGTATGTTTCTCCCAAAACTCATCTCAAAATTTCTCTTTTTTCATTGGAAGAAAAGCCCAAAATCCTTTTTTTTTTTCTAATCCAAAATTTGACTTCTCTGTTTATTTAGCTTTGGGTCTTAAAATCTAAAACCCAGAAACATTTTTGGCTGGGAAAGTTTTGACTTTTTTTTCTCTTGCTTGTTTTCCAGCTGGTGATTGTGTGTTGATGAGACCATCAGACTCAGATAAGCCACCATACGTGGCACGCGTGGAGAAGATCGAGGCCGATCATCGGAACAATGTGAAGGTTCGAGTTAGATGGTACTATCGGCCGGAAGAGTCTATTGGAGGGAGGAGACAATTTCATGGAGCTAAGGAGCTCTTTTTATCAGACCATTATGATGTGCAAAGTGCCCACACCATTGAAGGAAAGTGTATAGTTCACACTTTCAAAAACTATACTAAGCTTGAAAATGTTGGTGCTGAAGATTACTTTTGTAGGTTCGAATATAAGGCTGCCACTGGTGGCTTCACCCCAGACCGTGTGGCAGTGTGAGTTTTTGATTTCTCTTGTGTTTTTCGATTGAGTGTCGGTAGTTTTTCCTGTGTTTTATGTTTAATTGGTTATTGATTAATGTGTTTCTTTTATTCTCGTTGGGTTCTGTTTTGAAGGTATTGTAAGTGTGAGATGCCATACAACCCGGATGACCTCATGGTGCAGTGTGAGGGATGCAAGGATTGGTAAACTTGTTATACATTTTTTGTTTTCCTTATGTAATTAAAGTGGACTGTAAAATTTCCTTTTCTGTATGTATGGAGAACTGTAGATTGAATTCATTTATCTAGTGTCTTGTAAAGATTTGTGGGCTGAAAGAGTTTCAAATTAATGTTGTATTTAACTTTGCTCCAGGTTAATGGTTACATATTTACAATTATGATGTTTTTCACATTTAATTTTTAAGTGTTTCTATGTTGTTTAACTTGACTGCTTGTGCATCTTATATATAATACATTAATCCTATTAGGTTGTTATTATTAAAAAGTTTCTTGTTTCTTTAGTATTATTTTTTTAATAATTCATAGCTCTTGAACGAAAAGGATAACATATATTTTGTTTTGTTCCATAGCAAATGCTTTTAATTCTGTGTTAGTATTCATGAAACATACTATGATGAATGCATTGCTATTTAATTTTATTTTTTCCTTAATTGAACACTGGGTAGTGTACATTTGTTTAATGATTATTGTCTTAATTGTTTTCCAGTATTCCTTAACTTACTTTCCAATAATGAATTACTTGGATCCTATTTTATTTGGTATTTTATCTATGAAAATCTGCTTCCTATAAAGCTGTGCTTTTATAACGACTGAAGGTAATTTAATTTAAGGCATTGCAAAGAGTTTCAATTGTAGATTTAGTAAGACATGGATTAATATGAGCTAGAGCAGCTTCAGTTCCGATCCAAAAAAGAGAAAATTCTTTATTTTCCATATTAGGAAACCTTAAGTAGCTCTGCTAATGCTATCTGATCAACCTTTTATGCTCCGATTTCTTCTAACATGGTTAATTTCCTTCCTAAGTCACTCTGTATTATGGTAGAACCCAATCTATGCATTATTGTATCTTACATATGATCACTTGTCTAAGATACTTAACATGTTGGTAATATTCCAGCAGAGGCAAGTCTTTTGATGAATTTTCTTTTCTGGGGGCAGGGCTAACTTTGAGGCTGCATTAATGTTTCCTATTTGGCCTTTTTTACTAGGAGTTGTTTGGGAAAATTTAGCAATTTTATGGTTTAGAGATAGATAAAAAGTTTATGGCTAACGAATGAAATATGGGAAATTTTATGGCGAAAGAGTGGCTGGAAGTTGCTGTTAATGTCTGTCAGCGGCAGAGCGTAGAAATTTTCTGGTGATTTGAAGGAAGGGTGGTGGGATGGCACTAAGTTGTTTTAGGGACTTATTGATTGGTGGAATAATATTCATGGTTTTTAGAAGTGGAAAGGTCAAATTTGCTGCAAATCTAAAACAAAGGATAGAGGGAGAAAATAGAGTGGAAAGAACACTGGCATTTATGCCCTAGTAGGCAAAGAAATTTATAAACTTGTTGTAAAAGTTAATGATCTATGCAGAGAATTGTGAATAGTTTGACTCTTAACTATTGGAAGGGGGCCTAATGAACACATAAAAGACTACTTGAATCAGAGTAGTACGCAGTTGGACTTCTAGATCTCCTTAAAACTTTAGACTGCACTAAGATTATTGAAATACTAAGTTATCTTTGACTGTTAAAAGTTTAATTCAATTAAGTTTATATATGTAACTAGACACATAGCATATTGTGCCTTAGTTGTGCCCATTAATGAAGGCAGAGCTGAAATATTTTGGTTGCACCTTTTGGACTGTTCTATATAACCTTTTAAACTTATACTGTGTAGCTTCAATTTTACATTTTGTGTTTGTGTTTTATAGAAATAGGCCCTTCAATGTTTCTCAGCATTGAGTTGTATTTCTAGCTACTTTTGTATTTCTCAGCATTGTTTTGTCAAACAATCTATTTATCAATGTCTGACTTGAAGGGACTTTGCATGAATTAGTTGTCTCTTCTACAACTTTACCTCAACTAATTTTGGAGCATACTCTTGCTAGAAATGAAAAACATTTGTTGTTTGGAGGCATTTTACTTAGTTCTACTTGTATGTTTAGAATTATTTCCTCTGTTCCTTGCAATGATCTCCATTGTCCTGTATATGAATATAATGAAAAATAAGCAATTTGAAATTCTATGAATTAATAAGAATACCAATCATCATGATTTCCTGATTGCACATTAGTATGTTTCAGGTTTCATCCTTCCTGCATGGGTATGACCATTGAAGAAGCAAAAAAATTGGATCAGTTTTTATGTTCTGATTGTTCGTCAGAGGATGATGCCAAAAGATCTTTGAATGCATTCCCAGTGTCGCCGTCCCTTGAGGCAAAGGTTAGAGCATTTATGTTCACAGTTTGAATTTGTGCAAGAACTATATGTCTTGTTTCCTGTGCTTTGGTTACTCCATTTACTTATTGGTGGATTTAGTTATACTTTGTGTTAGACCAGCTTTCATGATCTTTTGATGATTATCTTCCAATGCAGCTTTTAGTTCCAAGCTTTGCCTCACCAAGCTGTAACCAACCATTTCCTGTTTGGAGTTTCCCCTTGGGGATAGTTGCCTGTCCTTTCCTTTTCGCTTTTCCCCTCTTACATAAGAATCTCAGTTTTTCCATTTTTAATTATGCTTCCTTCTCCTTATGTTCCTACTAAAGATAGCATCTCTTTCCCTAAACTCTGTGCCTCCTTTCTAGCACCCCTCCCCCTGGTTTTTTTTTTCCTCTCCACTGGATTAGAATAAGCTTACTCAACTGATCAAAGACAGTTTTCTTCAGCTAAGAAGCTTGGATAAGGATTCATGATGCAGACCCCAGGGACACATTCATTTTCAAAACATCGGGATGGATATACGTAACAATGAATTTTATATTTTATATATATATTAGCAAATATTAATTACAAATGAAATATACATATTAGCAGTGTTAATCACTGTAAACTACTTTAATAAATTTGATAAAAGGTCTGTTTCCACGATGTGGCTATTCTATTTATAATAGAATAGAGAATATGGAAGAGACTAAAACAGCCCTAAACTTACAATATATATCAGCCTTTAACACTCCCCCTCAAGCTGGAGCGTAGATATCGATCATGCCCATCTTGTTACAAATATAATCAATTCTAACTGGAGAAAGATTCTTAGTAAACAAATTTGCTAACTGCTCTCCCATTCTCACATAGGAAGTAAATATCACTTTCTATTGAATCTTTTCTCATACAAAATGACGATCAACCTCAATGTGTTTTGTCCTTTCATGAAATATTGGATTAGAAGAAATTTGCATGGCTGCCTGATTATCACACCACAATCTCATAGGAGATGAATTTGCAAAACCAATTTCCTCCAACAAATGACAAATCCACATAAGCTCACAAGTAGTTTGTGCCATAGCGTGGTACTCGGACTTTGCACTAGACCTTGCTACCACATTCTGCTTCTTACTCTTCCGTGATACCAAATTTCCTGGCAGAAACACACAATATCCCGTAGTCGATTTCCTATCATCTAGTGACCCAGCCCAATTGGCATCAGTAAAGTCGTCAACTCGAGTATGCTGATGATCTCCATATACAACCCTTTTGCCTGGTGTCCCCTTTAAATACTTCAGAACACGAACCAAAGCATCCCAATGAATAGTAATAGGTGCAGACATGAATTGACTTACTACACTCACTGGAAAAGAAATATCAAGACGAGTCACTGTCAAATAATTTAATTTACCAACTAGCTGTCTATATTTTTCAAGATCTGCAAATGCCTCCCCCTCTCCTGCTATAAGCTTCACACTTGAGTCCATAGGAGTCTCACAAGGGTTTTCTCCAAGAAATCCAACATCTTTGAGCAAATCTAACACATACTTCCTTTGGGAGAGAAATATACCCTTTTTGGAGTGAGTTTCTTCAATCCCTAGAAAGTATTTTAAGGAACACAAGTCTTTCGTTTGAAATTTTGCTTGACAAATTCAGTACCTGTAATCACAATATCATCAACATAAACAACCAGCAAAATACAACCATTTTTAGTTTGTGGGAAGAACACGTATGATCACATGACCTCTGCTGCAGTCCAAACTCCAATGCCACAATCACCAACATAATATATAAATCAACTTATAAGTAGCAACAAAGTATAAGTACGTAGAGCATCAAGACTGCAAAATATGTATAAAATCAAGTAAAATACTTATAATTAACATTTTTAACCCAAATAAAAAAATTAAAGGATTTTGATGGTCTTTTTCTTCACTTCATGAAAATTTGTATTTACTGCTTTGATAGTGGGGTCATATTCAAAAAATAATGTGATATAAGTGAAAAAGTATTATATATGTCTCCCCCACCCCCCCACCTCCACACCACCCCCAACAAAAAAAGGAGTACTGGTATATATGAAAGAAAATTTTGAAACTTGCATGGAGACTGCCCCAAGTGTGGCACCACCTCTGAATAGGTCAATCCCTTTCTCCCTTCAAAGTGAACCTCCCTTCTTCCAAAAGAGAGATACAGGCAGAGATAGAGGGTTGTTGTTTAGGGACAAAAGTAAGTATGGTCTCTTATTGAATGGGATCAAATTCAATGTTGGAATTCTACTTGCAAGGATTTGGTCTATTTATGTTGGTTACTCAAGTCAGTCTGCCAAACAGATATTATTTGTAACTTCTAACATTTCTTTATATTTCTAGATGCATCCATTAGTGGTTTGTTCATGTTAGCTTGGTTATAATTTTAATATGTACTCACATAGTTGTTAAACCAGTAGACCGCACTAGGCAGGTGTCAGCATTTTACCCAAAATAATTTGTCCAAGGACTGTCATTGTCAACCTAAACTACTTTTCCATATTAGAATGGGACTTGTGGTACAAGGGCAAGGTATGTGATCTCTGGTATTTTACTTTCAATTGGAAAGTAGATACCGAACAGAGTGCATGTTGCTTGCTGAGAGAACTGTACTTACTTTTAGCTGGTGACTCCCTAGCTTCCCAGCTGCTGCTTTCTTTTGTGAATATGGGTGTGGCAGTAAAGAAAGATGTACTAGGAGAAGAATTCATTTTCAAGTATAATAAAATATTACCAAGGAATTATACAATTGCTTAGGGATACTAAACAGTCACCTTTAATGAGGATGAAGTTTTATGGTGATGATGATATAGGTTAACATGCTGGCTTCAAACTTTGAAATACTTTAAACGTTGGCAAACTTGTGTTTTATTATGTGTACATGCAGTCATGCTTTTGCTTGTTGGTAGAGAAATTTTGAAGCTTTTTAAATGTTACTTTCAGATCATACTATTATTTGCAAGTGTAAAGTGCGCACATCTTATGGAATATTGTTTTTCTTCTTTTTCAGTTTTTTTATTGCTCATAGTTACACGTTTAGTGGAGAAGGTTTTTAGCACTATTCCCTCTGTCACAGTCTATGGCATACTTTTCCTTTTTGGGGTCCCGGTTTTTTTATCTGTCACTTATTCTTTTACATCAAACACTGCCAAACTGTAATGTTAGATAAAGATTCAAATTCATGTATGTATATATGTATATAAGTTTCTCTTAGAACTGTGTACCATGTCAACCTCATTAGTTATAAGGAGACAAATATAATCTAATTGAAGAGATGCTGTTGCTGGTTTGGCAGTTGTTCTAAGATAAAATTACTTGAACTGGACAAGGCTTAGGTGCTAATTTGACATCTATTTATAAGAAGAGCTTCCTTTCTGGACTTTAAAATAGATGTCTGCCAACCATCCAAAACTAGCATAATTGTGAGTTGGTTGCTTTTTACCTGTCCTTGTAGGTATAGGTCTAGTAGTTGCTCCTTCAATGTGAACAGATCCCATGCTACTTTTGTGATGCCTATACAGGGCATTTATGTAAATTGACTATATCAATATGGTTTTACATATAAAATGATGATGAAAAATAGTAGGTTTATTTTTTAACCTCATTATTTTTGGTACATATTAACCTCATATTTAGGAAACAAAACTTTTTACTACTTTCTACTTTGCTTGAAGGCATGAAGTATAAGGAAATACAATTTTTTAATATATTTAATTATTACAAGAGATAGAATTACCTTGATACTTTGTTATCTGGAAGGGAAGTGGGATTTCATGATAATTAATTAATTACAACTTTTTTTTTATTGATAAATAAAAGTTCCATACTTTTCGAAAAAAAGTTTTAAGTGTTTTCTATTGCTGCATCTAATGCTTTATTCAACATCAAACTATTCTTCTTTTTCCTTCATCCTCTTAGCACTGTAATATGGTCATGTATTTGATCTTATATTTTATTCTTTTGGCTTAGGTGGAACCCAAGCGTAGGAAGAGATAACCGTTTTCACAACGCAGGATGAGGAGGTACTGATTTTCTTGCACATTAGCTCGAGTATTGTTGTTCCTGTTTGTGTTGTGGAATTGTACAGTGCAGAGAAGATACTAAGTTTGCACAAACCATAGAGGCTTCTTTCATGATTTACCATGTTCTCATGTTTGTATGTGTGGTCAGACTTAGGAGATGATATTTTGTGGTCAACAACGTTGTGCCTGTGCATGCACAATCTCTGCAAAATGTCATCTTAATATAAGCTGTGAACCATAACAATGGCGCAAATTTAAAAATTGGGAAACTTTTGGGTCTTTTGTTAGGCCACAGTTTCTCTAGTCGGTTATGATTGTTCCATTTTCTTCCATCACCTTTTGGGGCTTGAGAATGCTAACCTGTTGCTTGAGATTTATGGCCATCTGCTTCCAGAATATCATGGTACGCACTGATGAGAGCTGACATTTAGCTAGAGAAAATGACCCAGAGACACAAGATCACTTTCTACTTTATTTTTTTTGCCCCATCTTTGTTGAATTCAGAAGTTTGAGATTATCATGCTTCCTTCAACCCCCTTCTGATACTTGTGTAAAAAGGCCCATTTTAGTTTTCCCGCATGGAGTCAGTGTTAAATTGGGTTTCTCATATTAAAAGTTCCAAGAGGTTATTGAAATCTCGAGGCACTATCTGATTCCATTGCGGGGATGCCTCATCCCCATGGACCTGAATCTGATAACTGATATATCGGATGGCAAATTGTGCTTTCAGAGAGCTGTATTTTCGACAGATGATATTGGTAATTGATGTCACGCATCGGGACAGGGCTAGCCCAAGAGAAATAGCCCTTTCTTTCCATGTCTCACTCTAATGGTATTTTGGGGTTTTGTCCTTTTCTAAGGTTAATTCCAGCTCCTTATTATACATTTGATTAGGACCGTTGCAAACGGACCTTCCAACTTTTTAATTTTGTGACTTTCTGGAAGAACAAATTTTCGCAAATGGGGGGAGTGGAGGAAGTGTTACTCATATATGAAGAGTTTTTATTGCTCAGAATTGGCTACTTCTTTGCCATGTAAGTATGTAACTGCAACATCAACCCTTGGCTTTCTTATTCCAGCCGCCTACTTGCCTAGCGGCCACCCGGATGCCGATAGATTGCTTTTATAGACATTGACCCATAAACGAGAGACATGAATATATTTTTTCCATAAGACGAGCGTTCGAGATATGTAGCATAATTTTTATAAATTAATATTTGATAAATTATTAATTTTAATAAAATAATATTTTAAATCAATCTTCACATGAGATTAATGAGATAAATTAATAATTTAATAAATTTATAAATTAATATATTTTTAAAAAATACATAATTTCACTTAATATATAAATTAACAATTTATATATATACATACACATGACTCAATTAAATATATTTTTTAAATATGATTTTAATGTTACCTTTTGTTTTTTTAAAATTGTTATCTCTCTTGATCTCATTTTTAATTTTTTTAATACATTAATAAGCTTTGATGTAGTACTCTCGTATTATAAAAGAAAATTATGCATAACTCATGAATATTAAGCTTAATGTTATAAAAAAATATATATTTTGATAAATTAATAAATTATTAATTTATAGTTTAAATAATATTTCGATTGTTTGAGATTTTTGAAGTCAAATCATGTGAAGAAATCAGGAAACTGAATCCTCAGTCACAAGTGAAGAATTGGGAAAAGAGTAAAACTTTGAAAATGATTGTGCATCATGGTGATTTCTTTTCTTACTGTTTCAGTTAGCTTCAGCTTGTGTTGGAATATGATGCCCCTGTCATTGGTGACTCTGGTGAACAATGCGAGCAGGGAGAGAACAACAAGACCAAAGAAGAATGAGGGACAGATGTCACGTGGCAAGTTTTCGTCACATGAATCATGACATGACACTGATGTGTTGGAAAGTATCTATTTTTAAGAAATAAAAATAAAAATTGGGTCCGTTTGAAGGAAAAAAACTCCATATCTGATATCCCTCCAGCATTAAATTTGAGTTGTAAGCTCCGCTTGGTTGACTGAATCGTTGGTTCGTTGTTTCTGTGTGCATTTTGTAAAGTTCATGAAATAGAAATACATAGAAAAAAGATAAAATAATTATTTTATGAAAATAAAATAAAATAATTATTACATAAATTAGTATGATAAATAAAGTAGGGTAAGTATACTTATAATGATTTATTATAGTGTTGGGTTAGTAAAAATAATAGAAGATAAAAAGATAAAAATATCTTTTTTTATATATATTACTTATTTTATTTATAAATTAATCATTAACATTATAAAATATTAATATTTTATTTGTAATTTAAATGTTATTATGATTATTTATTTATATTTTATTTTATATTTAAATATTAATAATTTATAATTTATTTAAAATACGAATAATTGATAGTTTAAATATTAATAGTTTATTTATAATTTAATCATTTATATTTTCAAATATTAATATTTTATTCATAATTTCAAAGTTATTATGATTATTTATTTTTATTTTTTTAAATATTAATAATTTATAATTTAATTATTAATGTTTTATTTATAATTTAATCATTAACATTATAAAATAATAATATTTTATTTATAATTTAATTGTTATTATGATTATTTATTTTTATTTTTAAACATTAATATTTTATAATTTATTTAAATTATTAATAATTTATTATTTAAATATTAATATTTTTATTTATAATTTAAATGTTATTATGATTATTTATTTATATTTTATTTTTTAAATAGTAATAATTTATAATTTATTTTAAATATTAATAAGTAATAATTTAAATATTAATATTTTGTTTAATTTAATCATTAATATTTTGAAATCTTAATATTTTTTTTTATAATTTAAATATTATTATGATTATTTATTTTTATTTTCTTTTATTTTAAGTATTAACAATTTATAATTTATTAAAAATATTAATAATTGATCACTTAAATATTAATATTTTATTTATAATGTAATTATTAATATTTTCAAATATTAATATGGGTAGGATTGTAAATTTTTAAACTTATGAGGGGTAATTTAATCTTAATAATTTTTGAAGCTATTTCATCAAATATGAACTAGTTAATACCTACTTTTAACTGAATTTAAAAAATAACTATTTTTAAAGAATAGTTATTTCTTAATACAATTACCAACCAAACATGGAAGACAATATTGCATGGAGCTAAAGAGGGAATAACTTAATTATTATCCTACCAAACATGCAGGAACTGTGTAAATGGGTTTCAGACAAGAAACAAAGAGTCAATAGTACTATCTCTTTAGATTCTTTTGTTTATTTTTAGAGGGGGGAATGGGATGGTGCGTGTGGTTGAGAGGTGGCGCGCCAGTGCGTAAGTGGGCGTAATGACATGGTACGAAATGGACCATAAATTTGAGTGGAGCGTCGAGAGTGGCATTGTGGCGGTGGTTCTTTTACCCGTGACTTGTGTCTCACACTCGCTCACAGTCACAGGAAAACAAACCTCTGCGGAGGACTGAAAGTCTGCATTCTGCAACGTATCTGCGTGCACGTGCACCGCCTCTTAATTTCTGACTGTGATGTGACTGACATTATGCTTTTTTTAAAAAAAATAATTAAGAAAAAGAGATTCGAATTTACTTTTTAAATAAAAAAATTATATATCAATTAATGAGTCAAATACTCGAATACTCGTACACTCTCCTTTTGCCCCCTGCTGTCTGCCGCTGCTTTCCAACTCTACCTTGCCACAACTTTTGACACATCAGAATGTGAGAGTTTCATGTCTGGCCTTGAAATCTTTTCTCCAAGTTCAAATCTATTTCAGATTTTTTGGGTTAATTTCCTTCCCTCCGTAAGTCTGCCCGTTTCCATCCGCTCCATTGGTGGTCCAACCCTTTCTGCACGGCATGCCGTGCATGATTTTTTCATGTGAATGAGTGCTGGCCTAACTTGAACGGACCGACTAATGAATCAGAATCGGTGGTCTGTCTGATCTAATGAGAGGGTTAAATTGTTGGGAATTCCGACTGGTACATTTTCGTAAATTTACATGCTGTCGGATAAGGGGAATTTTGGTTGTTTTCCTTTTCCTATGCAATTTGATGTGATGCTCATTGCTTTCTGTTTCGTTTTTGTTAGTAGGAATACTTAGTAATTATATAGGCAAGAGATATTGTGAAAATAGTCATAAATTATTTACATATCACCACAATCATTTCTATGTACAAATGAATTGTTGGCTATTGGTGTAATTAGAGGTATCATAGTTGGGCCAGGGTTTAATATATTAATTAAAATTAAATGACAAAATATTGGAGGGAGGATTCAACCTTAATTTTGATGAATCATGAATTGATTCTCCTATTTTACCGACTCCATTTATTGAAGCAATGTGCTCCAACAATTACCCAACATGTTAAAAGAATAGATACATGTTATTGCCCGTGTTGCAATTATACATAGGTCGGGTTACTCATATAGCCAACGTGCTTGACCCGACTTCATTCGGGCTTAGATAGTAACATATTGTATTGATAACATATTTAACTTAAATGGATAGATGGAACTAAACCCAATTTAACCTCGGACCTAAATTTTTAAGCTGCCAACTATATTCAATCCAACCCATAAATATTTTAGTTGCAATAGATTTATTTATTTTTCTATTTTTTTCCTATATTTCTTTTCCTTTTTTTTTTTGGATTCTCCTCTGACAACGTCTGCTCATTGGATTCAACCCATGCTTACAACGCGGATCCGATCAGATGCGGGGTGGTCAGATTTAGCCTCAAAGCAACGGATGCTCGTAATGTAAGGCTCGGATTGGCCCTTATTTATTTATTAGCAAACATATATACGCACTCTTTATACGAATCCAGCTGAAGGCCGTACTTAATCCAGCACAATCTCATCCAATACAAAGTAGTTGATTAATATACTACACTACAGTATATCCTGAAAATGGCTAGTGCTGAACTTAGCAATAGAAGCTTATAAATTAGAAAGGTAGAAAAGTGAAAAGGGTCCTCAAATTATCAAGTCCATGCAAAAATTTAAAATGAGATTCTAAATTCCTTGAGTTCGATAAAATTTAAGCCTCCCACCAATGTACAGTAACAAAGAACAAAGATAATTTCAGTATTATTATCAACTCAAGACGAACAAAGGAAGTTTAAAATTTATTTTTTAATATTTTTTAAAATTATGATGCATCAGTTACATGTATTGTTATGGATTCACATATTCAATTCAAAAGACATATATACTTATTAAGTAAAGAAAAACTCATGTTTACATACGTAAGACTTATTTTATCTCTTACTGATATTGAATCTATGATATTCTATTTTACCTAATTGTGTAAGTCTTTGTTATACCAGCTCTTTACACATAAAAGCGAGAGACCTTTATACTAGTTCAGGTTCACCTGATCTTTATTTTTCTTATGGAGATCTCACATCAATGATGATTTAATTTTACTCTGATACCACTTGTCATAAGATATGTGTCACATGGTAACCATTTGTCATCCACATGTGCATGTTGAAATGATCCAATTGAGAGATGTGGTATTTTCCTTTAACGTGTCCCTTTTGATTTATTAAAAATTGCATCAACAAGTTCTCTTAATGGTATTATGAGTTAAGATAAATTGATACATGAAATTAAATTTTGAATATCACATTAAGTGTTTTTTAATATAGATTTCATGTAAAACATTTTTATAAATATATGAAATAAATAAAACATTTTCTAAAAAAAATCATGTTTTGTCTTTTCACTTTTTACTTATTTTTTATGATTTTAACTTTAATTTGTCTGTTGTCCATTTTTCTTATTTCATTTTTTTCTTTTTTATCTCTCCTAATACCTCATTTTCTCCACCAGCTACTCTCCCTCTACCTTATCTCCTTCATCTTCTTTTTCCTCATTTCCTACGCCAAAACAAATTTAAATAAAAGTAGGAAAAGATTTTTGAAGTGTCTTTAGTGCTGAAAATGACAAAAAAAAAAAATGAGCCACATGTCAAACATTGGTCAAGCTAATTGTTAGCTAAACCATGCCTTGTATTATAGTTTCATATAGATTATTATAGTTATAAATTGGCATAATATATAAAAAAGTTTCTAAACTATTCAAGAAAAATTAAATAAGATTTAATATTTTTATTGGGTTTAATTAAGTTTTTATATTTTTATTTTTAGCCAATCTTTATATTTTTTTAATTTAAGTCAAATAAGCCTTTATGATTAAGGATAAAATACCCTTATCTCTTAAATTTTAATCAAAACTACATAAAGGTCTATTAATTTTTAAAATAGACACTTCACCTCAAAAAAATATTTTCCATTAGATACTTAGGTCTAATTGTTAGTTAACCATTAATATCTTTATCGATTTGATGATGTGATAAGGGTAAAAGATAATTTAATTCTTGATTAATTTTTAAAATTACTATTACATAATTTTATTAATTTTTTTATTAATTAGAAAAAAAACCCTCCTTAGATGGAGAGCCCAATCAAGTCTTCCTAAGGGAGCATCAGGCTCCCCAAGGGGAGCACTGGTGCTCCCTTCCCTTAAAAGCATCGATTTGGTTCTCTTTTCCCTTAGGAGCACTAGCTAGTGCCCCTTTTTCTTGGGGAGTTGTAGAAAATCGATTGGTGTTATTTTTTTAAATTTTTTTAACAAATAATAATATTTTTTAAATTAATAAAGAAAGAAAGGGAATTTTAGTTTTTGCCTAATCTTTGTTGACAATGTTTGTATTTTTATGGAGGAGTATCAATTTCGAAAATTAATGGATTTGTTTGGAATTTCGACTAAAACTTAAAGGGTAGAGATATATTTATCCTATGACTAATGATTGATTTAATTAAAATGTTATTTATTATTCTATATTGCATGATGCTGATGTGGTATGTTAAAATATTATAATTGATTATGATATAATATAGTGGCATATCATAATTGATTATGACATGATATGTTAATTTGATATGATAACATGACCATGTGATATTTTTTATTCTCCACATTAATGTCATGTCCGTGCCATGTGGATATAAAATGATAAGTGATAGTTTTACTAATAGTAATTAATCAATAATTAGTTATAAGGGTATATTTAACTCAAAATAAAAATATAAAGACTTGATTAAACATAATAAAATAATACAAACTTTTTTAAATAATTTAGAAGTTGATTTGAACGTTATACCTTATAAATTCTCTCATTGATCTCTTCTCCTTCCTAACTCCTACATCTTCTTCTTTTCCCTATTCTAATTAGGTGCCAAAAGACATTTAAAAAAATATTGAAAATGTCCTTAATGTTGAAAAAATGAATAGAAAAGATAAAAAAAAAAAAAAAACCAAAGAAATCAAGTGTCAATATATTAGTTAGTGTTAACTAAACATGTCTTATGTTATATTCTCGTGTAGTCATAGTTCTTTGTTGTTCACAAAATTCAAAAAAATAAAATTGCTCGAAAAGAAGGTAAGATATATCATATATTATAAAGTTATATACGTTGGATATTAATGTCAATAAAGAGTAATTGATAAGATTCAAATTTATTATCATTATTATAAAAATGAAGTCCACGTACCGTACCGCAATGACAATCTACTGCGATTTCCGCCAGTTGGCTAGAAGTGAACCCTTCAAACAATGTTGAAGCAATTGCTAGCTGTATGAGATCAATGATTTAGTCAAACTTTTTTTTTTTTTACAATTCGTCGAGTTATATAAATTATATTTTCAATAAATAATAATAATAATAATAATAATAATTACTGTGCAAAAGATTTGGTAAATCTCTGGTACATTGTACATGATACATTGTTAAAGTGGTATATAAATGTTCAACTTGACTTGATGGTGATAATAAGGATCAAGTGATGTTGCGTGGAAAATATTTTCCTAATGCAATACGAATTTGGTCTTTTACCAAATAATTAAGGCATCTTATCCTTTATCTTAGTTTTTTTTATTAGTATATTCTTAAAAAAAATTCAAATTTTATTATTTAAAGAAAAAATCATATACGATTATTAAATTTAATATTCAAATATTTTTTCTTTCAAAAAAAAATCTGTGTTCTAAATATTTATTTTGAATTACTTTAGCTGGTGCTTATACTTATAAGCAAAAGGTAACAAGTTATTGTGAGATTTTTTATTTAATACATTATTTTAATCACCTTTAAAATAAATTATTCTAATTTTCTTAAAAAATAAGTTAATATGGTGGTTACAAAATTGATATTTTTTTTTACTTGGTTGGGATGTAAAATGGATTCATCCCATGATCGCACATGCATTAATAAGCAGTTATATGGATAAATATATAAGCAATTTAATCGACAAATAAAAAGAAAAAACATTGGGTGTGTTAAACGGAAGGAAAAAATATCCCCGAAAACAAAATTGGAAAAAAATTCTTAAAACGAAAATATCTGATTAAGGGGCAGAAGGATATGAGGCATCTAAGTCAAAACCCAATCCACAACACATGAGTTGAATGGGACCAATCCCCACCTCCCAAATATGTGATGCTATTGGGTCCATTTGCATCATAATCACTGGTCAAGCATAAATCAAAGTCAGGGTCGTTATTGTAAATTCACATTTATTATTTTCATTTTTCGATGCCTTAGTTTTGGGTTTTTTGCCCCTCCATTTCCCCTGGATTTTTATGCTTTTATTTTCCCTTCATCCAAACAGACAACTAAATCCCAGAGAGAGAGAGAGGGAGGGGGAAGGATCTTAATTCTTTACTATTTTTATTTTGTATCCCTGGACATTTTCTGCTTTCTCTTTTTTTTTTCGTATCTATAGTTGCCCTGCAGTTTTTAGTTCCTCTTTCTCTCTCCCTCTCCCTTGAATCGAACTGCTTTTTAGGGTTTATCTGATCGGAGATCGATTTTGGGGCTTTAGCTTTCTCGTGTTTTCCTTTCCTTTTTTTAATCTCGTTTTTACGCTCTTTTTTTTTTTTTTTATGGATCTCTTCAATCATTTAATCAATGTAAGTTAAAAAAAAGAACTTATATCTGTGTCGATTCCTTCGTTTCAGTAACCTGTTAATATTATTAATGATAATAAGAAATCGTAATTTTGAATTATAGGGCATTAGATTCTGAATCAAGTTTTCTTTTTGTTCTTCTTTCTTTTTATGTTTAAATTTATTTATTTTTTATGTGCAAATCTTCGCTTTCCATTGCTTGAACCGTAAATTATATAATAAAATGTCTATTATCTTTTTATTTGGAAGTTTTATTATTGTGGATTAGGGTTACGGTTAGGGTTAGGGTTAGGGTTAGGGTTAGGGTTTTTGTAGATATGATCAAGCAGATATTAGGAAAGCTACCTCGAAAACCATCGAAATCATCCCAAAATGATTCAAATGGTGATGGAGGAGTCAATGGTAATTCCTCTTTGAACTCTTCTCTAGGACCCAATTCTTTAAACAACTCAAAACCGGGTTCCGCTTCTTCAAAATCTTCGAATTCAGGTTCACGTTTGAACAATGGGACTCTTAATTCATTTTCATCGAGTTCGAATAAATCGAATCAGGGGAAGAACACATCCCCTCTTGCAAGCCAAGCGGGTCATATGTTAGCTTCAGGGGTTTATGAAGCTTTGCCTAGTTTCCGGGATGTTCCAAGCTCGGAAAAGCAGAGTCTTTTTCTTAGGAAGTTGAGTATGTGTTGTGTGGTTTTTGATTTTAGTGATCCATCAAAGAACCTTAAGGAAAAGGACATAAAGAGGCAGACTTTGTTGGAGCTTGTTGATTATATTTCTTCTGTTACATCGAAGTTCAATGAGGTCACAATGCAAGAGATTACTAGGATGGTGGCTGCTAATCTGTTTCGAACGTTTCCATCTCCGAGTCATGATAGCAAGCTTCTAGAAATGTATGATTTGGAAGAGGAGGAACCGGCCATGGATCCTGCTTGGCCTCATCTTCAGATTGTATATGAGTTTTTACTTAGATTCGTGGCCTCACCAGAGACTGACGCCAAGCTTGCTAAAAGATATATTGACCATTCATTCGTGTTGAAATTGTTGGATTTGTTTGATTCAGATGACCAAAGGGAAAGGGATTATCTAAAGACAATTCTCCATCGGATTTATGGGAAGTTCATGGTGCATCGGCCATTTATTAGAAAAGCCATCAACAATATCTTCTATAGGTTTATTTTTGAGACAGAGAAACACAATGGTATTGCTGAGTTGCTTGAAATATTGGGGAGTATAATAAATGGGTTTGCTTTGCCTTTGAAGGAAGAGCACAAGCTCTTCTTGGTCCGAGCTTTGATTCCTCTTCACAAGCCCAAGTGTGTGTCAACGTACCATCAACAACTTTCTTATTGCATTACTCAGTTTGTTGAGAAAGACTTCAAGCTGGCTGATACAGTCATTCGAGGCCTTCTAAAGTATTGGCCTGTAACTAATAGTTCAAAGGAGGTGATGTTCCTTGGCGAGTTGGAAGAAGTTCTAGAAGCTACTCAGGCAGCAGAATTCCAACGCTGCATGGTTCCACTTTTCCGTCAGATTGGTCGCTGCCTCAACAGCTCACACTTTCAGGTACTTTTAGATTTTCCTAGTCGTTCCTTTTACTGACTTCTTTGTCACGTACTTCATCACTGTAGCAATTTTCTTCATTTCTGGCATCTCTTTTTTGTTTTGTTTTTTTCTTTCTTTTTTTTGTCCTTCCCCAAACGTTGCTGTTTGGTGGAGATTTTTCCACACCTTAACGGAATGATACTTACCCCCCAACCCCCAAAGAGTTATTACACATATTTCCTTTATTACTATGGTAGGATTTCTACACTGTTTTTCACTGATGATATTTTGGCATTGGACAGACTGAGAAATCTGCCCATTTGACCTGTGGTCGGCTGAGGCTTAAGAAAATAATGAATTTTAGTGCTTGCATTAGATGACAAAAAGGTTTGGGGGTTTAAAACTTGAATAGGGGAAGAAAATGTGCTGTTTGGGTTGCTGGCGTTGATGAAACACTGGAGGGTTTGGGCGGCAGCCAAGTTAATAAGATTGGGGCTTAATATTTGAAGGGTTAAAATAATCTTCAAGTTTACTGAGGGTGGGAATGAAATAAAATTAGATCAGTTATAGACTGTTACACTTATTCTGATACAAGCATCTCACACAACTATTTGGTCTAGAATACTCTCGATGCTTAACTTGCCTACTTAAAATGTTCTACTCGCAAAGTTGAAACGAAAAAAAAAAGAGCATGTTTTATACTAATATCATGAAGAGTGTACATCTTGTGATCAATTGACCAAGCACCCAAATTTTGAAGGAATCATGGTAGTAGGGCCTGAATATGGCCAACATTTAAACTTGTTTGTGGATATATGCCTAAGTCACTTAAAGCAATTTTATACCTACTTAATGAGAGGCATCCTTACTTTATCTTTTTTTTTTAGTATTATTTTTCCTCTTCTGAAAACCTACCTCTAACCTCAATCATGACATTCTCATCTCTTGCATCTCACCCTTTTTGTTCACCCTCTCGCTCCCCATGGATGTCCTTAATCATCTAGCTTATACTTTATCTAATCTACTTTAGCTTTGTTTGAATCAATTTTTTTTGAAACCTATTGTTTGCATCATTTTGAGTTTGAAGAAGCAGAGTCCAATTTCAATGTGGTGTTAGATGTGCATTCTGCACCCACATTTGTTTCTTCTTCTCTTTTTTTAACTTTACTTAAATATTTTTATTTTTAAATGTTGAACAAGCTCCTGAGGCAGAGTATGTGTGGTCATGAATGATCAAGCCTTGTTTTAGTTTTATCTTGCACCCACAGAGACACAGAGAGAGAGGGCCTCTGTTTCATTTAGGGTTGCCCAATTTGTTTTGCTTAAGTATAAGGAGCTTGAAGTATTAGACCACATGACCGTCACTTGGGTGCTGTTTCATATTTATTTGGATTGAATATTAGTGTGATTGTTATACATGTGAACACTGGTCTCTGAACCATCCTTTGTGCACAAATGATCATTCAGTCTATTTTTAATGCAATATTTCTCCAAAATGTTTTTCTATCGATCAGAATATTTGCTTTGGACTTTGATCATGATGAGGCATCCATGCATCAAAAACTGGTCTCGTTCATCTATTGCAAAGCATGGGAACCTGTTCAATTTATTTGGGCACTTTGGTTGGAGTTGAGGATGTCAAGAAATTGATGATTTGAACATCTAGCATGTGAAGTGTATAAAACATGGTTTTGGGAATTGAGCACTTATGGAGGATAAGTCATACACATAACAACTTCATGTTTAAAGTTTAGTGTCTATGTGCTCCTGAAAAGCTGTCTTCCCAAACAATTGCTTTTTGTCAATGTCCACCCTTCCATATGTATAATTGTTAAACTTAAGCTCCCATAGTAAGTGTAACTGTTACAAGAATTTGGGCTTTTTTTTTTTTTTTTTTTGTGGTGGGGGGTGGGTGGGTGGGTTGGGATGTGCTGTTGCTGTGTTTGATGAACAAAAAGTTGGCTGGAATGTAGAACAAGCCACAAGAAATTTCTGGCATATATAATAGAACTTAGGATCTTTTGGTGAGGGAAGGATGTTGGATTGTTCTAAATTGATCTGTGGTGATCTGAGTTTCTTGGTTAAGGAAAGGATTGAATTGGATGTGGTTGTGATTGGGAATTTTACAGATATAAGAAGAATATGGAATTGTCAAGAGAAATGAAAAGCACATGAGCCAATAAATTAAAGTAAGCACAAGGTATGCAGTAGGCATTCATGCCTCAATGGGCCAGATAAACTGGTAGTTTTCCATAAATAGTCTGTAAGTGACTGCTTTTTTTTTTTTGCCCCTGCTCAATGCTTAAGCAGTAGTTGATTATATTTTGAGTCAAAGAGGATGGTAGTGATTTTGCAGGTTCTTTATTCCAAAAAGTTGATCCTGTTCTAAAGTTTTAAATTAATTTAACACATTTAAAAGGCTATGTATTTCACAGCAATGAGAGCTTTTTTGAACTCTCATAGATTAGGGCATCTCACTTGAAAATGGATGTTCTATGCTGGTGGATTTGGGTCCATAGCACTGGTTTGATTGTTGCAAACCATAGAAATGGATCACTAATTCAATATGATTAAATAAGCAAGAAACTTTAATGGCCCACACATGTTGTGTTAAGTAGTTCCTTTTATGTTGGGTTTGAAGTGAAAACTAAAGGAGAAGAGTGATGCTCTCTGTGAAAATTACATGCTTTAGTCATTTTAGCCGCCTCGTATCTGATTTGATCCCAAGCAGAATTTTGTACTCTCAATTTTTTGCTGTTGTATAACATGGTATTTTGGCAGGTGGCTGAACGTGCTTTGTTTTTGTGGAACAATGATCACATAAGAAATCTGATCACCCAGAACCACAAAGTAATACTCCCTATAATCTTCCCAGCATTGGAGAGAACCACACGCGGTCATTGGAACCAGGCAGTTCAGAGTCTTACGCTGAATGTCAGGAAGATATTCTCAGATGCTGATCAATCACTTTCTGATGAGTGCTTGGCCAGATTCCAAGAAGATGAAGTGAAGGAAAAAGAGATGCTGAAGAAGCGGGAACTAATGTGGAATAGGTTGGAAGATGTGGCTGCATCTACTGCAGTAAGCAATGAGGCTGTACTGGTTTCAAGATTTGTCTCTTCCATTGCCATTGCCACCAGCACAAATCCGAAGGCAACGGCGGGCAGTTGAGAGATGCAGTGAATGCAATTTGTAAGAAATCATTCACATCCATCGTATTGGAATGATCCTGGGTGTAACTGGACTGGTACACCATGGGAATTGGTTGATCTCACTTGGGTTTTTAACAGCGAGACTCTACCTCCTGCCTGACAAATGAAGGTGGGGTTCTGTGGATATTAAGGTTGCTTCTTTTTTGGTTCTGGGCTCATTCATTTTTTTATCTTCCTTCTTTGTGTCTTTCACTTTTGCCTCCTTTCCTTCCTCTTCCATGATGGAAGTGCAAGTGTGTATCATAAGGGATTTAGTTTATAAAGGCAGTTCCTTGGATTCACTATCAGATACTATTTATCATTGTTATTATTTTTTGTAATGATGCAAGGAGATATTTTTTCCCCGGTTCCCTGCTAAGCTGTGCACACCTCAGCCCTCGTATTTATTTCTGGGACGAATGAATTGGTTGAGCTGTTCTCTGCTGCTTGGGTTTCCAATGATGTTTTTCTTAATACATGCCAAGTAAAACCATTGTGAACATGGTCTGAGTTCAACGGATGGAGTCCTCCCAACCGCCTTTGTGTTTTGCACTACATAATTCCTCCATTAGGATGATTGTCGCTTAATTTCTCCACTCAGATTTAACAGTATGGGAGCTCTAGCAGGCAGGGTAGAAATGAAAAGAAACCAAGGAACCAACCACTGATACAGTGAAACCTGCCAAAATCCGTACAATCATCTTCCTCCCAACTTAAGAAATCATCTTTCTAGCATTATCGGTGTCAATGATCTATCTCCCAACTTACTCATCCTCATATTCGACCCAGAAGTCTTTTACGTTCACTCCTGGTCTCCTTATTGCTTCTTTGATTCTGCCCACATCTTCCCACCTCCCCTCCACCGCCAGGTATTCCCATTTCTGCACTCCTTAATTGCAATAGATCTTACAGTCCACCAAGGGGCACCAACAATCACTAACACAATCCTCCAGTAACCTCGTTGCCAAGGTCACCTTCATATTATACAATATTAGTGCTAATAATAAGTATCTAGTCTAGGAACACTCACTTTCTACTGATCTTCATCGGGTTAGGCAGTGACTGCTAACAAGGACAAATGCTGTCCAATGAGAATGGTCGGTCCATTATCAATGCAAAAAAAAAAAAGTAATGAATGAACAACGTAATTAAATTTCTTAATCAGCACAATGAGATTAAATGAAGGCAGAAGGTTGTAGCAATTTCAACTATTGATATTTCAGCTCCTAAATACTTCATAGATTTAGTGAACAAATGCAAAACAAAAAAAATCAAAGTATGCAACATGAAATGCTATTACTAGTCATCCCCATATGCTCGGAAACTATAACGCTCTTGGTATGGACCATTGAAGAAAAGATCTGCCTCGAACCACTTGGGGTAACGAACAAGGTCCCCAGCAACAAATCGCATAAAGCGCTCACTGCCTTCAGGCACAACCCTCACTTCACCTTCCTCGATGTAAACCAGCTGGTCAACTTGCCAGTCCCAGGGTAATTTGCACTTGCCCGTCTTCCATACTGACCATCTTGAGACCCCAAGCTGTGTTAGTCGCTCCGGTGACACTTTCCTTTCCACCCTCACATTGTACAATTCCTCTAGAGGTTTCTCCACCCGCATTGCCTTCACACCACAACAGGATGATGCTCCAATACTGTTGTTAGACCCGCTGCTTCTCTTGAAAGAGAAGTAGCCAAGAGTTGGAGTAGATATCATGCTTGCCATTCTCTCAATTTCCTACCCTAACCTTACTGTTGCCTACCTGCAAATTTGAAGCATAGTCAATGCGCAGTCATCGAGAAATTGCCAACAATAACAATTGACAATAAATCCCAACTTGTTATTGTACATCAAGACTCTGTAAGCTGATTCTTGTCCGAAATGTGAAAATGCTAACAAAAGTCCGAAATTTTAACAGAGGAAAATTATTTCAAACATGCTTGGAATGATTATATCACTTTAGCCAGCATTTTATAAATATATGAGCGACTTCCAAAATCCCAAAGCCCAACTTCTTCCAAAGAAGAAAAAGAAATGAGTACAACTGATTCAAAGTACATTTCTGGGTTTTAAGTTTCATAATCTATAAACAATATTGATGAGAGCCAAAAGGTCTGTTGCCTACCCACTCTCCCCAGATTTCCTTGGCCACCAAAAAGAGGAATACACAGGCGCAGATAAGAAAAGAAAAAAATGAAAGTGCAGAAGAACCACAAAATCAAAAGAGAACAATAAATTAAAAAAAAAAAAAACAGAGCCAGATTCTCTTACCGGTTGATATATCCAAACTTGTATAGCTCAAGACAAAGACCGAGATGAAGACTAAGAAGCACAATGAATTCGATCCTAAAACCCCTTTTAGTCTTCAGCTGAGGTTTATCCGATTATCCACGAAGACACAACTTATTTCTTGTCAACTCGCCTGCCGGTGACCCTTTAGTTGTCACCCACAACTCTCACTTTCTTAGTTACCTGGTACCGGTTCTCTCGGTCATTTCTTTGTTTCCTTTTTTCCTTTCAATGTTTTTTCAATTCAGCCAGACAAAGACAACTGTAAACGTGTCCAGTTCTCTTACACACAGCTTTTCCGTTTGAAAGATTTGATGATACAAAATGGAGAAGCTTAGAATTTAGTGTGGTTTCAGCATGTTTTCTGGAACCACGATGATGGTACCGCTGAGACCCTGTAATGGGGTCTCTCAATATTTATCAAAAAGCCCAATGGTTCACGCAAAGAGGCAGACAACTCTAAGGAATATTTACATGAAAGCACAGACACAAGCAGTTCCCTCCCGAACCCAGGTTAGTACACTTTTCTCTATTTCCTGTTGTTTCGCAAGAAAATCACACTCCCTCCTCAACAAAGGAATTTCCGGTTGAAAAAGTATATTATAAAAGCTATGGTTGTCTATGTTTGTATAGCATATGGTTCGTTAGTGTCTTCGGCCCAGCATTTTTTCATAATAATTTAGTTGTTTCTATAGAGAAAGTTTGATATGTTGATTCAATGGAATAATGTGTCGCATGAATGTGCAGTTAAATAATAAGGTAAAATACCATTATCTTTTAAGTTTTTGTTCAAAATTACGTGCAAGAATATTAATTTTTAAAATAGATATTTTATTTTAAAAAAATATTTTTTATTAAATATGTAGATCTAGTTGTCAGTCAAACGTGAGTATTTTTATCAACTTGCTCATATAGTAAAAGTAAAAAGATAATTTTACTTTTGATTAATTTTTATAATTATAATTATATAATTTTATTAATTAAAACATAAAAAACTCTCCTTTGAGGCCCCTTCCTTGAGAGCATTGGTCAGTGTTTCCCTTTCTTGGGGAGAATGGTGCTCTCTATTTTTTTTAAATATAATAATAATTTTTTAAATTAATAAAAAAAATATTTTAATTTTTTCATTATTTCTGTTAACGGTATTTATAGTCTTGGAATAGAGAATTTATTTCAAAACTTAATGAACTTTCATGTAATTTCAATTAAATTTAAGAAAGTTAAGATCTTTTGTCCTAAATAATACTCTTACTTCTTTGTCAAGCTTTATTATTTTCAATATTTTGTTAAATTAAATTTTAATAAATATATTTGAAGACCACTTGATTGGAAGTGAGTATTCTTGCAATTTTAAATCAATTAAGAAATAAAAAACAGAATTTTCAATATTGTGAAATTGACTAAAAGAGTGAAATTAAAAGGTATTTATGGAACACAGGAGTGTTACATTTGTATGCCAATCGATTTTGAACCATTATTGTTTCAATCTTGCAGAGGATAATGGAGAGCATTTCAGTCGGTGGTGAGGTTGGCGGTGCTGGTGGAGCATACTCCTACAGTGCCTTGAAGAGGTTGGACAAAATTTGGTCGAGCATCTGCTGTGCTCAGACTGGTACAGTTTATGTCACTTGTTATGCTGCATAGTTAAAGTGTCATGCTGTGTTTTGAAAATGGTACCTAACTTTCATTTCTCTTTGCAGTTCAGCTAGAACCTCAGCAGGTAGTTTCAGACTTTCCTGGTGTGTTTAGCCATTCTGCTCTTGCTGAAAAGGCAGTCCATAAATTCGACGTGGTAGTTTGTGGGGGTACTTTGGGAATCTTCATTGCCACTGCCTTGAGTGCCAAAGGTCTTAAAGTCAGTGTTGTGGAAAGAAATTTACTAAAAGGGGTATGTTTCCCCATAGAGTTCATTCTAGAGATTTATAGCATGATGATTTTGCTTCAAAATGCTTAATTTTAACAATGTTAATGATATTTTGATCTTAGAGGGAACAAGAATGGAACATCTCAAGGAAAGAGCTAATGGAACTTGTAGAAGCTGGCATTTTGAATGAAAATGACATTGAAGAAGCTACTGCTGTATCATTCAATCCTGTAAGTTTCTGAACATCATGAACCGATTAGTGTTTTTCAGGTTACCCAGATTTATGTTGGCTCCATCTTTTGGTTCTGTAGCTATTCAATTCCTACATGTTCATTGACAAAGTTGAAGTGCATCAAAGGAATTATCCAATTCCCATTTTGCCGCTGCAATATAACCATCCAAGGACCTCACAAATATTCACAGTGATTTCTACATATGATTGGGAACATTTAAGAGTTAGGTAGTCCACATGATATGCTGTAAACTTCAGGCATTTACAAAAAAGGACTTCTGATTTTACTTTGATAGTATATAAGAATGTGATGCTCTGCCTTCTTTGTTTAAGCACACGTATAATATTGCGATATGACTCACCATCATACCAATTTGAACATATATGAATGTTAATTCTTTGATTACAAACCCAGATAAAAGCACATATATAAAGACATCCTGCCAAGAGTTGATGTGCCTATCAAATCTCCAAGCTGGATTGCATGTATTCATTTTAATTTGTCACTGTAACCTAGCGTGCTTATGACTGAATGAAAGGAATGATTGTTCGAGGCTGTGTTATAGAAGTTAAAGTTTCATTTACAGGAATATGAACGTTTAGGATTTGCTCAAACATGCTCTCAAATAACTTACTGAACCACTGCAGTGAAGCTTGACTTTTCACTACCAAGCACTTTCCTTTTGCAAACAGTTATACTTGAAAGTTCCTTCAGCACCCCACAGCCTACATCTCTTACAACCCTTTAGTCTCAATGCTATTATACTTATATTTATCTTTTCTTTTCCATTTCCTAAACTGCTCAGAACAGATGTGGATTTGAGAATAAGGGCGAGATCTGGGTAGAAGACATTCTTAACCTGGGTGTCTCGTGAGTAATTTTACTTTTTGTATCTACATTATATATGAATAATCAAAAAGGAGATATTTTCGTTGGATTTTACCTATTTATGGATTAAATATTTTTATCATGTTGTAAATGAAGTTCATTGTGACATTAAATAAAAATGTTACAACTAAATTCTGCCAACAGCTTCTTTCTGCACCAAAATTTGTGTTCAATAAATAAAGAAATAACTATTTATTAATTATGTTGCCACTAGCTACAGATACCTCAAGTGCACTGGTCGTGTTATTTATGTTTCGTTTTTAGCATTGCACGAATTTATGTAGAAGTTTGTACCATTACTTGTGATTGAAAACTACTTTTAATCAAAAGCTTGACTTATATTATTATTATTACTGTTTTATCTTGCCTTTTTTATTTGCATATGAGTTGGGCAGAAACTTCTGTTATTCATTTATGTTGCTTTTTCAATAAGTAAATGAATTTCTTTCATAAAAAAAAAAAATACATCTAATGTTTTTAGAAGTTGTAATTTAGTGGAAAACAAACAGCTATTGAAAATGGGAAATCTGGAACATTATGTAGGTTGGATATAAAAACCTCCTAGGTGCAACATAATATTTGGGAAATCTTTATGAGAAGTGTAATAAACAGAGGCAGAAGTTAATGCATGCTTCAGTTTTACTTTCAATTTTCGTCCATATTTGAGTGTTAGGAGGCTTCTTTTTTCTGCAGACAAAAGCATGGTCCGTTCTTGTGATAATAGTTAATCTGCAGTTTGGCTTTTGTGAAAACCTAGGTCACTAGAGTTATTCTTCAGCAATATGACATTATATATATATATATATATATATATATCTATCTGTTTGTGTGTGTGTATATATATTTGGATAATTAATATGCCATTATATGATAAAGGTTCGATTCATGAAATTTCAGAAGCTTATTTTCCATTTTTTCCAAAAAAGCTTGGATCAAAGTTGTTAATATATATTTTGTTCATTGTATTTCAAAACTTCATTACGACATTCATCAACTGATATTTTTCTCCATTATTCCAGGCCTGTAAAGCTTATAGAGATTGTGAAAAAACGTTTTCTTGCCCTTGGTGGAGTTATCTTTGAGGGTTGCAGCGTGTCTGGCATAAGCATTTATGATGATGCAGCTGTGAGTTTACTGATATGTACGAAGTTGTATTGTTGATATTGCATATGGTTGATACTTGATGTTGTCATCTGTCAGCGAGGTTGATGAGTAACTTAATTCTGCTATCTTTCTTAAATTTGATGGTACACATCAGTGATATTCCTCATAATAAAGAGTTGAAACTCATAACACTCCAGTGAGAAAATAGGGTACCATGCTTTATATCATACTCCAATTAGACCAAAGGGATAATTTTGTGAAAGAATTCTCAGACCAACTTTGGTTAAGCAGCAACATGGTTACCCACTTGACAGAACAGACCAATAGTAAGATAGAAGACTGGAAGACAGGAAATGATTAATCAGGATTTGGGATTTTATAAAAAAGTTATGGCGTTTATGTAGATAAAGAATGAAATATTACTGGTTAAGGATTTTTTTGTCATTCAGTTTTGAGTAAGAGTGTGATGGAGAAATGTTTGGCTGAGATTTTTATTTCTCTCTTTTCTTTATGGGAAAATGTCTTTCAACTAGATAAAACGTTTAAATTTCATAACTTGCAAATGGGATTAGCTTTCTCTGTTAATAAACAACTTGATGATTACATCTTGCCACCTATTCTATATAGGTCTTGCAACTTGCTGAAGGAAACATTCTTTCATCTCGTCTCATCATTGATGCCATGGGAAATTTTTCTCCTGTGGTAAAACAGGTTAGGTTTCCTTTCCTATATATAGATGTATATCGCATATAGTGGTTGAATATGCTTCTACTATTTGGACCAGGAGGATTAATTTAAACATAATATCAACTAAATTTTACATGATATATTCGTTTATAAATTTCTGTGCATGTTTGTGCTTTTATATGAATAATTGAACTTTTGAGTTATAAAGAATTTGTGCATATGAATTTGTCCTACAAACTTTTTCCTTTGCTAACTTACCAGTGAATGAAAGAAACTCAAGTCCCTTTATGTAGAATATGCTCAAGCTGGCTTATGGCGTCTGTTTTCACAGATAAGAGGTGGGAGGAAGCCAGATGGCGTTTGCCTTGTTGTTGGGTCCTGTGCTCGCGGATTTAAGGATAACTCTACAAGTGATGTCATATATAGTAGTTCATCAATGAAGAAAGTTGGCAATGCAGAAGTACAATACTTTTGGGAGGTAAATTGGCTCTTTGCAGTATTATCTACATTAAATGGAAATAGTATGCCTTGATAATTGTATATTTTCCATATTTTTAGGCATTTCCGGCTGGGTCTGGTCCCTTAGATCGCACAACTTATATGTTCACTTATGTTAATCCTCAACCAGATTCCCCAAAACTGGAAGAATTATTGGAAGACTATTGGGATTTGATGCCTAAATATCAGGTTAGTTTTCTTATCTGCAGTCCAGTCTATTGGTTTGTTAATTCACCTTTTAAGGTCTGCATCTTGGTGGTGTTGGATCTTTTATTTAGTCTTGCTGTGATATGCTTTTCTCCTATCTAGCAACACTATACTAGTAGGCATGTTAAATTTGTGATGTTCACAATAACAGGTTCCTGCCATCAATCCAGTTGATTCATTATGGGATCATTTTATCCTACATCTTGAAACTGCATAATTAAGCAGGTTGAAGGCAGTTTAGCTGGTGCCTCTATAACTCAGTAATTATATGCTCTTCTGGCCATATTAACAAATTATTTGCCTTCACTCACCCAGCCAATTGATCCACTGCCAAGTTGTTGGGCTCACAGTTCTAGTAGTCAACTTGCTACATTTTTAAATATAACATAATATGTATTCTAGAATAATTATTCTTCGAAAAATGTTATTGAGTGCATATAGGGGCTATTAAAAGCAATGACTCCTCTTTGATTGAATGAAAACAAAAAAATCTCTAAATGGTTCCCCTTATTAGCAAAATTTTTTGCAAATGCATGTGATGATTCAGGCTACAACAACAATAAAAGAAAAAAGAGAAACACGAGAGAAAGAAAAAGTAGATGCTCTATGCTGGTTGCCATAAAAGGTGGTTCTTGATTCGATGAGTTTATCCTTCATTTATAACCAGTTCTCTAAAATTTCTGTTCACCTTCAAATTATGCTTTCTACTGTCTCTTGCACCAATCTATATTGCAATATGATGCTGTTAATAATCTTGCTTTCAATATACTAGTGTGTTTATATCTCCTCCTTCGGTTTCTGCAAAGGATTCATATGGATCACCAATGTGCGACTTATAATTTTTGTAGGGAGTTTCTATTGATAATCTGGAGATACTGAGAGTTATTTATGGCATTTTCCCCACATATTGTGAAAGGTAATGATTCCATGAATTGCTAAATCTACTTTAATGAGGTTAAAAATGTTTTGTGTTATTTATTCAAAGCAATATCATTCATACGTTCATGATGAGAATGAGAAACCGCTCTTGGGAATTTTCAACTTAAGCTATAGGTGTTCTTGAAAGAAGATGATTGGCTGTGTTATGTTTGATCAAACTTCAAGATTGTTAAGAGTGTGACCTGATAATAGATTTTTTCTCCTGTTGTATTTTGAAATAAAAAATCAGTTAGTACTTAAGTTAGTCACCCATACTGTTATCATGTATTCTTGGTGTGAGGCATTTATCTTATTCACTTTCCAGTCAAATAAATGTTCTCTTAGTAAATCTTAACAGTTCTATTTTTACACGTCAAGCTTGTCAGTTGTTCTGTACTTTTAATTTACTGTTCTCTTGGTTTCACTTGTGTTGAATATGCTGAGTATTTATGTTCTTCCAATTCTTAATCGGGGAGGATCGACTTGACAGTCCATTGCCAGCAGCATTTAATCGTGTTTTACAGGTTATTTTTTCTGTTAACTTTGAAATCTTCCAATGGATTATTGGTCATCTGAAATAGAATGCACATGTCATGAATTTATCTTTTGCAGTTTGGTGATGCTAGCGGCGTACAGTCACCTGTCTCTTTTGGTGGTTTTGGGAGCTTGACTAGGCACCTTGGAAGATTATCAAATGGTACATTCTTGCTGTCATCCTTTTGCTAATTTGCACAGCCAATGATTTTTTGAGAGTTTCCAGAGATAAACTAAACTGTTCCAGAAAGTGATATACTTTTATTATGGGTGTAAACTATATCACATTGCATAAGCTTCTATTAATGGATTTTAAGCAGCATCTTACCCATTAGTTTCTTTTTTTCTCACCCTTTTTTCCTTTGTCCTCCTGGGTGCACCCTGGTAGTGGTTGTTGGGGGGAGAACCAGAAACGTGTATTCTTAATAATTTTAAAAAGGAATGTGTACATGGTAACCAGGAACTTGGGGAGAGAAAAAGATGAATTATATTCTTCAACATGGTGAAACATATGAATTTGTAGACATGATACAGCTTAAAAATTTGTGCCTTCTTCAAGAGCAGGAATTTATGAAGCAATCAATGGAGATTTTCTTGACTCATACAGCTTGTCCCTGCTGAATCCTTACATGGTCAGTAACCTGTGTTCTGCTACTATAAGGTTAAGCAGCTTGCCCTTATGATTTTCTGAATCTAGATCTGCTTGCTCAGCCGAACTTGAGTGCTTCATGGCTATTTCAAAGGGCGATGTCTGCAAAGAAACAGACCAATGTTTCACCAGAGTTTATTAATGAGCTTCTTGACATAAACTTCAAGAGCATGCAGGTAAGACTGCTTTTGCATGCCGAGAATTTTCTACCCTGCTTCATGCACATATTTGGTTTGTCATGTCCTAATGAACCTCTGTTCCTCTTCTCTAGAGGCTAGGGGACCCAGTGCTAAGACCATTTCTTCAGGTTAGTGCCTACTTTTTCATTTTTCGAATTTTCACCTCTTGGGTGGTGCTCATAAATCAAGAATTTCAGCCCATAGCAATGACATTAATTTTCTGGTGATCTTTATGTTGTGACAGGATGTCATACAGTTTGGGCCTCTTGCCAAGACATTAGGCCTTGTAATGCTAACTAAACCTCAAATTCTTCCATCAATATTCAAGCAGGTAATTACTAACACAAAAGGGTCCTTTAGCCCTTTTCTTCAAGCAAGTGATACATACGTTTTAACTGTGTAAGTTGAAGGTTTTCAAAAATGAGTTCATATAGCTTTGATAGAACTTGGCTTGTTTTGCCTCTACGGTATTTTTCACTTTTAATGGCAACAGCATTTTCTAAGACAGTTTTGTACGTTTTTTCTGTTTCAATAATCTGAGTAAATTTAAGAAAACCACCGCTGGAAAAATGTAACTAACAAGTCTTATGCTGTGGCATCTCAAATGTATGTGTTTCATGAGGATATTTAACAAAGATCAGCAAGTGGTTTTGCTTGGAACTGAAACTGTAACAATTGCTTTCGAAATTGAATCTTGTTTAGTTTACTCGATGAATGTGCAGATTGCCAGAAACTAAGTTGATATCTTGATATTGTTTGTAATCCACATAAAACTTTGAGAAACCCAAGTACATTAGTGAATCAATTTTCGTGTCTGTCTTAAAGTATATTTGGCTTCTCATGGTGAAATTCATTTGTTCATCTACAGGTTGATATACCTGTTCTTTTTGACTGGTCTGGACATTTTTTCATGCTGGGTTATTATACATTTCTCTCATCCGTCATGGATCCCGTCATAAGGTAATATTTTGGTCTTGTTTTCACCAAGTTATGTTGAAGCCTGACAAATTCAATGACACTTAGCAGATTTAGGACAAGCAGTTTCTTTGACTTGCGCTTTTCACTTGTACCATCTGGAAATACCTCAATTTGTTTTGCCTTTTGCAAGGTCGTGGTTAAATGCTTTTCCATCCAAGATGAAGTATGAATGGAAGCGGCGCCTTGAGGCTTGGAAATATGGATCTGGTTTAGATTACAGGCTATGAATAGTTAGTCAAAGAGGGCTGACACATAATAGACTAATAGAGGAAATGGAAGCTTAACTAGTTGCTCTTGCTACTATCAGCTTTCCCCCAAGATTATAAATAGTTTGTAATGAAAATTCATTGAACAATTTGTAGTTCTTGCACAGATTCTTGGGACTATTTTATCTTCTTTCCTTTAGAGCATGGAAATGCTCAGTCATCATTATCTTTCTGTACATACAACTTATTAAATTGATTTTATAAAATAAAATTGTACATATATGCGAGGCATATTTGGCACCAACTACATTTATTGTCCAACACTGTTGTAAGCTATATCACTGTGTCTACTAAGGCACAATATTAGACAACAAATGTAGGACAAATTAACATTTTTCTATTAACTTTGTAAGAATGGTGTTGTTTGACATGATAAAAAGATCTAAAATAACAAATTCCATATGGATAGAGTGATGGTCTTTAAGAAACGAAGGTACAGAGCTGTTGTTGGGCTGCCTATTCCAACACAGGCCACTTTGGGTGCAGCAAGACCTAGATCACGTAGTATACTAGTATTCCCTCTCTCTACCCCTTCTGCTTAGGGATCACAAGGTGTCTCTGGTGAAATACCTGTTTAGCTAAATAACCCCCTAGGTATTGCCCATCTTTTGCATGTTTTAAAACAGAAAGTCCTCTAAAACAAGGTCCAAGCGACTTAACCAAACTCATTAAATCAATGTTCTTCCATCTAGCCATCTAATAATTTACTAGACGTTAAGATTTCATTTGGTTCAGGTAGTTCTTCATAATTAAATGCAGCAAATGAACAAAAGTTCAAAATGTCACCTATAAAATTTTGTTTTAAGTGCAAAGTTGAAACTATGGAATGACCTAATAATTTACCAAAGAATGATTGCGCAATTTACATGGAGTAATGCTGTACATATCATATACACGAAGACAAAAATTATTTCAAATATAGCTTCATAGAGGAAAACTTACAAGGAAACTTTTCCGGCCTTTTGATTTATTGAGATGCAGTCTGATTTGTATTGATTCCAAATTTACATACACACACAAGTCAATGAGATGTTTTTGCCCCTAAAATTTTAGAAAGCTCCTTTATGATAGGTTTTTCTTTAATAGCTTCCTCCCTTTCCAGGTTCCATTTCTTTGACATGTTTTCAGCCTGAAATTAGAATCTCTGAGTTAGTGCCATCACAGTTAGACTAGTTAAAAGTATTATTAGAAACAAAAGAAAGTATTGAACTTCTGATTCACATACCCAAGTTCTTATGGGGAAAAGTTGTTCTCTGATCATCTCCAATTTAGGCCGAACCAGGTCTTTCCCTTTTGTTCTGATGTCATCACTCTGTCAAAAGCAGAAGAAAACAAAATAACAAAAAGAGAAGGATATAAGGAAAGTATTTCACCATTATCAGTGCATTACCTAACTTATGACACATGAGAAAAGACTAGCAAACAAGAACAGAACATGCCATTGAGCAGAAAAATCACTTACCCCTAAATGCAAGGCAGTTTCAGTGCATTTCCCAGCTTGGAACACATGAGAAAAGACTAGCAAACAAGAACAGAACATGCCATGGAGCAGAAAAATCACTTACCCCTAAATGCAAGGCAGCTTCAGTGCATTTCCTAACTTATAACACAGCAGAAAAGGCTAGCAAACAAGAACTGGAACATGCCATGTCAAGGAGCAGAAAAATCACTTACCCCAAAAGGCAAGGCAGTTAAATGAAATTGCCTCTTGATAGGGCAGGAAGACAGAATAACATGAATGAGTTAAAGTTAACCTCTCATTTGGTTTGGAAGCAAGTGTATGTGTTGGTATATTAATTTGATATTCATGTCATCATCATCAGAATAACACATAACAGCATCATGTGTGATGGGATCAAATGTGCTGTCCTTATGTTTCTGAACGAGTGTGATAGACATCAAGTCAATTACCAGGCAGAATTCGATGATGAGTAAGTTTAATCCACAACAAAACCATTGCAGAATTTGTTATACATTATTAGGACCAAGTTCAGAACTACTGTACATTTTATACTTCAACTGATTCATACTGTCAGAAATCCTAAATATGCTAGAAAACTAGATATCCAAATGAAACATCTGGAAGAGAATTTTTCAATTGATGATCTATCTGATAGATAACAAAACTCTATTCTCCAAGAAAATGAGCAGAAAGGCATTAAAAAACAATGGGAAAGTGGTGATAAACATTCTATCCGATAGATATGCAGTATTTTTAGCATTTTTATCTTTCAAAGCTTGCACAGTGCACGTTGAGGGAAATCAATCCTCTATTATTACAGGCAATTACAGTGTTATCTGGTGCACGCAATACTCACATTGTGCAGCTCCAATTTGGAGGCTGCCATCCCAAGCATCAAGGTCGCCCCGCCACAGACAATTGCAGTTGCAACCGCAAAAGCTTTTCCAACTATATAAATAAACACAAATACCAAGTATTAGAAGTCTTATGCAAAAATCTTACAGGTAAAAGAGCAACCAAAAGACTGAATTAAAATGTTCTCTAATTCGAATTAGATAAGATTAAAAATAATCATACCAAATTAGATAAGCTACAAAAACATCAACAAGAAAAATAAATGAACATACTTTGTTGAAGTCCTTCAGCAGCCGCCTTCAACTTCTCCGGATTGATAGGGGTAACTTTGTCCTTCCGCAATTCATTAGCCGTCGATGCCGTAACCGAATGCTCCGTACTGGGCAACGCCCACCTGCAAATAACCCATTTAGACACAGTGAAAAACTAATACACAAGAGAAAAAAAAAACCAAAAACAAAATCGAATTTGGTTAGAAAGATGAGGCGCAGAACTGACCTTTTGGGGCCAAAGGTAACCTGGGGCAGAGAAAGGTAAGCCCTGAGAGGGTTCATGGCATCTGGGGAAGAAATGGAGGCATTGTTTGAATCAGAATGGAGGGCCCACTTGGAGCCCTTCGAGAGAGATGAAGGATCAGACGGTTGGCCGAAGATCTTGGAAGGCAAAGAATGTTTCAGGACCTCTGGAAGGACGTCTGCTTGAGCTTCTTGCTCGAGTGATGGTGGGGTGGATGGGAGGCTCTTGGGGGTTTTCTCAGCCAGACGGTTAACGGCGTGTTTGGATTCTTGGAAAAAGAAGGCTGCTTCTTTTCCTGCTAATCTGCCCGCAAGAAAACTCATGCCTTTTGCAGAATTGTACAAAAATGAGGATTTGGGTTTAAGGTTTTTTATTGGGTTTGGAACTGTAACCTTGCTCGACTTTCAAGTTGTCGGAGTATTTATAGCTTCAGCTTCTTGTCTGAATTTCAAGGTCTTCTTTTCTAATTCCAACTATCCAAAACAAAACGGTTCTTTTTTTAAAATTTTTTTATTTGTTTGGTCAAAATGAATGTATTATATCTTAATTGTATAGAGCAAGGTAAATTTGTAAATATGAAAAAAAAAGTCCATTTCATTTTCGCATGTATAGTGTGTGTGTGTATATCGTATATTAAAAGTAATTACACTCTTAAGTTATAATTATTCAACTCCTCTCATAATTAGTTTCCAAATTTAATTTTGTACAATTAAATTTTTTCACATTTGATTCTTTATTATTAACTAAAATCTTTGGAAAAACTTACAACAAAGTAATTTTTAAATACATAGTTTCAAATTTTAAATAAATAAAATATTACAATAATTTAGATCAAAGTTTCAAAAAGTTAACCCAAAAAGGTCAAACTAAAATAATATATATAAATTTGGTTTCACTGAAAGAAAACATGATTCAAATTTATCAATGCAATCTAAAACAGTAAGGTGAGTCAAGCATAACGGCTGTTGTTTTCATTATTTAATTAATAGTAATAGGACTAATTAGTTGGAGTCGGGAGCAATCTATATATTTCTTGAGGAACAAGTACCTCAAACGCAAGTCCAATTCTCTTTTTCCTTGGGAAACAAGATCTTAACAAACATTGAGAGCTAGCTCTCCACACAGTTAATTTGCATGGCGAAGAAGATACACTTTTGTCTTCATATGGTGTTTGTATCACATGTGTACCATCTTCAACATAGTTGATTTGCCACTATGACTAAATAGAAATAATATCATAATTTGTCAATAAATCAAATGTTAGACAATTTTTTTTACTATACTCATACATAGTATCATATAATAATACCTTCCATTTTTGTATTTTCCTTATATATATATATATATGTAACTTGATTATATCAATTTGTAGTATGAAGTTTTCTTACCGTATTATACCATTTTTTAATCTATGACGTTAATTTATTCTTTGAAATATATGTGAGTAAATTAATTAAGATATAATATTTAAAAAAATTTCTAAATTATTTAGTAAAAATCAAATAAGCCTTTAGACTTTTATTACGTTCAATTAAGTCTTTATATTTTTATTTTGAGCTAAATAAACTCTTATATATTTATTTTGAATCAAATAAACTCTTATAATTAAACATTAGTTTAGTCAAAGTGTCTTTTATTATTCTATGTGATGTAACGTTGACATGGTATATTAATATATCATAATTGATGATGATGCGATATGTCGACATATTATAATTAATGATGACATAATATATTAATTTAATATAACAACATGATCATATGATATTTTTTACTTTCCATATTAACGTCATGTGTATATAAAGTGACAAGTGACATTAATTTTAACTAATAACAATTAGGTATCATTAGTCATAAAAATTTATTTGATTCAAAATAAAAATATAAAGATTTAATTGAATACAATAAAAAAATAAAGATTTATTTAAATTTTTTTGAATAATGTAAGAACTTATTGGACTATTATACCACTAATTACTAACTATTATTTTTGTCTTTAAAAAAAATCTTAACGATTAAAGTTTAAGATTTTATTTTGGACATTTCGAGTTTAAATATTGAGATAAGATTTAAGAGATAGAAAAAATTAACACTCATTATATAATCTCGTATAAATAGGGCTAGCATTTTCTGTTTATGAATCATTCTAAAAATTTAAAGTTTTATTGGAATATTGGCTTTAGTCAATTCAGCGCACACACGTTAAAGTTTCAAAAAGTTCCCAACTAACTCGCAGTAAATATTGGGCCCCCCACCCCCCACAAATACACACAAAATAAAGTGGACTCTTTTGTTATCTTGATCAAGCATTATGTGTTTAAGCTTCACTTCATCTTAATTAACAAATCCTAATATCTTAAGGTAATAACTTCATTTAGACTGATTAATCACCATATTAAACATAAGTTCTGAAAGAACATCCATTTTTTTCTCACAAAGTAGGCAAATATCAAAATGAATATCATGAAAATGTGGTCTCATCTTTTATCATAAAACTATGAGTCCATGTTGACCAGCATCGTAGTGGGTCGTAATGGTGAGGATAAGCTGGTATGGAAAGGGGCCTCCACTGGAGATTACTCTGAAATTCATTTTGTAGAGTTGTCCTTGGAATAAGCGCGGTTGGGAATTGCTCCTCCTTCTGAAGTGGAGGTCTTCGTCTCGATAGTGTTAAGAGGGAGAGAGACGGTGAAAGCAAAGCTGCTCAGGAGAGAAATGATTGGGAGAGACTCGTGCGAATGAGATGAAAACAGTGAATCGCTTGTTCTTTTCATGTGAATGCAGATTTGATATAGGCTAAAGCTTAAGTTAAATATGTATTTGGAAGTAGATGAGTCTGCAATAAAAAAAAGGGGGTTGGAAACGGGTGTTTGACAATAAACAAGCATAAGAGAAGAGGTGCTTTAATTTATGCTTAGGCATTGCGCGTGAGAGGTAATTAGACCCACAGGCCACAGGAGAGGAGCGCTGCGATAATGGGGCCATGTTCCGTTCCCACAAGCCTTGACTGATGGACGGGGGCGTGCCAATTTCTAGTAGACTTAGATAGCATTGCCATTTGGGGGTGAGAATTTTTTGTTTCAACGATGTAATAATTTGCTCAACTAAATTCCAGTATTTACATTTCATGCGCATACACATAAAAAGGCCGATGGGATGTGGATGTGGTATCCCCTGCATTTGCACTTAGACGCTGTGGACCACACCCCATCTTCACAATCTCCATCTCATTTATGCCCTGCTCTCTACTGCATGGTCTCTTCCCAGCTTTTATGCCTGTACGTCTATGACTTAATAAATTGTCCCTCAGATTTAGGTTAATTTAATGTTACAATTGGACGGTATTTAATTTGTTTGACTTTAAATGGGAGGTGAATTGCGTTTCAAAAAAATTAAAAAAAAATGGGAGGTGAATTATTACTTTTTTTTTTCTCATTCTCATGTTATATTGATTATATAATCTTCTCGGAAGAAGTTGTCCACTGTATTTCATAAAGATATATAGTACATTCAACCACTCATTATTAAGCAGACAAATTTATCAATTGAACAAACTCTTTGTTGGTTAATTAATAACTTACATTTACTCCTTTCCGAGTCCTTTAAAGTTCGAGGGGATACTCACTCGTGGCTAATAGATTTCATGTATCAAGCCCAGATCGAGCATTCTTTGGTAAAATAAGGGTAGAAACAAAATTAAGAAAAAAAAACTTTAATAAATAAAAAGGTCCCGCTACGACAATAGTAAGCTTGGTTCTGTACCAAAAAAAAAAAAAAAAAAACCCAATAATAATAAGCTGCAGGGCAAGCTGTAAATCTGTAGGGTGGCAGCATCTGATTGTGTATAGTATGTGACTGTAGGCCCAATGGCTTACAAAATATTCCATTCTGTACACATGTTATCCACCCTTAATTGCATGGTTGTTGTATGAAATAATGGGCAATTAAACTGCCATTAAAATCTGGGTCTTTGAGTCAGGAGGTGAGTGGACTAGCTAACACTCTCCATCTAAATCACTCAACATAACTTTCAAACTAGAAAGAAAGAGTGGGTCATTTAAAAATAGTGATTTGAGTTTTTGCCAATTGCAATCTGTTAAAATCTTGGGCTTTGTGTGGTAGCTTTGAATTGCAAATTAGAATTGCATTCAGTGCCAAGAAAAAAGATGATGATGGTTCAGAATTGAAAGCTGCAATAGTCCGTCTTGGTGCAGTTACCTAGAAAACCCATGAAAGAGGAAGGGTTCCCAAATTTGGTTTCATACAAGTGAAACCTTCCAAGTTCCAACTACATTCTTAGGAAGTTCTGGTTTTTTCTTCCTTGTCATTAGAATTCTAGGCAAGCAAAGGGAAGACTACAAGCAAGCTCCTCAGCCCTATTAAATTCTGTTATAAACTTACTTTCACATGATACAATTCTATATATTCATGTCATTTCTCAAAAGCACATAAAGACGCTGAGAAAAATGAAATGCTAATACATATAAAAATATCTGTAAAGCTTTAACATACGATCATTATTGACCCATTTCTGTATGGGATACAAAGCCTAGAAACAAATAAATATAAAATAATGCCTTGTGATAATCAATCTAACACATGCAAGAGTTCTAAGAAAAACGTTCATCTTTACCTCCTGTACAATATCTCTACATAACTAAACTAGGTATATAATTTGTGATATTGTCACAGAGATCAACCAAAAATATGCTTATAGCATAAGAGAAAAGATGCTGAAATTGCAAAGCCTATGCAACAGGAAAGGAAGAAGAATAAGAAAAGTGAGAGATATATTATCTGAACTTTTGAGTTCTTTTTGTAACTGGTCTTCGCTATCATCGTCTGTTGTGTAATGGGTTGGACCCTGTTGGAACTCTTCGCTTCTCCTCGAACTGCCTGGATTGGCCTGTAAAGGGAGCAGCACTAGACCCTGGATGAAAAACCTGTTGGCCAGGTTGTGCGGGGCTCTCGGCCGAAGTGCCAGATGCAAGGTTCCGCGGGATTGCTTGAATCCTGGGAGTAAACAGAAGGATAATAACAACAAGGGGGCAAAGCTGAAACTGAAAGCGTTTCATCTTTTCTTTGAGAGAGATGGAGAGATGCAAAGGCAGTCATAGCCGAGCCAGCTTGTTAAGTATTATATATGGGCAGGCTTTGGTGGTCCATTTCGGAAGTTATGTATGCAGATTCCTGTTGACCCCATTTGCCCTGGGATCTTACTTGGATTGGTGATACATGGTGGTGGGCCGTGGCCTTGCCACCGTTAGATCTTGATCGCATGGTGAATGAAGATCTTGGAATGTGGATTTTATAGCAAGGTCAAACATATTTGATAACTGGCCTTATAATGACGGTTGGGGTGCGGTGGTGGAAGTCACCATTCAATTAGGGACAATGACACGAGATATAACACAGACTCGTATATGTGAAAACTTGGAGGGGAAGGGAAGCGTTCGCTGTGACTTTGAAATGTTATTTGGAAAGACCAAAATGCCTATTCACTTTTCATACTAAATTTACCACGAGTATATGCATACGCCTTGCATGACAGAGGGCAATTTGGTCCGCGTGATAAAGTCAAAATATTACGCCGACGCACTCGATTATTTTTGTAGAAAACTAAAGCTTGACCATTAATAAGACCCGCGTGATTGCATTAATACATTAATCACATACATATATCATAAAACCAGTAAAGACACGTATGGAAAAGGTCGGCCTGGGATATTGGAATTTTCAGCCTTTCTCGTTCAAAAAGTTGACACGTGGAATTATACGATTGTACGATCTTTTCCGACCACAGTCTTCCCCAATACAATATAAATGCTTCTGGAAAAGCAAATTTCAGCTGCCAAACCAATTGAAATCCCCTGTTATACTCACCAAAACCAACCATATATTTGGTATAAGATTTAGTGGTTCTTTATTGCAAAGCTAAGGAATTTTTCATGTCCCGAATGATGCAAATGTTGAATATTGTAACATAACTCTTCTGCAATGTAGGGAGAAAAGGGGTTAGACTTGGACCCTTTTGGTGCACGGGTAGCAAAAGTTTCCAACTTTTCCTTAATTCTCCTTATTACTTTATATATCTGATGACTATGATGTATGATATCATAGCCCCCTCCCTCTATCTGCATTCCCATTTCCATATTCAGTAATGAGTTGTGCAAACTGTTTTCAGAAGAGCAAAGTCAAGAGTAAGGAATCAGTCAACAGTGATGATCAAAAGATAATTATACCCATTTCGACGTTTTATAAATCATAAAGGGAGGGAAAAAGTCCAATTTCAGTTCTTGGGAAGATGCAAATGCTTGTTGAAAACCTTGCGTCGATGGAAAGTGTAAAACTAGTTTTTATCATTGCACGTGAGAAGTGGAGAAACCTACAATGAGTTAAATAATAAAAGGTCAAGCTGCCCACTTTCAGGGCTCGTACGACCAAAACTTTGGGGTGATTAGGTTTCTAATCAGACCAAAATCAATTCAGACAAGATTTTCCGCCGTCCGCCCGCATGTATAGAGAGATCTTCAGTTTTTGAGTGCTGTGTTCATAGGCCAAATCATGGTTCACCGACTCTAGGAATAGGGTTTTTAGGAACAAATTTTGTAAAGTAATTATAATAAACTATGTCTGCTGAGCAAAAAAAAAATAACTATGTCTGCTTCGCCTTTTACATGGACCAATTCTTTCTCTCTCCTTCTCTTGTCTGGAACGGCAGGGTGGTTGATCATCAAACAACTAGGTTGGTGCAGCTGTCATGTCGAATATTCACTCAAATTCAAAGTCCTAAATGGCATCAAATGATCTTTTGAATATCAAAATCTTAGTTAACATCAAATGAAACCTTGAATTCCAGGGACATCTGTTTACTGCTACAACTTCCTGGTTATCATCGGGATTACCGTCAGTGTTTTGGACTTCATTCCCTTACAAATAATATATAATTTTTATATTCTTTTTGCCTTTAATCTTATTCATAATTAATCATTCATTACTAAAAAAAGTCTTTTGATATAATTGCGGGTAGAATTAAGGTCCGACAGATTGAAAATATTGACAGCAACATGTGTAAAAGGCAAAGTGAAATTAGTTAATGTGCTCAAAACATACATTAATCCCTGTTTTGCCTCCATTGTTGTCCTAAAACCCAAGACCATCCAAGCACCCCATTAATGTCTAGAAAAAACAGCACCCAGCAACACCACCACCCTCACCACATGACATGCACTTAGTTCCAACGGTTCATATGGAAATGGCTTCTCTCAATTGCCTGAATTGACTTGAATTAATTAAATGAAAGTGTGAATAGATTTTCTAGGTAGCATGCGTTGACCTAAAAATAATTAATATTCCATTTAATTTGTATGCACTGGGTCTGGTATGGAACAATACATATTGGCCTTCATTATCCCATGAAATCATTATATACGCACAAAGGCTTTAAGCCAGTTCCTCGTGTCCATTTGCAGCCACCACAACTCACACTAACTTCTTTTCCACGGATATTGCCCCCCAGTTAATTAGACGACTTCCCTCATTCTTGATCTACTAATTTTCTTTCCCACTTTGTTCATGGAAAGTGCTTAACATTTTGACTTTTACATGGGTCGAAATTGTCCAATTCATGAGAGATGACAGTGAAAGGTACTCCTGACTTTCAAAAAATTGCCTCTCGTTTTGTCTCTATTCAACCCAAAATGTATCGGCCTAATGTTTTTGAACAGATTTAATGCTTTAAAAAGGTTGGGTTCCGTCTGATTGATAATTTTGTATTTACTATCTAAGTCGTTTATCATAAACTAAGCATTTCTCCTTCAGAAATATTTGCCCATGACGTTTGAGCAAGTGCAAAAGAAATAGAGGAAGAGAGGGGCATGCAGCTAGGCTTGTGGAATTAGGCAAAGAGGAATGAGCATCCAATTCAGCATAACGATACCCTTAAATTTCTAATGTGACAATCAAATTTGGACATTCTTTCCATTTTTGCAATCCACCTTACAAACAATTTTTCCTGCACTCCCATTCTTGTTGTCAATATTCCTCTAACTTTACATACACATGAGACATTTTTGCTCAGTGCAGCAGCTATACGGACTATATAGTTTAACTTCCCCGTTGTTCATTTCCTCATCCACACAGCCTATAATTGAAGTAGTGGCGACAAATGAGCCAAGCCGTATCAATCAATCAACATTTCAAGTGGGGGCGTAAATGATGGGAAATTTCTTGCCATTTTCATTCAATAAAAGTGTAGTAAACCATTTTGGTGACTATGGTGGAGGATCAACTGGTAATTAAATGTCAAAATCTGTCTGATTAAGGATGAATCAAATGCCTAATTATTTCACTAGACTTTGGGAATCTCTTATCATTAAGTCAACATGTAATAACTTTCTTCATTCTTTCTTAATATATATAGTAATTTTTCATACCTAATTCCAGCTACAGTTTCAAGTTGAAAACCCTTCTTCAAGATGGATTATCTTGAGCACCTTGTTCTAAATTTGTAGGCTATTTTGCATATGCTAAGCTACCATAAGGTCCATATCGCGAGGGGTAATATTTGACAAATTAAGAGAAGGGGGGAAGGGAGGTTTTCAAGAAAGACTTTGAAGAAACTTTGATAAGATACGTGAAGAAAAGTATTCAATTTCTCCGTAGTAAGGTTAGTTGCGGCATCAAGTCCATTAGATCTGAAAGGCATCTTTTACTTTATATGGTGCTTGTCTACAAAATCACTTGAGTGAGGTTTTGAATAAATTAAATGTTTGTCCCTTTTAATAAATATAATAACTACTACAACTTTTTGGGTTTTGCTCGAATCCCACTTGCAATACCTTTTCTAAGATTTTATCTATACTTGTTCTAATGGGCGGAGATTAAAATATATTTTGTTGGACAGTAAACTAATATAATTGGGAAAAAAGGTTAAGGAAAATTCTTTCTTGATTCTTCAATTAAATCATGACATGGGTTATAATTGTTGATTTTATAATTGATTTCACCTTCATCCTTTACTTTTTAACTGTTCATTAATATAATATTCTGCACAAGAAAAATAATTGCCTTAATAATAAATTAGACATGTATCTTTATATTCAATGAGTTACATTAAAATTCCTCCTTCTCCAAATTAAAAATAAAAACCCCTCGTTGAAACTGAGAGAACAATTTTAACAGCTAAGGTATGTTAATTAATAATCACCAATACCCTAATCTTACACAATCTAGTTAGGCTATAACCATGGATTTTATTTATTTAGTATCCATCTATCAAAATTTGGATATCCAATTTTTACTTTTTTTTTCTTTAATTTGCCTTGATAAAGTATGTTCGCCATATTAATGGTTGGTCCGAGTAGGCGGTCCTAATCAATGTCAGCATCAGAGATCATTCATATTGGATTGGTCCTACAAATTTTAGATCGCAGATTGATCCATGTCTTTATCGGACAAACCCTGGGACCAATCCTACAATCAGTGTAGTTTAGGATGACCGTAAATCTTATATTTTTTTAAAAAAATAATAATTAAAGTAATAATGTTTTATTATGATAAATGTAAATTATACTCAAATACTGTATCAATTTATTTATTTATTGTTCGGTGTTAATACTTCGAGAGTCTTAATGTTTTGTTTAATATCTTTAGTAGCTTATTTATTTATTCATTTATTTTATTGGTTGTATTGAATATGATTTTTTTAATAGTTAAGTTTTTAAAAAAAAGTACTCTTTTTATGGGTTCAACTCTTATAATTTGTAAACACTTAACGTACTTTTTTATATAATTTTTAAATAATCATTAGTTTATTAATAAGAATCCGTCTAGAACTTGATCTTTGGATCCAAGGTGGTGGTCTGGTCCTTCAATCCAAATCTGAACCGTAAATTCGCTTGTCAAGTTAAGCGAAACAATTACTTCAGTATCATAGTCAAGAAACTAATTACTTCTTAGATAAAAACATATGTCAAAATGAAATTACAATTACAATCATAAACAATCCTTAAATATAAGGCATAGTAACTCTTGGAAATTTTTTGAAAATTAACCCAATTAGTATATAATTGAAGAAAATTTAACTCTTTTTTTTTTTTTTGGAGTGAAGAAAATTTAACTCTTAACAAAAAAAAAGAAGAAAAAGAAGTGCTATATTTTTTTTAGATACATACATATATAAAAGGTTATGTTTGAACGTGTGAGACTTAATTGTCTCAAGCCCTCCCTCTTCACAATTGGTGCAAAACCTCACTAGCCAAACCCAAAAGTTCAATTATCATTTGTCATCATAGACATAAAATAGAAGTCATCATCACCTCAATGTAAATCATTGGCAATGCTTTACCTAATAATAATATTTTGGCTGTGATCTGTTGCTAAAGGTTATTATTTATTTTAACATCATATCGGTGTTTTTTCAAATTAAATCATTAATTATAAAAACGCTCGTTATTACTAAACGTATCAAATTATATTTGCCATAGCTTTATGGACATACATATGATAAAAAAAATATACAACATAGAAAATATTTCTTAAAATTATATATGTAATTGATTTAACATTGTTACATAATATATAAATTGATTTACATAAAATAGTTTTTTTTAATTTGATGAGGTTACAAATATATTGCATTTAAAATTAAATTTACAATTAAATACTTTTAATATATTTCAAATAATAAATTCATGAAAGGGACTAATAAACAAACCAAATAAAACCATAATAAAGTTGTACTAAACTCCGATTGGTAGAATTTGAACTCGAAACCTGAAGATTTTCACACTTTCTGCTTACCATTGAAATAAGGCCTCATAGACAGTAGTATTACTGTTAAACCCTTAGTTCTCAAAGTTTGAGTCATATATTAGTTTGATTCTTACAATTCAAAAAGTCACTAATTAGTCTCTATACTTCCAATGTTATAATGAAAAATCTTTCCTGTTAGTGTTTCCATCAACCTAGCCGTGGAATGATAGTTACTGACATGTGGCAACTCACATATGATGTGTATAAAATTATTTCGTTGAAAAGTATAAGGCATAATAGATAAAAAAATTTTAATCTATTTAAAAAAATTAAAATAAATCTTTATTCTTTAATTGTTTTCAATCAAATTTTGTATTTTTATTGTGTCAAATAAGTTCTTATGTTTTTATTTTAAATTAAATAAACTATTATGACTAATTATTTATCTTAATTAAAATGTCACTTATCATTTTATGTCATATGATATTGATGTGATATAAATATATCATAATAGATGATAACATGATATGCTGATGTGGCATGATAACATGGCTATATTGTAATTTTTACCTTCCACGTTAACAAGGTGTTTCGTGAGTATAAAATAACAAGTGATATTTTAGTTAATTAAAATTAATCAACTATTAATTATAAGAGTTTATTTAACACAAAATAAAAATATATGAGTTTGATTGAATGCAATAAAAGAATAAAATTTATTTAAATATTTTTTAATAATTCAAGTATTTTTCAAACATTATGTCAAAATATAATTTATTTAATTTCATTGCATTCATAATCCCTAAAGATCAGGTTGCATGTCAACTTAGTCCCCATAATTCAAAAAAGAATATATATATATATATATATTCTTTTTCTTAACATTTGAGTTTATTTTTTGTTTAATAGCCTTTCAACTTTTACTTTTAATCCCTTGTGTTGAATTTCATAGTTTAAACTTTTTAATGTTTTTTTATATTTTATGCACACACAAAATAACATAAATTTTACAAAATATTAACCTGATATTAATAAAAATCAACTGTTGAAAAAATATTTATCTTTTATGAATTATGAGTATTAATTTGATATGAGACTCAAACTTTAAGAACTAGGGTGCAATAAAATAAAATAAAAATTCTAACATTGCAATAGTCTATACATGAGTTGACATGTCAACTGCTACATGTGGCCAATTGTCAATTAATGGCTAGGTTGACTGAAACTCCAATGGAAGAACTTCATCGTTGTAACATCGGAAGCATAAGAGTCAATAAATAACCTTTGGAATTATATAGATAAAAATGATATGCAATTTAAATTTTAAGGACCATGGCTGTAATTTACTCTATTACTAGTGACTCGTTTTGTGTATAATTTCCACATTTTTCTTCCGAATATGATGATCAGGAGACAACATAAAATGATGACTATAGTGTTATATATATATATATGTTGGTCAAAATCACATTGTGGACTTAAAATGAAATTAAGGGAAAATTAATTACACTATAAAGTCATAATTCAACAAACACAAAAAGCAATTCATCTTTCTTTTCTACAATCGTGAAAGAAAATAAAGAAAAGATAGACCTTTGGATGTATATAATTAATTATTGTAAAATAGGAATCGTAAAATAGCGGTAAAAATTGCTGCGAATACAAACTATGTCAAGACAAGAGCAATTCAAGCAGCAAGCTTCCAAAATAACAAACAACAAGTTGATCAAACGTAGAACTATTCAGTCCCCAAGTTGTGCGAAGGCCCCGACTAAGAGAATCAGGAGCAAAATTCTTCAGGCCATAAAAGTCCCGAGCGAACACAATCTGCAATGCTGTCATAAATCTGGGAACTGGTTTTTGCATTAAGCGTGTACACTCTGTCGTTTCTTTCCCTCCAAAGACGATAAACATAAGCACTTGAGGCAATCTGCAGGATGACAGATCAGAGTGCTGTTACTTCGAGCCTTCTAACTGCCCATTGCAGCTCTTCCCTCCAAATTTTACTGGCTTGCAGCACCTGTCTAAGTTTATTTTGTATTTTTCCAACTCCAAAGTGACACAGTGAATTGAATGAAACAGTAGCAGCCCCCAGCTCCAAAACAAGGTGCACACGGAGCAACGCAATTGTAAGAAGCAGCCTCGAGAATCTTAAGAGCATTCCACCAAGAACCTCAAAAGCGTAAGCAGATAAGTCATCAAGTATATAATGCTTGCATCACATTTACAACCAAAGCAGCAAACTGTATAAGATCTGAACCCACCAAACTTCTTTTGCTACTTGGGAGCAAATTAAGTAGCACCCCTGAGATACTCGTCTAGAACCAAGATTCCAGGTATTTTAAGCCTTCCTTCCTTTCCCCTTCGTTTGTTTGGTAAGAGGGAAATAGGAGAATGAAAATGGATAAATTTGCAAATTCTTTTGTCTTCAAATTTAATCTTTCTAAATTGAGAGCAAAATATATATTTCTTTTACTTAATTATGTGATTTATATTTTACCCTTAGTCTCTTCTTTTCTCTTATTTTTCATCTTTCGTACCAAACGCAAGGGAACAAAATTCGCTTTCCTTCCTCTCTTCCATTTTTTTCTTTCCTCACCTTCTTGCCTTTCCTATATTTTCCTTTCTTCCTACCAAACATAGTGTAAATGGTTTAGCCTTTTAGCTTCGTAATTGGTAGTCATGGAATATGCCCACATCTTTGTTTGAAATGTAATTTACATGTGGACCTATCCACATGTCAGGTAGCTCGCCAGGCTCGTGGGCTTGGCCCGATTCAAATAGAGCCTTGGATAAGATTTTTCAGGATTAAGCCTGACTTCGTTCATAAACTTTTGTTTCTATCTTGTTTATTGCAATAATAGTTCATGAACTTTTTTTCATAAATTCTCTTCAAATCCTTGGTTCTTTTCTTATATACTTTCTATAACTTTTTATGGTATTATTCTACTTTCTAGCTGATAGTATATTGATAGTTAGTATATACACTAAGCATAGAGCTTAGGCCTTAGACGTATCAACCTAGCTTGATTAATGAATACCTCTAATTGAAACTCGCATTGCTTATAATCCTGAGAGGGAGTGATTACATGAATGGTACTTGCATGTCAATTGATGGTGAGAGAAATTGTCTAAATCAAATCTGGAGTGGCGATATAACTTGTGACTTTGTTACCTCAATTCATTGCGTGATTATGTATTCACAAATTTGTATTAGTCTCTATATGCTTAAAGTTAGATGTAAAAATTTTTATTTTTTTATTTAAATAATTAGGTCTTTTACTTTCAAAAGAAAAAAAAAATCATTTTCTTATTTTATTTTCAAAATAAATAAATTATAATTAACTTTTCAAAAATTTCAATTTTGATCGCTTAATTTTAAAAATCATGTCATGATTATCAATGTTTATAAAAGTTGATACCTTGGTTATATAGTTATTTTTTTTAAAGCAAGGTTATATAGTTGTTAAAATGTCTTTTCATGTTAATTAATTTTGATTGTGATAGATGAATTAATATGAACATATCATGTTATAAGATTAATAAATATGAAAAAATCAATCATCAACTATTAACTTTTAATGAGTAAGTGATCCAAATAATAATGCTTATAAACATTAATCTCAAAACATGGTTTTCAAAATTAACTAATAAAAATAGTTTTTTTTTAAATATAAAGTTAAATGAATAATTTATTAAGACATACTAAGTGAGTCTTCAAGTGAATTATGTGAGAGCCTTCTTTAAAGTATTGTCATTTTTCTCCAAGTGTTTATACCTTGTTTCTTTCCCCTTTTCTTCTATTCTTAGACAAAATAATCAAGATCCAGTTACGGAAATAAACATTGTCACCATATATATGTCAACATGAATTAATTTTTCAACATTCAACTATGAATAAATTTAGTTAGATATATACATCATACAAGGCTAAAAGAATAAAACAAAAGAATAGAAAAGAAGAAGAAGAAGATAGCAAAAGTGAGATCATTTATGGAGCTAACTTGACAATGGATAATGATATCAAAATAAATGAGAAAAGAACTTGATCCCCTGCAGGGGCGGCTCAACAAGTTCAAAGGCCTAAAGCGAAATATTCAAATGAAGTTTTTTTTTATTAAAATTAAAAAAATTATTAAAATTTTTTCCTTCTAGCTTTTTGAGATGTAAAATTTTTAATTAAACTTTTATAATCAAGTTCTTTATTTCTTTTTCAATTGATAATATAGCCAATCCATTTAATCTTTCTTGAGACATTGTTGATCTTAAATAAGATTTTATTAATTTTAGTTTAATCCATTTAAATAAGACATTTTATAATCAACTATTATAATTATCTTATAATTTTTAAATGGCAAATATAAAATCAATAATTAAAATTTCTAATTCAAACAAATCAACTATTACATGAAATAAAAATAATATAACAATATAATATAAACTCTAAATTAAAGTAAAAAAATCTGTAAAGATTAGAAAATAGTACCTAATTGTTGAATGCTTATTACAAACAGCAAATGAGACTCACAGCTTTATGAAAATAATAAAAGAACAAACTTCTTGTATATATTTTGGAGAAAAATTAAAGTTAAAGGAAGAAAAAGCAAATTAGAAGGAAGATTTCAAAAGTAGATATTATACATTGAAAAAAAATTAGTTTTATATATAGGAAAAAAAATAATTGTTGGAAATCATTAAATGCATTGATTGGAAATAAGAAAAATAAGTGAGCAAAAAAAAGCTATTGGAAATGAGTAAATACATATGATTGTTGATTTATTGAAAATAAGAGAATATAGTTGAGAATTAATAGCATTCTAAAAAGAATGAAGTAATAGAAAATTGAAATTATTAGATACATAATTAAAAAAGTGAACAAAATAATTTTAATAATTATTTTTTACTTATATATATTTTTTAATTTTTATATATTTTTAATATAATTAATTATATTATAATTATTGTAAAATTATAAAATTTTTTCTAAAATTGGGACCTCCCTAAATTAGAGACCTAAAGTCATTGCTTGGGTGGCTTCACCCAAAGGCCGACACTGTCCCCTGATGGAGATGTGGAGACAAAAAGCCACATTGATGTCAAATTCTTAAACTTCGTGATCATATATGGAAGAGAAAAATATTATAAAAAATATATTTTTTTCATTATAAAATACTAGAATCTTAATGTTTATATCTTCATAATTTTATTTTTATTATGTTTTGATTCAAATCCTCAATAATAGTGCACCTGATTGCAGCAGCCAGCAGCCACTAGCAGCCAACACAAAAAAAGCGCACCAAAATTGACAGCCGCGGGCGGAAGAAGAACGAACCCAGTCAAGTCGTCAAACCCATCCTTCCTAAACGACGTCGGAGCCACGTTCTGTTGTCAACCGAATCCTATTAGTTAAGTGTTATACCCACTTACATCAGTACGAAAGTAAGCCACGCTCGCGGTCTATGATGACCCGTAATTAAGGAAGTGTAATTGATGGATTCGATCAGTTGTAATCAAGGATTACATAGATTAAAATTTTTTGAAAAGTCGATCAAATTAATCAAATTTAAAGAGAGCATTGAACCAATCAAGGATCGATTTGATACAGTCGATTTAATTTTGAATTAAAAATATTAAAATATTAAAATTTTTATTTTTTTAATAAATTATAATATTAAAATTTATAAATTTTATTTATAATTATAAAATATACAAATAATTTAAATATATAAAAAAATAACATTTATCCTTTTATTCAAATAAATTATAACATTTAATATTAACAACATCAATATTTTTTAAATTAACATTTATATCAGTAAGAATCAAAATAAACTTTTTATCCTTTCATATAAATCATTAAATTAACATTTAAAAGTTTTAATTTTTAAAATTTAACATTTAAGGTTCAACATAACAAAAATAATAAAATTAATTTTGACAGTAATTTAGTAAGTAATAAATAAGAAATATTATATATATAATATCAAGTTTGATTTTTTGGTTAATTCAATCTAAAATTTTTAAAATAAAAAAATGATCAAATAAATCAATTGAGTCAAATTTTTTAGACCAATGAACATAATGAACTAATAAGATCAAATTATTTTACTCAAATTATATTCCATTGATCATATCATTGATCTAATCCAATTTTGCTTACCTTATCTGCAACCATAGTTTGCACATTTTGACAATTAAAATTTAATTTAGATGATAATTTCTTCTTTTTCTTTTTGCGGTTTATTACTTTTAAAAAGTGCAAAGTTCTGACCATTTCTTTAAAACCACATCATTGACCTTTTGATATTTTTGCTACTATAATAATTTAATAAATGGTACCGAAATAATTAAATAATGAAATAAAAAATAAATTTAATCATATAAACGACGGCGAAATTTTTCAAAATGAAGCTGTAATCAATAATTCAGGAAACAACCCAATTATTGCAAAATAGGAATTTGGATTTTTCAATTAAATAATACTAATACAGGTTCTTTCAAGTGACTATTTGTTTATATTTGTTGACCAGTTATTACCATCCGCGTCTGCAACCCAGCAACCTTGACCGAGCCAGCGGACGTCGCGGCCTTCGATGCTTTCCCCAAGCGCCTACATTATACTTGACATACTTCCAAGCGTACCGCCAACATCCCCAAAGACAAAAAACCGCGGGAATTTACTGTAGGTACGACGCGCTCAACCCTAACCAATACCACAATGACAATTCAATCAAACTATAATCAAATAAGAGCCAAAAATACCCCACTAATCATCTGCCACGTCCCCATCACTTTCTTCGTCAAATATTTCTTTATCACCGAAATTTCAAACATCTGCAGTCAACGGTCTCCAATATCTTCCAACCTCCTCCAGCTCTCTCCCTCTCTCCGATTCTAAAACCCCCAAAAATCCCGATCTTAGGGTTTTCAATTCCCGAAATGTTACTAAAATTGATCTCATTTTCATTGTTTTTTATCTCAGTTTCCTTAATTTCAGTAGAATCAAGATGCACCAAAGGCTGCGATGTAGCCTTGGCATCGTACTACGTTTGGGACAATGCAAACTTGACCTTCATATCCGAGGTTCTTAACTCGAACCTTGTACCTTTCTCGACAATTAATTTCGACACAATCCTCGCTTACAACAAACAAGTTTCCAGCAAAGACAGCGTCTTGGCTTCTACTAGACTCAACATTCCGTTCCCTTGCGATTGCATCAACGGCGAATTCCTCGGCCATGTGTTCCAATACAACGTTAGGCCACGCGACACTTACGACAGAATAGCCACTGTGTATTATTCGAATTTGACGACGGTTGAATGGTTGCAGCAGTTTAATAGCTATCCGCCGACTAATATACCAGATACTGGGACGGTTAATGTGACGGTGAATTGTTCATGTGGTGATGCTGCAATTTCGAAGGATTACGGGTTGTTTATTACGTACCCGCTCCGACCCGGGGAGACTTTAAATACTGTGTTGAGTCAGACGAATCTATCATCTGATTTATCGTGGTTGGTGCAGAGTTACAACCCCGAGGCGAATTTCAGCGCAGGGACCGGCTTGGTGTTTATTCCGGGCAAAGGTGATTTCTTTAGCATTTTTGTTTGATTTTTTGTTTTGTTAATTTTATAGGTAAGTGGAAATGGGATAATTTCTTGTAGGATTTTAGTGTCAAACGTGGAAATTTAGATATTGTAAGAGAATTAAAAGAAAAAAAAAGGTGGAAATTAGATGATTATTTGAACAAGTAATTTGATTCTAACTTGGGAATGGAGTTTGATAATTTTAGATTTGATTTTAGTGTCTAGCTTTAATTCTAGATGATTATTTGCTTATGTAATTTAACAAAGTAGAGCTGTTTATGCCCATTTTTTTCCTATAACATGTGAAGTCCAGTGGACTCGAGTTATAAATTAAATGTAGTTTTCTTCCTTTTCGTAAAACCCAATCCCTTTCCTGATCTCGAAATGATGTCAACATATGTTTTCACTGTCATCTAAAGCTATCCACTCATTTGGCTCGCTACAATCATTCAGGTTATGTTTAGGTGTATATCTATGTATAAAAATATTGTCAAATACATGAAATTATTTCATTTCTAGGTTGTTCATCAAAGTACTCTGAGCAATTTATACAATATGCTCAACTTATAGATTTTTAAACACCAAGAAGGGTGTGGCATTGTGGTTTCTTATCCTGGGTATTATAAATAATTGTTAACTTGCCTTACTAAAGCATTTCTTTTTTTTTTTTTTTATGTACAGATGACAATAATAGTTTTCGACCCCTGAAATCAAGGTAGCTTCTACAACTTTAAACTTAAACTAAAATATCTTAAGACATAATTATCGTTTGTTATGCATTTGACTCCTTCTTAAATTTTCTAAACATGTTCCTTCTTTCTTTCTGTTTTGCAGCACAGGTGGTTTGGCCTTCTCTGCATGTTGCTTTTGTGATGATTATGATATTGGGATGCTGATTGACTGGATTTTTTTTTTAATATTTTGAAGCTTATAGCTTGCCTTTATATGAGCAGGAATTTCGGCTGGAGTTATTGCTGGGATATCTATAGCAGCAATAGCAGTATTGCTGTTGCTGGCAGTTGGTCTATATATTGGATTTTTCCGAAAGAAGGTAAAGGAAGCAACATTACTTTCAGCAGCCTCCCAAGATCCATCTGTTCAAGCTGGGAATGGTAACCTCCCTGCTTCTCTGTCCCCTTTCCCTTTTTGTTTGTTTATGAGATTTGGCGATCTAAAGATCACTTCACAAATTTATTGCTCCTTACAAGTCCTTTTAGACTGCATTGCCAGTTGAATCTCTGCAAACGCTATTCAAATAGTTGATTAATTAGCAAAACCACTTGGCAAAGTGCTCTTTATTGCAGAATGCTGAGTGAAATAACATGCTATTAGTCTTCTTTCTTTTTTCTTAAAGTTCTTTGTTTAAGAGTTTGCACTTTACATCCTCGCTGAGAGCCAGGGCTATCATCTGTACTGTTCTTGAATAAATGCTTCAAAATTATCTCACACCTTTTATTTTTTCAGCTATTTGTTTGTTTTTAGAACAAAATCACTAATCATGAATATAATTATCTCTATTACTGATTGGCCCTTGCTCTTTCTTTCTTTTCTTCTCTATATTTCTTTTGTTGGTGTGATCTGTTAGTTTCTGGAAGTAAAGAAGCACAATCAACTGGGGTCATTGCCGCTGCTCCTGGCCTTACTGGCATTACTGTAGACAAATCAGTTGAGTTCTCATATGAAGAACTCGCCCAGGCGACTGATAATTTCAGTATGGCTAACAAGATTGGTGAAGGTGGCTTTGGGGCTGTTTTCTATGCAAACTTGAGAGGCGAGGTCTGTAAGTAGTTTCATACTTTGTAGTTTTTTTCGTAAACTCTAGAAGAAAATTTTCTATTTGGTGCTTTGGTTATTGTATGTTTAGTCAAGTTATTAGCTTTACTTCTTAACTAAGTTTCAGAGACAGAATCAACATCTGGCATGTTAATGTAAAACAACTAGGTTGCTAACCAGAACTGTGTGTCTAGGAGTAAAAATTGTAGATCGGAGAAGAGATCACTTGGATTTTTTGCTAATTAACGGTTTTTTATTGAGGGGAAAAGGAAACCTCTTCTAGCCATGTTCAGAGTTTAAGAGGATTGAAATTCAGAATGTCACTTAGTTTGAAGGATGTTCATTTGCCTTCGTTATTGCTTGCAATTTTGGCCAATGTTTCATGTGGATAATTGGATATGGAGCTCAAGCCTGACGAGTAGAGTTGAGCATCTAAACAAGATGAGGGAAGGGCATAAAAAGATTCATATATAAAAAAGAATGAATGACTCTGTTAACCATAGGTTTTTTTGCTTGGATTATAGGTAAATGGTTTTGCAGATACATGAATAGGCTGTTTCCCATATTAAGAGAAACACAACTCTGGTCTTCCTTGCATTTAGAAAAGATATACGAATAACTATGCACACATGCATTTTTGTGGACTTGCAACTTTCTCTGTTAAATGCTTTTTATGGCTAAATAAACCTGCATCAATGACCCATTGCCATGCCATGTTGATTCCAATTGTCAGTTATTCTGTTTATTGCCCACTGTGCAGGAAGCTGCAATCAAGAAGATGGATATGCAAGCATCAAAAGAATTTCTAGCTGAATTAAAGGTTTTAACACATGTTCATCACCTGAACCTGGTAATCCACTTTCTTTTTCTCCTCCTTGGAAAAGGTTAACAGAGTGAAATTGTGTTCAGTTTCTGTGAGTTAATGGCAAACTGAAATTTGAAGGGTGACATATCTTTGAGCGATTGTTTGGCATTAACTAGAAAACGTTCTTGAATCTGTTCCTATCTCTAAATCTGGGGAACATTTTGTTAATATTCTGGTTGTGGCATCATAGGCCAACAAGCAAAGGCCAACAGCCAAAGGCCAAAATTAAGTTGTCTGTAGTAGAATGAGTCAGAGGATTGGTCTGTATCCACCTATGGCACAGTTAAATCGTGCATTACTGCCCCTTATGTTACCTTAATGTACGCTATATGATACAAATAATTGAATGAAGTTTAATGCATCTAGTTGAAGCGGGTTAACCCTTGATTTCAGTTGTGGCTATGTAGAGATAATGAAACTTATTAGCTTTTCTCAATCATTGTAGCTCTATTTAGTGGCCTTTCTTTTTATTTATTAGTTCTTCTTTTGCAATTATGACCACCTAAAGTTTTTATTTTGTTATTTATGTTTGAAGTGAATATTAATTTTGACATCCAATGCAGGTGCGCTTAATCGGATACTGTGTTGAAGGCTCTCTTTTCCTAGTTTATGAATACATTGAGAATGGCAATCTTAGTCAGCATTTGCGAGGCTCAAGTGAGATCTCTTATGCAGAAATAATTTGTAATGGCATTGACTCAAAGCCGTACTAATGGATTTATGTTGCTTATTTCCAGGCAGGGAGCCACTTCCTTGGTCTACTCGAGTGCAAATTGCCCTTGACTCAGCCAGAGGTCTTGAATATATCCATGAGCATACTGTCCCTGTTTACATTCACCGTGACATTAAATCAGCTAATATATTGATAGACAAAAAATTCCATGGAAAGGTTAACTTTTTTTGTTCTCTCATCAGGCAAACTGTTTGAAAGCTTCTTGTAATTTCTGCACTGAATCATTTTTAATTTTAATGAAGGTTGCAGATTTTGGATTAACAAAATTGACTGAAGTTGGAAGTGCATCACTACCCACACGTCTTGTTGGAACGTTTGGATACATGCCACCAGAGTAAGATAAATTTCATTCTTTCTAATTTGAGGCAATTGCTAACTCATTAGCTATTGTTGTTATAGACCAAACTTAAGTTCAAGTACTCTAGACTAAGTGTCCCATTGTCAATAGATTTATGACTAAAGAGACCAATGATTCCATAGACAAGTTAGTGAACAGCATGATATATCTAATGTTAGCATCTTAAGTACATATCTGTTGGGCTTTCATATATTTCTGTTTTGGCTAACTTAATGTTAGCGACTCAACAGCAATTGCTGTTAAGGACCGTGTATCTGGTTTGGCCCCTCATCAATGAATTTGTGACCAGAGGGGCATTATCTAGGGTGTGCAGGGCTTGGTTTGGATAATTCAATTCATAATTTTATAAATCAAATTAAACAAAATTAGGTATAGAAACCAAAATATACCAAATCACTTTTGCTAGGTTTGATTGCTAATTCAGTTTGGTTCTTATTTGGGTTTTCTGAAAAACAAAGCCCTAAAAGACCTATCTACTAAATTTCATATTAATTCAGTTCAGAAGGCAAATCAATGTACTTATAACTGACTGATTGTGAACATACATAGTAGACACAGGCACCTACATAACAATGTCTTTCTTTCTTTTTTTTTTTTCGCAAAAACTAATTTGTGTTTATTATGGGGTGTAGGATGTGTGTGTATATGAATTTTGGATTTTGGTTTCATTGATTTTGTAGCTAAGCAAACCAAAGTAATTATCTTTGAATTAGTTTTAAACCAAACTAAACCTTTTACAAATATGGCTTTTCTGTTTGAATGAATAGTGAATACCCCTGCAATTGCCCATGACCAGCTCCTAAGCGGTGCAATATTCAATCTTAATGTATATTTGGGTGTGATTGTTTGCCTGCTTATGTTTAGGATATTGGAGAGGTTATAGTAATAACTGGGTGGATGCCATTCAAATTGTTGGCATGAAATCCTGTAAAATTTGACCTGGTGCCATAAAACATAATTGTTATGGAAGCCTTTAAATTTGACTTGGTTATCACTTGTGACAAGAAATTATTGAGTTTTCACATGATGATGAGAACTCTGTATTATTGTTGTGGGAACTGGAAAACTTACAAGTATATGGCTGCTTACTCGCTTTTACTTTCAATGAGCAATATCGATAGTAGATTTATGTCCTTATTATTGGACATTATGCGTCTCTATAAAAAAATTTCCTTGCTCATTCAAACATCTCCTCAAAAACTAAAACCTGAACTTTTTCTATCTTATTTGGCTTGAATTTTCTCAATGCATGTGATTTAGACATGAGAGGAGAGGGTATGGAACATAATTTTGCGATCATATGGACATGATATTAACATGCTTTTAAATGTGAGATTTTGTTAACACAAAGTACTATATGATATCCTTCTTTTTGTAGTTTGGAAAATAAAAAAAGAGTGAATAATGAAGAAATTAAAATGTGGTATGAGGCAGAATAAATTTGTCCCCTAAGGTTTTAATTATGACACAGATCTGCTCTATGTTTTTTTTTTTGTTATAATTTTTCTTGATACCGTTAAGAATAAAAAATCTAGAATCTCTTTTTGTTAAATTAATATAATAATAAAATAAAAACCTAAAAATACTTGAAAGTAAAGTTAATGGTGTTAAGAAGACAAGGAATAGATATAAACACAGGGTTGTTAAGTGTCAAATTTTAAACCTGAGCAACTGTAATTTACCTCAAACCAAATGGTATTTTTCTGTAATTTACCCATAAAAATATAATATCAATATTTGTCAACATTTAACTCTTAGGTTGCACTGCTGTTTTTTTTTTTTGGGTACATTGCAAGGCTGATATTTACGGTGTACTGGATTCAAAGCTAAATATGCATTTTTAGTAGGAATTTAGGTGCAAAGACGCTTAAATCACAATATATTAGCTCTGGGATAAACAACAAATTAGTTTTGTTAATTGGCCCCATGTGCCTTCCTTGCAAGTGGGTATTCCAGTAAGGAATTTTTGCCTTTTGCCTAACAGTTTGTGTTCATGTGAAAATGGACTAACTTTATTCATGCTTGTGTGCAGATATGCTCAATATGGTGATGTTTCTCCTAAAGTAGATGTATATGCCTTTGGGGTTGTGCTCTATGAACTTATCTCTGCTAAAGAAGCTATTGTCAAGGAAAATGGCTCTGTTGCTGAATCGAAGGGTCTTGTTGCTCTGGTTAATATTCTTTCAATCCCTCCACTCCAATTAATAAAAAGTGGTGACAGATGGACTAAATCCCAAAGATATTATGTTTGTTATAATTGGAATGTGATTTGAGTAAGAACAGACAAAATTAAACTGTGATGATGCAATTTTTTGGGTAATTTTATGAGCAAATCAGTTTAGCACAAATTGAGCCACTGTGGGGTTTGCCCGTCTGAAAAGAACTACTCATTAGGGCCCTAAGCTAAAGGTACCCATGAGCATAGTTTAATAAGTGTTTCTCCTTCTGCAGTTTGAGGATGCTCTGAATGAGCCTGATCCTAAAGAAGGGCTTTGCAATCTTATTGATCCGAGGCTTGGAGATAATTACCCACTTGACTCTGTGTTCAAGGTGAGAGCAGTTTCTGAGAAATAATATGCTAGGACTTTCATTTTATGATTTCAATTTGATAAAGCTTTGGTGGCTGTTTTGATTTGCAGATGGCTCAGCTTGCCAAAGCGTGTACACAAGAAAATCCTCAACTACGACCGAGTATGAGGTCTATAGTGGTTGCCCTCATGACTCTCTCGTCCTCAACAGAGGATTGGGATGTTGGTTCTTTCTATGAAAATCATGCTCTTGTCAACCTTATGTCAGGACGATAGAGAGTGCGTTGCAAAGGTATTTTTGTTACGAATAACACTACAGCCATATCCAGATGTTTGTATATGTAATCGTTGAGATTACTTCTTTATATGTCGCATGAAGTCATTATTTTTTTTTTTAAATTACATATAAGACCCATTTTTTGGCTAGGTGTTCTTCACATGTCCGATGAAAATAAAATCAATGTAAATATAGGAAAATTGATATATGTACTACTGATTAAAAGTATGGAATTACTTTTATTATAGACCAAAAGCTTCTATTTCCCTTTATGTAGTTGAACTTGCTTTTGTTCACAAGAGAAGTAATACAATCAATGACACTAAAGCAGCATGCCCCAGGAAATTATTATACTAGATACAATCTAAGATCATTGTACAACCCTAACCAAGTTTAGGAGCTTAAAGACTTTTGATAAACTAAGCTGAACATTGCCAATTGTCAAGGAAGATTCTTATTCTAGGCTCTGGTGGAGTCTTCAGCTTTAGAAACTCTTCAACACCTTTTTTGAGCTTTGTTAATTAAAAATCCAACCCATTGCCAGAAGTAGAAATTCAGAATCTACAGAACATGAGATTCATGATGTTATGATACATATAACCAGATGAAACCCGTCGTTCCAGTTTTATCTCTACTTGGAAACGTCTCCCCAGATTCCAGGGTCTCTTTCAAATACTGGTCTTACCTCTTCTAATCCAGACAACTTCATCATGAGTCCATTTATTAGTTGACTGTGTTGCACTTTCTGACTTCCATTTCTCAAATTTGGGCGTCTGTTTGGGGCTAAAGCGGACCCTACACGACTTTCCTCAATGTGGAAGAGCGGGAACAGAAACCAATCAATGAGAAGAAACTTGGTGGAAGTAAACCCTTATCACAAACCAAAGCACAGAAATTCGTTTAAACTTTAAAACGAAGATCAAATAACCAAGGTTACTTCACCACTAACACAGAAGAAAGGATGACTCTACCAAGATTTATCTTGCGTTTTCACTGTTTGTTCTTCATCTCGCTTTCCGTTACCGTAATAGAATCAAAATGCAAGAAAGGCTGTGACTTAGCATTAGCATCCTACCACGCTTGGGAAAACACAAACGTAACCTTCATATCCGAGGTTTTGCATTCCCAGCTTGTACCAAAAGGCGTGGCCGATGCCATCCTGGATTTCAACAAGCAAGTGGAAGACGAAGATAGGCTCAAAGCCTTTACCAGGGTCAACGTCCCCTTCCCTTGTGACTGCATCAACGGTGAATTCCTTGGCCACGTGTTCGAGTACGAGGTTAAGTCTGGCGACACCTACAACAAAATCGCCAGTTTGTACTACTCCAACTTGACCACGGTTGAGTGGTTGCAGCGGTCTAACACGTATGAAGCCGATGAGATGCCTGAAAATGATAAGATGAAAGTGACTGTGAATTGTTCATGTGGTGATACTTCTGTTTCAAAGAATTACGGGTTGTTTATCACCTACCCGCTTCTACCCGGGGAGACTTTGGAAGCTGTGCTGACTCAGACCAATCTTTCCCAGGATGTTGGAGTGTTGGTGCAGAGTTACAATGAGGGGGTGAATCTTAGCGCAGGGGATGGTTTGATTTTTGTTCCAGGCAAAGGTGACTTTCTTCTGTCGTAAGCAAGGTTTTTAAGTTGATTTAGTGTTTTTTGTTACTTAATGTTATATAATTAATTAATAATTTTAATAATTATTTAATAGTTTAATTATTAAAGATATAGTTAAAAATCATTAATAATTAAATATTTATATAATTTAATTATCTAATAATTATTCAATCGATTCATTTATTTAATAATTTAATAATTTATTAATATTAATAATGTTCTAATAATATAATATTTCACCATTATTTATTAATATTGTTATAATAATGATTAAATAATATTATTTAACATTAGCATAAAATTTTAATATTATTTATTAATATAATTTTTTATTCTAAACTAATTATTTTTCATCATATGAAACAATTTAATAGTAAAATTTTTTTATTAAATAAAATAATTATAAAATAAATAAAATAAATTATTATTGTAATTACGTAATAAAATTTAATATATTAAATAATATTACATGTTTTATATAATTATACCATTTAATATTAAATTATTTAATATTTTATATATTCTAATATTAATATTTAAATGATATAAATGATCATATAATGAAATAACAACATTGGATTATCGTAAATAGTATTATTTTAATAATGTAAATTTTAATTGTTTAATACGTTGTATGCTTATTTAATTCTTAAAATTTTATTTTTGTATATTGAATTATTATGTTTGCAATAATTTTAAATTTTATTTCTAGCGTATATTGCTATTATTGAATTATTAGCTTAATCTTGTTTCTAATATTCTAGATCCTGAGTGTTTATGTATTGCTCTCAACTTGTTTCACCAAAGTTTTACTTCTATTTACAGATGCAAGTCGTACTTATCGACCCCTGAGGTCAAGGTAGCATCCATTATTCTAGTCTTCAAATGGTTAAATTTATTTGTATGTCTTATTCTTGCATCTAAGCATCCTTCATAAATTTCCTAAATATATTTTCCTTTCTTTCAATTTTGCAGCGCAGGTGGTTGCCTTCTCTCTGAATGTTGGTTTTCTGAGGATTATCTGTACTTGTATAGGCATGCTGAAGCTCTAAACTCAAACCTTGATTGTCTACTTTGAGCTCATAGCTTTCCTTTATATGGACATGCAGTAGGACTATCTGGTATGGTTGTTGCTGAGATATCTTCGGCAGCAGTAGCTGGATTCTTACTACTGGCTGCGGGTGCTCTATATTTTGGCTTTTATCAGAAGAAGCTGAAGTGGGCAATGTTTCCCTCTACATTACCCAAAATTCTACCTGCTCAAGCTGGGGATGGTACATTTACTCTGTCCCCCTCACCCAGTTTTCTCTGTCCACTTTCCCCTTATGTTTGTTTGATGAGTTAGGAATTGAAGAATGCTACACAAATTTACTGCCTTTTACAAGTATCGAATCACTTGTTATCCATTTTGAATGAATAGATGATTAATTATCACAATGACTGGTTTTTAGTACCCATTGGGGCAGAGCAATATATCATGCTTTTAGTAGGTCCTCATTCCTAAAGTTCTCCTTCCAGAAGCTCGCAAGTCGCAACTTCACATCCTCACTGAGTGCCAGGACTATCATCTCTACCTGCTCTTGACTAAATGGTTCAACTTGTTCCCACTATGAAGAATGCTCTCATAGAATCATTGTGTTCTTAACATCTTTTTTCTTTTGTTCTTTTTCCTTTTCAAGAACAGAATCATTAGATGTCTCAAGTAGATGATGATTTTTTTTTTGGAAAGATCAAGTAGATGATGATTGACATTATTTCAATTACTGATTCGTTCCTCTTCCTTTTTTTTTTCTTTATCCCCTTTGGGGTAGTTGGGGGTGTTTAGCTCCTAGTAGTAAAGCAAAAGGCCATAAAAACAATATCATAGACACATCAGTTGAGTTCTCGTATGAAGAACTTGCCCAAGCTACTAATAGTTTCAGTCTGACACACAAGGTTGGCGAAGGGGGCTTTGGGGCTGTTTACTATGCAGAGCTAAGAGGCCAGGTCAGTAGTTGCATACATTTATTATTTGTTATTTGTAAACTGTTGAAGAATGTTCTGTATATGATGTTTTGGGTTATTGTACATGAGTTGTAATTGCTTCTTGGCTGAGTTCCAGAAAAAGACAGTACAAGTCACCAGCATTAGTCATGCTTAGAGAAAATTTGTGAAAGAATGAGTTCCATCCTTTTAAATTGGGATGGTAAATACTTGAATATCTTACCATTTGAGGATCATAGCTTTCCTTTCTTTTGTGAAACATGAAACATGTTTGCTTTCATTTTCCCTATGCCCTTACTTGTTAATGCTGACTGTGGATGAGACATGAGCATACTAGTTCTGAACCATTACCGGAACTTGGACTTGGACCCGATTTTTTCAAACCTCTTTACCTGGTGGCAGCATGCACCTAGCTTGAACTCCTCAAAAGCCAAAATTTTTTCCCCTTTAAGAAACTCGTTTCTCAGCCCAAAAGACAAAATGTTTTCGACTTTTTCCAATTCAACAATATCCAACATTGCCAAGCCAAAGAAGAAAAACAAATGGTATGTTCATTTCATATGTCAGTTACATGTGTTCTTTTCCATAACCATAATACTGTTGAAGCTAATACTTGCATGCAACCTGTAGTAGTAGTTTAACACTTGTCCATACTCAACTTAAGTCCTTAACAGTTGTTACTTCTCTCAGCTTTTGTATTTACGTGTTATCATGCATGCTTAGTTCTTAATGCATTTTAACACTTGTCTTATGTTTGTGACCAAGTGTTGTAAGCTCTTATCCACATATGAATCTGTTGTACTTAAATAGCTTCAGCAAGCAGTAATGAATTGGATGAACTTTAGTTTCTTGCTAAGCATTTTTTGTTCATCCCTGTTTTTCCTTGCCTATAACAGAGGCTGCATCATGCAACCATATCCCGACTTCTTCTAAACCACAACATGGTATCAGAGCATAATTTAAGATCTTAAGGGATCAAAACTCTGAATATCAGTACAAAATCCTCCAAACAATAACTTGTCCTTTGAGCATGGCAAATAGCAGCACCTTCTCTCATCAAATACCACCAACCTTTAATGGAGCCAACTACTCCATTTGGTCTGTAAAATTGAGAGCCTACATGAGAGCCTACAGCCATTGGGATGTGGTTGAAGATAGAACAAGATAAATGCAAGTCTTGAATCCATTGAAAGAGTTTAAGGTCTTGAAGATGAAGGACAACAAAGCTATGAAGGCCTGTAGAGATAAAGTCAAGCAAGACAAATCAAGTGAGATTGTTGGGAGAAAATTTGTGTGTCCATACTCGAGAGATTCGAAGCTAACATCTCTTTATTGAAAGAGTAAAGGATTTATCCAAATTAACACTTATTGAAGTCGTGACTCCTCTCCAAGCTACAGAGCATAGGAAAGCAATGCGCATGAACAACAACACAGAAAATGATTTGATGGTTAAGTTCAAAACAAGGGTGCTTTGCAATTTGAAAAATCTTTGAACAGAAAGGACATGCAATGAGTTTGGATATATGGAAAAGGTTTACAAGAATAATCCTAAAACACAAGAAAAGCCAACTCACACAGAAGAGAAGGCTAATGCAGAGGAAGCATATTTGTTCATGGCTATCACCAAAGCCAAAGCTCCAGCTTTAGAGGAATGAGCTGATGTTTCGCACGCAAGTATTAAGGAGGAGTGTTGAAGCTAATACTTGCATGCAACCTGTAGTAGCAGTTTAACACTTGTTCATACTCAACTTAAGTTCTTAATAGCTATTACTCCTCTCAGTTTTTGTATTTACGTGTTGTCATGCATGCTTAGTTCTTAATGTATTTTAACACTTGTCTTATGCTTCTAACCAAGTGTTGTAGGCTCTTATCCACATATGAATCTGTTGTACTTAAATAGCTTCAGCAAGTAGTAATGAATTGGATGAACTTTAGTTCCTTGCTAAGCATTTTTTGTTCATTCTTGTTTTTCCTTACCTATAACAGAGGCTGCATCATGCAACCATATCCCGACTTCTTCCAAACCACAACAAATACTTCTTTATTACTTGCTATGCAGAAAGTGGCAATCAAGAAGATGGGTATGCAAGCATCAAAAGAATTTCTAGCTGAACTAAAGGTTTTGACACGTGTTCATCATCTGAACCTGGTAATACACTTTCCTGAATGCAGTTGTCTTCGGCTTTTGGGAGCTTATAGCAAACTGAAATCTTGAAAGGGGACCTATTTTTAAGACTAATTGTTTGGTATTTAACTAAAAAGCATATCTTTAAGTACTTGTTCCAGTAAATTAATAAATGCTGTAATTTCTATCTTCCAATCTGGAGAAAATTTTTGTCATATTATGTGGGGAGACATCATTGATCTGCTAGAGATCAAATCTACTGTTCTCTGCTGTCTTGATGAGGATAGGAAAAATCTGCATTCATCAATGGCACGACATATAAATGTGTCACTGCATTATGTTAGTTTAACAGGGCTAATTTAATAGAAATAATTGAATGAAGTTCAAGTTATCTTGGGGAGTGGATTCTCAATGAGTTAACTGCCTTTTGCTTATGTCGCAGCACTCCACAAATCGTGGAATACTAAACCTTAGACCATTTTAAATGAAACTTCATAGCCTTACCTTTCTTTCTTTCTAGAAATTCTTTTGCATTAACAATAACCTTTGAAAGGTTTTATTTATGTTAATTATCAAGGAAGTATATATTATTCAGTGATATTTCCAATGTAGGTTCGTTTAATTAGATACTGTGTTGAAGGCTCTCTTTTCCTTGTCTACGAGTACATTGAGAATGGCAATCTAAGCCAACATTTGCATGGCTCAGGTGAGGATGATTCTGCATAAATCATTGCCAAATTGCTAATGGTAATAGCAGTGACTTAGAACAGCACTGATAGTTATGATTGTCCATTTCCAGGGAAAGACCCACTTCCTTGGTCTACTCGTGTGCAAATTGCACTTGACTCAGCAAGAGGTCTCGACTATGTTCATGAGCATACTGTTCCTGTTTATATTCACCGTGACATTAAATCAGCCAATATATTGATAGACAAAAAATTTCATGGAAAGGTTAGAGTTTTCTATCTATCATCTGGTAGACCATCCTGAAGTTTCTCCTGAGCATGGTGTTGCATTCCTTCTACTGCAGCTTTCAGACTTTGGATTGGCAAAAATGTTCCCTAAAGCTGGAAGTGCAGCATTGTCACCCACTCAAGTAGTAGGAACATTTGGATACATGGCACCAGAGTAAGATAACTGTGATTTTCACTAACCTAAGGCAACGGCAAACGAATTAATAATAATAGTTAAGGACCATACATATTTGGCATCCAACAAGTCTCCCTTGATGAAATAGATTTACATGGCTAACAAGGCAGCTTGGTTATTAAGTGAGCATACATACACATGCGCGTTGTCATACACGGATGCGCAGGCACACACATATACTATCTTATTTAAATTCCATTCTTAGCACACATTCAATCTGACACCAAATAGTACGTATATGCATTCTGGTTAATTATAACATGAACTGAGCTTTTGCCATGGTTGCAGGTATGTTCGATTTGGTGAAGTTTCGCCTAAAGTGGATGTCTATGCCTTTGGGGTTGTCCTCTATGAGCTCATTTCTGCCAAAGCAGCTATAGTCAAGACAAATGATTCTGCCCTTGGATCAAAGGGCCTTGTTGCTCTGGTTAATGTTCGTTCAACCCTTATGCCCCAATCGATAAAAATAGTGAAAAGAAGATAAAATATTAAGAAATTTCAGATGTGTTCATGCTTTAATGTGATTTTAATTAGAAAGGAAAATTCAAAATGCAAGTCTACAGTATCGTAAAAGGAATTCCATAAGCATTGGGATAATTCGATTTTTTTTTTTTTGGTTCTTCTGGTTCTGCAGTTTGAGAATGTTCTTAGCCAACCTGATCCTATGCAAGATCTTTGCAAACTCATTGATCCAAGGCTTGGGGATAATTATCCAGTTGACGCAGTCCTCAAGGTAAGAACAATTAATTGTTAAAGAAGTGTTAGATTGTTAAGTTATAGCTCAGCTTGCAAAAGCATGCACAGAGGAGAATCCTAAGTTACGACCAAGTATGAGATCGATTGTGATTGCCCTAACCATTCTTTCATCTTCAACACAATATTGGAATGTTGATTCTTTCTATGAAGATCAAGCTCTTCTAAACCTTACAACTGCACAATGACAAAATAAAGTGTTGCTTATCATCAATAATTCATTGTATGAGGTGAATTTCATGTGTTAAAAAGTGGTTGATAACTAAATATTTCAATCGAATTAGAATTAACCAGTTGTAACCAATCTCTCTTTATCAACACAATGGGTTCACCTTTTATATACTGCAGTGCCATAAATTTCTTAGGCCCATGGGACAAAATTTGTGAAAGAATGGGTTACATGCTTTCAGATTGCGATGATAAGCACTTGAACATGGATATTTTGCTAACTAATAATTTCACAAGTATGGAACAGCAGCCACCATAACTTTTCAGTTAATGTTTGACATGAGCCTGCCAATTATTAATTAGCTTGCAAATGTGGCAACTGTGTGAAACTCAGGCACGATATTAGACTAGTTAAGATGATTGTATAAGGCTTACTTGAGTAGAGTTAAGCAATGAGCAGCAACATTGGAGAAGTGAATGGCAAAATCAATAAGAAATTAAATAATTACTGTGATATAAAGCGTGGCTTTTACAGTAAGGCTAATTTTACTGTACAATTAATTAATATAATTTTTTAAAAATAAAAACCTATTTAATAGGTTAACAATATAACTAATTTATAAACTTATCTATTTTATGTTAACAACATAAATAATTTTTAAATCTATCTATTTTATTTTTATTTTATTTTTCAAATTAAAATATCAAAATATTATTTTTTTAATATAAACATTTTTTTAAATTGAGAGAAGGGGGACTCGAACCCTACTCTCTAAGTAGGAAATTATGAACCAATTAATTAGCTAAATGCTCAAGTACTTTTTTAATATTAACATTATATCTAAATAATTTAATTCAAATAAACTTATTATTATAACTTGTTATGTTAATCTCACATATATACATCAATATTTCGACAATGGTTGTTCTGCTTTTATAATTTTTTATGTTAATTCTTATAGAATTACATAAAAATTTTTCAAATACTAATTTTTATTATAATTATTTTTATCCTTATCAATATTTATTTATAAATTAAAATTATATATTGTTAAATACGTTAAAGTCAAGAAAATATATTTAAATGTTTAATTTTCTAAAATTATATTTATTCGACTTAATTGACTTGTTATGTTAAATTTTACACGTTTACGTTAATATTTTTAATAATTCTTATTTCACTTTTATAATTTTTCACGTTAATTCTTATAAGTTTACGTTAAGGTTTATTGACTATTAATTTTCATTATAATTTCCTTACTCTTATTCACTTATAAATTAAAATTTATAAACCGTTAAATATTTTAAACTCGAGAACATAAATTTAAATGTTTAATTGTCTAAAAAATTATGTTTATTTTAACTTAATTGACTTGTTACATTAAATCTCACACGTTTATGTAAATATTTTGACAATGTTTATTCCGCATTGGTAATTTTTTAAGTTAATTCTTATAAGTTTATATCAAGATTTTTTAACTATTGATTTTTAGTATAATTTTTTTTATCCTTACTATTATTTATTTATAAATCATTAAATATTTTAAACTCAAGAATATAAATTTAAAAGTTTAATTTTTAAAAAATTATGTTTATTTTAACTTAATTGGCTTGTAACATTAAATCTCATACGTTTACGTCAATATTTTGACAATAATTGTTTCACTATTATAATTTTTTACGTTAATTTTTACAAGTTTACGTCAAAGTTTTTCAACTACTAATTTTTACTATAATTTTTTTATCCTTACTATTATTTATTTAAAAATTAAAATTTATAAATAGTTAAATACTTTAAATTCGAGAATAGAAATTTAAATATTTATTTTTTTAAAAAATTATGTTAATTTAACTTAATTGACTTGTTACGTTATATATCATATATTTATGTTAATATTCTGACAATACTTGTTCTACCTTTATAATTTTTTATATTAATTCTTACAAGTTTACGTCAAGGCATTTCAACTACTAATTTTCACTATAATTATTTTTATCTTTACTGTTATACCTTTACAAATTAAAATTATAAACAATTAAATACTTTAAACTTGAGAATATAAATTAAAATGTTTAATTTTTTAAAAAAATTATGTTTATTTAAACTTAATTGACTTGCTACGTTAAATCTTATACATTTGCATTAATATTTTGACAATTCTTATTCCACCTTTATAATTTTTTATGTTAATTCTTATATGTTTATGTCAAAGTTTATAAACTACTAATTTTCACTACAATTTTTTTATCTTTACTATTATTCATTTATAAACTGTTAAATACTTTAAATTAAAGAATATAAATTTAAATGTTTAATTTTTTAAAAAATTATATTTGTCTTGACTTAATCGAGTTGTTACATTAAATTTCAAACGATTATGTTAATATTTTAACAATACTTATTCTACCTTTATAATTTTTTAAGTTAATTCATATAACTCTACATTAAAGTTTTCAATTACTAATTTTCACTATAATTTTTTTATCCTTACTATTATTTATTTATAAATTAAAATTTATAACCTATTAAATACTTTAAACTCGAGAATATAAATTTAAATGTTTAATTTTCTAAAAAATTATGTTTATTTTGACTTAATTGACTTGTTATATTGAAAATTAGTAGTTGAAATACCTTAATGTAAACTTGTAAGAATAAACATAAAAAATTATAAAAGTAAAACAAGTATTGTCAAAATATTGATGTAAATCTGTGAGATTTAATGTAATAAACCAATTAAATTAAATAAACATAAAGTTTTAAAAGATTAAATATTTAAATTCATATTCTCAAGTTTAAAATATTTACGATTTACAAATTTTAATTTATATATGAATAATAGCAAGGTTAAGAATAATTATCTTGAAAATTAGTAGTTGAAAAACTTTAATATAAACTTGTAAGAACGTATGTATTTAACGGTTGAATTTTTTAAAAACTTAAATATTTAAATTTATATTCTTGAGTTTAAAATATTTAATGGTTTATAAATTTTAATTTATAAATGAATACTAGTAAGAGCCTATTTGGCTTGGCTTTTTTCTAGTTTCAAAGCTATTATGAAACTCTTATGAAAAATAATAGCTTTTAAAATTAAGCTAAAGTTATTTGATAAATTTCATTTTATAAGTTTTTTTTATAAGTTATAAATTTGGTTAAAATTATCATAGAGGGTATTTTTTTTAAATGGATAATATTGTAATTATTTTTAACAGATGAGGATATTTTTGAAATAAAAATAAAAATTCTCTTGTATTTTTAAAAGAAGAGAATAGAAAGCTCAGAAGCTTTTCCTGAAACTTTTTTTTTTAAACTTTTATTCTTTAAAAAAATTACTTTTTTTTAAAAGTTTTTCAAAATTTATGTTAGGTCTGACTTTTGTTTTTAAGAGGTAGATAAACTGAAAAAAAAATCAAGCTAAACAAGCACTAAGGATAAAAGTAAATATAGTGAAAACTAGAAATTAAAAAATTTTAACATAAACTTGTAAGAATTAATGTAAAACATTATAAAGGTGAAACTAACATTATCAAATTATTAATATAAATGTGTGAGATTTAAAGTAATAAGTTAATTAAGGTAAAATAAATATAATTTTTGGAAAACTAAACATTTAAATTTATATACTCGAATTTAAAGTAATTAACAGTTTACAAATTTTAATTTATAAATGAAAAATAGTAAGGTTAATAATAATTATCATGAAAATCAGTAGTTGTAACACTTGACCCTAAATTATCTGTGACATGTCATTCACATGCATTGGATAACATGTTTGCCTATTGAATTGTCTCGAAAAACTAGTTAAATGACTATATTACCCCTAGTAATACCATTGAGTCGATTAAACCTCGAACAAGTTCAAACAAGGATTTTAAGAGTGGAATTGAAAATTTCACAGTCCAGGGATTACTCAAAACAATAATTTGGAGTTCGAGGTCCGATTTGGAGTCAATCGGAAAAATTGACCAATTAGGAACAAAATAGTCATTTTGCCATTTAAGGACAAAATGGAGATTTCTATAAAATATTTTGATCACATTTGACCAAGATCAACTATTTGAAGTATAATATGATTATTGGAGCATAATATGAAGTTTAGCAGTGATAAATTTAATTTTTCGATATTTTTGAGACACAAGGGCAAAACAGTAATTTTACCATTAAAGGATAAAATTGGAATTTTTAAAAAAGATTTTGACCCCATTTGATTAATAATGGTTAATTGAAGTGTTATTTGAAGTTAAAAAGTGAAAAAAGATGTAATTTCGGTATATTTTGAAGTATAAGGGTAAAATCGTAATTTTACCACCCGAGGACTAAATTTAATTTTTCGAGAGAATTTAGATCAAATATTATAAATTGGAGTGTGGTATGAGTTTGAAGAGTGAAAAATATGCCTTTTGGTAATTTTTCAATTTTTGAGGCAAAAATGTAATTTTTTACTTTTACGGGGGTAAAAGTGTAATTTTACAAAATTATTCCACCAAGACTTTGGAAAAGTCTGAAAATTTCATCCAAGTCATGGATAAGAGAAGGAAAATGAATGGTGAAACAAAAAAGTCAAAGGAAAAAAGAAATAAATTAATAAAAATATTAAAAAGTGATAATAAAATAATATTATTTTATTTGGCTTTTAAAAAGCCATAAAAATCAGCCATTCTTCCTCAATATTCGTCCAAACCTGAAGGAAGAGAGAGAAAATAAAAATAAAACCTTAGGTGTAAGAAAATCAAAGAAAAAATGTGATTTTTCAAGGATTCAAGTGTTTAAAGGTATAATTTTTCAAGTTTAGCTTATAATTTATCATTTCCATGCATTTTTCCTTAGTTTCCATGGTTAGATTTCATGTTTTTATGGTGGATTCAAACCTGGTCATATGGGTTTAGAGAGAGAAAGTTGATGGAATTATTTGATTTTTAACTATGTTACTGTTTTAGGTTAGTATAACATGTTAGTGAGCAAAATTAGCAAGAAATCAAATTATTCCTCTTGAAACCCATTTATGCCGAATTTTAGAGAGAGAAATTGGTTGCTGAAAATGATTTTAAATTGAGGAATTTAGGTGTATTTTGGTGAATTATGGATATAGGAAAATTATGGAATTTTTCGGAGTAAAAATCAGAATTTTTACCCACTAGGGGTGAAGTTGTAAATTTTAGTCTAGGACTGATACATTGACCCATACTCACTGTAATTGAGCATTATGGATATAATTGAACTATTAGAAATTGAAATGGGTCAAATCGAAATTTAATTGAGGATTTTAGCAATTTAGACGCGTGTAGGTGAGTTGGTCGGACATCGTAATTTAACGACTGTCTGAACCATTTTTACTCAATTTCCAAGCATGTAGAGCCTGAAATAAATTATAATGGTTGGATACAAATAATGAAATTTTGTGTCGTGGATTGTGTATAGGTGGTGGGCTCTCGGACGCGGGAAAAAAATATGGTGTAGTGGAAATTGAAAACAGGAGTATTGTGCATTCTTGACGAGGTGAGTGGATTAATTATCGTCTGTAATATCTAAAGGGGTTTAATTATGAATTTATGCTTTTTAAAACATGCTGAATTTGAAAGTATGAAATATTATGATTTTCAATTTAAAATGTATTTTGATAAAATACTGTTTTTGAAATTAAATGTCAATTTTATGAAATTGAGTATATGGAGACCTATTTGGTGAATGGTACTATTTATATATGAATTAAATTAGTGGCTTATGACATTGGAAAACATGCTGACTGAATTCTATATTATTGCGAATGATATAAATTGTCTATTGATTTTGATGACTGGATACAATTATATTGGCCATGCTATACTACCGGATTTTTATAAATTTGGTGGATTACAATTAAATAAAACACTGCAGTGAGAGTTTGCCGTGAACTGCCTTTAGGAGGGGCACGATAAACTTGACTAATTGTTACCTCTGTTGGAGATGTGAGTAGGGTAACTCCTAAGGTAATGTTAAAATTCACTTCACGTAAAACCACCACGTGAAGATGAATTCGGTCAACGCCAAGGAACGATTGTATCTCTAAATGAAATATGTTTATAACAGCCTTGGTGGACTCGGTTAAATGCCCTAGGCCAAGGCATTATCGAGTAAAGATTTTGTCACGACCCGGAACTCCCCATCGGGCTCGTGACAACCGTCACGACGTCTTGACAAGCAATCCTACCCCGAATGCCAATCGAAACCCCGCAAGGCTTCGTATCAGCTCTCACACTTCTCCGGTGAGCGACGATTATTAAATACCACATTTCAAAAGAATTATAAGTCGTTTTCAAATTAAAAAAATAAAATATTATTTTTCGACTCATATGGGCATTTTCGTCATCTTTTTTGAAAATCTCAAAACCCAGCCAAAAGTGTAATAAATGTGTAGAAGACACAATTTTCATAGTTTGAAAATAAATTTAAACATTTAAAACATTAGTTTGAAGCAAAATTTTTGAATATATGAATATAATAAAAATATTCAATTAAATAATTAATTTTTTTTATTAAACAATATTTATAGAAACATCAGTAAATAATTTTTATAGCGTAAAAGTTAAATATATTTATACATACTAAAATGCAAGTAATCAAAGTATAAAATTACTTTTACAATGACACGTGGGCCCACTATGTAGAACTATATACCTTAAATGCATTGGATTCTGACTCCGCCTAGTTCTTGATGCCACAGCTATCTAGTGCTTTTCTCGAGCTTGAAATGGGTGGAAGAAAGGGTGGTGAGATTATAAAATCCCAATGAGTAAACAAATACTAGCTAAATTATCTAAAGTCGAGTAAAAGGAGACAAAATTTCAAATTTCTTTCTTTGTACTACAATTCGTCTTATCTCAACTCAGTTCAATTGAGTAGAGACAAATAAAATATTCTATTGAGCAAAATAGAATTATTTTACTCGATTAAAATAATATTTAATATGACTTATGTATTTCTCAAAATCTTAACTTGGCTCTTGTCAAAAATCATTCTTGGGGATACCCCTGCAGAGGCATCTGACCAAGACCATCAAGACTATTCAGTGTCATATACACATGAATATATTTTTATATCTGAAAATCTTATCTAGCCATACCTTGGCGTTGGCTGAGTCTCACTCTCACGCGATGGTCCACGTGAAGTGCACTCAAACTTTACCTCTAGAGAAACCCCCCCATACCTGGCTCTCCAATAGAGGTAAGATAAGTTTAATTCTGTGCCCCTTCTCTTAGGCTGGCCCACAGAACTGGTGTCACTGCAGCGATTATTTTATCTACCATCTCATTTATAAAATCTTAACTAGCATGATATGGCAATTTATCACAGTCTAGCCTCTTAAGACTGAAAACACAGTATATATAATTTTTGCATAACTAGTCAAGCCATTCATGCTCATATAATGCTATAAGTCATATAATTTAAAACACAATTTATAACACAATTAAACCGTCTCCAATTACTCTAATTTCAAAATCAATTGTTCCATTTTTCAAATCAATTTATAAAAATTCAATTTATTTAGTTAATCTAATTTATTTTATCAATTTCACATTTTTCTCGTAAAATCCATAATTCACCAAATACAATAATTTTTCATAAAATCATTAAATTTAATAAAATCTACTCCAGATAATTAAGACGATAAATTGTCCACTCACCTCGTCACAGGAGTGCCCGATACTCCTGTTTTAATTTCTATTACACCTTAATCTTTCTCGCGTCTGGGGGACCCACCACCTCTGTGTTACGTGTGACACCAATTTCAATAAATTATGTCAATTAACCATAATCAATTTCAGGCTCTATGTGATGCATAAAATGGGGTAAAAATGATCCGGACAGTCGTTTTCTTACGGTGTCTAACCGTCTCGCCTACACGTGTCTAAATTGCTAAAATCTCTATTTTAACTCCGATTTGACCCGTTTCAGTTTCTAATTGTTTGATTACATTCCAATTTCTCAATGGCAGCATCTATGGGTCAATTTACCAGTCTTAAACTAAAAATTACAATTTTACCCCTAGCGGGTAAAAATTTTGATTTTTACTCTGAAAATTCTCAAAATTTTCCTCTAGCCATAATTCATCATAATTCACTTAAATAACATGAAATCTCATCATTTTCAGCAGTAATTTCACTCCTGAAAATTCGTCTTAAAATGGTTTTAATGGAAGAAAATTATTTTTCTAGCTAGGTTTTGATATATTTAATTATAACCTAACTAAACAACATTAATTCAACCCAAAATCACTCAAAAATAATTCCTCAAAATCCTCCCATGAGATTCTTCCAGCAGGGGAAATTCATACCCACAAAAGATTCAAGCATCAAATGGAAAAATAAAGCTTGGGTAGTGACAATCATAATGAAAATAAAAAATTTTTACCTTTTTTCAAGCTAAATTTCTTGATTTCTCTTGTTTTCCCTTTGATTCTTGGCCTAAGTTTGAGTTTTTCTTTTTCTTCTTGCTCCCTTTGATGGCCGGCCATGAGATGAAGAAGTTATAGAAATTTCAAGCCTTTTATAAGGCAAATTAAAATATTATTTAATTTTTTTTAATACATGGCATTTTTTATTAATTTATTTTTTTCAATCCTTATCTTTGACTTTCTTTTCAGCCACCAATTTCCTTCCCTTATCCTCAGCCTTCATGAAATTTCTGGACCATTCCAAAAATTTTGATGGTGTAATTTTACAAAATTACACTTTTACCCCCGAAAAAGTGTAAAATTATATTTTTGCCTCAAAAACTGAAAAATTGCCCACAGACATATTTTTCACCCCTCATACTCATACCATTATCCAATTTGTCAAATTAGATCTAAATTCTCTCAAAATCTTAAATTTTGTCTGCGGGTGATAAAATTACGATTTTGCTCTTGCACTTCAAAAATCACTAGAATTAAACTTTTTCATTGCCAAACCCTTCAATTGTGCTCCAATACTCATATCATATTCAAATATGTTAAATGAGACCAAAATCTTTTCTAAAAATTCCCATTTTGATCTTTAATGGCAAAATTACCATTTTACCCTTATGTCCTAAAAATATCGAGAATCATAATTTTTCACTGCTAATATTCATTTTATGCTCCAGTAATCATATTATATTTCATATAATTATTCTTGATCATTTGAAATCAATATCTTTATTAAAAATTCTCATTTTGTCCTGAAATTAAAAAATGACCGTTTTGTCCCTAATCGGTCAATTTTCCCGATTGACTCTAAATTTGCCTTCGAACTCCGAATTACTATTTCGAGTAATCCCTGGACTGTGAAATTCTTTATTTCACTTTAAAATCCCTATTTTATTAGTTCGAGGCATAAATCAACTTATTTGTACTTCTAAGTACAATATCGGCTTTTTATCAACTCTACCGGACTATTTAGATACACAAGCATGATGTCACATATGTAAATGTCATGTCAGATAATTTAGGGTCGGGCTTGACAGATTTTGGCTTAAGCTTGATTCTAAGAAGATCATAAGTCAATTAAGTTAAAATAAATATAATTTTTTTAAAAATTAAACATTTAAATTTATATTTTTGAGTTTAAAATCTTTAACAATTAACAAAATTTAATTTATAAACGAATAATAGTAAAGTTAAGAATAATTATCATGAAAATTAGTAATTGAAAAATCTTAATGTAAACCTATAAAAATTAACGTAAACAATTATAAGGCGGAATAAATATTGTCAAAATATTAATGTAAGCGTGTGAGATTAAACGTAATAAGTCAATTAAGTCAAATATTTTTAAAAAATTAAATAATGAAATTTATATTCTCGAGTTTAAAGTATTTAATGGTTTACAAATTTTAATTTATAAATGAATAATACTAAGGTTGGAATAATTATCATAAAAATTAGTAGTTGAAAAACCCTAAGATAAACCTGTAAGAATTAACGTAAAAAATTATAAAGCTAGAATAAGTATTGTCAAAATATTAACGAAAATGTGTCAGATTTAACGTAACAAGTTAATTATATCAAATAAACATAATTTTTTAAAAAATGAAACATTTAAATTTATATTCTTGAGTTTAAAATATTTAACAATTTACAAATTTTAATTTATAAAGAAATAATTGTAAGGATAACAATAATCATAGTGAAAACTAGTAGTTAAAAAATTTTGACATAAATCTATAAGAATTAAGGTAAAAAATTATAAAGGTAGAACAAGTATTGTCAAAATATTGACATAAATGTGTGAGATTTAATATAATAAGTCAATTAAGTCGAAACAAATATAATTTTTGAAAAATTAAACAATTAAATTTGTATTCTCGATTTTAAAGTATTTGGTAAAATACCCTGACACCTAAAATTTTAATCGAAATTACACTGAGGTCCATCAGTTTTCGAAATAGACACTCCGCTCCAAAAAAATATTTTCTGCTAGACCCGTAGGTCGAATCATTAGTCAACCGTTAGTATTTCCATCAACTTACTGACATATTAAGAGTAAAAAGATAATTTTATCCATGATTAATTTTTAAAATTACTATTATATAATTTTATTATTTTTTTATTAATTAAAAAAAAGAGCTCTTCATGGGGAGCATCAAAGCTCCTCAAGTGGGCTCCCCAACGGAGCACTGGTGCTCTCTTTGGGGAGCTTGATTTCTATTGGGAGCACAGATTTGGTGCTCTCTTCCTTTGGTGATCAGTGTTCCTTTATTTTTTTTATTTTTTTATTTTTTAAAAATATAATAATAAAATTTTAAATTAATAAAGAAAGAAAGGGTATTTTAATCTTTTCACAATTTCTGTGAATGGAGTTTGTGCTTTTGGATGAAGTGTCTATTTAAAAAATTAATGAACTTTTATATAATTTCGATCAAAATTTAAAGGGTTCAGGGTATTTTATCTTAAAGTATTTAAACCTTATGTTATGAACCCTTGTAGCCATCTAATAACAAAATTGTAAAATTTTCGTTTTACCCTTTATGTCAAATTTTGTCCCCTAGTTGCAGATTCATTTTATTGGTGATTCAATACTCTAGATTAAATCTATTGAGTATCAAGATATGATGAGTAGCTAAATCATCAACTATTGGACTTAATCTTATCATCAATCTTTCTGAAATCATTAGAAGTGATGTTTATACTATGAACTCTATATCTTGGATATATGTTCCCTCATGCTCATCTCAATTATAATCCGAACATATGGAGTCTAGATCAAAATAAAATGATGATCATGCCCATGGCATATCAAAGATTATAAAGAGATGAACATGAATTCATAATCCATCAAGATTTCAATTCTATCATAAGCGGATGAATAAGCGTAAGATTAAGTGTAAGTAACAGTTAAACTTAAACTAAATTTTCTGTAACACCTTTTTTAAAATATATATAACAATAAATAATAAATAAATAAATGGTAAGAGGAAGATCACATGGGCAGCCGCCCATGTGGTCAATTAAGACTTGAATAATGGCTTTAAAAGAAAGAGAATAGGGTAGGGGCTGGATATGTATAAGAAGTGGAGAAGAGGACAAGTGAAATAAAAAGAATGGATGAGATAAGATAAGAAGAGAAGAAATAGAGCTAAAAAAGAAAAACAAAAAGGTCGACTGTGAGTGAGAGAAATAGGAAAGCTGAAGAAGAAAAGGAAAGAAAAAAATAAAAGAAAGAACAAAAAGAGAGAAAAGAAAGAATAATGGAAGAAAGAAAGAAGAGAAAGAACCGAGTGAGAGGAAAAGAAAGGAAATAAAAGAAAGAAGAAAGAAAGTGGTTTGTTGCCATTTTAAGGGAGAGGAAGGAACAACTTTGACCTAAAATTTTTGAGCAAGAAAAGGAAAGAACTTGTTGCTAGTTTGAGAGGAAGAAAGGAAGGAAGAGCTGAAATTTTTTTTTTAGGTTAGTTGCTGAGACTTTTATGGTTTAGTTGTTGAAATTTTTGGGGTCTTTGTGGTTGAAATTTTTGAGGTTTTGCTGCTGGTTTTGGGATTGGAAAGCTGTTGGAGTTGAGGCTAAAAAAGAGGCAGTTGTAGCTGTCGATTTGGAGAGAGGAATGGCAGCTTTGTGCTGTCAAATTTTTGAGGAAAAAAAGCTAAGTTTGAGGTATAAAAGAAAAGAACTGTTGCTGGAAATTTTTGAAAAAAAAATTGAGAGGGGGAGCTAAGTTTTGGGAGCTGCAGGCGGTGGAAGAAGAAGGAAAATAATAGAAGAAGAGAGAGAAGAAAAGAAAAATGAATAATGAAAAAGAAAGAGGGGGCATAGCCCAAATAAGAAATAAATGGGCATGGCCCAATAGGAAGAAATGGAAAGGGCCCAATGGCAACAAGGAAAAGAAAAGTCCAAAAGAGAAAATAAATGTGAAAATTTGGAAGTGCTTAAGTGAATATAGTGCACTATAGTGGCGTGCCGGAGGAATTGACGAGCGATCGGTAAGTAGGAAATAGTGATGTAATATCTTGCTATTTCGAGATAAGTAGGGGGTGTTAATTTTAAAATTTTCGTAATTATATATGTATGGATACGTATGATTTATTTTACGTAAAAATTGTGAAAAAGCATGAATTGCTAGATTTTTAGGAAATTTGTGAATGCTATGAATTTCAAACATGTTTTGAATATATATGTATAAAGTATACGTAAAGTGTTTTTAAACTGAAAAATAAGCTTTTCAATGGGATTTGCATTCAAAATTGTGCCTTATACTTGTGTAGTGTGCATACATTATTATGATGCCTGGTTACCATGTGCAGTATGTTTCGAAATTCATGCACCAAATTTTATTTTATGAAAATGACAATTGATTTTATTATATTTTATGTTGAATGTTTTGAGAATAGTTTGGAACGAGACTTCAAAGACATAAAATAATTTCTAAAATGGTTTTATAAATCGAGAGATTCGAGAGTAGGTCGGATGTCACATCGATTAAGTGTGACCCTCGTGCATGAGTGAGCTCTAGCTAGAGAACCTTTGGGTCACCGACGGGCAATTAGGCGTGGTGGGGGCCACGACCTATGATTATGTATATGTGGCTCAGCCACTTGTGATACGCTGTTGCGATCGCCAGATATCTCCGATGTCGACCAACATCGTGGAGATTGCCATGGCATTATGTGGGAATCAGGTGGAAGCGATGCTCCCAGATGTTATTACATGGTAACGGGACCACAGGTTTATTTCCATTCCCTACTTGAGAGTGGCTTCTTTGGGTTTTCAGACTCATATTTCTTTGCATGGTGAAAACGGAATTAAACGGTTTTTCGCAGCTCTTTTATTTTTACGGTGAAATGAATTTTTACCCCTCGAGTATGAGGCGATTAGTGATTTATGTATAAGTTTGATTAACATTCGATTTCATGGGAACTTGTCCAAATTTATTGATTTGATTTGAGTAAAATGCTAATTGATTTCAACTACGGAAATCTTTTATGTAAAAAAGGTTTTAAATCAATATTTCAAATAATTGACTTGAATAAAGTTATTAGTCTGTTTTGTAGTGAAATATTTTATCCACCTTGGATGATTTATCGCTTGAAGTGATTACAATGCATAAGAAATTCTTGATTTTTACATAAGGCACAAACTCCTGTTTGAAACAAATTATTTTTATAATCCTACATTTTTATATTCAACTGATCTGCTACTTGCTTGTTTCTCATCTACGCCCTACTCGCTGAGCCGATGATCACTGAGTCTATAAGACTCACACCCTTTTTATTTTCCTTTTTGCAGACAGGGATCGACCTAGCGCGTAATCATTTGCGTGCTCAGTTTCCTGCGGATAGGTAAAGGCATCTCTTAGCCCCGTTCCAAGTCGCTCCGCTGTCTAGAGTTTAGTCACATGAAATTTCTACATGTTACCAGCATTGTCAATTCATAATTATGCACTGTTGAAAACTTTGTATTTTAAATTAAATTGCTATTACTGGAAATGGAATACTAATAGTGCACTATTGTTATTATTAATCATTTACGTATGTATTAGCATATTTGATAAATGTCTCAAAAAAATTTATAAAGGCTTGTTTGGGACTTGGCAAGGTTTCTCGGAGGTCTCGGACATCGGTAGTGACCGAGGATTGGTCGTTACATTTTCACATGATTCCAGTTCATATAATAGTGTCATTATTTGAAGTTAACTACTTCGATGATTGGAGACTCATCATTTCGTTGAAGGAAAATCACATTCGTTACATTGGAAGTAATTTAGACAATACAGCCGTAATAAAAGAAAGTGACCAACTTTATTATATGGCTATAAACAAAGTATTTAGATTCAATTAAAATACATGTCTCTTATGTATGACCTTTCATACAAATGTATTTTTAATGTTTCAACAAAATCATGATACTTTGATAACTAGAAAACAAATGCTTACTCAAAGAAAACTCTTCGTTTTATTATCAATATGTACTTTCATTATATGTCAAGTAAATGGAAATAATCAACATGGGAATATTCTTGTTTTCTAGGGCACTATATTTCCAATAATAATTTCAAGAGAGATGATTGAAAATGCAAATAACAAAGGCAAAATTAGAGAGAACAATGTTAATAGCATGGAAAAATATAATGCATCAAAAAAAAGGAAAGAGGAAGCATAAGTTATCACGTGTGAGGGGCAACACCCATAGGGTATCAATCTATACCATCTTCATCTCACATACTAAAATTCCTACCTTACTCTGAATCATATTTCCCATAACTTATATCCAAATCAACCAATTCTACAACCAACTTTTCATCCAAGAACACCCATGCCTCCACTCGTACTTTGATTATTTCCATGACCCAATGTTCGCTAATTGCCAATGTCGATCCCTACTCTTTTACCTCTGCTAATTGACAATCAATATTTCAATCTAATGCCAATGAAGACAGTTTCAAACCCATTAACAAGGAATTATGACCTCAATGCTAAATATGACTATCATATAGGGGCAATTAGACACTTAACGGAAAAATGTAGGCATCTAAAGGAGAATATTAAAAATCTCATCAAGGATGACACTTTGACTCTTGAGCTTATGGAATATTGAAATTGGTTTTATCATAAATTGAACTCTTGTTGGGAAGTTGAAGTTGGAAAATTACAAAGAATAGTCTCAAAGTCTCAAACAAATTGCTTGTAAGGAAAACGAATGATTTGAAGTTTTTATATTTGTATTCATGAGCATGGCATGAGTAGGATTTTGTTAAGAAATATAAACTTCAAAATCTGTAATTGAAACTTTAATGTTTTTGTTGGATTGAAATTTTAAAAGTTTTATAGGTAATTTGCAAAGTTGTGTGATGCAATTGATTTAATGAAAGTTCCTATAACCTGTTTCCAACATAAAAGAATTGATAAAAAAGCAATAAAAAAAGAGGTCATGAGAAGAAAAATGTTTTTGACAATAAAGTGTGAAATGATCTTGAAGGAATTGATAGTTACTATTTGGAACAAACCTGTCCTTGCAAACATTTTTAAACTATTTCTCCAAATAGCACTAACACCGATCATTTGAATAAAAGCACTCAAGAGCTTGAACCCAAATGGAAACAAAGGTCTCGAACTTTTATCAACCTTATACCAGATGACGATGGTCTTCGTCTAAGCAATGACCAATGTCATATGTAGTTGACTTGTAAAATTTTTTTATTTTATATTTTGGGAAAAAAACAAGCAAATCAAACATTTTCATAAAGGATTTGAATCGGCAATTCGATAAGTGTCAAGATTATGCTAAAGCTTCAAAGCCTCAAATATACTAAAGTCACTCAAATTCTTTCAATTGGATACCAAATGTGAACCTTTCAATCCATTTTCCTAAGTTATCTTTCACCTATGTTCTGGGCATGATGACTAAAAGAATAGGGTTACCTAATACCTCTAAGACACCCTAGCTTAGAAAATTGTCCTTTCCCTCTGTTAGTTAGCAAAGATAATATAAGCAGTTTTTGGTAAGAAAAAAGTTGATCATGATAAGGGATTTTAATGTGAGATCTTTGAAGGCTTTGAAAGAGTTTTTATTGTTCAGAATTGTCACTCGAGTCTTCATTCGAGTGGTTAATTAAGGAAAAGTATTCTCAATGAGTTTTTCCATTTTGGAAAGTGTGATTCAAGCTTGAGTTGTGAAGGAAAGAAAACAAAAAAAAATGGAACCTAAGAAAAATGATGAAAGAAATTTGATAGTAACATCATGCACTTGAGATGTTCAAATGATGCTAACAAAAAAAAACACATAAAAAAAGCAAAAACAAAGGAAAATCAACTTTTGCTCTTAAATTTTTTCTAAGGATTGCTTGTCAATGTAAGTAACTATATTTGAGAAGAGAATGACCATGTTTCATTTTCCCTTCACAAATAAGAAATTATTTGCTTGCTACCACCTTTGAACTTATTGAATTTTCTCTAAAATGTATCTCAATCAAGGCTCACCTCCCACTTTGGAAGGTAATTATATAGGAAAATTTTTGTTAAAAGCATAGATAATAAAAGATTCATTTCAAGGGAAAGATGAATATCCTTTATATTATGGGGGCAAATGCAGATTTGAGTTCTTGAAAATTTCGAACTCAATCCATCAAAATGAAAATTGCAATAACAAATACAAAAAAAAAAAAAACAAAGAAATGAAATGATGGAATAAGCATGCTTTGATAAAGGACAAATGTCTTAAAAAAAGTCCTTTACATGGTAAGAAATGGTCCTTGGTTTAATTACTCTTAAATACCTGTTTTGGGCCTTTGTATTCATTTTTCAAAAACCAACCATAGTCTACATCACGTGCTTGAAAAAGTCCATTTGATCAAGTGCGGATAGTTAAATTGTAGAGTTTTCTTATAAAAAGAGATCATCATATAGGAAACAGGACTTTGACTTTTTTTTTTGGGCCAAAATTATTCTTTTGAATCCTTCAATCCATTTTAAATTGAATTTGAATATTTCAAGAGCATGATGGAACAATCAATGAAATAAAATGAATGAGAGAAGCAATGAAAACAATAAAAAGAAAAAAGAAAATGAGAGGGAAATGAAGCTATAAGGTGAAAACCTAAAAGGGCAATTTAAAGCAAAAATGGGAACTCATGAAGCCACTCGTGATTTTGATCAAAGCTGAAACAAGAAGCACAAGATTAAGGTTGTTTAAAGCAACTAGAATGGATTGGAGACATTTAAAATGTCTAAGAATGCCAAACACCAATGAAGATTCAAGATCTGTTAAAAAAATAATGCTGACCTTTGAACCTTTCTCTTCCAAAATAGCCTTGTAAATCTTAAGCCTTTAATAGCTAGTCTTGACATCTATCAAAATGCCACACCTTTTGAGACTAAGAAAGTGTCAAAATTGATTGTAATTTAAAATGAATCTTTTTTACGGAAAATTTGATTCTCAAAGAATACAAGTTTTGAGGAAAAAAATCATGTTTCATTTGTAAGCTTAGACAAAGAAACGTCAATTCTTCCTTTCTCCATCAAGTGATGAAAGCTTTGTTGTTAATCAAGACCATGATGTGCCATCCAATCCATTTGAAAGACTGAACAGTGATTCGACCCAACCAAGGTCATTTCAAGTAGTAATCACTAATTCTCAAGAAATCAAAATTTCACATATTTTTCTAACCTTAGATATTTTATTACTTCAATAAGAAAAGTGTAGAATTGATATATTTTTGTTCAAAGGTTTAACTATCTTTTATCATGAAAAAAGTTGTGTGTGGCAATTTTTGTTGTCATTTTGTCAAAATTCTAGATGTTTTTTTGAAAGCAAAGGAAAAGAAAAAAGCTATTTTTATGATTTGTTATCATTTCATTCTGATAGGACAAGCATATTTGAAAGGACAAAATCAAGGAAAATGAGAAAGATGCTTTGCAAGGCAAAGTTCTTATGATAAGGAAATATGGAATCAGTGAAATCAAATTTGAATTCATACATAAGCCTTTGGTGATATCTATTGCTAAAATAAGATTTCAAGATTCTCAAAATAATACGACAAGATTTGCATGAGAATCATTTTCTTCCATCATTCAATCCTGTGCACATGTCGAATCATGCACATGACATGCGACATCAAAACAGAAAATTTTCTAGCAAAAGTCAAAACTAATGCATGTTTTTTAAACTTTAAAACTCACCCAACTCAAAGGTTGAATCTTTCATTAAATTCCATAAACAACCAATGAAAAGAGAGTCCAAGCCCAATCTAGCTGTCACCAAGATGAATCAAGCCTAATTAAGTTGGCATGAGAGATTTTAAGCTCAATTTAGCTAACACCAAAGTGAATTAAGCCTAGTTAAGTTAACACGAGAGATTTCAAGCCAAATCTAATTGGCATCAAAATGAATTAAACCTAGTTAAGTTGGAAAGGGAGATTTTAAGCCCAATCTAGGTGACACTTAAATGAATTAATTCTAGTTAAGTTGGCAGAGAGATTTTAAGCTCAATCTAATTGGCACCAAGATGGATTAAGCCCAAAAAGCGAAGGAAGAAGACAAAGTTATGGATTTGGGCACTAACTTGTTTAAGTAGAAAAGGCCAACATGGGCAAAAAGAGCGAAGTGAGGAAAAAAAGAAGTAAAAAATCAAAAAACCCTTCCAAAATATTAAAATACCAAAAACAGATGTCAAGTGTAAGAAGGATATGTAGGTAGGATTTATTATAATTTAGGTATAATTGCATTCGAAGGAATCTGGTCTTTAACTATATTTACTTTTCCTTATATATATATATATATATATATATATATATATATATCTTAGCAGTAGAGGTTTTTTTAATTAAGCAAAAAATGGAATTTGAACTATACTTTTTTAAGAAGAGATATATGTGTCTACCATTGAGCCCAATGAAAATTTAAAACTTCATAAATTGATTTCATATTAATAAATAAATAGGAAAATTACTAAATTAACATAATCAATTAAGGGGTACCACCCATTGGGTATTTAATATCTAAACCTAATTATTTTTTTTAATTTTATGTAATTAAAGATAAACACATATTGTTAATTAAATTAATTCATAAAACTTTTATTATTAATTAACTTGTAATATCTTTTAATATATGTACTCTATATATTATGTTAATTTATAGGGAATATACTTACTATTATATATATACTTTTAATATATCCTTTAAATATAAACATATTTACTTTTTATTTTGTGTTAAAGTTACAAAAGTTACAACTTATAAAATTATTAATTATAATTTATACTTTTATTTATATAAACTTACAAAATATATATCTAAAAAGAAATTGTGCGATTAGAATAGTTTTGGAACCTAATTATTTTTTTTTAATTTCATGGACAAACCCATATAGTTAATTAAACTTGTAATGTTTAAGTTATTGTTTGAATATTTATTTTTAGTTATTTAAGTTGATATTTAAGATATTTGTTTTTGATTATTTAAATTTAAATTTTATTATTTGCGTACTTTTATAATTATAGAATCCAGATACCCCATTTATTAATCAAATTCAAATTCGAGTATTTCAAAATTAGCAATATCCTTCCCGTTGACATCCCTTCTCCGTTGTTGCTATTTAGGGCATTGTAATGTTCTTATGTTTATAACGTTATAATGTTTTCTTACATATAATAAAATACCAGCACCGATTGAGCAGAAAAAATCACCATCTTCTTCCCAAAAATAAAAAAAAATGGTCGAAAGAATGTCAACATTTTGTTTGAATTTTACCAATCTAAGATAAAGGAAAGCTTTGAATTTTCTTCTTAATAGTTGTTATGTCGACATTCTTCCAACACCTCTAGCTGTTCTCAAGATCCCAAACTCTTCGGGCATGCTCATCTCTTAAATTTGCAAATACTCGTATTTTTAATTTAGGAAATCCTTTCAAATTACAGCTAATATATTGAAAGATGAGCTCATTACTTTCCATAATTTACAATTAAATGCCAAAGAGGGTTCATTCTTCACTATGAGTTGACCATATCTTCCCTGCCTCTGTCATCAATTCATTAGACTTTTGCCTATTTCTTGTATATAAATAACACTTCCTTGTTCACTCTCTCTTCAAAACTTTCTTTTACTCAGGATTCTGTTATCAATTCCAGCCATGATCAACTTTAAGCAAACCCAGGTCTTGACATTCCTTTGTTTTCTTTTCATCCTACTCCCTTCCATAGCACGAGGGGAGTGTACCTGTGAACCTGAAGATGAAGATCGCAATAAGCCTCTAGCGCTCAAATACAAGGTGGCTGCTATTGCTTCGATTCTTCTTGCTGGAGCAATAGGAGTTTGCTTTCCCCTACTTGGAAAAACTATCAACGCTTTACGTCCCGAAAAGAATTTATTCTTCATAATCAAAGCCTTTGCAGCCGGTGTGATATTGTCGACAGGGTTTATCCACGTTCTTCCTGATGCTACTGAGAGCTTGACATCTCCTTGCCTCGATGAAAATCCTTGGGGGAAGTTTCCGTTCGCCGGATTGGTGACTATGACTACTGCGATTGCTACATTGATGGTTGATGTATTTGCTACTTCTTATTGTACCAAGTCTCACTCTAATAAGACCCAACACATTGGCGGGGATGAAGAGAAAACTGGGGAACATGAAAATCACGTACATGTTCATACTCACGCAACTCATGGCCATGCTCATGGCTCGGTTTCTCTGATTGATCGCTCCGGTTCATTTGACCTTATTCGACATCGAGTAGTATCTCAGGTAATTTTTGTATAAACTAACTATGTCTAAGCTTTCCTTGTTTAAATAATCACATTAATCATATTGGAGGAAATTGGTGGAAGTAATTTTAAATTCTTTTCTTTGACTTAAGCCTTAAAGAAATGAATAATCATCACACTGATATTTGATCAAATTTCAATAGATAGAAATTAATCTGAGATTATTAGTGTTAATTTTGATAATGTATATGTTTTGTAGGTTTTGGAGTTAGGAATTGTGGTGCACTCTGTGATAATAGGGATATCTTTGGGTGCTTCTGAAAGTCCAAAGACTATAAAGCCCTTGGTGGCTGCACTGACCTTTCACCAGTTCTTTGAGGGTATGGGTCTTGGTGGATGTATTTCACAGGTAATATATCTTAATCCTACGTTTTAAGATTTGAAGGGAACCTTAGTCAATTTCTATCAAACTTTGTTGTACTTGATTGATGATGATTTACTAAAACAGTCCGATTTCGTAGTTATCAAGCGGTCAAATTCAGATTTGGTTTTTCTAACTCTTCTTCCTTGGGTCTCTGTCCGGAAAAAAGTGAATTGCAGCCTCCCTTATCTAATTTTTGGGACAGTTTATTATTCTAAGTGATAATCAAATACTTTGCTGGAACACTTTCAATCATATTGTTCTGTTGCTTCTTTTGTAAATGAATGAATGACCTGTCACATGTTGGAGAGTGTATAGGGTTTTTTATGAGTTCTGTATGGATGATAGAATCACAGGGGCATACGGTTGCCATGAGATGTGGATAAGAATGGAATAGGGATCCTGATCTCACAGGCAACCTGATGTGGAAGTGCTTGTGTCATGGCACTGCAGGTCCAGTGTCTGTTACAGTTACCATGAAATGGTAGTTTTTTGCAAAGCTGCTATTTAATTATGAAATGAAAATGCCTTTCAAAAACAAAATAGAAGCTTATTTTGAATGGAGCACAAGGCACTGAATCAACCCTGAGGTGTTTTTTCTTTCTTTCTTATGTGTCTATGATGCATATTTTAAGTTGCTGAATTAATTTTCATGGTATTAATTATGAAAGTAGACAAAATGATAGCTGTATGAGTTTGTTTTAATCACTCTGTAATGTTTTTTTAGGCACAATTCAAGTCACGGGCTGTTGCAATCATGGCACTCTTTTTCTGTCTTACAACCCCCGTTGGCATTGCCATAGGAATAGGGATATCAAATATATACGATGAGAGCAGCCCAACTGCCCTTATCGTTGAGGGGATCTTCAACGCGGCATCAGCTGGGATCTTAATATATATGGCGCTGGTCGATCTTCTTGCTGCTGATTTCATGAACCCAAAATTACAAAACAATGGAATACTTCAAATAGGAGCAAGTGTTGCTCTTCTTCTTGGGGCTGGTCTTATGTCTCTCCTGGCTGTATGGGCTTAAAGCTATGATATGCAAATTCTCCTTTTTGTTTCTTTTAATTTCAATTTTTCCTTAATAAAGTTCAACCACTCACAAAGTCAAATGGTATATATATCATGACATGAATTTTTTTATATTATTTTGCCCAAGACATTTTGCTCAAAACACAGAGTTGCATCTCATCATTTTGCATATAAAGTTGTTCTTAAAATACAAAGCTGACAGATTTATTAAAGGAGTTGCAAAATTTACATGCAGAGGAAGTACCCTAGCTATCATTATTATCATGGGATAATGACAATGGCGGGTTCAATATTTCGTACCACTAAGCAAATTTGCATATAAGAATTATTGTTTGAATCTGGTGAAAAAGAAAAGGGAGCATATATAAGAAGAACACAGGGAAAAAAGTTGTTAGATGTACCTAAGGGATGAGATTAGATACTATATATTGATAGGTTAACATTTTAATTGTTATTAAAATAAAAAACCGATTATATATGTTAAATTTTCCAATTTAAATTTGACTGTGACTTTGAATCTAATTTTTAATGAATGTTAATTTGACATCCTTTCAACATTGCTTATATATATTGACAGATTAAGTCATTAATTTCCCGTATTCATGAGCTACCAAAAAATGAATGAAAGTCCAAAGACCATAAAGCCTTTGGTTGCTGCACTGACCTTTCATCAGTTCTTTGAGGGCATGTGACTTAGTGGATGCATTTCGCAGGTAATATGTTAGTCCCATGAAGTGCAAAATTTTCTGTTATGTGATAGACCCTCTATACACACGAATGCCACTTTCAAAAAATATTACCAGCATGTCAAAAGTTCAATTCCAAACAACTTTGTTGCACATAAGCAATTAAAATGCAATTGACCTTTTTCTAAAGCTGCACCACTACAAGCTAATGTATAGTTCTCAAGCTGTCGAGGGTAAAGTCATCATAGCATTCAAGAGTTTATGACTTTCCTCTTCTTGTTTGGCTTGATTTTTTTTTAGCTTAAAAGCTATTATGAAACTCTTATGAAAAATAATAACTTTTAAAATTAAGCTAAATCTGTTTGGTAAATTTATTTTTATAAATTTTTTTTTATAAATAAGCTGTTTGACAAGATAATTTATATAAATTGTAATTTTGATTATAATTACCAAAAAAGTATTTAATAAATAATTTTCTATTAATCACAAATTCTTTTATTCATAATGAAAAAGTATTTATTTTATTTTTTATTTATAAAAAGTATAAAAATTATTTTTGTATAACATAAATTTTATAATTAATAAATCATATAAAAATGAAAACAGATAATGTTGTAATTATTTTTAATAGATGAGGTTATTTTTGAAACAAAAAGAAAAGTTTTCCTAAAACAGATACGTGTTTTTAAAAAAAGAAAAGAGAAAGCTCTTCTCTAAAGCTTTTTTAAGAATAAGCTCTTCAAAATTTTAATTTTTAAAAAAAAACTATTTATTTTTTTAAGAATTTTTCTAAATTCTTATTTGAGCTAATTTTTACTTTTAAGAGATAGATAAGTTAAAAAAAAGCTAAGCCAAACATACACTTAGAGGCTGTTTGGCCTGATTTTTTTTTTAGTTTAAAAGCTATTATAAAACTCTTATGAAAAATAATAGTTTTTAAAATTAAGCTAAAATTGTTTGGTAAATTTTTTTTATAAGTTTTGTTATATAAGTTATAATTTTAGTTAAAATTATCTTAGAAGGTTTTTTTTTTTAAAAAAAAGAAAATATTGTAATTATTTTTAATAGATAAGGATATTTTGGAAACAAAAATAAAAAATTTTCTTATATTTTTATAAGAAGAGGAGAAAAAGCTTCTCACACGAGTTTTTTTTGGAAACTTTTTTTTAAAAAATTTTACTTTTTAAAAAAATTATTTTTTTTAAGAGTTTTTCAAAATTTATGTTTGGTCTGACTTTTACTTTTAAGAGATAGATAAATTGAAAAAAAATCAAGCTAAACATGCACTTAATCTTAAACGCACTTCTTCTTTGCGGGTCTGTGAGTAGTTTGCAGCATTAAAAAGGCTAACAACTTGCTACTTTCCTTTAATTCTAATTAGGAGCGCAGAAGGAAATCTCATGCGCTGCATAAGCTAATTACTTTTTCATCTGAGTTTATGGTACTGTTAAACGGTAATAAAATGGGTTGGTGGGAGCACTTCTGATAGAAGCTAATTACTCAATTGTCAAGTGTTTTGGTGTTTTTCTGGATTGTCCCCGAGATTTTCAATTTACATTAACAAGTTTAATAGTAGTATTGAGAAGTACAAACGTAGAAAAATTCATAGGAGTATGAATTCATGGATTATTGGTGTTGTAGGCACAATTGGAGTGTGGGGCAGTTGCAGCGATGGCACCCTTTTTCTGTCTAACAACTCCATGCCAGTTGGAATTGCTATAGGAGAAAGGATATCAAACACATAGAATCAGAGCTTATTCTTGAAGGATCAACGGGGCATTAGCTGGGATCTTAATGCCTATGGCGCTCGTCGATCTTTTAGCTGCTGAGTTCATGAATCCATAGCTCTCCTAGCTGTTTGGGCTTAAACTTACCTCCTACTTTTTCGGTTTTTTGTTTTTTTGGGCCTCTGCTGAACTTTAGGTAGAATATCAAATGAATTAAATACATCAAATCATGTTCTCTCTCTTCCAATTCTAAGGAAGATTCAGCCACTCAAGAAAGAATGACAATTTTTTAACGATTTTAGGATTAGAAAAAGAGCAACACAAGTTTAAACCCAAACAGGCAGGAGAGACATAAGACCAGCTCCAAGAAGAGATACGTTAGCTCCTATTCCAAGCATTCCGTTGTGCTGTACATAATTCAAATTTCTATTCATTTATTTGTCAAATTTATCAGTATAGGAACAAATCATGCATAGATGATATATTTGTATGGATTTTAAACTACCAAACTTAAAACCAAAAATAGATTAATAGAAAAGAAAGGTTAAATATGACACAAAATATTTAATGGCAGATAATCTCATATTTACCTCTAGTTTTAATCCTTATGCATTGAGATGGTTATTTTTTCATGGAAATGAACAAAGGAAAATTTTCATGAAAAAAAAATTGTGCAAAAGAGAAAAATGGTAATTAGATGTTGATTACAATGATTCAATTTATAAAATCTATCGTCATCCTAAAATTAAGTTTTGTGAATGATTAAATAATTAATTTTTTAAAAAAAGTGACACCGTAATTACAAATAGCAAAGTATTAATTTCTATATTTCAAAACTTTATGGCATATTGTGAATTACATCGTTGACGAAACGACATAACGTGGAGTGTGAAGATCCACCCTCCATCAAAGCCTTCCTACTTTGTTTACTCATTTCCTTTGCTCTGTTCCTAACATCGCTATCCTGCTCCATCAAACACCTGATTGATCTCTCTATTTTCTCAGCACTCACAATGTCCACGTTCTCATCAGTCCACATAATCTCCACCCCTAATCCCAGCTCCATCACCATTTGAAAGGCATTCAGCTGTTGCTCTGCGTAAAGAGGCCACGTGGCCATCGGTACTCCGAACCATATACTCTCCAGCGTAGAATTCCACCCGCAGTGAGACACAAACCCTCCGATGGCAGGGTGGCCCAAGATCGCCACTTGCGGGGCCCATCCAATGATCTTACCAATCGTGGCCGTCCGTTCTAAGAACCCTTCGGGCAACACCTCTTCCACGTTCTCGTAATCAGTTGAGCTTAACATCGTAACTTCGGCGGGGGGTTGGCGTAGGGACCACAAAAATCGGTGTCCACTCTGCTCCAGTGCGCGGGCAATCTCTTTCACCTGATCCCCACCAAAGCTCCCCATGCTCCCGAAGCAGAGAAACACGACCGATGAAAGAGGTTGTTCATCAAGCCATTTCATGATATCAGAATTCTGATGCACGCCACTTTCACTCTTGAGATTCAACATTGGTCCCACAGGATAAACAGCCGGGTATTCACCATCAGAAAGGGAGTCGACCGCATGGGATTCAAGCTCCGAAAATGTATTTACCATGATACTCTTCACTTCCCTAAGCTCCTTTCCCACCTTGAGGAGCGCAGTCAAAGTTTCGGGCTAGAACATTAGGGCGGGAAAGAATTTAGCAGAAAGTGGGTTGACATAGGAGGGTATGGTGAACTCAGCGTCCGAGCCTTTTAACTTGATGATGTCAACGTTTTGCTCATCACGAAGAGCTTGCATATAAAATTGGAAGCCAAGAAAAGCTGCACTCGAGGTGTAAAAAGCATAGCTAGCAACACCAAATTCGTTAGCCAAATCTACCAAAGCAGTAAAAAACATGTCGATAACGAACCCGGCGAGTCGAGGTGAGTCGGGCACTGAGCTGGAGTACTGAACTATTTTGGCGACGGCCTCTTTTATGTGGGGCCTCTGGCTTTGTATTATAGTGGTCATGAACTTGTTGGGAGGAATACCCTCTTGGGTTTCATCTTGAGGTAGGTTGATAAATTTGATGCGAGTGGCGATGGTATCAGTATCAGCAATGAGAGAGTCGATGTAGGCTGTTAAATTTGGGTCGTAAGGTGGCTTGATGATGAGGACGGTGATGGAGAGATTGGAATTGAGATCCACCAAAAGCTTAGCCAATTCCAATGTAGATACCAAATGGCCCATTCCAGGCGTTGGGACGAATACCAGCTCTGCCTTCTTCATCGTTTGCACAGAAAGTTGTGTAACAGCGACGATTGAGAAAAATATGGTCCTCTTGGTTTTTGGTTAAATGTAGTTTCCAAGGCAATAAATATAAAGAGTGTTAGAGCGTGATGTCACTTCTTTGCTGGGTTTAATGGACGGGGAATTGTACGCTATCCATCCATTCTTGTGGTTTAGATAAGCCTTGGAAGTTGGACCTGTGAGACTTTTCAAGCCTTAACCCATTAAGTAAAAAAGAATCCTTTTTAGTGGGGAATTGGTAGCTAATGTCAATGCAAGTCTAACTGGGAGATCGTCTGTCTCCAAGTTTGCATTTTCTAGTATTATGGCAAATTGTTTATTTCTCCAAAGAATTAAAGTGGGATAGGTAAACTTTTAAAAAATTGAAAAAAGAAATCCCCTGTTTTCCGTGACGTCAAGTTGAAATTACAAAATTTAAGCTTAAGCTATGATTGCAAAAGTAAAACTTGTTATGGCTCAATAGTATAGGTATAGTCATTGAAGAAGGTGGCCTTTGGCTAAATAACTAGATGCATGCGGTACTTCTGCATTTTGAACAAATTTATTTAGAGAAAAAGCTTTCAAATAGGAAACACTTCTTTACCCAATGAAAACTGGAAAGAAAAAGAAAACAGAACACGCCTTTCCTGCGCATTGCTTTCCCTGACAAATGATTTGTAATCCGACCATAATAACAACAAAAGGACATGCTCTTAGATCTAGTGTTTAAACGTTTTAGCTATGTACCTTAGTTCAAAATACTCCATCCATACTAAATTTTTACCAAGTATATATTCAATCTTTAGTAAACTTTCACAATGTCCACCTACATTTATTTTCATTATTGCGTAAAAAGAAATCAATTTCAAAATTATTGCCGCAAATTCATTTTTCAAAGGAAGTGTTAATTATTTTGAATATGGTGTTTTGTGTCCCCACCATAGAAAACGAAGAAAGAGCCACGAATGGAAGGATAGGAATCCGTAACCATTAAAAGTCCTTCAGAATGGCGTGCTGGTACTTGTGGGAATGGTGCAACAATATGATTTTTAATGTTATCTCCATTCCAACACATAACCGCGTGAGCTTGGTTAAAAGTATAGCAACTGTTACAACAGTAATATTGGTAGATTTTAATAAGGTGCAGGTTGAGAGGAGAAAGAAAGAAGAAATTAAGAATGTCAATGGGTACCCTATTATAAGGTATCCGTAGATATTTGATTCAGTAATACAGGATTATGGTACTTTATAAAAAGATTCGGATAGGGTTAAGGTAGTGATTTTACTATTCAAATTTTAATAGGGTAGGGTTCGGGTATCACCCCTTGGATACCCGTTACTCGAACCCAATTACTATTTATAAATATTTTATTATTATTTTAATAATTAAATTAAAAATGTACAATTTTTACCAATTTTACAAGTATTTTTTTTTGTTAAAAACTAACAAATATATAAAAAGTATTGTTACTCTAATTATTAATAGGACGACATTAATATATTTAAATTAAAAAATTATTAGATTGTTAATTATGTTTAAATAATTTGAATATTATATCATTGAATATTATGTTTAAAAAATTATTAGATTGTTATTTATATTTAAGTATGGTTAGTCTAATTATTAATATGATGACATTAATACTTTTATAATTACGTGTGTGTATATATTATGTACTTTAAATATATATATATTTACTTTTTATTTTGTATTAATATTGTAAAAATTATAACTCATAAAATTATTAATTATAGTATATATACATTTATTTATATAAACATATAACATATAAATTTAAACGGAAGTTATAAGATTAGAAAAGTTAATTGGGTAATTAGAACCCATGAAAAAAATTTTAATAATTTTTTTATTTAATTAGATATTTAAATGGGTTAGGGTAATTATAGGGTAGTGGAAATGTATTAGAGTTAGGGTTAGGGTAGTAATTTTAAAATTAAATGGGTAGTTAATATGGTTAGGGTAATTGATTTTTTATAGGGTTAGGGTTCGGGTACCTCGAAATTATAGGGTACCCGACCCGTTGACATCCCTAGAAGAAATTTTGATTGGGTGGAAGGCCCCACAAGGGGGTTGGGTAAGCCTAAACACAGACGGAGCATACAGAAAGTCAAGTGATGAAGCTGCCACAGGCAAAGTAATTCGCGATTCGTTGGTGATTGGAGAACCGGTTTTGTCATGAAACTAGGCAAATGTTCAACGTATAGAGCTGAACTGTGGGGAATGCTTTTGGACTTCGATTGGCTTGGAAGTCAGGTTTCAAAAAAGTGATAATTCAAGTTGATAATAAGATGGTAGTTAAGGCAGTTTTGATGGACAAGTTAATACCATGCGCAAATATGGACTTAGTATGTGAAATTAAGGGTATTTTGCAAGATAAATGAGAGGTCCATCTGGTACACATTTTGCAACGACCACTTTTCGGTCGATGCCGACGTCCAAGACTTTTGGGAAAAATCCGTCAAGTCTCGAACAAGCCTGTCTTGAATCCCTCGTTAATCCATTACATTCACTCATCAAATAGTATTATTACTTTCATATACTGAATTAAATCATAAATATAAAAATCATTATAAACTTTTTCCTTTTTATTTGTTCACAAACATACACGAAAATATAAATTTTTCAAATTCATGCTGTATATAAAAAGAAATTTAAACTCGTTTACAACTTAACAAATAAAATATTACGACTCGACATCTAACATAACAAGTACAGCGGAGCAACTCGGAACAATATGCTAGGAGATGCCTTTACTTATTCACGGTAGACCAAACACATTGATGACTTCACGCCAAATCGATCCCTGTCTGCAAAAAAGGGAAATAGAATGGGATGTGAGTCTTATAGACTCAGTGAATATCATTGACCCAGTGAGTAGGGCGTAGATAGGAAACAAGCAAATGACAGATCATTTGAATATCTAAATACAGAATTATGAAATCAATTTATTTCAAACGGGGTTTTGTGCCTTATAACCATTTCTTTTGCATCAAATCAATAAAATCGAGCCAGCTCCCATAAAACCAAATATTATTCAAAATCATATACAAATCATAGCTCGTCTATACCCGAGGAATCACAGATTCATTTCACAGAAAACCAACAAGGGAGCTGCTAAAAACCATTTAATTCAACTTTCTAACCATGCCAAGAAACATAATTCATAATGTTAAAACTTATTTCAATCCATGTAAAATAATTATATTTTGTCAAAAATAAATAACAACGCTTATGACTTAAAAACTTGGCTCATGTCGAAACCTCATATTCGGTGATACCTTGTGCTGGGGTATCCAACCAAATCCACAGAGGCTGTGACAATTCATATTTGCATAAAACTATTTTTATTTTAGAAAACACAGCCGTTCTTTGGCATTGGCCAAACTCATCTTCACGTGATAGTTTAACGTGAAGTGAATTTTAACATCACCTCGGGAGTTATCTTACGCGCTTCTCCAACCGAGGTAACAATAAATCAGGTTGACCGTGCCCTTTCTAAAGGCAGTCCACGACAACTCTCACTGCAATGTTTTATTACTCGTAATCCACCAAATTTATAAACATTTTAGCAACATGATTTGGCAAATTTTAATATTAACTAGCTCGTACGGCAAACAACAATTTATGCATTTCTAACACAATAATTAACCAGCCAATCATGCTCTCAATATCATAAGCCCTTCGATTTCCAAATAAATTAGAAATCTCTTTTCATTTATAAAAACTGCATTAAAAATCATTTATACCCTTGAAATTCCATTCTAAAATTTATTGCTAAATATCCAATATAAAAGTCATAAAAATTCATCATATGTTCATAAAAATGACTTTTAACATATGATTCATAAATTACCGTACATAGAGAATTTAAATCTCTAATCATATTTGCACATCACACAATTATATAAGGCATGATTTCGAGACTAAATCATATTGAAAAGCTTGTTTCCCATTTCTTTTAAAACGCTTTAAATATATATTTTATATATATTTTTCAAACAATTTCTAAAAACAATTTACATTCACAATTTTATAAATTTCTACTAATTCATGCTCTTCACAATTCATTGGCAAATTAAATCTTATATATTCATACATATATATAATTATGAATATTTTAAAATCGACAACCCCTACTCACCTCTAAATAACAGGATTTTACATCGTTATTTTCGTACGCGTATACATTTATTTCTATTTCTCAGTCGCGTGTCTTGTTCAGCACGTCTTCATGACAACGTTCCATTTGAGCTTGAGCCTTTTCTATTCCTCCTAGCTATTGGACCTTGTCCAAGAACCTCTCCAATTTTCCTATTGCGCTAAGCCCAATTTTATTTTCCACTTGGGCCTTGCCCAATTTCATTTTTCTTTTGGGCCTTGCTCAAATTTTATTTTTTACTTGACCCAATTTTTTTTCTCTATTCTTGCATATTCATTTTTCTATTTTCTTTCTTTTTCTTTTTCTTCCTTTTTTTTTCTTTCTTTCTTCACCGTCCAGCCATGTTTTCTTCTTCTTCAACCCGCCACTCACTCACCACCATGGCCTCCTCCGTCGGTGGTGGCTCCTCCACCGTCCCTCCTCCTTTCTCCTCCATTTCTTTTTCCCGTTTCACTCATCGTAGTAGCACTTTTCAGCCCCCAAATTAGTAGAATTTCAGCTCTTGATAATTCTATTTTATAGAATTATTTTATTCTAATTTTGTTATTAAATTTTAGCTAAGTCTTTGGCTTTTAATTATAATTTCTTAATTTTTAGTTATTTTTATATTTAGTTTATTTTTCAGTAAGTTATTTAATTTTATGTTATTTCTTTTAATTTGGTTAATATTTATTAGTTTTTATATTTTTAGTAGGACCTAAAGTAATTGGGCCTAATTTTGGAAAGTAAGGTGTTAAAAGATCTAGAAATCTGCTTGCATATACTTCAGTATTTTAGACATATCTCGAGTTACAGAAATCCAATTGCTGCGATTCTTAGACCATTGGAAAGCTAAGAGATAGAGCTACAACTTTTATGAAGATCACTTTACCCAGTTCTACCTCGAAGATAGAGAAAATTACGTCGAAAAGTAGCTAGACGTCTTGTACTGGGAATGGAAATTTGTAAAGATTGACAAGTGATTTTTGGGCCTCTCATTATGTTTTTAAGCGCTATTAAACCCTAGGTCAACTTAAGGAAGTTTAGGTTAAGTTTGTTAGTATAAATAAGATATTTTTAGACCATTAGAAAGAGGAGAACCTTTGGAGATTCAAGAAGCTAGAAGTTGAAGCGGAAACTTGGAGATCAGAGCGGCAATTATTTTGTTTTCTTCCTTAGCTTTTATTCTTCTTGTTACTCTCAATGGTTGAACTTTATACAATGTTATTTGATTTTTACAATTATGAGTAGCTAATTTTCTTTTTCTAGGATTACAATTGAACTCACATGTAGTTTAAGTTTTTAATCTTTTTCTTACTTATTTTCAATGGGAATTGAATTGTTTATTCCAATTTATTCTTAATGCTTTTGATTGCTTGGCCACCAACTAAATTGATTTAGGAACCTAAACAAACTTGGGAGAGGGAGTTTAGAGTAGACTAAAATTGAGATAGCATATGATCATGTTAAATGATTTGCGTATAGGATAGGGATATACCTATAGGCCATATGTAGCCAGATTAGAGCCTGAACTTAATGAGTCTGTTTTAATTTCAAATCACATAGAGATATAGTGTTTTGGTTAAAATAGATATTTTTATAGGACGAGTCGGGAGACCCTTATAAATAATTTAGGACTCTAGGTTAGCAATTCAGACCATTAAAGTAAATTAAGGAGGAGAGGTAAAATTTAGATAAAGTGTGAGGGATATTGTAATCCTAGGCTTGTTTAATCTGATATTTTCTCCAGTTGTTATTATTTTGATTTTTCTTGTTATTTTAAATTCTAGTTTATTAGTTTTAATTGATTAATTAATTTGAATTATTTGGATAAAATTAAATTATTTTAATTTTAGTAATTAGTAAAGTTTTAGATCAATTCTCCGTGGGAACGATACTCTACTTACTAATATACTGTCTATTCGATACGTATACTTGCGTAGTGAATTTTTAACTGACAGCTCTCAAAATCAATAATTTCCAGCTCACAAATCAACCATGAAAAATAAAAAAAAAATCAATAGCAAACTCACCCATTTTCAGCTCAAAAAAAAATCACAAACTTCCAGCCATAAAACTCACAAAAATTCAGACAGCAAAAGCCTCCAAAAAATCAGCTTTCTCACATCCAAATTTCTAGAATTTTTCAGCCATATAACCACAAAAATTTCAGCTCTCTTACCTCCTTTCAGTGCAGAAAATTTCAGTCTTCATGTATTTCAAAATTGCTGAATTTTGGCCTTTCTTCTCTCTTAGTTTTTCACGATTTTTCTTCTTCTTTGTTTGTCTTTCTTTCTTTGCTTTCTCTTCTCTCTTCTCTTTCTTGCTTAACCGACTTTCCTTCCTTCCTTCTTATCTTTTTTTCTTCTTTGACTTCCTTTGACTGAGCCTCTCTTCCATCATTTCATTTCTTTCTTTTCTTATTTTGTCTTCTTGTTCCTTATTATTTCTTTTGTCTTTTCTTTTCTCCATTTCTCATGGTCGGCCCCTACTCATATCTTATTTCTATTCTTTATTTCCTTTAGTCTTTTATTGACTTTTCCTTCTTCTTTTTTACTTTACATGTCATGCCACTCATCTACATAAAATATTTGTTTGACTATCATTTTGCATGCTTAGCTAACCATGGCTACTTTCTTTCTTCATTTTTTTCTTTTTCTCATGTGGCAATTGACCAAATAAAATTTTATTTTGACTTTTCAACACTTTTTTCCTCTTTTCATCGTCTTAAATATTCATTTAAGCCTTTAATTAACTTAAGATTTAATTAGGCTTAAAATTGTAATAAGAGACCCAAAAATTTAATTGTCAATCTTTATAATTTTCATTCTCGATATATCACGTCTAACCACTTCCCAACGTAATTTTCACTATGGTAGAAACAAAACTGGATAAAGTGATTTTCATCAAAGTTGTAGCTCTGTCTCTTAGCTTTCCAATGGTCCAAGAATTTTAGAAATTGGAGTTATGTAGCTTGAGATATGACGAAAATACTAAAGCATGTACAAAAAATTTCTAAGTTCTTCAACACTTTGCTCTCCAAAAATTAAGTCTAATATTTTTAATTCCTATCCATACTTATTAAATTTCAATTTCCTTCTATTCTTCTTCCTTCACACACATATATATATCAAAATATTGAGATCGCATTCCAACGTGGTGTCATCATAATATTTAAATATTTACTTACTGCGTTAATTCGATTTAATAAAATTCACACGATCTCACTTATGGCATTTCTTTCCAAAATTTCATTCTTACTTCTTCTCCCCTACTTAAATTAGTCATATTTCATTTTTCATGACTAATTTCGACAACATATAAATTATTAATATTTCAATATTAATTTATTAAATAAAATATTATTTTATTCTAAAATTTTTCACTTATTTTCTTTGGTCCCGAAACACATTATTATGTGTCGGTTTACTTCCGAATCATCCGTCAGCTCACTAATTCGTCTCCGACGAAAATACTAATATTTAATTGTAGGTTTTGTGCGTGCGAAACAATTTATTCTTGAGTGTTCCTTAGTACGCCGATTCGCATTAAATGATCATACCTTTGATCAATAAAATCTTATTTGTGTCCAACCAAGGTACGGGGTGTTACACATTTACCGTGAGGGCAACATGGTGGCGGACTACATAGCCAATTATGGTTTTGATTCAGTAGATTCTTATGTTTCTTTTAAATACCTTCTTCCTAAAACGAGAAAATTTTTAATGTATAATATGTTCGGAGTTTGTATTCCACAAATGATCTTAGTTTAATAAAAGAACTACCTTTCTATACAAAAAAAAAAAGTCTTTAGGACTTTGGCTCAACTTGCCATGTTTTCCACTGTATATGCATAATGTAACATGACGTGATACTAATACAATGATGTGATAGTGTCACATGACATTGATATGATGACATAATAGTATCATATGATACTAATATGATGACATGACAATATTAATGTGGAATTGACATGCTGATGTGCCAATGTCACATGACAATACTGATGTGGCAGATTAAGAAAAAAATTTTCAAAACAAAATTTGTGTCATGTCTTATGGATTAAATTAAACAAAAATCTATAGTAAAAAGACCAAATTGAACAAATTTGAAGTGTTTAAAGACTAAATAGAAAAAAATATTTGAAAAATATAAATTTTTAAGTAAATGATACATATACTTATTAATAAGTCAAATGTTTAAGTGTAAAAAATTTATAGTGTTAAGAAATATACATAAATATTTTTTTACTTAATCATTTGATTCCATAATAAGTATATTAATTTATCTATCTTGTAAAAATTAAGTTTGAATTATCTTTTTACAAAAAATAATTAATAGTTTATCTTAGATATATATTTATAGAAAGACAGCATCGTCATTTACACAAACTTTAAAAATGCTTAGAATTAGGGTTTCGTTTTCACAATTATAAAAGGCAATAGTTACTTTTCTTCGTGGCCACCCCTTAGCCTCCTTCTCAATTCTTTGCTTTTCTCATTAGAAGTTTAATTCATTGATTAATTGCTATGAAATTAGGCTAATGATGACAGACTTACTTTTTTGGATTCTAATTTAAATGTAAATTTATTCAAAATTTCTTATAGGATGATTTTATTTAAATTCAAAAACATCAATCAAATTCTGCTAAATTTAAATTTAAATTATTAATTTGGATCTACAAAAAATTTATAAATACAAAATAAAATGGTACAAAATATTTACAATTATATTTAACACTATTAGCCATAAATGTTGTCACAGCGCAATTTCACGAGCCATGACCAGCGCATGAGCCTAATGAGCGTAGCGCACCAAGCCCAAGAAAGCCTATACATTTACATTGCTTAACAGATTTATTAAATCATGCATACACACACATTTCCCTGGGTGTGAACATAGCCAAATCACAATAGCATTATTAGCAACAATATACATGTACTATTCTAGTCATGTTTTTAGCAATTTACATTGCATACACATATTCACATTTCTTGAGTGTATTCACAATACAAAAGGACCCATGCTTCCACCAGAGACATTTACAGGAAATAAGGATTACTATCAAATGCCAGACACATACCCAAGAGACGAACTCACGAGGACTCCTCGATCTAGGATCCAGTAGTCTCCTGATCTGAAATCATGAATTTTTAAAAACGTGAGTACGAAACTCAGTGAGTGAATATTAGAAGGGAACAAGCACTAATAATAGGAAGAGTTAAGAACCATGATGCACTCATTTAAAAACGAGTCAATGTTCATCAAACCCCCATTTTTCCTTAACTCGAAATTTATTATATATTCAAGGATAAAGTATCCATGAATTTACGACATTCATTCTAGCAAGATAGCATAATCGACAGTTTATCACAAACGGTCACCGAACAAGGGTTTCACATACCATACAAACCACATTTTCCATTATGCATATTATATCACGCATATATACATATAAAATCACATGTAATCACATACACTGCCAAGACTTCAGCGTCCCTGGTGGTAAAAGCAATAATTATCAAAGCACTCGGCAAGGGGAATCACTCAGCATCCCTTCCAAGCTCTTGGGTAGAAAGTACTTATCAGAGCACTTGGCAAGAGGTATCACTCAGCATCCCTTCCAAGTTTCTAGGCATAGAATTACTCGACAAGGGTATCACTCAGCATTCCTTTTTGCACACCATTACAGGCATTTGCATTATCCACTTTGCACACCATTACAGGCATGTGCATTATTCACTCCACATGTGCACGGTTACATCAAGTTCACATAAATTTCTTAACAATACAAGTAAGCATCATATAGATGAGCATAATTCAGCACAATCAAATTTCACATCAGTGAAAATAATATTTCACAAAAAGCTTGTTCCAATGGTACCCATTCTTTTTAAAGAAGATTGAATAAAATCATTCAAGCATTTTATTCAATTACGTTCATATTTCCCAAAAACCATTTTGAAATGCAAATTCACTCAGTGTTTTTAGAAGTCGAATTCGGGCACTTCGACTACTAATCCTCGAGTACGATTTTCTTGCCTTTATTAGAGGGTTGACCACCTTGACAAATTGCACAATCAATAAATCACTACGATTGTGCTAATTAGGTATAAAATTAACCTAATTTCTATATGGATGCATGGAATACTCAGTTAACCGCTTAAACGCGGTATTGACCTAATTCAACCGATTACCCGGTAAATTAGCCAACACGTCCAATTTAATTCCAAATTGCTCCATTCTTTTTCTAATATCTCAATGCACCAAATACCATTCAAATAACACCAATTTCAGAATTAAAACCCTCACATTTCTTCATAGAAAAATTCTATCATTTGGTGCACTAGCACCGTGATTTTTCCTACTTAATTTTCTCACCTCAATTTATCATTTTCCATGTCATTTCCCTTGAAATAAAAACAATCCCTCATTGATGCTCAACATAAAAGGTTCGCCCAATGAAGGATTCTAGGGAAAATGAATATTTTTCTTGTGGTTTTGCTTATAAACATAATTAACTATCTCTAAACATCGACATAACTCAAAATCAAGTCAATCCAACATCATTTCTCTCTCCATACCCATTTGACCAGCCATGGTTTTCTCATGAAAGCATGCTTTTCAATCATGAAAATTAAGAGAAAATGCATGGGAAAAATAAATCTCAAGCTTAATCGGAGAAATCTTACCTTTTTCACTTGATTTCCTTGAAAATCCACACTTTTCTCTTGAATTTCTTTCCACCTAGGGTTTGTTCTTCTTTTTCCCTTTGTTTTCTTGCCAAGGCCGACCCTTATGAGAGAGAAATGGTGGTGTGGGCTGATTTTTATGCCTTTTTATAAAGAAATAATAAAATACTAAAGGCATGACACATGGCATTTCCTTATTGGCTCAATTTTTAAATATTTGACTTTTAATTCTTAAATTCTCAACCACACAATTCTCATATTTATCCATTCCCACCATAAATAAAGTCCACCAATTTGACAAGTATTGGGGGTGAAAATTACCGATTTACTCCAAGTGTGGTAAAATTACGATTTTGCCCCTATACTCCGAAAATATTGAGAATTTAAAATTTTTCACTGCCAAACCTTATATTATACTCCATATAATCAATTTTGATCAAATGTAGTCAAAATCTTTTTTAAAAATTTCCATTTTGTCCTTAAATGGTAAAATGACCATTTTACCCCTGATCGGTCAATTTTTTCGATTGACTCCAAATTAGACCTCAAACTCCGAATCACCCTTTTAAATTATTCTATGGGTTTTAGAATTCTCAAATTCCTCTTAGAATTTCTATTTGAACTAGTTCGAGGCTCAGTTTAACTTGGTTGTGCCACTCGGTACAATACCGTTTTGTAATGAGCTTGACTAGGTCTCACAAATGTAGTATTTAATCTAAGAAATTTTAACTTAAAAAATATAACTTGAAATATTAAACAAAATAAATACATAAAAAATAAACAAAAAAATTGAAGGGGTGAAGTAGCTCAAATTTTATTAGTGCAATGAGAAGTTTGTTATACTCAAATTAAACAAGACAAAACGAAGAATTATTTTTATAATTATTGCTCCATATCTACCTTTCTTATTTTTTTTAAAAGAAAAAAAATTAGAAACAATGAGGCTCAAACACATATAAATGTTGTAATTAGATGACTATTTGGTCTTTAAATTAAAAGAATTTAAGAAAAAAAATCAAAATCAGAAACATAAATCAGTCATAATTGCCTTAATCTCATAACAATTAAACGATGAATTAGACTGAGAAAAACAAAGAAATGAGAAGAAGACTGAAGAGTGGCCAAAGAAAAGAGTAACTATTGCCTTTTATAATTGCAAAAACGAAACCTTGATTTTAAGTGTTTTTAAGGTTTGTTTGAATAATGATACTGTCTTTCTATAAGTATATATCCAAGATAAAATATTCAAAAAATTTTTTATAAAAAGGGAATTCAAAGTTAATTTTTGCAAAATAGATAAATTAATCTACCTATTATGGAATCAAATGATCAAGTAAGAAATTATTTATATATTTCTTAACACCATAAATTTTTCACATTGAAACATTTGGCTTATTAATAAGTATATGTATAATCTACTTAAATATTTGTATTTTTTAAATATTTTTTTCAATTTAATCCCCAGACATTTCAATTTTGTTCAATTTAGTCCCTATGATATGGCACAAAAATTTTTTTCTTGATCTGCCACATCAACATTGCCATATAGCACCGACACATCATCATATTAGTGTCATGTCATCATATAGTGCCACATGGACTCACCATGTCATCACATCGATGCCATATGGCACTACCATGTCATCATGGTAGTGCCATGTCAATGCCACATCAGCGTTGATGTCATCTCCTTTAATAACAAAATTAGATGTCATTAGAAAGATGGACTACATTGAAGCAATTTTCAAAATCTAAAGACGAAATTGCTTCAATTTTGAGTATAAGGACTACATTGAACAAAATGCATAAATACAAGGACTTGGTGGGTATTTTGACCTTGACAAAACATAAAGTTATATGATAATTCTAAGATATAAAGTTATTTGGACTTAATTTTAATAATAATTAACTTAGTTCTTGCAATAATGCATAAAAATTAATTAGATTTTATCTAATTATTTTAAGTTAGTTAATCTGATCTTAGTTAAATTTGTGCTTAAATTGATGTTAATGTGTTTAAGATAAATTATTATTGATTTATTTGTACCTTTGTAGGTATTTATTGAAGGACTTTTAATGGAAGAATAAGAGAAGTTTTGAGGTGTAGACTTCTATTGCATATATCTTGGTATTTCGACCATAACTCTTTTTACAGAACTTCAAATGAGGTGATTTGACCATTAAAAAGTTAAGAGAAAAAGATACAACTTTCATGTTATCCACTTTGCCTAGTTCGGCCAAAAAAGTGGTTAAAAACTTTGTCAAAATTGATGCACTGTAGCAGTCCTAAAGATATGCTGTAAGACACGTAGTCTGATAAGGAAATCCTAGTTGCAATTGACTTTTTTCTTCACCCAATTTGGTCTAATTTCAAAGCTCTATAAAAATAACATGTTGGAAAACTTTTGGAGGTACAAAGCACCAAATTTAAAGCTGAGAATTAGCTACAAAGTCATTGAAAAAAGTCTCATTGAAATTGAGAAGAAATCAAGGGATTCAAGAAGATTTGGAGATCAAGATTACAATTCTCGGGTTTCTTTTATCTTTTTGTTTTTTTTTTATTTTCTTGATTTGGTTTCAATGTTTAAACTTAATTTGATGATGATGTGTGACTTTATGGGGAGTTAAATTGTTTATCTCAGATTATGATTGAACTCAATACATAATTTGAATTATTTATGTCTAAATTAACCTAGAAACCTAAGTTAAACATTGATGAAAGAGACTTAGGTAGACCTTAAATAAAATAACATATGATCAAATACACGTAGTTGATTAAGTGGTTTGATTTGCATATAGGGTAGACATACACCTATAAGTCATATGTAGTCAGGATTAGAGCACGAACTTAATAAATCTTTCTTCAATTTAATTTGCATAGATATAGAGTAAGTTAATTGGGAAAGATATTTTTATGAGAACCTTGACAGAGACTGTAAATAAATTAAGACTCTAGGTTAGTAACTTAATCCATTAAACTAAGTTAAGAGAGAAACACACAATATTCAGATGAAATATTGAGAGATATCATAAACTTAAATCTAGTAGTCAAGCAAGTTTAATAAAGTAATTTTGCTGAGTAATTTTAGATTAGTTTTAGTTTTTAAGTTTGCTAAATTTATTTTTTTAATAATTTAATTTTTATTGTTTGAATAAAATTAGGATGTGTCAATATTAGTACTTAACAATAGGAATTAAAACAATTTTCTGTGAGAACGATACTTTACTTCATTATTATATTACTTGTTTATGATACATGCACTTGCTTGAGAAATCAACAATAAGTTTTTGGTGTCATTGTCAGGGAATTAATTTTTAATTTTTTCTTGCTAATATTAATACCAATCATTCTTAATCTTGATTAGAACTTTTCTTTTCTTTAATTTTTTATGTACTTTTGATCGTTATGTGCGAAGAACTCGAAATTTAGAAATAGTTCCTTTTAATCTAGAAATTGAAATGACTTTTCGCAAACTTCAGAGGAAAATCAACAAGTTTTTACTCCAAGTAAAACAATGGCTGATCAACAAAGGGAAAAGACCAAATCTTTAAGGGAATATACTGTCCCACTTGTACAAGGTCTCCACTCTAGTATCCAAAGACCTACTATTCAAGCCAACAACTTTGAAATTAAATCAACAATCATTTAGATGATTTAAATTTCTGTTTAATTTATGTGTTTGTCTAATGATGATCTTAATGCTCATACTGTAAATTTTTTGAAAATTTGTGACACATTCAATGCTAATGGTGTTACTAATGATGCCATAAGGTTGAGGCTTTTCCCTTTTTCATTAAGAGATAAAAAAAAGCTAGTTAAATTTGCTTTTTGCTAGTTCTATTAGTACTTGGGATGATTTGACTCAAAAATTCTTAGCAAAATTTTTTTTACCTGCCAAGACAACAATGATGTGAACTGATATCACTTCTTTCATGCAATTTGATTTTGAATCATTATATAAGGCTTGGAAAAGGTATAAGGATTTGTTAATTCCATAATCATCAAAAATTATGATTGATATGCATTCGAGCATTTGGCTCATTGGTTGGTACATAATCTCCCTGCTTAAAGAGTAGGGTTCGAATCCCCTCTCCCTCAATTATAAAAAAAAAATTATGATTGATATATATAATTTTTACCAAGTATATATTCAATCTTTAGTAAACTTCCACAATGTCCATGTACATTCATTTTCATTATTGTATAAAAAGAAATCAATTTTGAAATTACTGTTTTAAATTCATATTTCAGAAAGAAGTGTTAATAATTTTCAATAAGGTTTTTTGCGTTCCCACCATGGAAAACGAAAAAAGTGTAGTACTCCGGCCCAAATGACATTTGGGTTAATATATCTACGTTGTATCAGAGTGTGACAAATAGGCTTTTCAAGTTAATTAAAAATAATTGGATCCAAACCATAGTTTATACTTAGGGTTTATTAGAATATAAGTTAGGATTAATATAATGGCTCACTTAAGTTTAACAATCACTTTCCATTTGGTTGAGAAAACAAATGTTTTAAAGTGAATTTCACAAAAATCTCTCCGTGGTAAGATTTGAGGATTTTTAAGAACAAGTTTGGAAAATAAAAATTAAAGGTCATTGCTAAATCCATCATTACAAGATAAGTAAAAAAAAAAAAAAACCCTCTTTCTAAATCGAAGAAAAATACTTGACTGATTTAGAAGGATTTGGATTAAAATTGAGAAGGAAATCTGCTAGAAGAATCGAGCTTCATATACTGTACCGTCACTTTAAGTTTGGTTCTATACTGATTTATAGAAGTTTTGCTATTTGAGTTGTATATGGTTTAAAAGCTACATGAATTTATTTTTTGATGAACTAAATGGAAGTGGATTTTGAGTTTCCTATGTAAAGATACATTTTTTTTTAAAGACAATGCAAATTGCCTAGTAGCAACACCGGGGGCAATTTTGAAAGTTTTTTGCACTTTTCTTTTAGTGAACTAAGTGTTGCAATTTATGTGGTTAGAAAGCTTATTAAGTATAGTTTCAAGCGCATTAAACCAATCTCAATTTCAAGTTTCATAGCTTAAGATATGGTCATTTTAGTGGATGATGTGCAAGCTGTCTAGATTTTTGATTTAAGAGAGTTTTGATTATTTTATATAATTTCAAGTGATAAACAGATTTTAGAGAATTAGATTGCTGCTAGTATGTTTAAATTATTATTATTAGACTTTTGATTATTTTGATAGGAAGTGAGTTTGTTAGAATGAAGGGAGGTAAGTATTTCTTCACATATTTTACTTTCAAGGGAGGTAAGGTATATATATATTGCTTAAAAAGAATTGAGCATTTTATTTCATTATTTTCAATATATGAAAATAGGATTAAGCATATGATTATTTTTTATTTTGAACTTATTCAAATGATGAACATTGATTTATGAATAATTTGATTTATTTATATGATGAATATTATTTTATGAATGTTTTGGTTTATTGACGAGTATTGATTTATGAATGAAATGAAATATTTTGTTATTTTAAAAGAATGTTTTAAAAGTTACAAAATAACTTTTGAAAAGTGAGATAATTGACCCTAAAACTAGTTCTATGCCTTTGCTAATAGATCATAGTAGTTAACACATGACTTTTTTAATGAGTTATAGTAATTAGCATACAACTCTCTAATGGGCACAGTAATTAGCATAGAGTCTTACTAATGAATTATAATAGTTAATAATGACCATGAAAATAATTTGTTAATAATTACTAATTCCAAATTCATATTTAAGAAGTGTTTATAATTTTGAACAAGGGATTTTGTGTTCCGACCATGGGAATCGGAGAAAGAGCCACTAATGGTAGGACAAGAATATCATTAATCATTAAAAGTCCTTAAGACTCTAGCTCAACTTGCCATGTACTTGCATAACGACTTCAACTACTAGGTTTTATCCGCTGACTATTAACCACTGCATTAAAAGAATGAAAAAAAAAAACACGAAAGTTCACGGAGAAAAGTCAAGTCGACACCAAGGAATTATTCGAGTGAAAAAAAGGGTTCATGAGACGTGAAAAAAGAAGGGTTCATGCTAACTCCCGCGCTTTATAGTTTGTCTTCAGATAGTTTTCGATCGTTCCAAATCTCACTTGAAGGTGGAAGTATTGGAAGATGCCAAGAAAGCTTGAGTTAGGAGTAGGTGGAAAAGAAATTAAATATACTATATTTATCCTTTTTAATATATGTTGCGTTAGTGGTTGCAAAATGTGATAGCTTAATTATTAGGTAGCACACATGAATGAAAATGAAATGGAATCATTTGTTCTCTTTCTGGTTAACAAGAGATGGAAGTGAACCTAGTTGCTTTATCATCAACAATTTAATATAAAAGACATTTCGCTTATTGGTGCCCCACCAAATCTTTAGAATATAAATTTGAGATTAAGGTTAAAATATTAAAATCGATGCAACATTCTTCTTAAAAGAAAAACTATACAATAAGTAAAGAATTTCAGTTACTTTACTAGTTACTTCAATTTGGCTTGTTCATTATCAACTTCAAGTTTAAATATTTAACTAGATTTTTTATAAAAAAAAACATAATTTTATTACTTTTAGTCATAATCCAAATAACTGTGAACTTTATAAATTACATAAAGTAAAAGACAAAAAAACCCAATTCCAATAGGGCCCAATTTTGAGATAATTGGGATAAGTTGGAGTCTTAAACAAAGCTCAGCCCATGCTCGCAATTGTAGAGCCAGTCGAGAGAATCAGTTATATCACTCCAACTCTTATCAAGACATCTAATTCAATACAGAATTCATGTTAGAATGAAAACAAATTAATCTTGTGAGGACACTAAAGCAAACTAAACACCCCCCTAACCGTTAAAATTGCTCACACCTTATACCTTCATTCACCAAAGCAAACTAAACACTGCCTAACTGCTCACACGCTAAATCCAACACCACCTCCCTCACTCCCATCTCACCATTCCCTTCAAGCCAAACGTGTGTGATTTTCCAAGTAGTTGAGCTAATGGAATTTCTATTCAATATATTTATGAAAAACCTTCCTCAATGGCCAGAAGATAAAGAAGAATCTCACTCTGAAGCATCATAAAAGCAGTCATCCCTTTTGTGTTTCCTTGCAAAACGCCTAACCTTTCTAGCCACTTTATCTACATGATATTGCTCATGACACATTAAACACACATCACAGAGAGAAGAACCTCACAAAATCTCATGAGCCACCCAATTCCCCACTCCCCCTCCCTCCTTGAACCAGCCAGACCTTGGGGAACAACGCTCCATAAACATAAAACAACAATTCCCCACTCCCCCTCCCTTCTTAAACCTGCCAGACCTTGGGGAAGAATGCTTCTAAAGATAAAAACAACAAATACGAATCTGAGGCTAGAGCAAAAGTCACGCACACGAACCTAAACCTTCTACCATAATCTATCTGATTAAATCCCTATCCCTTCTCCAACAAAGATTCTCAAGGGGATTCATGAAAAAGAAAACAGATTGACATCTCCTTGTCTCAATGAAAATCCTTGAGGGAACTTTACGTTCGCTAGATTGATGGTTATGGCTTTTACAATTGCTACATGGACTATACCAAGTCTCACTCTAATAAGAACCAATAGATTAGCGGCGATGAAGAGAAAACAGGGGAACATGAAACGCACGTACATATTCATACTCATGCAACTCATGGCCACGCTCATGACTCGGTTTCTTTGGTTGATCGCTCCGATTTGTTAGAGAATGCCTATCAGATAAAATCTTATCAGCAAAAAATTCAAAAATTATGAAAAGTTCAAATACTTAGCCAACGTACTCAATCTTGCCAATAGATTTAAGTTCTCCATAAATCTCTCCTGCTTTTGTTACAACAACCTCAACAATTTTATTATTATTTTATCTCTAAAAGTTTATATTGTAATAGATTTTTCTTATATTTAGGACTCTTTAAAATGCAGATAAACTCGTACTGCTCCTTATATATATTTTGATTGTGAATAAGAAATTATTGAACACAAATTTTTCAAATTTTGTTATGGTATCAGAGCCTTATCTCTAACAAGTTTTTTTTTTTACTAAAATGACTTCTAATTCGTCTACTGATAACTCATCAATTGCTGTTGATTCTTCCAATCCTACCAAAAATTTAATAACAATTAATGCTGCTGCTCAACTACCTCTCAAACTCATGCCACTTAATTATTTCTTATGGAAGGCTCAATTTAATGCTCTTTTGTTCGGCTTGGATCTTATTGGGTATCTTGATGGCACTTTTCCCTGTCCTTATGCAACAGTGGTTCAGAATGGTAAAATAGTTTCAAATCCATATTATCTTCCATGGTGTTGTCAAAATCAGCTGCTTCTTCATGCAATCTTTAAATATTTAAATGAGGGGGTCATTCCACTTGTTTCCTCTACCAAAACCAGCAAAGAGGCTTGGACTCATCTTTCCCGTCTTTATTCCAAGAGATCGACAACTCATATTATTCATCTTAAAGACAAGCTTCCTTCAATTACTCATGGATCTTTTTTTATTGCTGACTTTCTTATTTCCATTAAACAGATTGCAAATGAACTAACTGTCCTTGGTGATCCACCAAGTGATGCTAATCTCCTTGTATACACCACTCGTGGTCTTAGTCCTACCTACAATGAACTTATCACTGCCATGAGGACTCGAGACACTGTTGTTCCATTCAAAGAATTGTTTGATAAAATCATTAATCATGAAACTTTCTTTCTTTATAATGAAAAACAATATCCTGATCCTACTCCACCAACTGCAAAACTAGCCAAAACATTTTTTTCATCCTATCGTCCTCCTAAGTCTTTATCTCCTTCCTCTACACCTAGTTTACTTCCTAATCTTGTTTTTGCAAATAAACAATATAAACCTACCAACTGTTATAATTCCAATTCCAATTCAATTGTTTGTCAATTTTGCAGTAAGCACGGTCATGATGCCAAAATATATTTTAAACTGTTTCCTCAGCTTCGATCACAGTGTCCACAACGTCCTACTGCCAATCATGTTACCACTTCTTCCTCAGCTCCTAATCAATGGCTAGTCGATTTTGGTGCATATCATCATGTTACCTCAAATATGTCTAATCTTTCTCTTCATCAACCTTATGAGGGCCCAGATGACATTCAAATTGGTGATGGTTTAGGTTTAAAAATAACTCACACAGGCTCAATTTATTTTCCTTCATCTTTCAATTTATCTAATGTTTTGTGTGTCCCATCTATTAAACAAAATTTAATATATGTTGCTAAATTTTGTCGAACTAATCAAACCTCTATTGAATTTTTTTCATCTTATTTTCTTGTCAAGGATCTTTGTATGGGGACTTTTTTACTCTGTGGAAAGAATCAGCATGATCTTTATGAATGGCCGACTACAGAAGGTGCAACTAAAAATTTTGCCATGGCTTTTTCTACTGGCGCCATTCCTTCAACATCTCTAGTGATTTGGCATGGGCGTCTTGGACATCCATCTCTAAAAACAATTAAATCTCTTGTTCATTCTAGTTTAATTTCACTTTCAACACATCTGCCCTTAAACCTTTTCTATGACTCATGTTTATGTAATAAAAGCCAACATTTTCTTTTTGGTGAATCAACCTTAGAAAGTAAGGGGCCTCTTGATTTAATCTACACTGATGTTTAGGGACCTTCTCCTATTCAATCTGTTGATGGATTCTATTACTATGTCATCTTTGTTGATAACTTTACAAAGTATGTTTGGTTATATCCCTTGTGCTTAAAGTCTAATGTGTTTACTATTTTTCATCAATATAAAGCTGTGGTTGAGAAATTTTTTAAACATTCCATTATCTCTGCTTACTCAGAAGGTGGTGGAGAATACATTGCTTTAAAAGATTTCTTATGCACAATGGGTATGCAACACCTCAAAACACCACCTCACACACCTCAATATAATGAGACTGTTGAACGACGTCATAAACACATAGTGGACATTGGATTAACTCTTCTTCATCAAGTTAAACTACCTTTTAAATATTGGTCTTATGTTTTTCAAATAGTTGTCTACTTAATCAATTGTCTTCCTACTCCTATCATTAATTTTTCTTCTCCTTATGAAAAATTATTTCACAGAAAACCCAATTACAACAAATTAAGAGTTTTTGAGTGTTTGTGCTTTCCTTGGTTGAAACCATATAATTCTAATAAACTTGAACCCAAGTCTTCTCCGTGTATTTTTCTTGGCTATTCATTTAATCAAAATGCATACCTTTGTTTGGATATCACAATAAAAAAGATCTACACTTCTCGTCATGTTCGATTTATTGAAACTGAATTTTCTTTGTCTAAAACTTTTGCCACTAAGTCCTATAATCTCTATGCACATACTTGGTATCCTCCTATCAATGTCTTTCTATCACAAAAACCGTCCCTACCCACCACTGTGTCTCAAACATTAGCAACAACAGCCACAACAACTCCATTGCATACTCTATCGCAGCCACTCACAACTTCATTGCCATCTTCTTCTGTTGGGTCAAGTATCTCCATTACTAATTATTTTCCTTTAACTACTATCTTTTCTTCATTTCCTTTATCTAATTCTTCTGGAGCAGATGTTACTTATTCAAATCCTTTAGTCGCACCTTCAATACCTCCTCCTTCAACAACCTCAACTTCTTCAATTCCGAAACCTCCATCTCACACCATGATTATTCGCTCTAAAAATAACATTTTCAAACCCAAACGTCTTTATCCAACATCTAATAAACATCCCCTTCCTTATTCTATTAAACCAACATGTGTCACACAAGTAATTAAACAAGTTGAATGGAGGCAAGCCATGTCAGATGAAACTATAGCACTTCTTCGAAATGGAACATAGGAACTTGTTCCTCCTTCATCTTCTCAAAACGTCATTGGATGCAAATAGGTTTTTCGAATCAAACGGAATCTCGATGGTTCAATCTCCAGGTACAAAACAAGTCTTGTTGCCAAAGGCTTTCACCAACGCCCTAGTATTGATTTTCATGACACTTTTAGTCCGGTTGTTAAGCCAACAACAATTCAACTTATTCTTACTCTTGCATTATCCAATAATTGGCCATTTCGTCAATTAGATGTTAATAATGCCTTTCTACATGGTACATTGTTTAAAGAAATTTATATGTAGCAACCACCGGGTCTTGTTGATTAGAATAATCCAATTTTCGTTTGTAAATTACGAAAGGCAATTTACGGACTTAAACAGGCACCACGAGTTTGGTACACTGAGTTAAAAGGCTTTTTACTATCCTATGGTTTTGTTAACTCATGAAGTGATGCCTCACTCTTCATCTATCATAACAATGCCATTACACTCTATTTTTTGGTCTATATAGATGATTTAATGGTCACCGGCAATGACAACAATTTTCTTAAAGGTTTCCTGCAAACGTTGGCCACTCAATTTTCTATCAAAGATCTTGGTGACCTTAATTATTTCCTTGGTATTGGGGTACTTTTGACTAAGTCTGGTCTTCTTCTCACTCAGCACAAGTACATCCGTGACTTACTAGAACTCACAAACATGGTTGGTGCCAAGGAATGTACCATGCCTATGTCCTTTAGTCAGTCCTTTCAGCTTCATGATGGCTCTCCACTAGCAGACACAACTAAGTTTCGTCAAGTAATTGGCACTCTCCAATACTTATCACTCACTCGGCCCGATGTCTCTTATGCAGTCAACAAGCTGGCTCAGTTCATGCATTCCCCTACCGAGACTCATTGGTCTGCAGTTAAGCGTATCCTACGTTACTTAAAATACACAATTTATCATGGTCTCTTTCTTCGATGCCACCAACAATTTTGTGTCAGTGCCTTCACATATGTAGACTGGGCAGGCAATTGTGATGATTGAACATCCATATCTGCGTACATTGTCTATTTGGGTGGTAATGCGATTTCTTGGTGTTCTAAAAAGCAAAAGTATGTTGCTCGTTCGTCAATAGAAGTGGAATATTGAGCTCTTGCTTCTTGTGCTGCTAAGGTTCTTTGGATTCAAAACTCACTTCGTGAGTTGCATGTTAAGTGTTTATCATCTCCACAAATTTTTTGTGATAACATAGGAGTAACATATCTCTCTATTAATCCTGTGTTTCACTCTCGCATGAAACATATTTCCATTGATTACCATTTTGTTCATGATCATGTCGCTTGCAGGTCCTTTAGTGTGTCCCACATCTCGTCAAAAGATCACCTTGTTGATGCTCTTACAAAGCCCTTATCATCCATCGTTTTTCGTCAATTGCGATCTAAGATCAGTATCTCCAATGGGAGCGTTGTTTTGCTAGAGGCTGTTAGAGAATGTCTATCAAATAAAATCCTATTAGCAGGAAATTCAAAAATTATGAAAAGTTAAAATACTTAGTCAACGTACTCAACCTTGCCAACAGATTTAAGTTCCCCACAAATCTCTTCAACTTTTGTTACAACAACCTCAACAATTTGATTATTATTTTATCTTTAAAATTTTATCTTGTAATAGCTTTTTCTTATGTTTAGGACTTTTTAAAATGCAGATAAACCTGTACTACTCCTTTTATATATTTTTTATTGTGAATAAGAAATTATTGAACACAAATTATTCAAACTTTGTTACGGTTTATTTGAGCTTCTTCGACACCAAGTAGTGTCTCTGTATAAACTAAAGATGTCTAAGTTTTTCCTGTTTAGTAAATCATATTGCAGAAAATTGGTGGAAGTAATTTTGAATTCTTTTCTTTAGCTTAAGCCTTAAGATATGAATAGCCATCAGACTGATATTTGATCAAATTTCAATATATAGAAATTAATTTGAGATTATTAGTATTAATTTTGATAATTTATATGTTTTGTAGGTTTTGGAGTTGCGAATTTTTGTTCACTCAGTGATAACCTTAGAGCTGCATTTCTTGCTGTATGTTGATGTAGGCATGGAATCCATCATTAAAGTCACTGTCGCAAGTCACTATTGCAGATAACATTGCCACAAACCCTGTGATGGAAACTTGTGCCATGGGTTCTCTTTCAAGCAACTAGAGGATAACATGTCGAAGGAGTCAGGCAGGATGTGCCTAAAACCGGTTGCTAAAATGATACCAGCAGCAAAACACTTGACGATTACAAACAGATTTCTATCGGTGAAGAGCTGGGATTGAACGTGTGAATAGCTAGTTCTAATAGTGGTCGCTTCTTTCCCATAATTCTTTTGTCATTCAACTTTTTCGTATTAGTCTACATCTCTCTATAATACTGCCACCACAGTCCATAGACATTACTGTTAGCAGTTTTATTTCACCGGTCTCTCTCTTTATCAACACAATGGGTTTACTTTTTATATACTGCAGTGCCATAAATTTCTATTTCTTAGCCCCATGGGTCAAAAATCCCAAAACATTCTCTTCATTCTCTTAAATGGTTCGAAATCTGAGAAGGGAGGACAAAAATAATGATAATTTTGAATATGAATTTAAAAAAAAAAGATTTTATGTGTCTTGTTTTTAATTAAAAATATTTTTTATTAATATGACATGTTCTTTGAACCAGATTGAATAGGATATTCTAGGCTTTTAATATCCTATCCAAAGCCTAACTCTTTATTTATTAAAATTGTTTTTTTAATTTTTTTGTATTAGAAAACACACTTATATCCATTTTATTTTTATTACTTTAATCATAATCCCCTTATTATTAGACTCTTTTTAAAGTAAATAATCAGTTCTTATCCATTTCCTTTCCATAGATCTGTGAACTTTTTTTAAGATCAATTTTAATATTTAGTAACTAGCTAAAACCTTAATTAATTTCAATCCAAGTAGCAAAGCTATACTTAATTTAAATGTGATATTGTTTTTTAATGTTCAAGGTTGAACTATATTTGTTCTTAGAATAAAAAACCCAACATTAGTCAATGACTTTAATTAAACTATTTAGAATTGTTAAAGAAATTATTTTTTTCTTAAGTTTTTAATTTCTACTAAATTTTTTTATTCATTTTAAACTCAAAATGAGACATATTTTTGTATTTTAAAATAATCTCCTTTTTTATTATTTTTTTTGAAATATCATAAATCAGTCAAACAAATATATAAGACTTAATTATGCTAATTTAACACTAAAAAAAATTAAACTGATGCACTATAATAAAACTCCCTTAAGTTTGAATTACTCAAAAAATACGAGTTTCAAATATCGATCGAAATACTCCTAGCCAATTAAACACACAATAATAATATTTCCTTACAAGGAATTCAAAAATTTATTAATTAATTACATTAATAAACATCTTAGCTCCTTCAAATTATAATCCACGTCTTGGTACTAGAAGTCCAACAAAAGGCCCAAGAAGCCAAACCCTAAAATCCTTCTAAGCGCTTTCTCTCTTCAAAGGTTTAACTCCTCAGCTTCAAGACCCTAGCGCCGCATCTACTCTCCGCTGCGACCATGGTAATCTCAAAGCCGCTCATCTTTTCCTCTTACACTCCACGTTCGATATCAGCGATTCAGTTCGCGTTATTTCATTTTCAGGCTTTGTTCATATTTTTCCTTGTTATGTTTAACCATTATAATCTGATTTGGGTTGTTTTTTAGGTTCTCCAAAACGACATTGATTTGTTGAATCCTCCAGTGGAGCTTGAGAAGAAGAAGCACAAGCTCAAGCGTCTCGTTCAGTCTCCGAATTCCTTCTTCATGGTAATATATATTGGTATTTAACCTTTTTTTCCTTATTTTCGTATCATGATTTGTTGTACATGGTGGATTAACTTGGTTCGGTTTTGCTCTCTTTGAAGGATGTTAAATGTCAAGGCTGCTTCAACATGTAAGTTTAAGTTGGATTTTAGATTTATAGTTTTAAATATGTAATTATTTATATATTTCATTTTTTTAATTTGTGTGTTTATATTCTTTTTGCAGAACGACTGTATTTAGCCACTCTCAAACTGTGGTGGTGTGTGGTAACTGCCAGACGGTTCTATGCCAGCCTACTGGTGGTAGAGCTAGACTCACCGAGGGATGCTCTTTTAGGAAAAAGGGTGATTAAATCTGATGGCTATGCCTGGAAGAAGAGTTTTGTATGTTCCCATTCTGGGTATCTTTTTGATGTGTTAAAATGTCTTAATTGTAGTAGCAACATCAAGGATTTAGAAAGACTATTTGTTATTGTTCTTAATTTAGTGGATGATTTTGTTTTAATGAATGTTTTGAGTTGATTTTGATTGGTTTTCTGGTCCTGATATAAATATCTTTGTTGGCTCTGGTTAGAATTTACTTGTTCCGATTCGATGCTTCTAATTATAAAGACTTTGGATTGGAATAACTAATTTTGATGTTGTATCGAAGCTGTGATTGTATTGGCAGATTGTATGATTGATAGGTGGTGGAGATATAGGATGGTTAAGAGAATAAAGTTACTGATTGAGTAGATTACACCATTGTTTTATTTTAATTTCACATGCCATTCAAAGTGTGATACACTGGTAGGGCAAAATTTATTTGGCCATAGTGACAGCTTAGTATGTCTTTGAACCTTGTTTGTATTAGCTGATTGCTGTATGATAAAAAGCATACAGAAAAGACTCCACATTTAGATAGATTTTGTAATTCTTTGCTGCTGCAGTTTCGTCACAATCTCTATGCCATTAATAAAGACTGTGTCTGTTTTTCCTTATTAAACATGCGGGCACAACATAGTTCATGCTAGAATCTACTAATGATTTCTACTGCAGATCTGAGGGTGTTTTTGCATTTTATATTATTCTATTTGACTCTGTTTAGTGAGATGACATGAGTTATTGGTAACTGGGAGAGTTGTAGTGGAGCGTGAATGTAGTAGCAAACAGCATGTATCTCTGCCGTGTTTGTTATGAGTTTTTGCATGGGAGGGGTCGTATTATGCTAGTTGTTGATGTTTGATTACATTTGATGTAATTTATGATAACTCTAATGGATGCCCCGGTTATACGTTATTAGTGAACTGTTTAAGCAAGTTTTTAGTGTTTCTGGTTATCGCACATTAGTTGCAGAATTAGCTTTGCCTAAGGGCTGAGTTTCGAAAAATGACAGTACATTCAACCGGCTGCACCATATTATGTTGGGACAAAAGTTGTAGAAGAATGAGTTACATCGTTTTAGATTGCGATGATGGATATGTTGCTAACTGATAATTTCACTAGTGTGGAACTGAAGTCGCCATAACTTTTCAGTTAACGTTTGACATGAGTCCGCCAATTATTAATTTGCCTGCAAATGTGGCTATTGTGTAAAACTCAGGGCACGATATTAGGACTAGTTAAGATGATTGTAAAAGGCTTACTGGATTAGAGTTAAGCCGTTGCGAATGTGTAGCTTTGTTATCTACACCAGTTCCTTGCCTGGCAATTAAGCTAAAGTAGCTGCAAAGTGAACTAGATTTGATGAACAAAGAACAACCTCGGGAACATGATGAACGTCGAGGAGCCTGAGCAGAATTTTTGCAGATGCGCTAGAGGATTTGGACTCCCTAACTAATCTATTCGTAGAAGGCTTATCAGTGTAATTATAGAAATGAAGAGATGTAGAATGTGGCCTTCTTGAGCTGGTAGGCTGAAGAATTTCAAGCAATATCTGAGGTGGCCTCCTGAAAATTTTTTTTGCAAAAAAAGTGAAATTACTGCGATAAAAAGAGTGAACAAGTTTTAAGTAAATCTTACGGTGGGCTGTCTGGGGCGGTCCAAACTCGTCAATGGACTTGTCATTTTTAATTATAAAACAAGAAAAATATTTAAATGAATATTTTAGATATTGTACTTTATAACCAATCTAGAACAACAGCCCTGTGGGAATTGAGATTTAAGAGTTATATATATCCATTAAGCTCTAATAATAAATTAAGCAGGAAAATTTTTACAGTTTCATTTTCATTTTTATTCTCAATAGAAGAAATATATTACACATTTTTTTTATCTACATCACGAAACCAAAAATTGAGTAGTTGGTGTAATCGAAGCTTAGATAACACATCTCATGGATATATGACTTTTTTAATCTTGGTATTATTCAATAGCATTTATATTTAATGCATTAATAATATATAATTTTTATTTATTATCAGATCATTATAAAATGCCATCTAACTATGGAAGCAAAGTTAGCATGTAAAATATTATTTAAGTTTTGTTATTACAGAACAAGGGTGTGGGTCTATGTTAAAGAATTGTAAGTTACAGTAATTGTCATTTTCCGTCATCCAATTGAGTTGATTGCTTTCCACATGTGATTAACAAGAAAAAAAAAAAGAAAAGGCAATAAAGGCTGCAATTCAGCGCTGTACCACCATCGGCATATAGTAGTAATTCTTGGGGCACAAGAATGAATGTTGTTGGTAGTTCGGTACATTGAACACATCAGCCTGCCGAAGCCTAAGGATGGATCCAACTAATTTGCCGACCTCCCCTGCTATGTGTGTTCATCGTGATGGGCCCTTTCCATATAAGTTCATATCAGACCATTTCTTTCTTTCAGACTAATAATTTTAAAAGCGGACGAAATCCAGAGCAAGCACCAAAGGTCTCACGACTCTATTGCTTCCGAGGGGAAAAGGCGACTTTTTTTGTCCTTCGAACTCCGTCCAAAACTTTAAGGCGTGTCAAAAACTTTTAACACACCCACTTTTTCTCTTTGTCTTTTTTTTTTTTAATTAAAGGGATACTAAAGTCCATGCATTCTTGTGAAGCTTTCCAAATCTATGATCATGCTACGTTTTTCTTTATCTATTAAGGGTTTTAATTCAAAATTTTGAATTATTTAAAAAATTCAAATAAATTCTTTTTTTTTATTCTGTTCAATCAAGTTTTTATATTTTTATTTTGTATCAAATAAATTTTTATAATTAATAATAGATTAATTATATTTAAACAAAGTAAAAGAATGCAAATTTATAAGAAATTTTTTAAATAATTGAAGGACTTTTTTAAACATTATGCCTTGATTATGCAATATATTTCCAAGTTACACCCCTTACAAAATTAAAAGAGATATTAATTCAACATTAATCATATATATAATATTAAATTATTGGGTTGAGGAAACAATTTTTAAGTGTTGTATATATGATTATTTTTATGTGATTTTTTTATTAAAGAGATACGTGAATTTATTATTAAATTAAGTATTTGAATATTATTTGAACTTTCAAATAAAAAAAATTCCACTTGCTAGTGTTTTTTTAACTTAAATTGTTAAAGGCAAAAAACAAAAACAAAAATTATACGAACCATTTTGTCTCTTCATGTTTAGTTTGCTATGAATTTAGACGGAGTAGGATAAATTGTGAAGGATGGGAATTACAGTGATTAATTTAATTTATGGTGGAAGTGGTGATGAGGAAAAATTAAGAAGATAAAATAATCATAAAATACATACATATATATATAAATATATATACTTTCTCTTTTCTATGCAAGGCATAAGTAATGCTTGGGAATTATTTTGTAATTTTGGATAAGTTTATATGAATATAGTTGGGTAATCGCCATCACCTTTCTGATCTCAAAAGCAACTTTCAAAGCTCCAATGAACCCATTGTTTTGCCCACCCACATGGAAATAAAGCGGTCTTCTCCTCGCTGGCTGACTTGTACTGCACCAATGCTTGTACCGCACGAACAAGGCGTTTTGACCTCATTATTAAATTCGGAGGTCCTTGTTGGTCGTAGCTATTGGGTTTGCTTAAAGCCCTAACAAAACCTTACCAATTTGTACACCTAATTGAGGTATGCTTTGGGCAGCATTTTTCATGCATTACCACCTTTTTTTTTTTTTATGATTGCTTAACAAAGAAAATGAAATATATAAAATAATCAAATAAGACTTTATTTAATTGTAAATAAGGAAAGTTATAGTTTATTATGAATTTAGCATTTTAATTGTCGAAAACTAAATATGCTAACTTAATAACTCAATATAGATTTTTTTATTATTATTATTATTTACAATACATGGATGTATACTAAGATAAATATGTTGATTCACTTGAGAAATATTTGAACAACATTGTGAAAATAGTTACATAAAAGGTGCCATGTAAAACTTTTCTAATTTTATCCTCAATATATAAAAAGATCAATTTTGAAGTTTATTATTAGTTTACAAATTATTTTATACCTTACAAACAATTAAACGCATATCTAATAACAACATTCAAGACTTGACTTATTGGTAATTGAACTAAAGGAGGGATAACATTATCCAAGACCAAAAATCGTTTTTTTTAATCTTACTTTAGATTTTTTTCATGTATACCAAAAAGTAAATATATATATATATATATATATATTAAGAAAAATAATAATAGTATAAGATTATAAGGAAATGAAGGTGGTGAAAAATGTTGAAAAGGAAAAGGGTCAACCTTTTGTTTCTCTTTTCACACACGTTTTGCCAACGGTATCTTTCCATATTAATGCTTTCCATAAGCTGAAAACCCCGAAACCCTCGTTAAGGACCTCTATTTTCTTTTTCTAACCTGTACTGTACGGCAATTAAAAAATATTTATCAACCAAAAAAAGAGAATATTATCTTTTAGAACTCTCTCGTCCTAGTTCTGGAACTAGTTGCTTGTTTTCTATTATTCTTTTCTCATTCAACTTCTCCGAATTAGTCTATGTATATCTCTCTATATATAATACTTCTACCATAGTTCATAGCCATTATTTCTTTGGTACGTACAGTCCATAGACATTATTATTAGCGGTTTTATTTCAGCAACCCCTTCCCTTTGTATTTTACCATGACCGCCATGGATACCCTAGAGGAGGAAGCACTCGACAAACTACAAATGGAGTCAGCGGTCGAGTCAGCCCAGATAGACTCGTTGCAGAGTCTGGATGAGGTGGAGGACATTCTGGGCTACCAGTTTAACAACAAAGGCCTGTTAGAGGAAGCTTTCACACATGCTTCTCTAGGAAAGAGCTTCTCCAACGAGCGGCTAGAGTACGTGGGTGACTCTGTGCTTAACCTGCTCTTCACCAAACAGCAGTACTTCGAGTACCCTGATTTGCCACCGGGTGCTTTGACCAGGCTCCGAGCCGCTAATGTCGATACCGAGAAACTCGCGCGCGTTGCGTTTAAGCATGGACTGCACCGCTATTTGCACCATAAGAAACCTCTGCTTGAGGAACAAGTAAGCGACAAAAAGACTTTTTTTTTTTGTTTATTTTTTCTTTTTTAATGAAGAGATAATACTCTCCTATAGAGATAATTTTTTAAGAGATATATCATCTATGAATTCAGACTTTTTTTTTTTTTTTGCTCTCGAGTTTGATTAATCAAAAGGGTTAATGAATGGTTGGGTAAGGTCAATGCTGAAGGTTAGACGGTGATGATGCCGGTGGCGTAATAATGTTTTAGTTGTTGAAATCTTCTTGGATAGTGATGTTTCTTGTTTTTAGATTGGTGTGAGTTGACTTCTTCCAATCTGAAAGAAAACTCTAGAGATTCAGTTTCAATGGTTTGTCAAACTTTGGTTAAACTTCCAAAAAGAATCACTGCCAGTAGAAAAGAGTTTTCAATTGTAATCATGCAAGGATTAGAGAGACTCTAAATTTTTTATTCTCTCCTCAATCTTAAATCTTTACTTTGAATTAACAATCATAACAACGGTTAAACCAAATTTAATTAAGTTAATCTCTTCTGTTGAAGTCTTTTTTATTGTATTTTTACTAATGCATTTATCATTACTATTTATATGCATATATATAAGGCTCAATATTAGTGGGAAAAACAATGAAAGGAAATTGAACTAAATAACTTTCCTGGACAACCAAAAAGGGCATTTTGTTGAAATATTGAATATGTAATTTTCATTGCCCGTGGAATATTGTAGAATAAAAGGTAGCTTTTGTTTATTACAAGTTGGGGCATAGTTGGCCAAAGACTAGGTCTAGGTCTATGTTTGAAATACACTAAATACTAGACCTGCCAGGATACAAGATCATCAATCTATTTGTTGTCTTTATGCTGAAAAGGTTTTGCACCTTAGTTCTAGACGATGATAATTAGAATTTGTCAGCAGAGGAATCCGTTACTGGTTTGTCTTCAACTCACCAAGAGGCATCTTCTCCTTTTTGGGTCATTTGCCTGAAATATTGTATACTAGTTTGATGCCATGCTTCATTTTTTCTCAAGCTCTCAATCTGACGTCGTTTATAACATCTTAACACGTACAGATTCGACAATTTTCTAAAGAAATACAGCGCTATCCTCTGCGTTCTAATGGACTAGTTGACGTGCCAAAGGCGTTAGCCGATCTTGTTGAAGCCTTGATTGGGGCCGTTTTCATTGACAGCAATTCCTCCATTGATACTGTTTGGACGGTAACCATACATATATTTCTCCGCAACTTCTCCTCGCTTTTAATATAATATCTCTTCAACTCCAAGGTTCTAAAAACTACAAACAAACGAAGACCACAAATGTTAAAGGTGAAACGATCCCATAGCCCAACTATTCAATCACTTGTAAATAATAATAATAATAATAATAAATCTTCTCTTTTTTGACCTTGCGTTATGCAGTCAAATGCAACAATTAAGATCAAGCATAGTTACCATAGCAATGTGTAATGAGACGAACAATTTTCATTAGAATACGGTATCATGAAAAAAAATTGTTTTGGATAGGTATTCAAGGATTTGCTGGAGCCCGTAATCAGGCGTGAAACCCTCGAGATACACCCTGTGACGCAGCTGTATGAAATGTGCCAGAAGAGGAATTTGAAAGTGAAGTTTGTAGATTTATGGAAAGAAAGCACTGCTTTTGATGTCTTCGTAGATGGCCGACTTGTGGGAAGAGGCTCATGTAGTCTGAAGAAGGAAATAGCACATAACAGGGCTGCAAAAGATGCTTTGGACAACATTCTCAGGATCTTGGATCAAAAGGATAATTCTCAGAATTTGGGGGTATGCTCGGCCCATCGTTGATGGGGATTCCGCCTCGAGTTATTTTTTATTCTTCTTCTCAAGGCACGGTGAAGTGCCATTCTACTGTTGGGTGGTGCTGTGTCTAAGGCTGACGCTGTGATGTTGTTTTTATGCCGGTTAGAGCCTGCGGCTTATTTGTTCACGACCGTAGATTTATTTCGGCGTTTTTGTAATTGGCGTTTCAAAACAAAAAAAAAAAAAAAAAGGATAATGCTGAAGAAAAACAAACTCTATGACTTGATATATTAATTTTTAATTGATGGAATTATAAATGTAAAATCACACATTTTGTGGATTTCTGAAAGAAGCATGTCACTATGAGGAAAAGCTTAGTCGTACTCTTAATTTGTTATCTCTTTGTTTCTTTGTTCTTTTATTAAATAGATATGCCGGCAGGATCGGCATGCATTTTTTTGAAATCTTATCAAACATAATATAAAAGTAAGCTACATGGGATTCAGTAGCTGGAAAGTAAGTTAATGCTATTATGATCCAACATATCACTATGTAATAGATAAAGGATAATGTTTTTTTTTAAAAAAAGAAAAGATAAAGGATAATGTTGTGTATATATAGTAATTAGTACTGATACTAGACCTATTTACCTTCTTAGTTTTTAACAAACTAATTAGCCTAACTCCTGCAATTTTTTTTTTCTAATCTTAACTAAATTTGAACCTTGGAAATCCTTAACCAAGCATTTGATTAAATTAGCTAATAACTGGTTGGGGATTTTAAGTGGTACTAAGCTTTTGAGTTACACTATAAAATGGGTTGAAAGTTGAAACTAAGAAGGAATTCCACAACAATATTCTTACAAACTATTTAGAGAAAAGAAGGGGAAGAAAAGCATAGAAAGATGGAAATGAGATTATATGTTGGCTTTGTCATTGCTACAACTTGTAGCGTCTAATGCTAAAGCACACTCCAATGGTGTTTTTGATATACTGAAGTACAGTGCGAAGGTAGATGGACATGCAGATATCAATCAGGCATTGGTGAGTGCTTGGAAAGAGGCCTGTTCTCTAGGAACTCCGAGTATGGTCGTGATTCCAGAAGGGGCATATGTGTTGAGTCAAGTGGCCCTGGAAGGCCATTGTAAAGCTCCCAGGAAGTTCAACTGAGAGGAAACTTGAAGGCCCCAGCAGATCCTAGCAAATTTGCAGAGCCTAGTTGGGTTACTTTCCAACGCATTGATCAGTTTGTGAATCATTGCAAGAATCTCTGGTCCGATAACCAAGAGCGTCTTTTTCTTGATGATTGTCCCTTCAATGATGGAAAATTTGCTAAAAATTCAACGAACCAGAGTCAGCTGACAAAAAAATTCCTAGCTTTTGCGCTTTGCATTTTTGTAGTGCCGCTGCTATTGTTGAAATCCACGGTATGGATCACCGCATTGTTGAAAAAAATCAGATCTTGCTTTCCTTCATTCATTGTAGGACGATTTGGTGTCGGCCAAATTGTTGAAAAACCACCGGTAGGTGAAACTACTGGCACAAGGCGCACAAAGATCAGCAATTTTAAGCACGGGCGACAGCAACAGCAACAGCAAGTCAGCAACTGCCCAAGGAAGATGCACCGGTCCAACAGGAGGGAGCTATCAAGAAGAATGTAGCAGATGTGTCTATCCCTTCGGCTGAAAATTTTGGTGCCGAACAACCTGGCAAGATAGCATGGGAGAACAATCGCTCCGTGCATGCCTTAAGACCAAAGAAGAGAGAGACATAGAGGCACCCTTTGGTCTCAATGAGGGTGGTTCACTGGCCGAAGCAAATTCCAAGAGTACAGGAGGGCGTAGCTCGGATTTGGTTCAGGGACAAGCCAGTCCATATGAGAAACTGGTGAATTTAGATTTGACTCTGGCGCTGAAGAGTTTGAATACTCTTTTGATGGTTTTATTACGAAGCCACTAGCCCTTTATATACAAGTTTCATTATCAATACAAGAGGAAAAATAATCTATACAATAAAGAGGAATTCCCTAAATCAATCTAATGTAATATGACCAAGCCTATAATTAAGGAAAATTACAATTAAAATCATTAAGTCAATTAGAATAGCCGAATCAACTAAATCATATCAATTGAAATGGTCTTCATCACATCAATCACGACAAATTAAAATCATTAATTGAGATAGCCTTCATCACTAGGATATCATTGAGATACCCTTCATTACTCCCCCTCAAGTTGGAGCATGCAGATTTGCAATGCCCAACTTGATCAACAACTCATGGAATCGATTCCGTCCAAGAGCTTTGGTGAAAATATCTATCAATTAAAACTATAATGAAATTGACCGTGGAACAAGACCCTTAGACTAGATATGCTGCCTAATAAAATGGCAATCTATCTCAATATGTTTAGTATGCTCATGAAAGACCGGATTTGCTGCAATATGGATTGTCACCTGATTATCACAAAACAATGGAACCGGTATTGGATGTGAGACATGTAAATATGCCAATAGCCTAAGAAGCCACACAATCTCACTTGTTGTAGTAGCCATGGCCCTATACTTTGCTTCTGCGAAGGAACGAGAGACAACTGACTGTTTCTTGGACCACCATGAGATAGGAGATGAACCAAGGAAGATGACGTGTCTAGTAGTTGACCTACTTGTTGTTAGGCAACCTGCCTAATCTGCATCACAATAAGCTCGAAAGGTTAACTGACTATGAGTGGGGAGAACTAAACCTTGACTTAGAGACCCTTTCAAGTATCTAAGAACACACAAGCTACATCTAAATGAGGTTGACGCGGACAGTGCATAAACTGACTTAACATGTGAACAGCAAAACTGATATCGGGTCGTGTAATTGTGAGATATAACAAATGGCCAATCATCCTTTTGTATTGCCCTGGGTTCGAATAAAGGGGGCATGTATCAAGATCTAGCTTAACCTGTTGGTCCATGGGTGTTGATGCAAGTTTACAACCAGTGAGTTTCCTATCTGTCAATATATCAAGCATATATTTTCGTTGGCTTAGGACAATACCAGACAGAGATCGTGCTACCTCAATTCCCAAAAAATATTTCAATTTGCCTAAATCTTTTATACAAAACTCATGATCTGTCTTCTCATTTTTGGATCTGAATTTTGTGTAATACAAGACTTACACTCAAGGAAGCCGATTGGAGTGGGTAAAGTGCGGAACGGATTGTACCATTTGGAGCCAATGAGGGCAGGCAAGGCATTTTTGGCTAAAAGCAAGGATACTGACAAAGATATTGTGATTCTGTGGCATCATCGATTATGGCACATTCCTTTGGATCGTCTCTCAATTGTTTTAAATTTATCTATTAATTGCATTAGAAAAGACAATTTTCTTTATGATGCATGTTGTAGGGCAAGACAAATTAGATTACCTTTTCCGAATCATAAGAATAAAAGTCAACATGCTTTTGATTTAACTCAATGCGAAATTTGGGGTCCTTATTACATCGTATCTTTTTCAAGATCACATTATTTTCTTACTATTGTTGATGACTACAGTAGGGCAACATGGGTTTTTCTCATGACGCAAAAACTAGAAACTAGAAATCTATTACTTTATTTTTTTCAGTGGGTCAAGACACAGTTCAATACACAAGTAAAGATACTGCGAACAAACAATGGGATGGAATTTAAGCATGAGGATTTGGTGAACCATTACTTTGAAAATGGTATGGAAAGACAAACTAGTTGCACAGACACACCTCAACAAAATGGTGTGGTGGAACGCAAACATCATCATCTTTTGGAAGTGGCTCATGCACTTCGATTTCAAGCTAATCTTTCCATCACTTTTCGGGGAGAATGTGTGCTTACTGCAGCATATCTGATCAATCACATGTCGCTTTCAATCATAGAGAACAAAACTCCATATGAGAATCTGCTTAGTAAGCCTTCGACTTATGATCATATTAGATTCTTTGGGTGTCTCTGTTACGGGCATGTCAACAATAAATTGCATGATAAATTTGCCTCTTGTAGTAAACCAGGTATCTTTGTTGGTTATCTTTCGGGACAGAAAGGATACTGCATATATGATTTTGAAAGCAAAAGGATTTATGTTTCACAAGATGTGCAATTTTGAGAAAAAATATTTCCTTTTGGCAAGACCGATGAAAAGGTAAATAATTTGATTGCTAAACAGACATCTCATGCATAGATCACTTCGCTTAGTTCATTTGATAAACCACCAAGACACTCGGATCTAGAAAATATAACACAGTAAAAACAGACTGAAAACTCACCAGCAATTCCACAACAAGCTCATCATCAACTTAGGTTGGCCTAACATGATGATATAGAAACACCAATGGGTCGCAAAGTCAATAGCCCAAACTTGAAGACAAAGACTTCACATGATTCATCTCTAAGACATAAGCCTTCAATCCTAGTTTGGAGTCACATTTTGAGACCTAAAGAAGATAAAGTCAACCAAATACCTAATGCACTTGATTCTCCTATGGTTGAACCAAGGATAGATATTCAAGAAGTTAATGTCCCTTTAACACATGATGAACAGCACAATATTGTTTCTGCCAAACCACAACGACAAGTTTCAAAGAAACTTTCTAGTTATGATTATACATTGCCCCCCTCACTTGCTCCTGCTTCGCACTCTTCACCCCCTGCAACTAACTCGACAATGTATCTTTTATCTCACAATATCTCTTATTCCAAATTTTCTAAAGCTCACAATGTATTTCTAACGACCATCTCTGCTACCAATAAGCCAAAGTCATTTTCTCAAGCAGTTAAATCACAACACTAGCGTGATGCTATGGCCAAGGAAATAACAGCACTAGAAGCAAACAATACCTGGACCTTGACATCTCTACCTCCAGGGAAATGAGCCATTAAATCCAAATAGGTGTACAAAACCAAATACAATCTAGATGGAATAGTAGAATGTTACAAAGCAAGGCTAGTTGCCAAGGGATATACTCAAATTGAAGAGGTGGATTTTCATGAAACCTTTGCTCTAGTTGCAAAATTGTCACAATACACTATCTTTTGGCAGTCGCTGCAATACGTAAATGGGAATTGCACCAATTAGATGTTAACAATGCCTTCTTACATGGCGATTTAGAGGAAGAAGTCTATATGAAAATACCTTAAGTCACAAGTTATTTTGTTCACAAATAGTAAATTAAAACAAAATTCGAGTACACCTAGAACCCGTTCCAAGGTTAAGTTATGCCCAAGATTCACTCGTCCCAAAGCATGAACTGGTACAGTGTCACCATTCGGAATTTGAATAAGAGGAATATCAAGATTTTCAACTGTGTTAGATAAACTGTTGATTGATGGGCAAAATGATCTGTGGCCCCAATATCAATTACCCACGAATTGTCTTTCTTACCAGAAGAATTACCAAAAAAGTTCGCATTGGAGGCCATGTTGACTACTGGCCCATTGCTATTGTCGGATTGTCTATCCAAAAGGCATATCAGTTGCTGAATATGAGCTTGTGTTAGCCCAGGAACAAGTGAGGAAGACTCCTAAGGCGTGCCTGTCTTTGACTCAACCAAGAAAGCACGAGTTTTCGTGCCAGTTGGCGTTGTCGAAGTTCTTAACCCCTATCACTATGTACACATGTTTGGTCTCCTCCAACTTTTGATTTCCCTTGCCAGTTTGTTGGGTAACAAACAATCTCATAACAACCATCACGAGTGTTGCCGATCTTGTCATAGTGTGAGCAATGAGAACGAAAATCTTCATCGCTGTGTCAACTCGTTGTTCATTGCGTCGATCAACTCGTTGATCCCTAACCTTCAGTTCGCTACCACGTCTTGCACTACCAGTGGCTTGATTTCTTACCATCAGGGTTGTTTTTTCGAGCATCATGACTCGTGACATAACCATCGCTAACTATTTTTCTTCTTATACTGCTATTGCATAGACTCGTCCAACGGTGGGCAAAGGTCCCATGCTAAGAACTTGTGACCTAATGGTTCTGTAATTATCATCCAACCTTATCAAAAAGTCGAATACCTTCTCCTCCTTGCGCATCTCCTGCATTTGCCTTGTCACACCACAAGTGCATTTTCCACAAGAACAAACAGGTAAGGGTTGAAAGGTTTAAACTTCATTCCATAGTGCTTTCAATTTTCCATTGTAGGAAGAAACTAGAACTTTCTCTTGCTGTAAGAGTGCAATGGCTGGCTTGAGTTCATAAACTCTAAGAGCAATGCCTTGAGTGAACCGTTTTTTAAGGTCTGCCCATAACGCACTTGCGTTCTCTGAATGTATTGCTCCACCCTGCAATTATTTGCAAATAGCATTGATTAACCACGATAATACTATTGCATTACATTGTACCCAATCTTGAAACTCTGGTGAATTGACTTTCGGTTTTGAAATCGTTTTATCCATGAATCTTGCTTTATTTTTGGATTGGAGGGCGTTGAGAAAACTGTACCTCCAAGTGAAATAGTTATCTCTTGTTTCGCTTAAAAGATGGGTGACAAATATTAACCCAAGATGATCAGAAGAATGTAGATAATAGGGTGATTTGGTATCGACCAAGGTGCTATTCAACATACTCACATCTATGGTAGGTACCAAGCTTATGTGTCCCTTGTTTACTCCTCCTTCAACCTTATCAGCCATAAAAAAAAATTTTAACCTAAGCTGTTTGCAAATCGCTCTGATACCATAAAGAGTTTGAATACTCTTTTTGATGGTTTTATTAAGAAGCTACTAGGCCTTTATATACAAGTTTCATTGTCAATACAAAAGGAAAAATAATCTATGCAATAAAGAAGAATTCCTTAAATCAAGCTAATGTAATATGACCAAGCCTATAATTAAGAAAAATTACAATTAAAATCACTAAGTCAATTATAATAGCCAAGTCAACCAAATCATATTAATTGAAATGGTCTTCATCACATCAATCATGACAAATTAGAATCATTAATTGAGATAGCATTCATTACTAGGATATCATTAAGATACCTTTCATTAGGCGCAGCTCATTGACTATACTCGCTTTGATTATTGTGGAAGTGATTCACTAGCTGTCTTTGGCACTAATCAAGTTACTTGAGAAGCGGATTCCAAAAGTACAGTAAGGTGTCGCTTGGACTTTGTTCAGGGACAACCCAGTCCAATTGGTGAAGCGGTGAATTTAGATTTGACTTTGGCATGAAGCATTATTCTCTTAAATTCTATTTTGTTTTTTTTTTGTTAATAACCAAAGCATGTTTAGTATAGAGCCTTTTATTGGTGCTACTACTGTTCTTTTTTACAGAATTTGGCTTGGTGTATAATTGTTATGTATTAACTCTTCAAGCTAGCTTCTTGCTTTTACTACTAAGATATAAGACTCTATATGGCATTCTAACTCTTGCTTTTAATTGCCGAGTTTATAGAGAGTATTGTAATACCCCTCACAAACTATTTATTATAAAAAAAATTAAATTCATTAAGATATAGTTTTATATAGATGATAAGTAGATATTGTTTTAGCACTTTATTTATTTGCAGATATGACCTTAGGTGCCTTAATAATAAGAGAATAAAAGAAAGGGTTTTTAAGTAAATGAAAAAGTTTAATTAAAGTCAGTTTTATTATCATATTTAAGTTAGCGGGGATTAAAGTCTGTTCACTTGTTACGTTTAAGATAGTATGGTTAGGCAGGTTATTGAATAGACTCAATCAATAGGTAGTCAGAAGTGCTTAATAACAAGGAAGAAGAGGAAAGGGAAAGATATTGCTAATTAAGGTATGTTGGGATTATATTTTCATAGTTTGGGGTACAAAAACCCTAAATTAGTTATACTTTCTTATCTTTTTATTTAAATCCGGTACTTTTTTGATGACTTTCCAGCAACATGATGGGTACCAACAGAAAGGTCTTGAAAAGATCTTTCCAATGGTTTTTGTAGCATCTCATTTGGCCTCATAGTTAGGAAGATACGAATTTTTGAAGATAATTAGAAACTTGGTTTCAACAGTTTTAGCAGCCCAACTTGAGTCACCGAAACTCTATATTCCGGTGACATTTTTGGTCGTTTCTTTGAGGGTCTTTGTAGTATGAAATGAGATGTTTAATTTGGCATTAATGGCTCGGTTAGAGAATTCTTGTGTTAAGAGAATTAAAGCGTCAAAATAGGTTCGTTGATACTGCAAACCTGGAAATTTGGGTATTTCTATGATGATTTCAAGAATTTTAGCTTTCAAAACTTGGAAATTTTGCATTTTTCTTATTTGAAACAAACTTTGGTGTTGTAGTATGATATGAATACTTCATATTAGTGTTGATTTTATCACTAAATATAATTTGGGTTAGAAGTTATGAGAGCTTGAATTAAGCCAAATGACCATCAGATTCTGAAAATTTCAAAAAATAGAAAATTCTTTTTAAATTTGTTTTAAAATTCAATTTTAATTAATATGTGATAAATCCTGTTATAAACTTCTTAAATGTTGGATATGTGATTTTTACTGTATTTTTATGTCAAAAAGTATGTATCTTTATATTTTATAAATTTATTTATTAAATTAGTAGATTTTATTAAAATATCAAAAATTTATGAAAAATTATAAATATGATTTTTATGAGTGAAATTAGTGTTATTTATCTATCTGAAATTTACTGATTTTATGATTTAAGTTTAATTCTCAATCTTAGTGGAAATTTTGTTTAATTCAAACATATATATAAATATTAATAATATATTACCTTATTAATCAAAAATATTCCTAAATTGTAATTGAAGTCGCTACACACCAAGTGCTTAGGATGGTCAACAGAAAGTCCCCTTGTAGGATCTGTTTGCAATTTCAGTTCTAATTTTTGTATGTATTTCTTGAAATATTAGGCTACTAGGAGGATTTTCAGATTTGTTACTTGAAAGTGAAAATAACAAGATCAAGTAAGTGGCTGATATCCCTTTGGTATTTTCACACCCTAAAATTAGCCTCAAAGTGAATTTGTATATGAGATACGATATTTTGTCCTATGATTTATTAAAATCGGATTGAGCATGCAAATGTATATATATATATGAGTTTTATATGTTGGATTTAGAACGTGGCTTATGCAAAGCGTGATTTCTGGTTTCGAAATTTGTATATGACTTTGTATAATATATGCATATATGTTTTCGTGAATATAATCATAAATATTTAGTATGAAACGAATATGCTTTTGAGGTGCATGAGATTTGCTTGAGAAAATTTGATATACTGTTTTATGAAACTCGGGTAATCTAAAAATATATATTTATGTTTTTTCTCCTAGTATGGCTATGCTCTGACCTTGCCAATAGGGGTTAAATGTTGGTCGCGTCGACATGTATTTTGTGATTAGAGATCGATCTTCCAACCGCACCACTGGTTACAGAATAATGATATTTGTGATATTTGTTCAGTGCAGCCAATGGTTGCTTTTGATATATTTCTAACTCATGCCACCGGGGTTAATTGTGGATTTAATTCTAACCTATGCCACATGGGTTAAGTGTGGTCATAGCATGTTACAGGAGACCATCAAAATCTAGATATTCATGAAATATGTTTGTTCAGTTATTTGAAAGTAGAAATTATAAAGCATATGATTTTGAATAAGATTACCCAATATTTGTTTTGATATTTATATTGATGACATTTTGGCCTAAATGTTTTAAACATGCTTAATCCGGCTAAAAAGATGTTAGTTGCTTACTGAGTAGTTGAACTCACTCCTTCCTTCAATTTTTTTCAAGTTGTGATTTGGTCAACCGTGCAGGAATTTCGGAGAGTGATGTTTAATCTAGTAGCATTTAGATTGTTTAGGCTTTATTTAAATATTATGAAAATCGAGCTATCTTAATTAGTATTCAGACTTTTATTTTGACATAGCAGCTTTGTGGATTTTGGAGATTTAAATTTTAAATGTTATTAAATTATGATCTTTGAAATTTCTATCGACAGATATAGTTTTATGAATCACTATATCTTTCATGTATATCAATCTCTTTTAGTAATTGGCATAAGATATATGTTTTAGAACCTTACATATCTGTGGGATTATATCTTACAGGTATGCAGCGTCTGTCATGTCTCGGGTCTGGACCGTGACAATTATATTCAAAAAAAAAAAACAAAACTTCCTTTTGTAAAATCCTAGCTTTCGAAATTCTTTAGCATTTCAAATTTACAATTAACAAACAGTACTACTGCTGCTAATAATTTCATTGCTTCAAAGTAATGGACATAACCAAAGATTTGACTTCATCACCAATGCATTGGTCAAGGCTATAACGTCACTGGACAGCAAACAATTTCACATTAACCTTTGGTGTGCAAGAACCTTGCTTTCACAAATATCACCATTTATTCACTTGATGAAAGCCCCAATACCTATGTAATCCACATCTATTGTTCCAGTGGGATCAATATTAATGACTCAAAAATTGCTAGCGACGATGATTGTTTGTATATTTTTAAAATAAAAGGTTATGTTTTTTCATATGAAAAGTTGTTTCTTGATAAAGTGATTATTTAAAGGACACTTTAATTGAAAAGTTATATCACATAATATGATTATTAGAATGATAGTGGTTTTTCATATCAAAACTTATATCTCTTGATAAAATAATATTTAAAAAAATACTTTTAAATCTAAAAGTTATAAAACAATTGAATTTTTCATATTATGATTCAAAGATTATGTCTTACTTATGAAAAGTTATTTTGTCTTAAAGTAATTACTCAAAAATACCTTTATCCAAAAGTTATATCTTGTAACATGTAAATGTGTGTTTAGGATAAAGAGGCACTTTAATGAAAAGATTGTATCTAAAAGAAAGTGAAAAATGTTATGCATTGAATGAAAATTTAGGAAAAAAGATCTAAAAACTTTTGAGTTCCTACAAGTATTCAAATTTCTTATAATATTCTACTTGTTGCAAACAATAGACTCTAAAGCCAAACAACTTTATAACACTCAAATGTGTTTAACGGTTTAATCTCATAAGTGCAAGATGAAGTTAAATATTTTTAAAGTTATTCGTATAATATTTTTTTTTGCATATCAAATTATATGGACGAAATAAGTGTTAAAGATAATTTTTTTAAGACAATCAATTTTACTGGTTGTTTTTGAATTTCAAATAACCCCATTTACACCAACATTGATTGCATCTCCCTTGGTGGTGGACCGGTGGTGGTAGCCAGCAGATTACTATATGATATAACATGCGGACCCAATCATGACATCAGTGTTGAAAGTTTCAGAAAGTATAAGGACGAATCAGTTGCTAGAATCACTGTTGCAAACTGTACTCTCATCAATACAATGAACGGAGTGAGGGTCAAAACTTGGTCAAACTTCTTTGCAAGGCATTGTCTCTCATATGCATTTTGAGGACATTATTATAATGGTTAATTTCAGCAATCCAGTTCTTACAGATAAGGATATTGCCCACACAAGAAGTTCAATGCAAAGGTAAAACATGTCCACCTCATTAGCACAATAATATTAGTATTATTTGCTTGTATAGTAAATCAAATTAATATATAGTCACTCACATCACATGTCTATGGTGGTTATTTGTCTCATTCTTCAAGCTCCATCGCGTGTCAAGATCAGCGATGTAAGCTTCAAAACATTCGGGGAACTTCAACAACAACACTTGCAGTGAAACTTGTCTGTAGCAGTGATTTCCCTTGTGAAAAAGTTATGGTTGGTGGCATTGATCTTTCTAACACCTACTACATTCGAGTGTTCTAATGTGAGGCCTGTTGTTATCGGCAAACAAAATCCACATCTAGTTAACATAATTAGACAAATTATTTGGTTAAAGTTATCATATAGTACTATTATCTACTTAGAATATAATATTTTATTAAAGTTATATTTTAAACGGTTAGTTAGTCAGAATTCGATTATAAATAAGATTAGGATTAGTTGTATATAGTACATCTATAATTTTTGCTTTCCCAAATATAGACTTCAAGTTTCTCTATAACTGATAAAGGTTTGGTCTAAGCCACAAAATGGTAACCTTAAGTTCAATATGGATGGAGCATCTAGAGGCTGCCCTAGTGAATTGGGCATTAGGGGTATTTTAAAGAATGAGTTAGAAGACACTCTTACTTGCTTATTTAAAGCTACTGGCATTTCTGATTCCAACAAAGTTGAACTAATGGCAATTAGAGAAACGGCACTCATTTATGCTGCCTTTAGGTGGAATGAAGCTTTCCCTTTATCCTTGAATGTGACAATAGTAATGTTGTTAAATGGATATTTACCTCAAATGAGACCCCATGGAGATTGAGACAACTGGTTATCCAAGTTAGCAAATTACTTGATAAGATCAAGGAATGGCAAATTAAGCATGTTTTACGGTCAACTTACAGAGCTATTGACACACTTGCAAAAGACGATGTGTAATGTCCAAGCAACCTTCTTTGGATATGCAGCGAGGTTCCTGCTAATACACATCATGGTGAGACTTTTAGGGTTGATGACCAACAATGAAGGCTCTCATTTTGCTGTTTGTTTTTGAATTATTTGTTTTTTCCTTCCTTATGCCTTGTGTTTTGCGATCTTCAGGTTTGATTCCTTTTAGGCATTACCATTTTGTTTTCTAACTATTGTGTTAGCTTCTCTCTTATGTTCATCTTAGTCACAGGAATTTGTTGTCAACTAAGAGTGTTGTTATGTGCACTGTTTTTTGCTTTCATCTTGCGTATAAAAAGATTATGACTTTCTTGTGTAGAATTGGTTTTGTATAGGTGCATTTTTTATCTAATGGGATTTGGTTTGTGGATTCCCTTGCTCCAGGAAACGTATGGCTTCCTTAGGTTGGAAGTCCCTTTTGTATGACTTCAAGCCCTTGTACAAAGCATCTTTTTATCTGAAAACTTATAAAGTTTCATTTTCTCTTCTTTTACCTTAACACATCCGCTTGTGGCACCTCTACTTAAAGGAATTTCCAAATTGATTTCGTCTTAAAATAACATATATAATCCTATTTTCTTATGACATTAGAATTGGATATATAGCTGGTACTTAGAAAGTGAAAAATCACTGAACTGATAAATAAATGCTCTGCAAAATTGAACAATAATGAACAAAATTCAGAGTTATAGAGAGTAGTACAAAAAAAAAAAAAGATAAGAAAAATAGAACCAAGCAGAGAAACAACTCTTGTTTTTCCACTTTCAATTTTTTTTTTTTTTTATAATTGAGGGAGAGAAAATTCGAATTCTGCTCTTAAGGCGGAAGATTATACACCAACCAATAAATTAAATGTTCGGATGCAACTAAAGCAATGTCATACATTACACATGCAATATTTTTTCCAATGCTTTAGTTTAAACTAAAACGGCTTTTATGTAGTGTAATAAAGAAAAAATATATCATCCTTGGTTTCTAGTTGTGCTACCAAGGAAAACACAAGTTCTTCGTATTCTCTGTTGATTTTGTACCAAGAAAATGGGATCTTATCCTTGATTTATTAGTGATCAAACAAAGGAAAAGCAAGTTTTTCTCACATATATTGACAGTGAATTTAGAAAAAAAATTGAGAAAAAAGAACTAATAACGTATGTTTATTAACTTGAAATTAGGTGTATAAATATCTCTGAATAAGCAATAAACATTACAAAGCATAATTCAAATAAAACATCCTTAGCTCTTCTGTGATACGCTAACACAACTAACACAAGACAGAAGGCATACATCATATCTGTATATGTATAAGCTACATGTTATTGTCTTAAAATAAACAAACAAGCAATTAATCCATAAATGCCATACGCAAATATTGAACATTTATACTAAATTTTTTCCATATTTTAAAAAATAATTTTTTTATTTTTATTTTTATAATTAAAAAGGAAAAAACATTTTAAACGAGAAAGAGTTTTTTTTTTATTTTTTTAAGATAAAGAAATCAATATTTATGTTGGTTAACTTGGGCTTTGAAAAAGATTTGTTCAATTCTGACCATTTGATCCGGCGGCCTTGAGCTAGTACCAATTCGGAAAGGCCCAGACCCTTCTCGAATTCGGAAACCGAAAACCAAACCGTCATCCCCTTTCCTGAAACCTTGACCAACACGGAGTCGAAGTCCGCCTGCAAAACCTTTATTAAACGTCACAAATTTTAATTTCAAACAATCTTTAAAAAGAAAACACAACAGACCAAAGCCGTCTCAATTCTCAAAATTTTCGATCCAACGTAGAAGAAGTAAAAGGAATTTTTTATTTATTTATGGATTTTGAGCTGAGGAGAGCGAGAGAGAAGCTTGAAAAAGAACAGAGGGAGAGGAAGGAAAGGGCCAAGTTGAAATTGGAGAAAGAGAGGAAAGCCAAAGAAGAGGCTAAGAAGCAGCGAGATGCCATCGAAGCTGTTCAGAGATCTAGAAGGCTTGATGCCATTGAAGCTCAGCTTAAGGTACTATTGTCTACCGATCTCAGCTTTTCGGTTCTCAAATCATTTATTGATATTTCAATTTGATTCATAAGTATTTCTATTTAGTTTGTAATTATGATAAAAATCCACCAAATTTTTTTTTCTGGTTACTTTTAGGCAGTTAGATGGAAACTCTTTTCCTGGGGAATTAATTAATTAATTCAATGTGTAGCTTTATTGGGATTATATTACTATACCCCTTTGAATCATATTTTTTATATGGGAAGCGATGCTTTACTTGAAATACTTAAAAACATGGGCGTAATAAGAAGATCGTTGAGGAAATTTTTGTATGAAAAAAATGATGTAATTGAATATGTTTTCCTTTTTAATAATGTGAAAGTCCATTAGTCTTTGGCTACACGTAAGAGTTAGTCTTCTTCCCTTCTATAAAACCCAACCTCCCTTTTCTCAAGATTCCAACCTGAGACCCCAAATTTGAAAGTTTTAAGTTCTAATCATCAGACATACCCTTAGTTAACTTTTCTGTTTGGATATTGTAATCTGCTTGCGTTGGGTGTTAGGTCTGCATCTTTTTAACACTTATGTAACGATTATGAAGAGTGGAGTCCAGTAAAATGTATGTATAGAGAGGACTAGTGCTTGCATAGATTTTTTACTATTGAGTTGAGTATTTTGTATATTTGGTAACGGGTGTTTCTAATCTTTTTTTTTTTTTTCCTTTGTCCTGCTCAGGCTGAGCAGCAGATGGGAGAAAGTTTACTTGCAGGAAGTGGAATAGTTTTTTATAGAATCTTAGAAGCTGTACCTTTTCAGGGTAGTGGAGATAAGATTAAGTTGCCACCATCCTGTTTCACAGAATTGTCTGATCAAGGTGCATTTGACAAGGGACCTATGTACTTTAAATTGTCAGTGGTTCATCAAGAGGGTCCTTCAGAGATTAATGGTAGTGAAAAGGAAAATAATAGGACCACTCACTCAGGTGTTTTGGAATTTACTGCAGATGAAAATTCCATTGGTCTTCCTCCCCATGTATGGAGTAATTTGTTCCCTGTGGACACTCCAAAGGCTCCATTGGTTGAGGTTCGTTATGTTCGACTTTCAAAAGGAACATATGCTAAACTTCAACCTGATGGAATTGGCTTTTCTGACTTACCTAATCACAAAGCTATTCTTGAAACAAGCCTTCGTCAGCATGCTACTCTTTCTCAAGATGATATTCTCACAGTTAAATATGGGGAGTTGACATACAGGTTACACGTTCTTGAGCTAAAACCATCTTCAAGCATATCTGTCTTGGAAACAGATATCGAGGTGGATATAGTCAACCCAGGTGCTGATTCAGAGAGGATAAATCAGTATGTCTTGAAACCACTTGTGTTTAATACATCAGACTCTGGATTGGTTGAGGAAGGAAATTACATGTATTATAAGTTCTCAATTGATGATAATATGTGGGAAAAAATTGTTTCCAGTGATGTCAAAATAGAGGTAAAGATCAATGTGGACATGAATGGTGGAGATACTGATCTTTATGTTTCCAGGCATCCTCTTATATTCCCAAATCGGCACCAACATGAATGGTCTTCTCATGATATTGGTTCGAAGACTTTGATCCTTAGCTCCAAAGATAGGAACTTGGGTGCTGGTACTTACAGCCTTGCTGTCTATGGTTTCAAGGGAACAACAAAGTACCAGGTATCAGTGCATGTTCAAGAGAACAGCAAGCAGAGGGTGGGTCAACAAGCTGTGTCCTCATCTTCGATGGAGGTGGATACTGTGCAGTGTCAGAATTGCAAGCATTTTATTCCCAGTAGGAGTATTGCCCTGCATGAAGCCTACTGTAGTAGGCACAATGTTGTTTGTCCACATGTTGGTTGTGGAATTGTTCTTAGGATTGAAGAGGCCAAAAACCATGTGCATTGTGACAAATGTGGGCAAGCTTTTCAACTGGGAGAGATGGAGAAGCATGTGAAAGTGTTCCATGAACCACTTAGGTGTCCTTGTGGACTAGTCTTTGAGAAGGAAGACATGGTAGGCCATATTCCTTCTTTCTACAGACAATCTATTTCAATTTACTTTATTTGAATTAACTAGGGCATTATTACTGCCAATTTTTGATAATTTATTTCAGAAGTGGAACATAAGCTAATTTGCAAAACTGAAAATTGTTGTTCTGGTTTATGAGAATGTTGCATGATGCATACCTTATATAATTGTGTGTCATTATGTGCCAATTCCGGTAAAAAGGATGGTATATCCACTAGCCCCCTTCTAAGCTGGCAGATGATGATAGGACTGAGCATGAATGGTTATTGTAAATTACAGTTTTAGATTTTCTATTAGGTTGTAAATATGTTATTTAGACATTGACATCTCTGACCACTGCTGTCAACGTGTTGTAGATACGGTCGAGCAAAATGAAAGGTTTGAAATAGTTGGAAGTGTTTATAGAAGACAACCACATGGCACCCCATGTGGCATGTCTAAACTTATTTTGGTTTATCTTTTCAAAGCACAAGGTTCCGATATCATATGTTTGATGGGATCCATCACCTAAGCTAGTTAAAGGAACATGATTTTTAATGATCTTTTCGCTTGGCTTCTGGAGTGACCCAAATAATTGGAGTATCACATACATTTCCTTTAGTAAATTTTTGTAAATCTGATATTAAGATGAGAAAATTGAGAACTGGCTGATTGGAAAGTGGAAACCTTGAGTGCATCTTTCTTTCCTTGTTGATCTAGATATTCTTACTAACTTTCACTTATGTGGACAGGTGCAACACCAAGCCTCAGATTGCCCCCTGCGCTTAATTACATGTCGGTTTTGTGGTGACATGGTTCAAGCTGGAAGCTCTGCCATGGACGTTCGTGACAGATTAAGAGGACTCTCTGAGCATGAGAGCGTTTGTGGGTCAAGGACTGCTCCATGTGATTCTTGCGGACGATCTGTAATGTTGAAAGACATGGACATCCACCACATAGCCGTTCACCAAAGGAACTAACGTCAGCGAAACTCTCAATTCCGGTACAGTCAAAAGTCAGCACGATTTTGCATGGCTTATATTGTTTAAGATCCAAAGAGAAATCAACACCGCAGCTGTTGTCATATGTGCATTGAACCGAACAAACAGATGTGATTATTTGTATTTATTTTAAGATTTGTGGGGCATTATTGTTTGTACTTGCAGAAAAGGCAGTATCTTATATAAGATATTTATGATGTGAATGTTTTTCTTTAGATGACTAGGAGAGGGGATTAAGTTCAAACAAAAGAAAATACCCTTAAACATATAATCAAAAAGATTACTATTTCATGATATGCACTATATCATCTAAAGGGATATAACTCTCCATGATCTAAACTCTTTAAGACGAATTGCTCAAACTCGACGGCAAGTTGGCAACTGGCGAGTGCAGTCTATCCGATATGGTGGCCTTGTCAAAAGCAGATTTGTAGCATAGTTGCTTTCATTTGGCGATGAAACCCTCCAAACTTTGGTCGGGTTCACTGGCGGTGGCTGGTTGTTGAAACGTTTTTTTCCACTGTCGTTTTATTTTGTTATGTCCTTTGATGTTTCTCTTCAGTTAACAAGTGGGGATAATGGATTTGGTGTTTGGATTTCGGTGAATAAAGTAACTTATCGTCCATTCCTTTTAATTTGTTACACAAGTCTTTGTCACACCAATTATAAACATAGCCACTAATATTACTTAGTTTAATATTTAATTTAATGATAAATATAATTATTTTTAAAAAAATCAGATTTAAATTAAAATATGACACATAATAAATAATTACCATGTTTAACATGTTTTTACTTATTGTTAATTTGATATAATAATAATTATTAAGATATACACCCATAAATGCTTCACGTTACAAATTTTAATAACTTATATCATATATTGATTCTTAAAATTTATTGTTGGGGTCATAAAAAGAATTTATATAAAATTTCTTCAAACAACATTAATTAATTATTAATTGTACATTTTTTTGCCTGAATGATAATACGAACTGAAACCCTGTATATAGGTTCCAATGTGTTTGTCTTTGAAAGTAAGAATCCCACATTTAAATGACAGAAAAAAATTGAGATACGTCAAAGTTCTTCGACACTAATCCGTTTTTCCAATTATAAAATTCAATGGGATAAAAAAATAATAATATGGTTTTTTAACTGCTATTACACCCATAAATGCTTCACGTTACAAATTTTAATAACTTATATCATATATTGATTCTTAAAATTTATTGTTTGGGTCATAAAAAGAATTTATATAAAATTTCTTCAAACAACATTAATTAATTATTAATTGTACATTTTTTTACCTGAATCATAATACGAACTGAAACCCTGTATATAGGTTCCAATGTGTTTGTCTTTGAAAGTAAGAATCACACATTTAAATGACAGAAAAAAATTGAGATACGTCAAAGTTCTTCGACGCTAATCCGTTTTTTCAATTATAAAATTCAATGGGACAAAAAAATAATAATATGGTTTTTTAACTGCTATTGCACCCCAAGCTTTAGTCAGCATTGCCAGCACATAAAGTTGCACACGTCTAATTAAATCGTCCTTAAAAGAATAATTAACCGAACCCATAACTCATTGCTTCATTAATTATGTACTAATATTATATTACTTGAAAATTATTTGTACGTGTGACACGTATTTTTATGAATTATTTGTTTTTTTTCCTGAAATTATCGTCATGCTATAAAAATAGTCAATAATAAGCGCATCATTAATCACGGCTACGTAGACTCTTGGGTTGTTGTATCGCATTTTTTGATAATAATAGTAGCCGTTAGAGATGTATTCTCTTCACTTTCTCCCACGTGCCACCGAACCACGCAGACATACCTTTTGTTGTCACTTTCTGTTACAATCTTAATGTAATAACAGTTATTTTTTATTTAAAAAAAAAAAAAAAGGGGAGAAGACAAAAATACGAAAACTACTCCACCGGCTGCCTCTGTTCAAAAAACATAAAGTTTTTGCCACCTCAGTTTCCTTCTATGTTTTGCACTTTTTTCCTGTCTTTCTTTCTTTCCTTTGAGAGCAGAGCACAAACAAAAGAAGGAATGTGCGATCCCGTCAATAAACCTTACTTCTTCAATTGATTTGGTTTTGACGAAGAGTAGAAGAACTCCAGATTTTCTCTCCTGTCTTATTTCCCTTTTGCCGCTTGCTTCACCCCAAAAAGAAAAAACTGAAAAAGAAGCGTTTTTAGCTTACATTTTGGGTGTAAGTTTTTTTTTTTTGTCCTTCTGATCTGTTACGGCTGCTTCTGACGAGTGAGTTGAACTGCATTGGACTTCAAACGCTGCGTTTTCGGGTTTGACAGGTACCGACGTGGATCATCTTGTGTTTTCTTCGTTGTTATGAAGCTGGGAGGCGAAAGATAGTAACTGAAATGGGAAAAGTGTTTATTCGCTTGCCTAGAAAATCTGAGCACAAAAAACAGTTCACATTGAGAGTTTGTTTCATCAAATAATTGTTTTAAAAAAATTTTAAAAAGGGTGAATTTAGCTTTTTTTAAATCTTACTCTGTTAAGTTGTTTTTCCTCTCCTTTTCTTGTTTTTTTTTTTAATTTTTATATTGGATGTTTCTATGTTCATTGTTTAGAAAAAGTTCTTGAATTTTGGATTTGGTGGTGGGGGATGTTGCTTTACATGAGTTTCAAAGTAAAGAAAATAAAAAATAAAAAACAAGAGATATTAGCTTCTGATTTCGACATTTGCTGTTTTTGGTACAGGGCGACAGCTCTTCCAAATTAAGCACAAAAGTCAAAAATAGCTGACTTTTGCTTTCACTTTGCTACCAAAGTTTTTACTTTTTTGTTTTAATCTAATTTTTATTATTAATGAACAAGGGTGGTCCTTCCTGTAACTAAAAAGTAATAAAACTTGGCCCAAAATTAATTTTTGCTGTTTGTTTGCTCATTGCATAGGTCAAAGCTTTACCACCCCCCCTTATTTTTTAAATTTTCCTTTCTTTTTTCAGGAAAGTAGTCATTTTTCGTTGTTGAAGCAAATACATGGCTACTCTAAATGATATTGGAGTTGCAGCAGCTATCAATATTCTCAGTGCATTTGCTTTCTTTTTGGCATTTGCAATTCTTCGGATTCAACCTGTGAATGACAGAGTCTACTTCCCAAAATGGTATCTGAAGGGCTTAAGGAGCAGTCCTTTAGCAAATGGTGCATTTGTAAGCGAGTTCGTGAATTTGGACTTCAGGTCATATGTGAGGTTTCTGAACTGGATGCCTGCTGCACTCCAAATGCCGGAGCCTGAGCTGATTGACCATGCTGGATTGGATTCTGCTGTTTACTTGAGGATTTACATGTTGGGGTGTGTATGCTCTGGTTGTTCGATTTCTTTCTAGCTCAATAGTTGGCACCGTAGTGAATACATAAGTATAAGATTCTATTGGTTGGCAAGTTTCAAATTTTAGTATGTTTCAAGTTGAAAAACTGGATTGATGGTACATTTGTAATCACATCAATTAAACGTGAAATGATATTCCACATGACTAAATGACCTTGTTGGGTTGAATTTTTGTGCTGTCATACAAGCTGCAGTAATATCTAGGCTATGTGGTGCATTAACCGGCACAGAGACAAGTGAAAATTATTAAGTTGAACTTTAGGCACACAAAGCATGAATCTGGGAATATATGAGCTTGTTCTTGTTTTAGCTGAACTGAGATTCAGTAATAATAATTAAGGATTAAAAGAGTATGTTGGAGAACTGGCAATGTGGTCTATCAGTTGCATTTCTGGTTTACTGGGAAGCTTTTGGTGTTCAGTTGGGGAATTTTTTATCAGAATTCTATTTAATTTGATTTGGCTTTTGGTATATATTTGCATGATAACGTGAAGTTAGTCATCTTTTGGTGTGTATATGTGCAAGTAGATCACGTGTTTGTGTTATGTCAAAGTTGAAGTCATATTAGCAAAAAGGTAAATCCGCAAACAACGGAAAAACATCTTGCAGTTTATAAATTCGAGAATGAACCTTACATTTTGGACTATGTAAATGAAATGGTCTAAACCCTTATTAAACTCATAATGAGCAAACTTAGAGTAGGGTAATACCTTAGGAATTTGGTGTACTTTTTTCTGGTTTCATGTTGTTTGAGGGGCTTAGTTTACTCCTGGCATGAAATCTATCTGCGGCAGAGCATATATATATATATATATATATATATATGTACACACACTTACATACATACATACATACATATATACATACATGGGTTCGTATCAACTGCTAGTTCTGTTTTACCTCTTTTCCCAAGAGAATTCTACAAACTTGAATATCAACCATCCGCAACACACAGGAATCCTGCAGTGCAGTCATGGATGGTCGAGATTCTTAATCTGTAAATTGTAGGTGATAATAATCACTTTTACATTGCAAAGACATGAATTTATTACTTTTATCATCTTACACTAATGCCATATTTTTTGCTTTTCTTCTTCTTTTTCACCCCCATTCAAGTGCAGGCTTAAAATTTTTGTTCCTTTTGCATTCTTAGCATTTACGATCATGGTGCCAGTTAATTGGACCAATAATACCCTGGAGCTTTCAAGTTTAACATACAGCGATATAGATAAGCTCTCTATATCAAATATTCCAACTGGATCACATAGGTATGAAGAACTTTCTATTTTCAAGCTTTATCTTTATCTTTTATCCTTTTGCTTTTGAAAGAACTCTGTGACATAGTTTACAATTTCTACAAATACCTGACATAGTTGAGAGTTAGGACAATTTTGTAACTTAAAGTTATACGTATTACGGCATACGTCATTTCCTTTATGATTTCAAATAGGTGTTTCCAACGTACAATAATCAGCACTAATTTTTTTCACCATTTGAAAGTTGCAAAAAGGCACAATGGCTTAGCTGGACTATATCTTGTATTTGTTTCTAATTAATGGTCTCTAGTAGAGCTTTTGTAGTCTTTATCACTCTTGAAAGGGCATTACATGTTAGGCATCATCAGTTTGGGATCTTGGGGATCAACACTTTGACATTAAAACTTTTATCCCATGTAAGATATCTGCAGAGCAATATTTCACTGTACGGATGTTTAAACCTCTTTTACGAAATAGGTGATTTGAATGCTTTGGAGTGTAGATGTCCTGGATGATGAACTTGAATTTCCATTTTCTTCCCTTTTGGCTGTATTCTGGGATGTTATTGCTCTCTCATTTCTGGAAAACCCAAATCCATAATGGTGAATTGGGTTCTGTCCCAACTCCTCAGTAGAAATGAAATTGCTGAACTAGTTTGCTTTTTCTAGTATTGCTTCAATAATATTAACGATAAATTAGAATATTTATAATACTTTTTTTCCAGATTTTGGACGCATTTGGTAATGGCTTATGTATTTACCTTTTGGACATGCTACGTGTTGAAACGAGAGTATGAGATAGTGGCAGCAATGAGATTACATTTTCTAGCATCAGAGCAACGGCGCCCAGACCAGTTCACAGTAAGCACAATTCTACTATTTTATTGATCCTAAAGTGATACTGAAGCTACATGTCCTCTATTCAAATTCCATGTTCTCTGAGCAATTATTGAGATTTATTATTGATTTCATTTTCCCCCTTGGCTTCTGAAGTTCTAAAGAAAAAGCCAGTCGGTATTATAGTTTTGGTTTTTTTAGTTGCTGACTCATGAAGATTTAAATTCTGTTTCAAAATCTTAATATTTTTCTTTTAATGTTTCAATTCTTGTTTCTGACATCATTTTTCTTGGTGAAGGTACTGGTTAGAAATGTCCCACCTGATCCTGATGAATCAGTTAGTGAGCTTGTCGAACATTTTTTTCTTGTCAATCATCCAGATCACTATCTCAGTCATCAGGTTTGATATTATACATCAATATACAAATTATATGATCCTACATTGCTTTTCAATCATCAGACATGTTTAGCTTAGCTTAACTCTTTTGACTGCTGCAAGTACATCATATTGTTAAATTTGAATTTGTTAGCTTAATTTTAACTCTTTGAATGCTGAAAATACATCTTTCTATGGTGTTTTCTCTTAATTATTTGTTTGCAGGTTGTTTATAATGCTAACAACCTTTCCAAATTGGTCAATGAGAAGAAGCAAAGTCAGAATTGGCTTGACTTCTATCAAAATAAATATGAAAGGAATCCATCTAGGAGACCTTCATTGAAGGTAATTTTTGCAAAGAATGTGCTTATATTATGTCTAGAAATATTCATTTACCCTTCCCCTTTTTCTTTTTGGGTGCAATGCCTTCAGCAATTAGTTTTATCTTTCAGTATTCAGCTCAAAATAAAGTTGATGAGATCATGCTAGTTTTAATTTTTGATTCCTGACATCTTTTGATGAGTTTCTTTTTCTATCAAGCAGACTGGTTTCCTTGGCCTTTGGGGTAACAGCGTAGATGCAATTGACTTTTATACATCCAAAATTGAGAGATTATCTCGAGATGTAAGTAGTATTTCTTTTGCTTCCTGTATTTTGTTATTTACTTCTGAGTCTCAGTAGATCAACTTTCCTTTCCTTAGAAGTTCCTTGATTTCCTACTGTGGGGGGGAGGGGGTTGAAAAGCACCCGTATACCATCTCTACTGACTGCATGTTTCTTTGCAAATATTTTCTTGTTTCCACTTGAGAAACTCTTACGTGCAAATCAAACCTCAGTTTATATGAATCTGGCCTATGTATTCATCACACTTCAATGATTATTTTTCCGTTTTCCTTCTCCATTGATTGGCAATTTGTTCATAACCTAAATACTCATCTAAAACCCCAAACACTTTGACCAATCCACTACCTAGTCATTCCTGAAGCTTATGACATTTGAATAATAAGCATGGTTTCAATTGCACAAAAAGTGTGTATAGTTTTAAACTGCCTGCATGCATCATAAATGTCCAATCATTTGGTTTCAGTTTCTAAATCCAACTTTATTGCGATTGAAATTACCATCTCTATAGGATATTTTGGTTTTTCCTTTCTTAATCTTCTAACTGATAAGCAATTTGTTTGTATCCAAGAGTGTAAACTGGAACTATGTGCTTAATTATCTGTTCCCTCCATGACTGTCAGATATCTGCCGAGAGAGAGAAGGTTGCTAACAACCCTAAATCAATAATGCCAGCAGCATTTGTTTCCTTTAAAACTCGATGGGGAGCTGCTGTTTGTGCACAAACTCAACAATCTAGGAACCCTACAATATGGTTGACTGAGTGGGCTCCAGAGCCACGAGATGTGTACTGGGAAAACCTGGCAATTCCATTTGTTTCTCTCACAATTCGGAGGCTCATTGTAGCTGTTGCATTTTTCTTCCTTACATTCTTTTTCATGATTCCTATAGCATTTGTACAATCCCTTGCTAACATAGAAGGCATTGAGAAAGCGCTTCCCTTCCTAAAACCTATAATTGAAGTGTGAGTTTCTTTTTCTTCATCCTCTCCTTTCTGCAGATAGTAATATTCTTTATAATATTTTTGGCCTTGCACTGAAGAAAAAGGAAATTTTAAACATCTTCTATTAATCTCCTTAATAATAATCTCAGTAAAGATTTCTTTTTATATATATATATAAAATTGAAGAATTTCAGGGGGAGAGGTAAAAACTGTTATTAGTGGACGAGTACTTAGGACCTTAACACGCCCATTGGAGGGTAACAACTGTTAGCTGTTAGGAAAAGCTTTTGGGTTATTAGCGTACAATTATTTTAGCTACAAAAATTTTCTTTCCCTTAAAAGATTGTTCTCCATTTTGTTCCCAGCATAGACTAACCTCATCTGTATTTCCTGCAGGAAAGGCATAAAGTCATTCATTCAAGGTTTCCTTCCTGGGATTGCTCTGAAGATATTTCTTTTATTTCTGCCCACTATATTGATGATAATGTCAAAGTTTGAAGGTTATATTAGCCTATCGGCTTTGGAAAGGAGATCTGCGAGTAGATATTATTTCTTCCAATTTATTAATGTTTTTCTTGGGAGCATAATTGCCGGAACTGCATTTCAGCAACTTAAGAATTTTATCCACCAGTCTACTAATCAGTATGTTCTCATATATGCCTTATTCTGTATTTTATGCTTACTGGACAAGTGTGCATGCCATTCATTCATAGTTTCTGTCATCATTTTCTTATCTTGCCTATTTTGTCCATAGTGGCTTTAAGAATTAGGATCTAATTTAGGAGTGAAAACGTTGCTAATGCAGCCTGATTTGCTCTAGCGAAGTATTCCTCTTTACTGGACAAGTGTGCATGCCATTCATTCATAGTTTCTGTCATCATTTTCTTATCTTGCCTATTTTGTCCATAGTGGCTTTAAGAATTAGGATCTAATTTAGGAGTGAAAACGTTGCTAATGCAGCCTGATTTGCTCTAGCGAAGTATTCCTCTTTACCACCATTCTCATCTACTGGCTTCTAGTTTTTAATGTATATCACTTAATATGGATTTTGCATAACACTAAATGATGGGACTGAAGTTAAACAATGTCCAGGAATTGTTTTCTGTTTTTATGGAGAAGGAAAACCAAAATGTAGTGAAACCCAAAAATCATTTCAAGGAGAATTCATCATCATGATCTTTCTGCTTTTTTATTATTACCTTCATCTTTGTGCAATATATTTCTCTCCTAATGATGACATTCATAATACTCTCTCTTTCCTGCTGTGCACCTCAAAATTTTAACCATAATATGTTCATGTTTCCATTTGCAGAAAATAGATGAGCTCTTTCTCAGTTTCTGTTTCTTTTATTTTTTGTTTGTTTCACGTAGACTTGGTGGGTATCAACTTTAATTTGATGCTTATGCTTGAGCCTTGAATATAGCATAATAGACTGTTTGTCAAGAATATCTGATATGTCCAATAGCTTAATTCATCATGCAGTTTCTTTGCTCTTTCATTTCCTCATCACTATCACTAGTTTTTATAGCATATAATCCAAAAACTTCTATATTGCTTGTGTGACCAATCCTTTGCTTAACTTGTCTGTTTTATTACTGATATTAAGTTCGTATTCAAGTGTTTCTCTAATATAACCTCACATGGTATTTTGTAGGATACCAAAGACAATTGGTGCCTCAATTCCAATGAAGGCAACATTCTTCATTACTTATATAATGGTTGATGGTTGGGCTGGAGTTGCTGGGGAGATACTGAGATTGAAACCCTTAATAATCTATCACTTAAAGAATTTCTTCTTGGTTAAGACTGAAAAGGACAGGGAAGAGGCAATGGATCCCGGAACCATTGGTTTCAATACTGGCGAACCTCAAATACAACTTTACTTCTTACTTGGTCTCGTTTATGCTGTGGTGACTCCTATCCTGCTTCCTTTCATAATAGTATTCTTTGGCTTGGCTTATGTCGTATATCGTCATCAGGTAAGAACTGATATCTTCCAAAAGTAAGTTTATTACCTTTTGGAACTGTAGTGCAAAGGCGGTGAGACTATGTGCTTGGTCTAGTCATCAGGAACTTGTTCTGTATACTTGGCTTAAAATTTACCAGTTATCAATTGTAAGATGCAGAACCTCAGTTACCATCAAGACATTGAAATACTGAGATTGGGCGGATAGAATTAAAGTTCATTGGTTGTCGCATCAGGTTGTTGAAGAGGGGAAGAGGGAGATGAGCTGTGCTTGTTTTGTCATACAGATTGAACTAATTTGACTCTCTTAAAAGATTAGGAGGGGGAAACAACTCATCATTTTTAGGCCATGTTTGTTGCGCCGGTGACTATAGCCTCATGTTGTAACTGCAATAATAACTAATAGTTTCCAGCTAGCATTGTAAAAATAATCCAGGTCTTTGTGAATTTAGGCTTTTCAATATTAGTTTTACCCGATCAATGTGCTTATTCCATTTTTCATTTTCTATTGGAAATCCTTGCTCTAATACATACTTAAATGAACTTGTAGATCATAAATGTCTACAATCAGGAATATGAAAGTGGAGCAGCATTCTGGCCTGATGTTCATGCACGTATCATTGTTGCATTAATAGTCTCACAGCTGCTACTGATGGGATTATTGAGCACAAAAGAAGCTGCTCAGTCAACTCCATTGCTTATCACACTTCCTGTATTGACCATATGGTTCCACAGATTCTGCAAAGTGCGTTACGAACCAGCTTTTGTCAGATATCCATTACAGGTTGGTTGCATGTTACACACATCTTATTTGATTGGAAGTAAATCAACAAAAGAAACCACAGTTGGAACTTTTGGCTTGCATCTGTATTACTGTCTTTGTGTATGTTATCTCCTATTGCAGCTTTGAATAGTTTTTAATATCTAGATTTTTTCCAATGTTCTATGTTATGACGAGTTTCTATGCATCCTTGGTGTTGCCTTGCTTGAGTATTTCTGCTGCTTCGTCATATTTTTACCTAGGAACTAAAAAGGTGAAATTCTTATTTTTAACTCCTTTTTGTGTGTTTTCAGGAAGCAATGATGAAGGATACATTGGAGCGTGCAAGGGAACCAAACCTGAACTTGAAAGGATTCCTTCAGTGTGCGTATACCCACCCAGTTTTCAAAAGCGCAGATGATAGTGAAAGTGATATAACAATGGAAGAGTGGGAACAGGAACCCGCCCTCATCCCAACAAAGCGCACGTCTAGAAGGTGTACTCCGTTGCCTAGTAAACATAGTGGATCATGAAGTTAAAGATGAATGTTCAAAACCTTAGAAAAAGCATTATGGTTAGATGAGAGGTTGAATTCCCCTCACCCCGCTCACCCCCTAATGGAAAAAATCTGTGAAAATTCTGATACATTGTAAATGAGTAGAGCAACGTAGAAACGCTTTGTTACCTAGAGAAGAACAAAGTGAAGGAAACAAGAGTTAACGAAAGCAATGAATAGTGACTTCATAAGTTTGGACAGCTTGGTGTTTTGATTTCAGGGTCACATTATCTTTAATTCTATTATTCAATTCAATGCTAATACTTCACACTTCAATGCGCCTCTGCCTCCTCTTAAAGTGCTTATGTTGCTGGCTGGCTGCGTCATTTAAATCATGATTACTTCAAACTTGATGAGCCTTGTTTTAATGTAAGCCTGGTGATTGATGCCAAAATTTGGCTCTAGGATCAACATTGTTGCCTTGCTTCGTTCCTGCAAGATACAGGACTGAAAGAAGTTTGGAGCTATGTTCCCACGATTAAGTCAGTAGTCAGTAGTCACTGATAGATAAAAAATATATATGTAAGTGGAGAAACAAAAAATTATGATTATAATGAAATCACGTAATATATAAAATAATTCTTGAATTATTTTAAAAATTTAAAAATTTTTTTAATTACATTCACATGGTATCATGTTAAGATCATAATATTTTCCACTGCCTCAACGAAGACCCACTATCCTTACTATCTTTAGTCTATAAGGTATTGTCTGCTTTAACTTGCTAGCTTTACAGTTTTGTTCTACAAAAAGCATCTCACAGATTGAAGATGGTGTGAATCCTTAAATGACCAGTGTCATTCTAGTACACAAACAATGCGAGATTCATGACTTCCCTCTAAAAGTTTCTCGTCAATGTGGGATTTATAGCTCTACTCACTGGGAGCATATCTTTTGTGGGATTGACATGGTTCCATGTTAGAACTGTGATATCAAAAAATGTCACGGATCCTACACTAGTAAAAGATGGAATAGGTCTAGAGTATATAAACATAGACCTTTCGCCACCTATATCAAGCATGTTTTTTAAGATAAAAATATGAGCTTGTGACAAGTGGTATCAATGTAGACTCAGATCTTCACTAATATAGGTCCTTATGAGAGATACATGGGTCGAAGTAGACTCAGACTAGTGTAAGAGTTCCTCTTCTTTACGAGTAAAGAGCTAATGCATCGATTAGAAAAAAGAATAATAAAATCTCTTCTCTATGAGAAAAAAACCTAAAAGATGATTTCTTTATGAAAAGAACCTAAAAGATGAGTAAACTTAGACCAGTAAAGAATCCTTCTTCTTTATGAGTAAAGAGTTAGCACATCCAGATGGTGATTTCTCTATGAAAAGAACCTAAAAGATGAGTAAACTTAGACCAATAAAGAGTCCTTCTTCTTTATGAGTGAAGAGTTAGCACATCCATATGCACAATTGGATGGGTAAAAATATTAGTAAAAAGTTAGTACATCCAGATGCACAATTGGATGGATAAAAAAATTAGTAAAAGATGAGTAAAATCATTTTAGTGTAAAAATCCCTCTTCTTTATGAGTAAAAAGCCAGTGCATTAGATGACTAAAAACATTAGTAAGAGATGAGTAAAATTGAATTAGCATAAAAGTCCCTCTTCTTTATGAGTAAAGAGCCAGTGCATTGAGATGCACAATTGGATGGGTAACAACATTAGTAAGAGATGGGTAACAATTGGAATTGGATGGGTAAAAACATTAGTAACATTAGTAAGAGATGGATAGCAATTGGATGGGTAAAAACATTAGTAAGAGATGGGTAAAATCAGAATAGCGTAAGAGCCCCTCTTCTCTATAAGTAAAGAGTCAGTGCATCGAGATGCACAATTCGATGAGTAAAAACATTAGTAAGAGATGAGTAAAATCATACTAGTGTAAAAATTCCTTTTCTTTATGAGTAAAGAGTGAGTACATCAAAATACGCAATTGGATGGGAAAACACATTAGTAAGAGATGGGTAAAATGGGTAAAGAGCCGGTGTATCAAGATGTACAATTAGGTTAAGTAGAATGCCACACATTTTACATTAGTAAAAGATGAGTAAAGAGTAAGTGCATTAAGATGCATAATTAGGTGAGATAGAATGTCACAGATTCAGCATTAGTAAGAGAAGAGTGGGTTTTAGATATATAAACATAGACTTTTATGATAAAGTATATGATTCAAAATAAAAATATAAAAAAAATTATTTAAATTTTTTTTAATAGTTGAAAAGCTTTTTAAAGTATTATGTATATTAAAATATAATATATATTTAATAGAAGAAGCAAATAAAAAAAGTCAAAAAATTAATTAAAAATTCAATATAAAATTAGATGGAATTTTTTTAAAAAATACACTTTTTACGCAATTTTCCAAAAGATCAGTCATTTGTGCATTTTTCTTTTTAAAATTTCTTGCCGAATAATTATTCTTTGCACTGGCACGCACTAGAATTAACAAAATTCCAAATTCTTTATTTCTTTCCTTCTCAACGAATCCACCTCCACCCCATAATAATATAAACAATTCACTAAGGGCCAAAATTTACCAGTCCACTAGTGGGCCCATTCTCGTTGGCGGACGCAGAGCCTGCCTTCCGTGGGCCCTTCTCTTTTCGTTTTCCCTCATTTTGTTATTTCGCTGAGGCGTGGTCGCCCGAGGCTTCTGGAGGGAGGCTTTGACGAATCGAGATCAAGCTCCTCATAGATCCAAAGCTTTTTTGGAAGGCACAAACAAGAAAGGAAAGAACATGGACGAGGTGATGACGGCAGGTGATGCTAGCTCATCCAGAGGCAGCGAAGCGACGTCGTTTGCGTCGTCTCCCTCGTCGAATCTGCTTCCTAACAACCTCCCTCTTATCACGGCCTTCCTAGCCTTCGCTCTCGCTCAGTTCCTCAAACTCTTCACCAATTGGTCCGTCCTTTCTTAATCTCAGTTTTATTTTTTTTGCTTATTTGCATGATTGCTTGCACATTTGTTTAAACTTATTATCATATTCGAATTTCAGTTGCAATTTTTCGAATTTCGTTATTTTGTTGTGGTTTGATGAAAATGTTATAAACTCGAAACTCGGAATATTTTGGAATTTGGTTTAGTCCTCAAAAAAGATGCTTTGACTGTCAACTGCTCATAAAATACTTAACTGTTTCCCAATAAATAGAAATGTTGGCATAGTTGTTAATTTAATGAAAACCCTGATTACTAAAAATTTGTTTGCTTTAGCCTTGTCCGGGTAACCTGTGTTTGAGCTTTCGTGTGATTTGTTCAATTTAATGACTAATAGAGGCAATTTCAATGAGTGATCACTAAGTTTTGACCTGCATCAATATGGTAATCTAATAAGGACATTGGAATTTGAATGAGAGAAGTTATATTTTAGGTATGGAATTAGTTAGATGCAATGTATGAGTTCCTCATAAGAAAGGGAAATGCTGAATTAACTGAAAATGGAATGTCAGTTTGGAAGTTTCTATGGGATTCTTTTAGGACATTTTGTCTTTTGTTAATGGTCTTGCAAAAGCTAGAGGGAAGGCTGGTTACCATATGCTTATCTGGTTGCCTTGTGTAAAAAGGATTGTGTATATCTCATTCTTATGGGATTTCTTTTAGTGCCCCAGATCTAGTACTGTATTTCTAGGTGTTTAAGAGGCATATTGGTTTTCTTTCTTTCTTTTTATTCTTTTCTTTTTTTTTAAGAAAAAATAAAAGTAGATTTGATAGAAATAGCCAAGAGTGAAATGCCTCCATTTTTCTTCAGAAATTGTGAGGAACTGAAAAGAAAATGCTTATTGATGTTAAGGAAGCCTTAAAATCATTTGACATTTTCCTTTCAATCACCCTCGTTCTTAAAATTTGTTGAATGTAAGATTCTAGATTCTAGAAGGGCGATGGACTATTGAAAGCATATGCTAATGGATTGCTTTTGGTCCTGTTTTCAGAGTCAAAACCACTTACGGTTTGAATTGAATTTTTGAGGCAGCTTATGTTTTATCTTTGTATCCAGTATGATAAGCTTATCATATGACCTGGTTTTGATAGTCTATGCTTAGATCTTTTCTTTTCTTTACCCCCTCCATTTTAGGGCTTATCTTTTCTTTTTGTAAAGGCATTTTAGGAGAGTTTCATTTAGATGAATTCCATGGGCTCTCATCATTTAAAGAAAATAAAAAAAGAAACTTTATTCACTAAGCTCTAAAGAATTGTTTGTGCAAAACTTGTTCAATGCAGATGTTGTCTTACAATTCCACCATAAGGAAGACAATAATGACTTTACAACTTTATATGAGAAAGACTTCTTAATAGTTTAAAGCAGTTACCAATCAAATAAGATCTAGGACGGCACTCAAACTAAGACACCTCAGAGGATTGAAATATGGGAAATGACTTGCCTGTCTTTGGAAGTAAAAGTGGAAAATACATCCCTGGTTGTGGAAATTAAAAGTTTGTTCTTTGTAACCGTTTAACTCAAAGGTTTCACTGTAAATTTGTTGTGTATCCATGGTTTTTCTTTGGGTTAAATGTTTGTCATTTGTATAGGTAGTTTATTTATTTACTTTTTGACCAAGCGTATGCAGTTAAATTATGTTTTCAAGTTTCAGTTGATTACAATCACAGGCCCAATTCTTTCAGAATAGTAGCTCAAATATTTGAACTTGTTTCTCCTAGATACTCAGGTTTAAAGAAAGGCGATGGGATTCTAAGAGAATGATTGATTCAGGTGGTATGCCATCATCTCATTCTGCAACTGTGACAGCTCTAGCATTTGCTATAGGTCTACAGGATGGGACAGGAGGACCGGCTTTTGCAATTGCAGTGGTCTTGGCATGTGTTGTAAGTGCTTCTTAACTTTTCATTTCTTGTAGTGACATTCTCACATATGACCTATCTTTTCATTGCCTGGCCTCTTTTTTTTTTTTTTTCTTAAATCTAATTTTAGAATCTATATCAAATTTGCATATCTCTGATATTTTCATCTTCCAAATTTGCCCTCAACTTGATGAGTTTCAATTTTTTTTTATTTATTTTCTATTCTATTGCATATATTTAGTTGGAAATTGTTAGGGATGATGGCCAATTTTGCAACTAAACTTATACCCAATAGTTCAATTTGCCACACTTAATTCTTTTCAATTAGCCTGCTGAATTTAAATTTTTGTGCAATTCTGCTTAAAAATTAATGAAAGCCATCACATGCAAACATGTAGCTCTTATATCTTTTAAGTTGGTGAGTCACCAGTAATGTCAATTAAGGAAAACAAGTGACTGAGAAGTCCTGATGATAAAATTGATAAATAACTTAATCAGAATAAAGCCTTATTTAATCTAATTAAGAAAAATAATTTATGAAGAGAGTCAGAGACAGACCTCTCTCTCTCTCTGGACCCTCCTAGCTCCTGCTGGCTTGGGAATGCTGCAGGCAAGCAGCCACCTGCTGGCCAGTGGCAAGCCCTCCTTTCCCTTTTCTTTTCTTTTGTATTCCTTTTCTCTGCTATCTCCATCCCGTAGACCTGAACTACCTGTTCAGATTGTAGCCAGCATGTTCTTCAACAATGTTGATCTCTATGGTTTTCTCTAAATGTTCCACAGAATCTTTGCTAAGCTTCTTTCTCCTTCCCAAAATCAACAGTCTCCTAGAAATTTTGCCGCAATTCTGTGTTACAATGCATATCATCTTGACATGATCTAAAGCAATTGCGTTGATGTGCTTGGTATGGTAGGTGTTTCTTTTGTAACAATTTGTTATTATGTTGTTGTTTCCAATAGAGTTTAAGTTTGGTTTGCTCCCAATTGTTTTGAGTGATTCTGATGTGAATAGATTTGATTTTTATTGTCCAGATCAAGTTGAAAACTGATTAAGGACTTGATCTGGATAACAAATATTTGACAGAATGTTGCTTCCTGGTGAATTTTTGAATGAAACTGAATAAAGCTAAAGTTCAGTTGGTAACTGAATAACGTTGGAGTTTCAAAATTAAATATTGGTTGCATAAGTTCATTGGTGAAGCCTTTATACCAATTTCCTATGGTTTTCTTGTTGCTTCTTATATAACACTTGGAATTTTTTTAGCTGCCAAGAGAACATACTTTGTAAAATTTTGCTTAAGCTTTATCTAGGACATATTTAGAGAAGTTTCTACACGTGGTATAATTACACCGTAGTTCTGTGAGATCAAGTTATCATTGCTACTTTAGACTTTTGCTTCCCTAGTAGTTGACTCTACATTCTATACCAGAAAGCCAGATCGGCTGTTTCTTGTTTTCAACTTGGAGACCCACTTGCTTAACAACAGAGAATAGAAGGCATGAGGACTAAAACCTGAGAATTAGCTTTATGCATAGTGTTAGTAATAAGTACTTCAACTTTCATCCAAGTTTGGAAGACAAAAGTGACGGCCATAGTTCATGATCTCCTGAATATGGATGGACCTAATCATGATTGTTACCAAAACCATTGCACTGTGTTGACATTGATGCTCGTGCTATTTTTTTTTATCAATTTTTTTTAGCTTAAAAGTAGTTTTTAATGAGAAAGAATTCCACATGCTTATTTTAGAGTGGTGAGTATGGTTGATGATTTTTGATATATGCAGGTGATGTATGATGCCTCAGGTGTCCGACTTCATGCTGGCCGTCAAGCTGAAGTAAGTCCTATTTTGCATGAAATGTAGATACAAAGTTTATTTGTCTTTGATACCCCTATTTTGTGATGTCCCGGTGCACTCTTTTCATATTTTTCTTTCTATATTGGCAGCTGCTGAATCAAATTGTGTGTGAGTTTCCTCCTGAACACCCATTATCTAGTGCGAGGCCTCTGCGTGAATTACTTGGTCATACTCCACTCCAGGTCTGCTTGTCTCTATTCTGTGCAAATAGCTAAGATAACTACTGCTTATTACTTAATTAGTTCTTCCAAAAGCATTTGTTTCTCAGTATATCTCTGTAGTTCAGTATTATTATAAAAATTTCAATCAGTTTGTAAGCCTGAAATCACACTGAGGTATTCCACCGTTAATGTGTAGCAAACTCAAAAAGTGAAATAATGATTTTAACACCAAAAGCAAAAGATAGGAGTAAGCAATGCCTTGAAGGCTTCAAAGTCTACAGTTGACATCTCCAAAGCATAAAGGCTTTTTTAGCCTGCCAAACGTCAAATCCTTATGTATTGCTGATATCTGTTGGCAACCTTGCCCTCTCTCTATTTTTTTAAGAACATAAGTCTGGATTCACAAGTCAATTATCACTTCCCAGCTGCAAAATGATAAGGTTTAACATAGAGCACAGATTTTTGTTCTCTATTTTCTCTTAAAGAAATGGCTTGTTACTTAAGGACCATTTGGTTGATACTTTTTGATATTTTCTTTTTCCTTCTTTTTGCAAAAAAAGAATGGATAGAGAAAAGCAAAAACTGAAAGGAAAACAAAAGCCAAATAGCAAATGTATCAACTAAATGGAGCCTTAGTAAGCCAGAAGAAGCACTTCATAGTTTATGAGATTATTGCGCCCCTCATAGCGGTGCTTACTACTTAGTATAGGTTCAAATTTTTCTGTGTAATAATATCAGCCTTCTTTCACATATATAAGATGGGATCAGGCATGTAAATATATACAATCTACGAAGGTGAAAAAGAAAGGAGGGTAACATCCATTGTTGAGGGAGACATCTGTCTTTTAAGCATTTTAACAATCTTACCAACGGGCATAAATAATTGATGTATATGATACGGCGCAGGTTGTTGCGGGTGCTTTGTTGGGATGCATAGTGGCTTTTCTGATGCGATGTTCCGGTTAGGATGTTACATAAACAACATTGATTCTTTTTCCTTCTCGGTAATGGGATGGAGTATGCATCAATCTCAGCAAGGAATGGAAGAAAGAGCTGGTGTCAAACTTTGAGTTTCTATTGTGGAAGCCTTGTAAAGTGGTTAGGGATAAATAGGAAATGATTTCTGTTTATTATTGACATCACTTACATACTATGTCTGTCAATAAATGTTGGACTTTATAGCTTTGCCAATTCTTTTAGGATCAGTTACATAGCATGAATGCCCTTCCAGAATTCTATTTCATCATTCATGTTTATATTGATTGTTGTTTGCTCCTGATATGCCTTCTTTAAAAACCTAAAATCAGAGGTTTCAGATACTCTTGAGACATCAAAGGACAACAATCAAGCTCTGGGAAACATAATGCATTGCATGGGAAATTGAGATAGATGATCATAAATTGTGCGTATATAATTTGAGATGATCAGACTTAACCGGGAAGCACTTGGACTGGTTGCTGCTGGTTTACCCGGAAATCGCTGGTAACAGCTCATTATTAATTAAGCAAACATGGGGGAAGAAGCTTGAACAGAAGTCTGACAAGTGGCAAATACAGGAAAACCCGCTAAAAACACATTTGACGTGCTTCTCCATAACGGCCTTTCTTAACAAACTCTAATAAGGAGCTTAAGGCATCATTCCACTCTAATGCACTTGAATCCCTTTATAAATGCTCTGCTCCATTCTTGAAACTGTCCCCCTTGTACCCCTCCATACCATTTACTTTGCGTGACGAAGCTTGCTTGCTCTTTAACTAAGCCATGAAGAAGAAGCGAGCAACTTCGTCACTTGCACGCCCACCCTTCAAGTTTGGCTCAAAACTCGTCATCCTTGTCTGTGCCGTGCTTTTTCTCCTGGCTTTCCTCAGACTTCACTTTCAGACCACGCTTCAGTCTGTCATCTCTTTCTATCAGGCATCTCGTGTTTTCGGTGATGATCAATTTAAATGTACTCCTAAGATCGCTTTTCTCTTTCTTGCTCGCAGAAACCTGCCTCTGGATTTTCTTTGGGGCACCTTCTTTAAGGTTTGTTGTTTAATTACTTTTGTTTTTTCTTTCACGTAATGGGGATGTAGGCTGTGAAACCTGAGCAGTAATATGCATTCATGGCTTGTCTTTCTTTGCCAATTTGTGAAACTTACAGAATGTTGATATCTCATTGTTCTCAATTTATGTTCACTCGGAACCTGGTCTTGTTTTCAATGAATCCAACACGAGGTCTGCTTTCTTTTATGGTCGGCAGTTGAATAACAGCATCCGGGTACTTCCTTAATTTAATCCACGTTGATTTGTAAGCCTTAGTTTCCGAATATACCGCGTGCAAATACTTTGCATAGTTGCATTGCTTTACAAACAACAAGTATCCTGCTATGAGTCCGAATAGGTTGCAAGACGGAGAATCCCAGGAATTTAACCTAGGATGTGTATTGTTGATGACTTGATTTATAGTGTGATCAGGTGATAAGTTTCTTAAATTGAACAGCATCTGGTCTGAAATAGGACAGTTCAATTTTGATCCAGCAATAACCCTCTGATGATTAAGTTGGTATCTGTGGATGAAGATGAGAGAAAAAAGAGGAATAAGAAAGTTTGAATGAGTTGCAGTCTTAGAGAAAGTACGGATACTAGTGACCTTATATATAGTTAAGGAAGATTCCTCCTGGCCATACCCCTTGGATCCACAAATCAAGCCTTACTATGAGATCATGTTAACACAGGTGGTAGAATAGCATTTATGCGCCTCTGCTCTCATTTGGTGTGAGCAAGAGTTTCAAGACCATTGCAGGTGTAATGTATATTAGGGCCTTGGCTATCCCATAAAATATATATTTATAGATCAAAACCTCTCCTCAGTTAATCCCTTTCCCAGCAGTCTAGACTTGTGCTGAAGTCTTGGGATTTCTTTTCTTACAAGTTAGCATGAACTGGAAATCATAACAAACCAAAAAAGTTTACCGTAGTTACAGTTGGATAGCATTTAACTGGTACAATATGTACGCTAATTTATCTACTTTAATTTCAGTAGCTTTCATCCGTATCCTTTGGATCCAAAGTGCTTGGTTTTTCACAATATATATATATATATACAATGTTCATCTTCCAGGTAGAATGGGGAGAATCAAGTATGATAGAGGCAGAGAGATTACTATTTGAAGCTGCTCTAGATGATCCAGCAAATCAGAGATTCGTTCTTCTCTCTGATAGGTTAGTGGTCGGAAGAGGGGGAATAGTAAAAGATAAACTCACTCGTGAAGTTTTTACCCTGCACTAGCCGCATATGAGTCAATAATCCTTAGATCTATCCTTTGTCTATTTTACAGCTGCATACCCTTGTACAGTTTTGGCAATGTTTACAGCTACTTAACGTCTTCTTCAAAAAGCTTTGTGGACAGGTATATGCAATGTTAGACTAAATCAAAATGAATTTTCTTAGTGATGTATATATGTAACAAAATCTTCTAATTGAATTCATAGCTTATGCAGTAGGCAAGCTGAATGTTCAGTAGTCTGTTTTGTGTAGCTTTATTGATGTTAAAGAAAATCGATACAGTCCTGAGATGTCTCCTGTCATACCAATGGAAAAATGGAGGAAAGGATCTCAGGTTCTTCCTTTTTTTTTTTTTTTTATCTATTTTACCTGTCCATTTTTCATCTTACTCATATAGGAAGCTATATTTCTCAAGTTAATGCATCTTGAAAAGGATCTTGAAATAAGTTTTAAGGGAAGGAGCACCTTTTTCCATTTCTAACAGAAAAACTTGTTGGATCCAATATAATCTACTAATATCTTGTTGAACCAGCACTCACCATTAAACTTTGAGCTGACAGGTTGAGAGCAATCAGTTCTATACTCTCTTGCACTAATAACCTGTTCATCCAAAATCTTCTGCAATTTAGAATATAGAACTGCATTTTGTCCAATCAGTCCATGTTAATTTGTCTATGATGAAAATTTTACTTAATGATTTCAGTGGATCGCGTTGATCAGAAGACATGCTGTAATTGTCGTCGATGATGATATCGTTTTTCAGGTTTTCAGGAAATTTTGTAAGGTACAGAAAGCCTTAATTATATTCCATGCTCCTCAATTTTCCTCTGATATGAGTACTAGTCTAGGATACTGTCTTGATGCTATGGCAGTTGGATGCAATTAATCATTGTATATGGTAATGTTGCTTATGTTCAGCGTTGGCCGCCTGCAGACCTAATAAAGAGAAGGCAAATACTGCAGGCTTTTGTAAGTTAGCAAAGTCTCGCCATATATAGATTCCTGATAAACAAGGCAAAATAATTGTGTATCCAACATTTATATTTGTATACAAATAATTTCTTTTTGGTCCAATCAAGTGATTGATGTTGTCAGCGATTGCCTAGGAGGTATTTCAGAATGGCCATAACTGTATACCTGATGAACACTACGTCCAGACGCTGCTCAAAGTAAGCAACCAACTGCCCTTGTATAGGTGATCTGTATCAAAGCTTGAATTTCTTCAGATGTATGAATTGTTCTTCTATAGATGATCCTTAATTTTACTTTCTGGGCATTCCATTCAAATGTGGTTACCCCCTTCTACTTGTACAATTAGATGAGTGGGCTTGAAAACGAGCTTGAAAGAAGGACATTGACTTACTCATTATGGAATCAATCTGCTGAAGGAGGGGCAAGGAGATCTTGGCACCCTTTTAGGTTCACTCATGCTGATGCAAGTCCCCAACTAATCCAAAAAATAAAGGTGAGTGTTTGAACCTTGGCTAGCTTTATGCCAAGTATATATTTCGGAATTGCCATTTTTGCTATCAGTCCCTAGATTTGAGAATGCTGCCCAAATTGGCACAGGTCATGAACCATGTTTACTATGACTCTGAGAACCGCAAAGAGTTGTGCCATGTTAATATTACGATTGCACCTTGTTTTCTATTTGCAAGGAAGTTCACACCATGGGCAGCCGTGCGCCTGTTGACTGAGCGCTCCATCGATCTTCATGATGCTGCTTCTGTTTTTCATGCAGCACCTTGACTACCACTTATTTGGGAAGAAAAGCACAGATAGTACACAAGTAGAAAAAGCACAAGATACCATTTCGTTCTTCATTAAAGCTTTCAGATAAGAGGAAGATGGTTTCCCCCTTCTTCTTTTTCTTTTTTTTTTTAATTAATGTTTAAGTTAATATGCAGAAATTTATATAGGTTTAGGTGCTTCGATATTAAGCTTACGGCCACGAGCATATGCCACGCTGTGTTCCTACTCTAGTTGAAAGCAAGAAGATTATGACAAGCTTTAACTAAAACAGGATACATGACTAATCTATTGACAATCATATGATAATGGCATGATTAATATCCATCATATTACAATTGAGGTAAGTACAAAATCGTGATAATAGTATTTTTCATCTTCCAAAGATTTTAATATGGTATTATATATTATTAATCATTTGCACTTCATAATATTTGATATTATTGGAAATCAATATTTTACAAATTTATTCAATTTATTTCTATTTGCGTCATATAAATTATACTATAATATATTAATCTTGATTATTTATATTTTTGATAATATAAATATTTATCAACATATTATGTGTAGCATTTTAGTATTCTATAATTTTTAAATTAAGACTCTTAAATATGTATAATTACATAAACAAACATACGTTAAAATGATACTCCACATATTACAATGATTCATGTTGAAAAAGATCTTACATTGATAAATCTTACCATAATAATATTCACATGTAATTTTTAATTCAAAATAAGTTATTTTAAAATATATTCAGCATATACCAAGATTATTTCACATTAAAAACAGTTAACATTCCTCCTCAATATTATGCAGTGAAGTTCAAACTTCCAATGATACATTTAAGCGAGTCAAATTCTCATAAAAGCTGCTATCAACTGACCAGAGGTTCATATAACGTATTCTTCGGCCGTGTATTGGATGGATCCAAACTCCCACCAACAAATTGATTAGCTAAATTTTCATGATTTGTTATGTACTTTTAAAATTTTTAATTAAAAGCTAGACGTTTTAGAATTTCCAATCTGACATTTAACTAGCTCAATTCCTATAAGATTTAAGTAACTCAATTTATAATTAAGGTGTAAAAACCTCAATTTCTATAAGATTGTATCTAGCCAAAAGTTTAGGTTATTACATTCTCCTCACATACCTACGTAGCAAGGTGAGAGTGAAAAGGCTGTCAACAACTAAATTTGAGACTAGGTGCTTGTTTGGCATGATTTATTTTTAGTTTATTTACTTTTTAAAAGTAAAAGTTGAATTAAATAGTATTTTGTGACAAACTTTTAAAAATAAATAACTTTTTTTAAAAAACAAAATATTTAAAAAAAACTTCAAAAAGAAACTTTTTTTTTTAAAAAAAATTCCTTCTTCTTATAACAATTTTTTTTCCCCAAAAGGATCCTCCCTCAAAAAATAGCTTTTCATTCCCTCCTTATCTATCTCCCTCTTCTTTCCTCTTTTTTGTAAATCATCATTTTAAGGTTTTTTTATTCTTACAAAAATTTTAAAAAAATTAAAATTCAAAACTGTTATGAATATTTTGTGAATATCCATTTATTCTATCTATATCTAGATTAGATGTAAATTAGATTGGATTAGGATTTAATCCATCTAATCTCTAAGTGTTATCTTCATCTTGTAAATTCTATCAAGATAAGGGGTTATTTGCTTATAAATAGACCCCCTCAATTCATTTGTAGATACACACTTCAATAAGATCTCTTTTCTCCTCCTCAATACTTTCTTTCTTCTCTTTAATTATTCTTTCCAATTATCTTTATTCGTTCATTTATATTTATTTCATAACACGTTATCAGCACGATTCTCTAATCTCTCACACTCAAGCTTTACAAAATCGAAGTTCAATTTTTCTTCAGGTAATTTTTATTTATTGTCACCTTATTGTTTTACCCAAATTTTACCAAGTCAATTTGCAATTTTATATTAATTATTTTCATCTCATCAGTCAATTTATTGTTTTACTTGCCAATTACAATATATTGAGTAATACTAACATTTATATTCTTCTTTTAAACTATCACAATGTCAAATCTTACAAAGCTTGAATTTGTGGCCCTTGATATTACTGGCAAGAACTATCTATCTTGGATTCTAGATGCTGAAATCCATTTAGATGCTATGGGTCTTGGAGACACAATCAAAGAAGAAAATGAGGCATCCAACCAAGATAAGGCAAAAGCAATGATTTTCCTTCGCCACCATCTTCATGAAGGATTAAAAATTGAGTATCTTATAATAAAAGATCCAGTCGATCTTTGGAAAAATTTAAAGGAAAGATATGACCACCAGAAAACAGTAATTCTGCCAAAAGCTCGTTATGATTGGATGCATCTACGATTGCAAGATTTTAAAACTGTAAGTGAGTATAACTCAGCATTATATAGAATCAGTTCTAAACTAAAATTGTGTGGAGAAAAGGTGACAGATGCTGACTTGTTAGAAAAAACATTCTCTACTTTTCACGCCTCAAATGTGCTCCTGCAGCAGCAATATCGTGAAAAAGGCTTCAAAAAATACTCTGAACTGATTTCATGTCTCCTTGTGGCTGAGGAAAATAATGAGCTATTGATGAAAAATCATGAATCTCGCCCAACTGGTTCTGCTCCATTCCCTGAAGTGAATGCGACATCATTTAGAAATTCTGGTCATGGTCGTAATCGTGGCCGTAATCGTGGACGTAGAAAAGGTCATCATAACCGCAGTCGTGGTGGCTACACAAATTATTCTGATAATAAGAATACCCACCAGAAGTGGAAGAATAGTGAAGAGATACAAGAAAAGGATAAAGGTGGACAAAAGAATATAGAAAATATTTGTTATCGATGTGGCATGAAAGGCCATTGGTCACGTACCTGTCGTACACCAAAACATCTTGTTGAACTTTATCAAGCCTCACTTAAAGATAAAAGAAAAAAGATCGAAACAAATTTTGTTGAAGATGATAGCCAAGTTGATATAACACACTTGGATGTTGCTGATTTTTTTGCCGACCCTGAAGGACGAATTGATCATTTGATTGGTGATGGAAATCCCAATAATGAAATTTTTTAAATTATTTGTTGGTGTGTTTTTATAACTCTATTAGGAACTTGATATGTTTAGTATAATTCTATTAAGAAGTTAAATATGTCTATTAGGAAGTTTTTTTTTGTATTTCAATAACAAATTTTATATTTAATGTTCTCTTATATAAGTTTCTTACTATATATGTTTTATTTTCTTGAAGAAAATATGGATATTCATCTGGTTAGATCCAAGATCAATGATGAAGATATATGTCTAATAGATAGTGCTACAACACACACTATATTTAAACACAAGAAATATTTTTCTCACTTGACAATGGAAGAAGCTAATGTCAATACAATATGTGGTAGTACAAAATTAATTGAAGGCTCCGGAAGAGCCAATATTTCACTACCTGGAGGAACAAAACTTATAATAAAAGATGCATTATTTTTTCCTAGGTCTCAAAGAAACTTATTAAGTTTTAAAGATATTCGTTTGAATGGATATCATATTGAGACAACGAAGGAGAGAGACATTGAATATATTTATATTACATCTATTATATTGGGTAAAAAATATGTATTGGAAAAATTACCCTCTTTGTCCTCTGGAATGTACTACACAAAAATTAAAATGATTGAAAGTTATGTAAACCAGAAGTTTACTGACAATTTCAATGTTTGGCATGATCGGTTAGGCCATCCCGGATCAATAATGATGCGAAAAATTATTGAAAATTCATGTGGTCATCCATTGAAAAACCAGAAGATTTTTCAATCAAATGAATTCTCATGTACTGCATGCTCTCAAGGTAAATTAATTATAAGACCATCACCAGCTAAAATTGGGATTGAATCCCCTACGTTTTTGGAACGTATTCAGGGTGATATATGCGGACCCATACATCCTTCATGTGGACCATTCAGATATTTTATGATTTTAATCGATGCATCAACAAGATGGTCACATGTGTGCTTATTATCAACTCGCAATTTGGCATTTGTAAGATTACTTGCACAAATAATTCGTTTGCGAGCACATTTTTCTGATTATGCAATCAAGACAATTCGTCTTGACAATGCTGGTGAATTTACGTCTCAAGCTTTTAATGAATATTGCATGTCTATTGGAATAAATGTTGAACAATCTGTTAGTCATGTTCATACACAAAACGGTCTAGCAGAATCGTTTATCAAACGCCTTAAACTGATTGCAAGGCCATTACTTATGAAATCCAAACTCCCAATTTCTGCTTGGGGACATGCCATTTTACATGCAGCAGCACTTGTACGCATCAGGCCAACAAGTTATCATAAATTCTCCCCTATACAATTGGTTTATGGTCAGGAACCAAATATTTCCCATCTAAGAATTTTTGGATGTGCGGTATATGTTCCAATTGCTCCACCACAACGCACAAAGATGGGTCCTCAAAGGAGGTTAGGAATATATGTTGGATATGAATCTCCATCTATAATTAAATATCTAGAACCTTCGACAGGAGATTTATTCACTGCAAGGTTTGCTGATTGTCATTTTGATGAAACAAATTTTCCAACATTAGGGGGAGAAAATAAGCAGCTGGAAAAGGAAATATCTTGGAATACATTATCACTATCTAGTTTTGATCCTCGCACAAATCAATGTGAACAAGAAGTTCAAAAGATAATTCATTTGCAAAATATAGCAAATCAGTTGCCAGATGCATTTACTGACCTAAAGAGAGTAACTAAATCTCATATACCAGCTGCAAATGCTCCAATAAGAATTGATGTAGGACAACCTGCTGTTGTTAATGAGTCTAAGACACGCCAAAAGCGTGGAAGACCAATCGGTTCCAAAGATAAAAATCCTCGAAAAAGAAAAGGAGCAAATATTCAAGATGGTCAAGAAGAGGAAACAAAAACTCCAGAAGAGACCCCTGACATAATTTCAGAAGAAATTCAGGTACCTGAAATTAGTGAAAATGAAGAGATCTCAATAAATTATGTCATGACGGGAAAAAGATGGAACCGAAATGAAATAAACGTCGACGATATTTTTGCATACAATGTAGCGCTCAATATTATGAAAGAAAATGAGGATCTTGAACCTACATCTGTTGAAGAATGTAGACATAGAAATGATTGGCCAATGTGGAAAGACGCAATCAAAGTGGAATTAAATTCACTTGTAAAACGTGAAGTTTTTGGACCTGTAGTCCGTACGCCAAATGACGTAAAACCAGTGGGATATAAATGGGTATTTGTGCGAAAACGAAATGAGAAAGATGAGATAGTGAGATATAAAGCACGGCTTGTCGCACAAGGTTTTACCCAAAAGCCTGGTGTTGATTATGAAGAGACATATTCTCCTGTGGTGGATGCAATTACATTTCGATATTTAATTAGTCTGACAGTACATGAAAAGCTTGAAATGCGCTTAATGGATGTAGTTACAGCCTATTTATACGGCTCACTTGATAATGATATCTACATGAAAATCCCTGAAGGATTTAAGTTGCCTGAAGCACAAAATTTGAATTCCCGAGAGATTTGTTCAATCAAATTAATTAAATCTTTATACGGATTAAAACAATCCGGACGCATGTGGTATAATCGCCTTAGTGAATATTTGTTGAAAGAAGGCTATAAAAATAATCCTATATGCCCATGTGTTTTTATAAAAAGATTCAGATCTGAATTTGTGATCATTGCTGTTTATGTTGATGACCTAAACATTATTGGAACTCCTGAAGAGTTATCAAAAGCCGTGGATTATTTAAAGAAAGAATTTGAGATGAAAGACCTTGGAAAAACAAAGTTTTGTTTAGGTCTTCAGATTGAACACTTGACAAATGGAATTTTTGTCCATCAATCTAATTATATAGCGAAAGTGCTAAAACGATTTTATATGGACAAAGCACATCCATTGAGTTCACCAATGGTTGTAAGATCATTAGATGTGAAAAAAGATCCTTTTCGACCTCGTGAAGATAATGAAGAACTTCTTGGTCCTGAAGTACCATATCTTAGTGCAATTGGAGCATTAATGTATCTTGCTAGCAATACACGACCTGATATATCATTTGCTGTGAATTTATTAGCAAGATATAGTTCTTCTCCAACTCGAAGACATTGGAATGGAATTAAACATATACTTCGATATCTTCGAGGAACAATGGATATGGGCTTATATTATTCAAATGCATCAAAACCAGATTTAATTGGTTATGCAGATGTAGGATATTTATCAGATCCGCATAAAGCTCGATCCCAAACAGGTTACTTATTCACATATGGAGGTACGGCTATTTCATGGCGTTCTGTAAAGCAAACTATAGTTGCTACTTCTTCTAACCATGCAGAAATCTTAGCAATTCATGAGGCAAGCCGTGAATGTGTCTGGCTAAGATCTGTAACTCAACATATTCGAGAAACGTGTGGTTTGTCAACCAAGAAAGAAATTCCAACAATATTATATGAAGATAATACTGCTTGCATAGCACAGTTAAAGGAAGGATACATTAAAGGCGATCGAACAAAACATATCTCGCCAAAATTCTTCTTCACTCATGATCTTCAAGAAAATAGTGATATTATTGTTCGACAAATTCGATCAAGTGACAATCTAGCAGATTTGTTTACTAAAGCTCTTCCAACTGCAACATTAGAAAAGTTGGTACAAAAGATTGGGATGCGCCGTTTCAAAAATCTTAAATAATGCAGTTGTTAGGGGGAGTAAAATACGCACTGTACTCTTTTCCTTCATCAAGGTTTTTCCCACTGGGTTTTTCTTGATAAGGTTTTTAATGAGGCAGTATTTCATAAGCGTATTCTTGAAAAGAATTATGTACTCTTTTTCCTTCACTTGGATTTTTTTTTGCCCATGGGGTTTTTTTCCTTGTAAGGTTTTAACGAGGCATATTCTTGATACAATGGATATTCAAGGGGGAGTGTTATGAATATTTTGTGAATATCCATTTATTCTATCTATATCTAGATTAGATGTAAATTAGATTGGATTAGGATTTAATCCATCTAATCTCTAAGTGTTATCTTCATCTTGTAAATTCTATCAAGATAAGGGGTTATTTGCTTATAAATAGACCCCCTCAATTCATTTGTAGATACACACTTCAATAAGATCTCTTTTCTCCTCCTCAATACTTTCTTTCTTCTCTTTAATTATTCTTTCCAATTATCTTTATTCGTTCATTTATATTTATTTCATAACAAAAACTATATTCAAGTATTATTTCTTCTTTTTCCTTTTATTTTGTTTTTCATTTTATTTTTTATCATTTTTTTACTTTAAAAATTCTCTTTATTGTTTGTTATTTTTCAGTTTATTGTTTAATATAATAATTATGTGATATTTATTTGTTCTTAACTTCTTTATGGTGTATATAATATTTATTGATTATGATTGAAATAATTAGTCAAATAGGTCAATAATTATTGAAATAAATTAGATGAATATTGAGAAATTAATATTTATACTCGTTTGTGATAACTCAATTTTGAAAAAATTTTTCTTTTAAGTATAACAATAGGTGGCATTTTTTTGTTTGTGGAGGCAAACTTTATTAGTGAAGACATCAAGACCTTGATAGACTTGCATAGAATTAACGTTGATGATTTTAATAGGAAAATGGCAAACTTTATTATTGAAGACATCAAGACCTTGATAGACTTGCATAGAATTAACGTTGATGATTTTAATAGGAAAATGGCTTGTCAACTTAATAGTTAAACTTGATTTTCTTAATCAGTTGGACCCATTATTAATATTAATTTTGGCTTTTTTTTTCCCTTTTTGGGTTCTCTTTCTTGTATATAACATTAGTTTTGTTCAACTTCAAAAGTCATAATTTCAAATCAATTTCTAAAAATTAACAATAAATATTATTTTATATTCTTCTTTTATCTTTCAACAATCCATAATGTTATAAGGAAAATTATAGTTTCTTCACACCCATCTTTTTTTTTATTTAATTCAATTTTTTCTCCTAATTTATTGAATATCATTTATAGTAATTTTAATTAAAATTAGAATTTATATAAGTTATTTTGTCAAACAACTTATATATAAAAAAGAGTTAATAAAAAGTAAATTTATCATATAGTTTTAATTTAATTTTAAAAGTTATTATTTTTCACAAAAAAATTATAATAGTTTATAAATAAAAAAAACTAAGCCAAACATGCTCTAGATTGCTATATATGTGGTTTACTAATTGTGATAGGTTGGCCGATGAAGGCTAGTTTGATGGTTGGATAGTTGTGCATTTCGATGTTAATAGGAGTAAGGTAGTGATGAGAAGATGAAATTGATGATGAATAAAAAAAAATGAAAGAAAAAGAGTGAAAAAAGTAAAAAAAAAAAAAGATATACTAGTGAAATAAAAATAATGCAAGGACAATTATAAGAATGTCAAAGGTTAACAATTATTTTTTCAATAAAATTAAAAACAATTATTCAAAAAAATCCACATTAGGATAAAAATAATATATAAATTACAGTTATTGATTTGTTCACAAAATATTATAAACGTTAACAATTGTCCTAAATTATTCTCAATGTGAAAATACAAGAATTAAATTAATTTTAATTTGGATTACAAGAATTAAATACACTTTTTGAAATAAAAGCGTTTGATATTTAGAAAGTGTCAAATTTTTGAAAAATTAATTAATGATAAAGCTCTTACTGTACTTTAATTCATAAAATGAAATAAAAATATAAATAAATTATTTCATGACATTACAATAAAGTAAAAATAATTATTGTATAATTTAGTTCATGAAATGAAACTATTATCTTAATATTATTCAAATATTTAGTTGGCATTTAGTGTTGCATCGAAATACAGTTTTTACTCTTTTATTTTTTTAATTTCTTACAAATATGCTTTCGAAAACTACAGATAATGATTTGGAAAACAAATACAGTTGTTAAAAGCAAAAAAAAAATGGCATCTTAAATATTTTTGCAAAACCAATTGGAGGGTCAAAACGTGGTCAGAGCTAAAAGTAAAATAAGCGAACGGTCTTGATTCACAAATCTTCGTACCGTGCACGCAACACAGAGCCACGCCGTAAAATTGCTCCTCACTCATCCAGATTCAAAAGCATAAATTGGAGGGAAAAAAAGGGGTGAAACCATTTTTTTTTTCCTTTAAAGCGAAAGACAACTTTTCTTTCTTTTTTTGCTTCACCTCGTTTCAAAATACACAGGCTCTGAACCAGGCTCTATCAATCCGTTGAAGAAGAAAGCCTAAACCCCTAAGCCAATGGCCGAAGCTCTAAGCCCTAACCCTAGACAAAGGATCCCTATGGCCTCTCGCATACAATCCCCCACAAGCCCCTTCTTCTTGGGCTCTAACGACGACAGACTCGAGCGGGCCCAGGCTCGCGCTGCACGAGCCGCCGCCATCCGCCGAAAATCCGTCGCTCCCCATGTGCGGCCGCCTACTGATCCCGATCCTTGCCTCGCCAAGGACCAAATTCTTGAATTGTTCCACAATTGCATCAAATTGGCCAGTGAAAATGTATCTAATTCCCCTATCTCTCTCCCTGAATTATTTATATTATAGAGAGGGGAGGAATTCTCTTTTTAGGTTTAAGTAAACACTTTTAAAATCTGGTGAATTTCTTTTTTAATTAAGAAAACTTAGGTATAAGTGATAGCATTGTTGTTTTGGTGGTTGTATTGTTCTATTGTCATTTTCTTTGTACTTAATTTTGAGTTTTTCTTTTTTGGGTGCAGAAAATAAACCAAAAGAATACTTGGGAGCTGAATTTGATAGACCATCTTCGTGAAATTATTAAGGTTGAAGAGGAAAATGATGTAGAGACGAATTTTCTAAAGGTATGTTTATCTTTTTTTCTTACATGTAAAATGGTAGAAAACTATATCGCCCCAGAAATCGAATTCCAAACAAATTCATAAGAAAAGATTGGGGCTATAATCGGTAGTTTAGAGTGCAGAATTTTACACGTTTTATTGCTTATTTACTGGGAAAGGCGTTTCGTTTTAGTTACTGGTGTTGTTGCAATTTTAAACTCCAGTGAGTAAATTGGTGCTTAGACTGAAACAAGAAGTTACTAGAACGGTGTTGTTCTGAATCAGTGCATGTGCACTTTCAAGGGAACATTCCTCAGAGTATGAATAACTGCTGTGCATATGTTGAGCTGAAGCCATTGGTTACAACTGTGAATGCAAAACCTTTTAGATATGTCTGGAGAAAAAATGCCAAAGAAATTATGGAGTTGATAATTGATAACACCAACGCCCTTTTCTACATGTTTAGAGAATGAGTTACATTTCATTTCATACAGGCCAGTTGTACTTTGGAAGCTGGTGTTAAGATTTACTCACTGAGGGTGGATTCGGTTCATTCAGAGGCATACAAGGTTCTTGGTGGGATAAATAGAGCAGGTCATGAAAATGAGCAAGGTTAGCTTTCATGGTGGTACCTAGCTTATCTCTCTCTCTCTCACTCCAGCTTGTATCTCTGATTTGTTATTTATCAATGAAGCTCTCTGTTGCATTTGCTTTTCTTCAGATTAGATTCTTGGTTTAGCAAAACTTTTAAATTAAGGACTAAACAATGGCTAAGAGTATCATATGCACTATTTGATGGCATTAAATCCAAGAGGCAATTAAAAGGCAGGCTAACGTTAAGGATTTTACAAATTTTACAGGGAATTGAGGATAAACCCTTGGAATCTACAAACTAATCATATTCTATAAAATATACATAAACATATACATGGATACAAAGACAGTCACTCCACATATGAAGTCTAAAAGATACATTTACTTTGTGGTTTGTGATCTGTTTCATTTACTTGGGTCTAACATACAGTGATGCTAAGTTATTTAATCATTACATAAGAACCTCAATTGATGCATACTTATCACTAAAATTTATCATGGAAAAGTGAGAATACGTTATGGTCTGAACTTTCTATATCTGTTGATTTGCTCAACATTATCCTGTCAGAGTTTTGCTAAATGTGATATCATGTTAAAATGCCAGACTCTGCAGTGGAGGATGCCAATGTTGATACTGCACAGGGAGGCAATTCAAAGAAAGAGACAGAGAAAAAGGTTTGTGGTCTCTAAATTTATATAAATTACCAATTCAAGAAACTAATCTATTAATAAGTGTCTATATGTACAGATGTCACCTTTATCAACGTTGGAATCATCTTTTGAGGCTCTTAATGTAAAGAAATTTGATGGTAATTGCACATCCCAACAATCTTCATTCCAGTGTGAGATTCAAACTTTTAAATGTGATGCCATCTTTTGGCTTTTCCAGTTGCATTTGCAGTGGATCCACTCTATCATCAAACATCTGCCCAATTTGATGAAGGTGGAGCCAAGGGTCTGTTGTTGAATAATCTTGGTGTTTATGCTGGATGTCGGGTTCTCTTTGATTCATTTGAAGTGCCAGGGAAGGAAATGCCTTGTTCAAATCAACATGATATATCAGAAACAATTGATCTATCTTTTGCTGGAGGTTTGTTTTTGGTTGCAATACATTCTTTGGACTTTGGTGTATTTTGACATCTTTATCTGAGAACTTAGGTTTTTGAATTATGTCTTTTGTTGGTCTATTTTACAGAATACATTGAGCATATGATACTAAACATGCGAGCAAAGGATGAGATTTCACCGACTCTCAAGAATATAGTCAATCAATTCAATGAAGGTAACAGAAGGCCACTGGAGAACTTCTACAGCCAGAGATCAACTGACCAAGCTGATACTATAAACAATGAAACTGAGTTTGATGGTGTTGCATATGAGAGTTTTGAAACTGACGCTCTGGATCATGATGACCAACCAGGCTTTGTTGATGATGAATATAATGGGGCAGAGCCAACTTTTATGAATTATCAGGAGGTTTAGCGTGTTTCTTTCTCTTAATTGTTTGAAGAGGTTAATAATGGAATTTTATGCTTCTTATCAATTAATCATAATTGAATTCCACAGGTTACTGAGCAATTTTCTTTCGCCAATCCTGATGTGGACGACAGATTTGAAAAAGTTGATGAATTTTTGTTTTTGAGCTTGGGATTTTCTTCGAAACAAAATGCTTGGGCTGGTCCTGATCATTGGAAATATCGAAAAGCTAAAGGTACATGTTATGGGGTCATAGGCAGGTGCTATCTTCAATCAACCTTTTTATATTTGGTAGTTAATTAACATGATTTTGAGTATGAAATATCACAGATTCTGAGGGAGTCTCTGCTGAAGAAAATACAGCAGTGTTAACAACAAAGAAAGCCAGAAATAAGAAACAAGTTGAGCCTGATATTGATTTCACAAAAGCCTTGGATAATGAAATGCCGGATGTCTTTGCTCCTCCAAAAAATCCTAAGTCATTACTTCTACCTTCAAACAGAGCACCTTGTAATACAAAGCTTCCTGAAGATTGTCACTATCAACCAGAGGATCTTGTCAAATTGTTTCTTTTGCCCAATGTGATGGTAATGTGTGCCAGGAGTTTGATAATAAACTATGACTATTTTTTGAAATGTTTTTCTCCCCATTTTGTCTTCTTTTCATAAGAAACATGTTCTTTTGCAGTGCCTTGGTAGAAACAGGAGAAAGTTGCCAGGTAATCTTTCTTCTCAAGTAGATACTTTTTAGATAGTAGTATTTTTTTTGAATGTCTGTGAACTGCCAATCATTTGAGTCCATCCATTCCATGTTGCTAGGATTATGTAGTTCTTGTCGAATTGCACTAGTTGTTTCTTTAATTTTTATTCTCATATCTTGAATGATGCAGCTCTTTCTTTTGTTTTCAATTATTATTAAGTTATGGGAGAGGAGAGGAGAGGATAAAGAGTTAGGCTGCTTTTATCTTCCCTGTTTGGAATATTTTCAAGGGGGTAGGGGCGCATACGTTCCTTGAAAGCCTGGTTTTTTAGTTCACCTAAGAGAAAGTATTTATATTTTTTGTTGTACTCCTAACTATTTGAACTAAAACAAAAAGTTTCCTCTAATGAAACGACAGTGTATGATGGTATAAATTTTGAAGCTATTGTAAACTGTGCTTTCCAATCTCCAACCGAATGAAGATGATTAAGCACTCTCCCTTGTTTCATCTCGCACTGAATCCTGCTTAATTGGGTTAGATGGGCTTGGGAATATTATTCCTGTAAAAATATTTCAGAAATAATGTTAAATAATTTTACATGATTGACAAGAATAATACTGTTTTTTCTAGTTAAATCAGTATGTATCTGGAATTACTTTCGTTATATCATTTTGTTTTTTATCGTATAACGTCAGTTCTTTGAATAAGTTTTAGTCAAAAGCAAGTTTTACTTGCTACTTGGCTTTGTGAATTTCATGTAAATGTTTATTCATTTGCCTGAATATTTTAAATATCTCAATTTGGTTATGATTTCTGATGGAAACTTTTTCTTCTCGACTCACGAATGCATATCTGGAACTTCTTCGATGCATTCTTTGAAGTGTTCATCTTAATGGTTTCTTCCTGTTGTAAAAGTTCATCGATTGAATCTTTTATTTTCAATGTTTCTATTGATGATATGCTAAACATTTACTGATATACTATGATATAGTTTTTAGCTTCACATGTTACTTGATTTGTCAGATGAATCAAGGGAGCAGTGTGATGATTATGAACCGCAGCCATCCTGGGAAGAGCAAAGCATATTTGGCGGTCAATTTGACAATGAAATTGATCATAGCGATGTTGATGACTCCGACATGCTGGTTTCTCAGCCTCGTCAGGTTGGTCTTTTAGCCTTTATTTCTGGTGTTTCTCCTAGTTAGGCCCTCCATGTTTGCCACTAGAGTGACAAGGAGTTACAGGGACTACATTTTGGATTTATTGTAAATTAAAACCTTAACTACTATCTTGAGGAGTTGAGGGTTTAGGTAATAGGCCTGGGATGGGTTATTTGTAATTTAAGATTTATCTCATATCTTGAATATATAGTTAAAAGTTAGTTCCTTTCTGGTCTTTTTCTGATCTCATTTTCAGGTTAGTAAAATTGAAGTTAAGTATGACAAGACCTCCAAACAAGTTGATGTCCAAAATTTAAAAGAAACTATTTGGGACCATATACAACGTTATCCAGAAACATCTTTTCAGTGTCAGGTAAACCACTTTTCTTAGCTTTTTGTAACTTTCTTTTCATCAGAGAGGATAGGTTTTTTATTTTGAAAAGCAAGCATAGTTTTGTTATTATCATCATATTGCTTCATATTAAGTGGGTTAAAGTCTCCATGAATATGCTTTGCCCGCACATGGAGGCACCCAAACGCATCTTTTGCTTATTGGCAGTGCAACTACAGGAAAACTGAAGCAGTGAAACTCATTTTCTAAAATAATAAGATAAAAGAGCGTATATCAGAGAGCTGAATCCTAGAGAATGTAGCTTAAAAGCATGTCATGTTTAATAAAGAAAAAAAATTGAAGCAGGATAATGAAATGAGAACTTGATTTGGTTAGCTAGAAGTTTGATTTCTTGCATTGACTGATAATTTTAATGTTTCCATAGCCAATTAATTGTTGATCATTGGCAGCTTGATTAAGTGTCTGCTATATGAAGATTTTGATAGTAACTTACTTCTTGCAGCTATGTTTCCTATCTATAATCAAAAGAGAGCTCAGTTCCAAACCTTCAGCAATAAGAACTTGTCTATTTATCATGGGCCTAGAAAAAAAGGAATCATGGAAGCAACATCTTAATTACTTCAATCCAAAGGCTTTACTAAGTAAATTATAAAAAACATTTGATTTGGGCTTTACTAATTTAAAATTTTTAGTATCTTTTTTTGTTTCATGCTGAAATTAATGGTTTTGCTGCTAAAGAGTTGTAAAATACGTCAGCAATTCAGAATATAAAGAAGCAAGAATTCAGGTTGTTTGAAAAGGCCAAAAAAAAAGAAAAAGAAAAATCATTATGTTGAAATGTTCCGAAGCAAGAACCATGACGTGATATGGAACATGGTACTTGTCTTTGGCGGTGTTCACTTTTTTCTTAATTGTGAAGCTGTGAGTTCAAACTTTGGACTTGTTTCCTTTTGCACAGGGCTCCGAAGAGATGGTATCTTTCAAGCATCTCTTGGCTAGCTTTCCTGTTGATTGCAGAGCTGCTACAACAATTGAGGAAATCTCTCCTCATCTATGTTTCATATGCCTGCTACATTTGGCCAATGAGCATGGACTGAGCATCCATGGCTGTCCCAACATGGATGATCTTGGTATACAACTTCCTCACAACAGTAAGCGCACAAGCGAAGCGATTTAGACCATCACTCAACTCATACCGCTTGTAAAGATGTTTCTCAAACAACTGGGGTGTTGACTGTGAGATACTAATACTAGTGTTGTAAGCCTAATTTTGTTCATACTTCCAAGTAGGTTGCTTTAAAGACTGAATAGCTCAAGACTTAAGGAACTGCTGCTCGGAACCTCAGAAGCCTACATCGTTTCCAAACAATGTCGGTTTTTGTTAACAACATATTGTTTAAATCTAGCTGATTGACATTTGACGAAACAGAATTGGGCTAGTGTTACTTGAAATCTTATTTATTAGAATAAGAATATCAGAAAAATATGTACCTGAGATGCTGTTCACTGATTTCTTACAGTTTTTGTTAACGTGCAACTATTTGGGATTTGTCAGAAAATTTTCATCTTGATAACGAACGGAAGGGTTGTGATGAGAGCCTCTAATCTGAGATTTAGTCAGCAATGTCTTTGCTAACCCGTGGCCCAACGGACAATATGAAAGATGAGTGCTTGGAGATATACTGATCCCATATTGCTTAAAGTATTTGAAAAGTCTTTGTATTTCAATATTAATATTATCATGTCAGCCTATTAAGGTGACGTGACAGTATTATATTAGTAATTTAAATTATGATTTTAAATAGAAAAAATAAATTTTTTTTTAAAAAAACTTCAACAACTTTTCATATACTTTAATCCTCGCATATTAGAGCAGTTCAGTTTCAAACTTGTCAAGTATCAAATGTTGGAAAGAGATTTTGTCTTGGGAAATTTGGAAGGATACGGGGAAAGTTCCCATGTGAACACATACAACATCAAATAATTGCTCTGTTTTGGAGAGAGAAAAAGGGGGAGAACACGAGTTAAATGCCGATGTTACAGTCACGGCATGCGTCAGGTAATATGGCTTTTTTTGTCAGATATTTTTGCTCAAGTTAGTGGTGGAGATTGAGAAGGAATACCTCAAACTCGTACAATGGGATTAGATTTAACACCTTCCAAATTTACAAGACAATGATTCCTGGTTCTTGCACCAGCGGTTTTTTTAAAAGTATATTTAGGGGCCGTTTGGCTTAATTTTTTTTTAATTTAAAAATTATTATGAAATTTTTATGAAAAATAATAATTTTTAAAATTAAATTATAGTTATTTGATAAATTTTTTTTATAAATTTTTATTTATATAAGTTTTAATTTTAGTTAAAATTATTAAATGGAGTATTTTTTTTAAAAAGGTAGTATTATAATTATCTTTAATAGATAAGGATATTTTTAAAATAAAAATAAAAAATTTTCTTGTATTTTCAAAAGAAGAGAAGAAAAAACTTCTCATATGAGTTTTTTTTAAATTTTTTTTAAATTTTATTTTTTTAAAAAAATTATTTTTTTAAAAATTTTTTAAAATTTATGTTTAATATGATTTTTACTTTTAAAAAATAAATAAACTGAAAAAAAATTAAGCCAAACAAACACTTATTTTGGTCTTCAAGGCTGTATGGGAAATAAGTAATTTCCCATCTCTTTATTTTCAAAGTAAAACGACTTGTTATTTCCTTACATTACTTCTCCTGCAGCTCATAGTGTCCCTTTTGTAAGGGTTTGAACCTCCAGATTCCAGAACTATTGGCCCCAATTGTGATAGAAAGAAAAAAAACTTAAGAGTTAAAAGATCGACTTTGAGATTGCTGAGTTTGGAGAATGGAAAATGGGTTAGCAATTAAAGTAGACGAACAGTTGTTCTCGCAATATATAAACCTATCTTTTTACTTTTGTTTTTTCCTGGGCAGTGATGATCATCTTTATACTGACTTGTTTGGAATGCTGGTAGTGTATGAGTGAGTGATGTTTCTGTTTTGTTTTGGCTTTTTCATCGTCAGGTCCTTATATTGTTCTGTGGTGATTCGTGTTCAAAAATATCCTATGAAATATTTAAAAAATTTTAAAATTTTTATTATATTTAATTAATATTTTATATATTTATTTTAAATCAAATAAATTTTTATAATTAATTGTTGATTGATAGATGTTAGTTGAAGTGTTATTTATCATTTTATATTAAGTAATGTTGATATGTCACAATAATTATAATATGATTAGATGATATTTTTATTTTTTAAATCAATATCATGTCAGTATATATATATATATATATATATATCATATCATATCAGTTGGTAATGATATTTTAAATAATAAAAATTAATCAATTATTTTTTATAAAAATTTATTTTATTAAAAATAAAAATAAAATAATTTAATTAAATGTAATTCAATAATAAAATTTTTTTATTTTTTTAAATAATTTAAAAATTTTAAAATATTATGTCAAAAAATAAAAAAATTGAATGCTACGGCTATGATAGAAAAATAATATATAAATTGTGAACAATCAAATTCAAATGATACGGGTACCAGATTTCATTAAAAAAAAGAGTTTTGAGAGGAGTTAGAATAGAAGTTAAGATACTAAATTTAAGACAGAGCAAGCATATTCTCTCTCAGGATTAAAAAATTTATTGAGCCTAAAATTGTCTCAAATCAAGAGAATTTCGCCACTTATTAAATGAAAACTTGGATTAATATGAGTAAGGGGAGCTGCACTTTCTTTTTTGCCCTTTTGAAAGGTAACGTATGAGACGCATGATTTTGATGAGGAAACAGTAATGTGCATCCTATAAAACCAAAGGACATATCAGCATCGTAGGACCAATACTGACACACTTGCCTAAAAGGGATTGGACACGTTTACAATGAAAGCAATTAATTAAATACATGATTAAAATCAATTGCACACAGCCAAGGCTTTTTTTATTTTTGGTCCTCTTTTCCCGCATTATCCAAAACAAAATCTTATTTCTTTTCCCGACTTTTCTCTGGTAATTGAATACCTCATGAGTATGCAGTCCAAACTTGTTTGATAATTGCACATCACCCCTCTTTCCTCTCAAGCAAAAAGTTCTCAAAAGGCAAATAGAGGAGAAAAGGAAGTGAGACAGAGACTAATTAAGTCTCACACTCTAGCTAGAGCTCCATGGCCATGGCCACTATGATGATGAGCAGAATGATGGGCATGTCCCCACCGCCAGTACCACCACCACCGTCATCATCATCTTCACCTCTCGCAGCTCAGCCACTGTCACCACCATCATCAAGGCCACCAACCAACCTCCCAACCCGTACAATCCCGGGATCCTACGGCTGGCCCTTGCTAGGACCAATATCCGACCGTCTAGACTACTTCTGGTTCCAAGGCCAGGACACCTTCTTCAGGTCAAGAATGGAGAATCACAAGAGCACTGTTTTCCGTACCAATGTTCCTCCAAGTTTCCCTTTCTTTGTGGGAGTGAACCCGAACGTTATAGCTGTTGTCGACTGCAGGTCTTTTGCTCATCTTTTCGACATGGAAATAGTGGAGAAAAAAGATGTTTTGGTAGGGGACTTCATGCCTAGCCTCAAGTTCACTGGAAATACCAGGGTTTGTGCTTATCTTGATACCTCTGAGCCAAAACATGCCCAGGTATGCATTTTTTTGTGCCCTTTCTCTGTCCCTTGTGAGTTTCCCTGATTGCAATTTTCTTGCTATATGTTCAATATTTTCCTCATGTTCCCCCACAAATTAGAAAGATCTCAGCAACCCAAGCATAGATTGACAAATTAAAACCTGCTTGAAGACTTAGGTTATACAATTTTGTGTACACGCTTTCAGGGTTTTTTTCTTATTATTTTTTCCATTACCTTCCCCCTTTTCTGCTTGTTAGTGGCTATGGGATAATATCGTGTTGTGGGCGACATTAAAAGATTTTGTGAAACTATAAAGTGGAAACTGGAAAGTAATAATTGATGAAGAAGTGAGATCTTTCATCTTTTTGATAAGGTTTGGACTCTGTTAAATATATTTTTTAATAATTTACTAATTAAAGAAAAGGAACAGTTGGGTTCACTCTCACCTCAAAAGTGTTGGGAGTACTTTTGGTTTGTCTTGCTTCGAACAAAATAAATTAAACTTTTTTTTCTACTATATACGTATTTTATCGTATTTAATTATTTAATTCATTGAATAGTTCTTGCTTAAAGAATGTGAATTCAAATATATATATATATATATTAATTAAAACAATCTTGTCGCCGAATTGGTAGTATAGGTCAAGGGACCACAATTTCACAGGTGGTCCTTCACTGCTTGGCCATGAGCACTAGGGGATCAAGATATATAGATTCTCTATCTCATCTTTGGGTCTCAGAAAATGGAGAGGAAAAAAGTTCAAAAGGAAATATATTATTTCATCCTATGGTAATCAGTAAACATATGTAGAAGCTGCAATAGGAATTAGATATCAATCCCATCTCAGTTTAATTTAGGTTTCAAGAAATAAAAGGTAAATAGGAATGTATAGTTGAAGGAGGTGGCCATGGCCATGGCCATACGTATCCCTCAAAGGGTAAAGTTAGCACTTAGCAATGATTGAACAGTGGAAGATAGGCGAAGGGAAATTCTCAGACAGTGAAAGAAAGGGAATGGTGTGCACGTAGCCGCATGTCGGGAAGGATTGAAACACCTATCGGTGGGTTAGTCTTTGTGTCGAGGAGGGCCAACCACATGGCATGCATTCGGCCGATTTCCCCATCTAATATACTACTATTACATAGCCTTCTGTTTTTATTATTAAGTTAAGAGTGGACAACTTAAGAAATACTAGCTTCTATTTATCATCTTCTATTGTCTAAAACATGACTCAACTTGCGAATTAAGAGGGGGGTCATCATTTTCATGCATATATAGTATATTTCTTTTAATGCAACTTATATAATATAAACAAATGAAAATGTCATATGTGTGTGAAATTAACCAAAAAACTTCTACAATTCACATTGGAAAAGTTAAAAATATGTTCGAAAATAAGCTACTTTAAATGTTTACTCAAGAACGTAAAAGGGAAAAACCTAGGACTTGGCCTTGATAAAGGGAAAAACCTAGGACCCTCTAAAACATTAATCATGATCGTAGTTGTTTGTAACGATGTTAATGCATAATAATAATAATAATAATAATAATGATTCTAGTGTTAATAATATTGTTTTTTTTCAAAAAAAGTATATGATATTAATGCATATATGGACTAAAGCTTTGATTCGTCATAGTCACATGCAATTTGTAATGTTTAGAATATTAGGAATATATAGAAAGCTAACATGCAAAACTTTTTTCTGCAAAAAAAAAAAAAAACATGCAAAACTTTTTCCAGAGAGTTGTCAAATGAAATCAACTATTTTTTTCGTTTGAATAGTAGCAATATTCCTATTAGTAGCATATTTAAATCAATTAATTAACCGACACTGTTTCTTCCCATGGGACGTTGCACCTGTTAGGCTGTTTAGAAGAATGATATGGGATTCAATGTTTACTTAATTACTACGTCGTGAATAGTGGAGTTTATGAGTTGGATTTGGGTGGTCGAGTCCGACTAGGCTCAGTTCCATCAATTTTTATTTATTGAAATTTAATGTTTAAATATTTTTAAAAAATATGAATGTTGGGAAAGGTTATACAAAAACAATTTACATTTTTAGTGGATTTTAAAACCCCTTTTTTTCAAGCAAAATTATTTTTGGCTGTTTAATATAAATTAATCCTAACTAGTTGAAAGAAGTTATTATAATACTAAAGAGGAGGAGAAAGAAATTAGAGGAAGAAGTGCTGATATTTAGGGTTAAGGATTCAAAATTGATACCTAGGGATTGCTTCTAGGGGATTGCCGGTTCTCAAGGTTTTTGGGGTTCTGTTGGTTATCGAAATCTCTCCTCCCACTTCTCTTATTTGCCCCACGAGTGTTTGGCAGCTTTGAAGTGCAACATAAAAACTTATTTAAGCAAAGCCATAAATCCTAACCCCAATAGGATTTGCAAAATTGTCTTGATAAAATTGAACTCTTTCAATTTCGTTCTCAAGAGTTAATAGTTCTTTTTAAGTAAGTCCAGTTTAATCTTAAGTTTATATTTTTACTTGTAATGTTTTATTGTATGTGATCCATTAAGTTTTTAATGTGTTGATATTATACATGATTAAAAATCCAAATCTAGTAAGAATTAAATAAATAAAACAATTTGCATTTATCATCAATTTCTTTATTGATTAGTTTATATTAATAAGTCAAGATTGACATCTACACATTTGTTATGACTACTCTAATGTTAAGAAGAGTTAAAAAGGTTTGATTTAATCTTTCCGTATTCAATCTACCTGTATAATTCAATCTTTCATAATCCAATAGCTTGATAAGGCATTGAACATGATGGAGTGTCAACTTAATTATGTCTTTATCATTTTAGTTCTTAAAGCTTAATCTTAATACCTTAATGGAATTTGAAAAACTCATTTTTGAATCTTCATTCTACCTTAACTAAGGATACTCTTGAGTTATAAGACATGCTAAGAAGCTACGAGATATCTCCCTTAAATCACTTTATGTATGTTTTATTGATCAGTCATTTCTCTTCATGTGATTCATCTTATACCCAATGTATAGCCCATTGTATATCGTTGACTAGGACTACTTAAGGTAATATCAAAATATGACAATTCTTACATAAGATAACCTAATGATCTCAAGATTAAAGATCACTTACATGATTGCAACATGAGAATATTTTCATAGATATTTTAGTTAAATCCTAAAATGTAATTATTAAGAAAAAAAAAAGTGCTCTCATGGTGAGTCATATATTTGTTTCAAGTATCTAAATATTTTAATTTATGAAATTGATTGTTTATTTTGTAAATAAGAAACATAATATATGCTAATATTTGGACTTATATCAATGTTCTATCTTGATAAAGCATCGACTAAAAACATTTTAGGAATGATGCTTTGATATAGGGAGGATTTCATAATTATAATAATTTACGCAAAAAACTTTTTTGAAGTAATAAAAATTTAAAATTATGTAAATTCATAAATAAAGAAAACATTTTATTATTTTAATATACATCATCAATATTAATGTTGTCAATAAAACATGTTGATTGACTTGTGGGGTGTATATTGAATTTATCAATATAAATATCAGTTTAAATATAGTTAAATAGACGAGTTAGACCAGGGTCAAGCTTAGCTTTAAAAAAGAGAGGCTTCATAGGTTTGATCCAAACTTAGTACGGCTTATGAACACCTATACCGGTGAATGCAGGAGTGTTGTTGTCCGAGTAAAATTCCTCTTTTTCCTTTCGGATCAAGTATCTGATTATGATTCAAGATACTTTATTCATATTCCATTTTAAGAGATGCATGACTTGGTAAAATTTTAGGGAGGTGCACCTTTGATAGGCGAATATTATAAAGTACTATTATTTGCCTTCATAGAACTATTAATTTTTTAATTTTATGATTGATTTAAGTTTCACTTTTTTATATTTTTATTTATAATTATTAATATTGTATAATACATAATAGGTATAACACAATATGATATGGATGATATAAATCATATATATTATATTATATTAAGTGTCAAAAGCATGTAGTTCAATATGTGATATGTATAGCAAGATATAGCACAGTACACTTTGACAAACATATTAGTTTTATCCTACCCAATAACTAAAAATATATTTTTTTTTATTTTTTTTGAATTGAAATATGAAAATTTTTTTAAATATGAGTTTTACTTTAAAGGTTTAGATGAATTTGAATATTTTGATTCATTGATTGGTGCATGATTTTTTTATTTAAAGAAAAAAGAATTCAACATGTTAAAATTTTTTACTTTTAATTAATAAATTAATATAAAAAATACATGTTATATTTAAAAATATATACTATTAAGGAGTATGTTAAGAGGTTGAATTAAAAACTGACTATTTTTTCAATTTCTGAAAGTAATTTCAAACCTGTTAATAAATATAATGCAGTTAAAACTTTTTTTTTGTTTTATATATATTCATGTTATTTATTAATTTTAAATTTTTTTTTATCATTTCTTATGATATAATATGATATTATATTTAAATAAGATTTCAATATATAATACATATTTTGATTGACCAGGTATGTTTTTATTTTTTTTTATTTTTTATAAAAAAATAAATAAAAGACAAATAACAGAAAAATCAACTAAACAGAACATATATATAAATAGCTGTTGATAAGTTGAAGTCTTTGTGGCCAAAAGAGAAATAAAATGTAAGTGGGAAACTTCAGAATAAGTAAGTAATACATCATTGTATGAGACTGTACAGGGGAGAAAATTTGTTATGCTTTGGACTATAATTGTGAGATTATATCTTTAATTCAGAAATTTTTAATGCACTGAATTACATAGGAAAAATATATTTTTGAATGGGATTAAATAATGGTTAGTAAGAGCTTTGATTTCAGTTTCCCCCGAAGAATTACGTTTCTCATATTGCATGGCATCATGGAAAGTCATGATACAACGTCGTTTGATCTTGGACAGCTCAAGAACTTTGCCATGGACATTCTCAAGCGGGGCTCCCAGGTGTGGGTGACAGAGCTCCTTGGCAACCTCGACAAATTCTTGGACACCATCGAATCCGAAGTCTCTACAAACGGCAGCTCATCCTACATCCCACATCTCCAAAGGATGCTCTTCAACTTCCTCGCCAAGTCCCTCCTTGGAGCCGACCCTACCATCGACCCTGACATAGCCAAGTCCGCTCCCTTCACCCTCGACTTATGGCTCGGCCTCCAACTCCTCCCCACCATTGTCATCCGGGTCATTCAGCCCCTGGAAGAAATCTTTCTTCACTCATACACTTACCCTTACGCCCTCATCAGCGGACGCTACCAAAAACTCTATGACTTCATTGAACAGCACGGTAAAGAAGTTGTACAGCGCGGTAAAATAGACTTCGGCCTTTCCGCAGCCGATGCCATCCACAACTTGATCTTTGTGCTTGGCTTCAATGCCTATGGTGGTTTCTCTATATTTTTACCAACATTGTTCGCCGCTATAGCCAGTGATAAAACTGGGTTACAAGCCAGGTTAAGGGAAGAAGTGCGGAAAATGAGTGGGTCAGCGACAAGGTTGAGTTTTGATTCCGTGAAAGAGATGGAACTGGTGAACTCAGTTGTTTACGAAACGTTGCGTTTGAACCCGCCTGTTGCACTTCAATATGCACGAGCTAGGAAGGATTTTCAACTCGCTTCTCATGACTCGGTTTTCGACATAAAAGAAGGTGAGTTGTTGTGTGGGTATCAACCTTTGGCAATGAGAGATGGCAAAGTTTTCGATGAACCGGAGAGTTTTAAGCCGGACCGGTTCGTGGGGAAAGGGAAAGAGTTGCTGAGTAACTTGTTCTGGTCGAATGGGCCACAGACGGGGTCGCCGAGCGAGTCGAATAAGCAGTGTGCGGGAAAGGATTATGTGACTATGTCGGCCTCGTTAATAGTAGCTCGCATGTTTCAAAGGTATGAATCAATTAGTGGGGACTCTAGTAAAATCACAGCCGTTGAAAAGGCAAAGTGATGATTGATAGGAGTAGAGTATTTTATTTTGTGAAGAAATTTTTGATGGACCAATGTTTATTATATCTTCAGATAAATTGAAAGTAAAGATATGGAGATCCGATGGATTCATTAATGAATGGCGATGATGATCGTCGTTTTCTTCTTTCTTTTCTTATGGTTTTGTTCGACGTAACCCTAATTAAATAAACTTATAGGACATTGCAAGGGAAATGAATGATGAGAGAGGTGTATAAAAGCGTGGGCCCTGAAGAGGACGGGCATTGGGCAGTGGTTATTGACATTGTCTTGTCCTATCCAGGAGGCCAAGACAAAATATGGTTTCCCTGACATGACAACAATGAAAAAGCCGCTTGGTTAACACTTGTGGTCACAAACACTCTTGTTTAGGATGCCACATCGCTACTCTTACCCTTGTCTTTTCTCGACGTATCAATCAAAATAATGCTTTAGATTTTTCGACTTTTTAAAGTTGTCGTATATTTGTGTAGTCAAATTAACAATTAAATATAATTATCGCCCTAAATGATCAATTATTCATGACGCTTTTTACATAGTAATTTAAAAGGAAAAAAAAAAAAAAATAAAGAGATGACAAGTTCATCCAAACATAACTTAAAAGGAACGAGAGATCAACAGACTGTTGCGAAGATGAAAAGAAAATTAAAGCCCACAAAAGGTCCAAAATCAAATGATGTAAACCCTCAAAGAAGCCCACCTGGCCTGCCTGCCGTTGCCGAGTGCACCAAGAGCAAGGAAAAGCAGGGAAAAATCTTGTACAATTGCCACTGTCTTGATAATCAATATATCTCCAAATGATCGAAAATTAAGAAAGATTAATCATAAATTCCAGTTCATAGTTTACATTTTCAGGTCAATCATAGATGATAATTCCTAACTCGTTCTAGTTGAGCTCCTTTACCTTTGAAATTTATAAATATGAATTTCATTTAATATTTTGATAAATCTTGAGCAACGCATGATATTGTGACTAAACAATTGTATACAATGATTATAAATGAGATATTCTCTTGTTACACACCTGTGGAAAAGGATTCAATTTCAAAAGTAGAGATCAAAATTCTCAAAGTTTAAATGCTGTTTTTTAATGTGCACTAGAATATTTGATCCATTAGTTGATACATAATCTTTGTTAAAAAAAAAAATTAAAAATCAAATTTCTTTCTATATATATATATAAAGCTGTTCTTCAACGTAATATAAATATAATAACAAAGCCGAGTTTACCAGCATCCTACTAAAATCAATTGCAGAGACCAGCCAACGCGTTGGAATGAAGTACTAGTGCTTAAGAAAATTCTCAATGCTCAAAAGGACTGGGAAACAACAGCAATTACTAAATAACAAAGTTTTCACTAGCAAACAAGTTTCATAGTCCAACTTTTCTTTGTTCTCTCATGAATTATAATCACTTTTAAGAGTCTTACAAAAGTGCCTACAAAAGTGCCTAAAATTTAAAATAGTCTTACAAGAGCAATTTTCACCAGAATGCCAACATGCAGGGAAATTCGAGCTTTACAAACAAAATGGTTGTTTTAAGTGGCTCCATAAAAATAAGAATAACTATACTTGCGATCACTCATAAGAACTAAATTGGGACTGCCTATAGGATAAACTCTGGAATTTATGACTATAAGGCCCGCCTTTGCGGTAATGCAATAAGATACACCAGAATCAACATGCAGAGCAATGAGCAGTGTTTAAAAAGTAATACATTTTCTAATAATTTTCTATGAGGCCATGGCGGATCATTTAGACAGCCTGAACATTACCCTGTGACTGCGTACGAGAGTTGGTAACCCCTTCTCTCCATCCTTTTTGACGAGCTCTTAATTCCCACATTGTTGTCAGTTTCTTTTGAGCTGCCAGTGCAGCTTCAGCTTTCTCCCTTGCTTCTTCACATGTTTCCATACCTGAATTGCACTTGTCTGCTTCCTTCTGATACTGTGATGCTATCTTCTTAGCCTCAAGTAGTGCCATGTCAGCACGTTGCTGACTTTCCAAAGCTTCAGCTTCTCTTAGCTTCAATTCTTCAGTCAAAAGATCTGCAAAGTTCTTTTCAGTATCCTCACTCACCTCTGGATCATGCTTCGTGCAATCTGCAGAATATTTAAATTTAACCATCAAGACACTGTCCTTATAAAACATAAACCCAAAATGCTAATATCATCATGGAATAAAATCATCTATTCTGCATTTAGTACAAATCTTTAGAGGAAGGCAGTGGTTTTTGTCATTGGGATAGGAGAGGATTACTTCATTTAATATCACATCCATATACAAATTATCTTAGATCGCATATTACCACAATATCAATTGAAATTAAGAGTGAATAACTGTACCATCCAAACAAAATCTAAGTCCAAGAAAAGTTCTTAATTCTTTCTTAAGCTTCAATGTGAACTTTTATTTATAAAATACATACTCTCACCACCAATTGCTTTACCTTATATTGCTTACGGTTCCTTAAGATTAATAACACAGATAGTACATTTCTCTAAGCACCCTACTGTCAATCTGCATTTTAGTCTCCTTCTTTAGACAACATAAGAAGGTAAAAGAAGAAAGCAGAAAGTGGGATTGTGTTTGTCTAATCATTCTGTAGAAAAGCATTTTCTTTTTCTGCCAGACTTACTACTTGATCTTATTTAGGTGTTATAGCAACAAAGTTCAATTTTCACAATATTATTCATTTGCAGTCAATCACATAGAAACATAGCTAGGTCATCCACTGTTACATAGCAGCACTCAGAATCAATCATATAGAAACATTGTTACATTTGCATAAACATCATGTTCAGTACTTTCATGTGGCCTGAGGGAAATAAGTGCACAAAGACAGAAGGATAAGAGAAATTATGGGAAATTACTGATCTCAGTTCATGATATATATAAGGCATAAACCATCTTAATGCAAAAATGACACCTGACAGAAAGTCATGGGAGAAATATGGTCACACAGTAACCAAGAAATCATGCATCAGTCTGCTGTCATAATAAAGTTAGAGCTGATCCAAAAGCCATAACATTTAAAGAAACAAGTGTTTTACCCAGTGATACCTTCATTCTCTAATTTTCCTAACAAACTTTTCCCTTTGTTCTCTCACTAATATGGTGTTGAGCAGATGACCAAAGATGAATGTCACCAAAAGACAAGGAAAAGGAAAGCTTAACCTGATGTACCTCTCACTCCATTTCTCTCTCTCTCTCTCTCTCTCTCTCTCCCCTTTGATCAACACTAATACATGACAGTTAGATAGACCGGTAGAAATAGGAAGAAAAGCAAACATTGGACAGCTCTAAGAATTACATGCTTATGCTTATGCAGACCAAAAATCATCAACTTTTTCTTGATTAACGTTACTTATTCCCATATTCCAATAAACATATCCTTGATATAGAAACTGGAAACTGACCTGCAAAGGAAGCATTGCTCAGTCCTGCACATATTAAAGACAGAATCACAAAATTAGCATAAATTTTAGAGAGAACAAAATATGAAAGATCATATACTCAGCACCTAAGAACCAATTGCAAATTTTTGAAAAAGCCAAAATAACAACGGAAACTTGGAACGTCACAAGGCAAATAGTGCACAAAATGCTAGTAATTCAAACCAATAAACATAAAAACAACCCATTCAGAAAAAAAAAAAGAAGAAAAACGTGAAGAACAACATCAAAGTCATGTGAGCACCGCATAAAACAGGCATAAGTTTCAACAATTATACGCATCATTACCGACCAATACCCATATAGCCAAGGGCATCGTGCTTTACTAATTAAAATCCCATTTATTTATAACAGAAGCAACGTAGAATAAATGTAGTAAGTAAAAGATTGTGACGTTGGGGCAAATGCCACAGTTAACTTCACAAATGTTACCCAGATTAGGCAGGAAAATTGGATTGTTATATAAATGTCAAACTCATCCGGCGCAAATTAGACATAGGCATTAAGTAATTGTGGATTCGCTGAATAAGAAGGAAATTACAGGATCTCCATTCACCAATTGTAGATAAATGTGGCATGAATAGGACGCACATAAACACACTTTGAAACAACAAAAATAAATTTCAATTTCAGATCGACATGCAAATGAAAAGAAGAAAAGCGAGAGAAATGCGATCTAGCCCAGATCTGGAAATACCTTCAGGAATTGTGAGGAGAGGCTGAGAAGAGCAATCGCAAAGGCAAGGAGGGCAAGTGTTTCCGGAGTGGCTGACGGCTGCTAAGCCTTCCATGAAATGCCAGTACAAAGGTGGACCCACTATGTAGCCGAACAAACACAGACCCATTAGACCCAACCCCACCTTCAACGCCGCCGCTTGGTTCACGGCCATTTCTTATTTCCGAGAAGTCACTTTTTGGGCTTACTGGAAATCAGACGAAGAAAGATTTGGTCAAGTTGTATGGATTCGGAGATCAATTGATGCGGTAGTCGGCAAATGTCAAATCCTAGCTCCGCTTCTTCTTGCTGGACACTGATTTATTTATTTATTTTTATTCAAGCGGTTTTTGACAGCGTAAATTTGTGAGAGGGTTGTCAATCACTTATATGGAAGTTGTGATGAAAGGATCATCAATGTGAACAAACTGTTCTAGCTGGTGGCAACAAAGCGTAGGACCATGCCTGCATGGGCCCAGTCTCGTTCAAGGAAAAAGATTTAATAAATTTCACGATCTCCATCCCCGTGGCACCATGAAATCCGCCGACATCTTAAACTTTGGGCCGTGCACCGACTTGAGCCTACCTTACTAACCAAAATAAAGCCACTATATACACAGTTACGCGTAATATGTTGTTGAGATATATTATACAATTTTCTTAGCCTTATTATTTTTTTATTAAAATATAGCTAACTTGTTTTTGAGAAATTGTAATTTAAAATTAATTATTGAAAGAAAAAATCTTATTTTATTAGTAACTATTTCTTTCAGTCACATATTGCATGGTTTATTCAATAGTTGCTTTCAATATTTATTTTGATATAATGTATCAATATGCTCAATAATTTAATAAAAAGGTGTAATAGTTAAACACATTTGTATTTGTTATTAGGGATGTCAACGGTCGGGTATTTTATAATTTTGAGTATAATAGTTAAACACATTTGTATTTGTTATTAGGGATGTCAACGGTCGGGTATTTTATAATTTTGAGGTAACTGAATCCTAACCTTACAAAAAATCAATTATCCTAACTTTATTAACTACTTGTTTAATTTTAAAATTACTACCATAACCCTAACCCTAATACATTTTCACTATTTTATAATTACTCTAACCCGTTTAAATACCCGATTAAATAAAAAAAATTATTAAAATCTTCTTCTTGGGTATCTAATTACTCAATTAATTTTTCTAATATCATAACTTCCCTTTAGATTTATATGTTATATGTTTATATAAATAAATGTATATATATTGTAATTAATAATTTTATGAGTTATAATTTTTACAATATTAATACAAAATAAAAAGTAAATATATTTATATTTAAAGTATATAATATATACACACAGGTAATCATAAAAGTATTAATGTCATCATATTAATAATTAGAGTAACTATACTTAAACATAAATAACAATCTAATAATTTTTTAAACATAATATTCAATGATATAATATTCAAATTATTTAAACATAATTAACAATCTAATATTTTTTTAATTTAAATATATTAATGTAATCATATTAATAATTAGAGTAATTATATTTTTTATATATTTGTTAGTTTTTAACAAAAAAAATTTACTTGTAAAGTTGATAAAAATTATAAAATTTTAATTTAATTATTAAAATAATAATAAAATATTTATAAATAATAATCAGATTCGAGTAACAGATATCCAAAGGGTGATACTCGAATCTTACTTTATAAAAATTTAAATAATAAAATTATTATCTTAATTTTATTTAAATTTATTTATAAAATACTCTAACCCTGTATAAGTGGGTTAAGTACCCATAAATATAACGTACCCGTTGATATCTCTATTTGTTATTAAACCTGATGCGTTGTTTTACTAGCGAGGGAAACGGTGCGTTTCCAAAAAGACGCGGAAGCGAAGCTAGATACAAAAGGACGCCGTTTACAAGGAACCGAAAGAGCCCCCTCCGCCCCTCACCCTCTTGCAATTGACAAACGATGAGATGGATGACAGCGTAAAGCAAAAAATGGCAGTTGAAATCCCGAAGGATCTAATAACCCAACTCCAGATCTCACTCCGCAAGCAAGCCAACGTCCCTTCCTACGATCCAAACGACTCATCGCTCCCCAATCTCCCTTCCCTCCCTCACTTAATCTCCGACTCTCCCCACTTCCGCTGCCTTCACTGCAAAGCCCGTCTCCTCCGAGGCCCCGACTCCCTCCTTTGCATTTTCTGCGGAAAATGCCAGTCCAATAGCGAGGCACCACCTCAGCCCATCAAATTCAAGTCCACTTCCGGTTACCGCTGGTTCCTCCGCTCTCTCAACTTAGATGGATCTGTAAGTCACTCTCTTTCTTGTTTATCTGTTCAAGTTATAAATCAAAATTAGGGCCGTTAGTTGCTGTTTGAAAAGTCTTAACAAAATAGAAACTGGGTGTTGTAGGAAACGGTGGGAGAGTCTTTAGAAAGGAATGGATGGAACAGAGGACCGCGACAGGAGTTTCCATTATCTGATCTTTTAGATTTAGAAATAAGGTGGAATGATGCCGAGCTGGAGAGTTTTGAATCTAGTTTGAGAAAGAATAATCCTTTGAATTTGGCTGGACTTGATCTTGATGATGATTTTTTAGCTGAAAGGAAAGGAGATTCTGTTTCAATTCCAACGCAAGGGGCATTGCCAGTAAAGAAAGAGATTGATTCTACTGGTAGTGAGTTTCAATCGCGTCAAAACCTTAGTTTGTTTGAGAATCAGGTTTCTAAGAGTAGTGGTTCTGTTTCTGGTTGGCAGGCTGACTTTCAGTCTGCTGATTCTAGAACAGATCATAATGCTATTAGCTCCCAGTCGTCTGATCCTTTTGTGGGTTCCTCAAAAGATCTTTCTGCCCACGTGGACACGGTCTCTGGACAGGTTAACAATTTGTTTGATGGAAAAGAAGATGACAATCAATCTTCTTCCGAATCCAAAACAAACAACTGGTTTCGTGATGATATGCAGAGTAATTCCACTTCAGGGGTGAGAATAGAGCAAGCAAATATTTCTTCTTCTGCGAATGTTGACTGGATTCAAGGTGATGAAGGACAAATCATTGGCAACAATGCCCCCGATAAAAGAACTACTGATGATGATGATGATGATTCCTTTGATGCTTGGAATGATTTTAAGGGTTCCACCAGTGCACCGGATGCTGCTAAAAGTTATTGGGACCAGACTACTGATGGTATCAAGTTGATGAATGAAAAAGGTCATGATTCTTTTTCTGGATGGGGGGCTGGCTCTGAATCTACTGCTTTTGAAACTCAGCATGAGGTATCCAAATCTTTTGATAATTTTGCTGGCTCTTCTGCCGACCTTTCTACTCACATGGACAGTGTCTTTGGAACAGGAAAAGACTCATTTCGTGGAAAAGCAGTAGATAACAGAACTTCAGCCCACACTAATTGGTTTCAAGATGATCTATGTAGTATTTCCACATCAGGGACTGTTCATCATGCTGAGCAATCTGATTTGAATGCAGGAAATAAGGATGATGGGATGTTAGGAAATACAAAATCTCCTGTGAGTGTAAATGAAATTGAAGATGATCAATGGCCAACAAGTAGCAGCAAGGCAGCGGATGATGGAACCATTGATGAAGATGATGATTCATTTGGGGGTTGGAATGATTTTAAAGGCTCAAGTGCCTGGGGTTCTTCAATAAGTTCTTGGAAAGAACCTGCTAACTGTTCCAGTTCTACTGAAGAGAAGAGCAGTGACCCTTTTCCAGGATGGGACACTGACTTTCAATCTGCTAGTTCTAAAAATCATCATGAGGGTTCCAAATCATTTGATCTTTTAGTGGGTTCCTCAATTGATCTTTCTGATCACATGGATACTGTCTTTGCATCAGGAAAAGATTTGGTTGATGGAAAAGCGAAAGATGACTCCAATGCGTCCAACACAAACAATTGGTTTCAGGATGATCTATGGAGTAATTCTACCTCAAAGGTAACTCGTCAAGCTGAGAATTTGGATGCAACTGTTGATGTTATGGATTCTGGAACAGCTCAGAGTATGCATAATTCTCCCTCAATGAACGTTGATTGGTTTCCAGATGATCAATGGCTAACTGGCAACAACAAGGCACCTGATAGAAAAACTGTTGACAAATCAGACAATTCTTTGGGTGATTGGAATGATTTTAAAAGTTCAACTACCATGCAGGATGCTTTTAGCGATCCTTCAAAACAAGCTGCTAGACCTGATAAAATGACAATTGATGATAATGATGACTTGTCTGCTGCTTGGAATGATTTTACTAGCTCAATTAGTGCAAATGATCCTTCAAGTATTTCTTTCAAACATACTGTCCATCATGAGAAGCCTTCTATTGGAACTTCAGAAATGCACTTCTTCAGTATGGATAGCAATTCACATGATAATAATTCTGGTAATTTATCTCAACCTGATCTCTTGTCAAGGTCATTCAGCAATCAAAATGGCTCTACTGAAGCTCCCGTTTCAAACAGGTGTGTGTGCTTGTTCTGTCAATTTCCTTCTAATAGAACTGAAATTTTAAAGCATCCCGCTAACCCTATCCCAATTCTTGTCTATTACCATTTTTATGACTTGGTGCTTAGATATTCTACTTCATTACCGTATTTGCATTTTTCAGTTTTTAGTCAATTATTTTGTTGTTATTGGAATTACTTGAGAGGATATAGTGGGAAGATCAAACAAAGATAAAACAGGTGGAGCTCCAGAGATCAAGTTGAATGATAGCTGAATTAGGAAAAGACTTACCACTTATTACTGCTTTCTGAGTTTCTTGCTGATATGCTGATGTCAGTAACATTTTTTAATTTGTGAATGTAGAGTAGGGGTAGAGTGCATATTTATTAATGCTATCTGATAGGTTGGATGAGGGGCTTCTTTACAAGGCTGTTATACTCCTCTGTATAGTGTAGAATGCATTTTTTGAAAAGAAAAATAATTGCACCTATGCAACTTGGAGATCCCTGCAGGACTTAGGACATTAGGGAAAATTTATTTGCTCATATGGAGGGATACCGGTCTGGTGTTCTGGCTTAGGATGGAGGATACTTGTTTCATATGAAATAAATAAATCTAATTTATTTTTGGAGGATGGTCGCAGCTATTGTCCCTCTGTCAGGGTGGAGTTCTTAAAATATCACAGTATTGCTGCAAATAAGGAGGCTTAATTGAATGCAAACAATTGTGTTTAAAGTCATCTACATTCATAAGTTGGTTGAACTTGGTTGCCTGTAATATGCACACAAGTATGTTTAATTTATGCTAACGCGTGGATGATATTTGCGTCCAAGATTTAACATTTGATCAAGACTTATTTTAAAACAAAGAAAAACTGTGCTGAAACCTAATTTGTAGTCCATCCCCATCCAAAAAGAGGTACTTTTTGATTAGCAGAATTTGGATGAAAAAGATTAGTTAGGTTAAGACTAAACTTTATGGGTATCTTGTTATTTGCGACTTCATCTATACAGGGGGATATAAGTGGCCATATCATCTATGCTTTGTGCCAAGATGCATTTTCACTTTTGCTAGAAGAATTTTCAAATTGTAGATTGACTATTCTGTGCTGTGCCAGATTTCTCCTGAGTACTTTTGTTGTTTTGGCCTCGGGAATTAATTTATTTTTTTCTTCCAATTTTTGAGATTGAGAACCTCTTGGGCTTCTTTTGTGAAAAACCTGTTTTGGATCTGTGGGAATAGTCTTAAATGTTTCTGTTCTACTGCTTGCATATAAGGCCATGGAAACTACTCGATCTTGTTTTCTTCCTAGTGAAGGTCATGTAAAATCCAAGCTCCCCTTGCACATGAGAGTCAGACAGAACTTAGGGAGAAATTTCTTATATTTGCTTTCACATGTTTCAGGATGGCCGATGCAAGTGTAAGAGGTGGTAGCAATACTGAAGTTGCAAAAAATGGAGGTTTTTCCAGTGCAACAACAGGGTCAAAAACAGATGATATAGAGATACTGATGTCACAAATGCATGATTTATCCTTTATGTTGGAAAGCAATCTTTCAATACCTCCAAAACTTGGTAAAGATTGAGAGCCATTTTTTCCCTCTCAAGTCTGTATTGTTTTGTTGGTTCTTGTCTGCTCTGTATCCTAGTTTTGATTGGTCCATGCATCTGAAATTCTTTCCTGCATCCAGTGGTCGTATGGCTTGTTCTTCCTCTTATATTAGGAGAATGTATTATGAAATGATTAACGAACTTATCTTAATAAACGTGGTTTGTAGATGTTTTTAGTTCAGTAATACGAGAAAAGTTGCTTCCGCTATATCACGAGGGTTGTAAAGGAAAAAGCATTTTGCTCTTTGGGGAAAATGTCTAGACAACTACAAACCGCATTTTAGAAGATATTAGTTTGAGGTCTAACCTCATCAATGCCTGCAATGTATATAAAATGTGAGTAATGAATATACACAATGGGTCACGGAAACAGCGAAGTCGAGCAAATTGGCATGTAATACTGTAAACTGATAATAGTCGAGGTACTTGTGTAGATATGCCTAGCATCTCCCCAGATTGGGCATTAGAGAAGCAACGCCCATAGCCTATGGAGGTGAGGTACAAGCGGCCGGTATGGGGTTTTATTTAGTCTACATTCATGCAAAGGTGCATGTCGATGCACCAGAGTAAATCTAAAACTTGTGTCGTATGTTCCCAATGGTGCCCTGGCCAGCCTGAACAAGGTAACTGCATTCTCCATCATAGGGGCCCCGATGAGTCGCCGGTTGGTTGTGTTCTAGACCTCTGGCTGGCTTTTAACTGGGAAATCAATTTTTGTAGATTACTATGGGCTACCTGGTCACGCTGGAAAGGAAATTAGCATAAGGAATTAATTAATTATGTAAAGGCAAATTTTTTCTGGCTTAATTGCAATTAAAGAGTATAATTAAGAACAAGATTGGATAAAAATCTGATTCAATTGTAAGCCGTGTGTTGGAAATTTCACGATATGTTTCTAAAGGACTTACTTCAAGGATACCAGTGTATGTGCCATCTACTAACTTGGGAGGAATGTAACCTGAGAAATAGGCACGTGCCCTACATTTTGAAACAAAAAAAGGTTTCAAACCATTAGAGGCTGGACAGGTAAACTATTGAAAGATAGTTAACAAGGAAGATGTATTTAGCTAACCTGTCGTTGTCTGACAGCCTGAGATAACAAGAAATAATGTTTCTTAGCAGTCGTGGGCGATGCCCTTCTTCTTCTTCACCAAGCCTTTCAACCATTATTGCCAATACATTGTTTAGCGAGAAAAATCGATCCACAGGAACCAAACAATAGTGCAGCCCTTGCTCATTTAGTAAAATCCTGTGAATTATAAATGTGGCAACCTGTCGAGTCCGATACATTAGCAGCTAGCATGAAGAGTATGGCTAAGAAGCATGCATGCCAGGGTGTAGTCATGCCATACCAAGCGAGCGAGGTCCTCAATTCTTTGGTTTTATTCCGAAGGTCCTTCTTAAGCTCATTTTCATGGCTAAGGTATCCTGGCGCTTCTTATAGAAAAATTTACTGTTCTGATTTTTACAGTGAAAGTGTGGAATAATAATGCACACAGTAAACAGAAATTTCAAAGGTCCCTAGCAAATTTTTGTGAGATTTCAACATATGTGCTACGTATTTTAACCATACATGACCATAGGAGAACAATAAAGAGTCCTAATGACTTTTCAAACTGCTCAGAGGTTTTCCCTCTCAATAATTGTCATGCCAGAAAGAACTTTCCAAAGGGGCCTGAAAATAATGTAAAAAATAATGCAACTCTCTCAATCAAAAATATTTCTTCTTGAAACTTAAGTCACCAGGTATGTTGTTTGATTCATTTTTGCCATTTTCCCAGTTTTCATGGCCATGCTTTCAAACTCTAAAATTTCTACTTCTCTCAGTATCCTATGTTCTTGATAATTTGATCAAGATACGTAATGTATATAACTAAATTCTAGGAAATGTATTTAGTTTAAATCTATTAAAAGATGAAAAACTTATTAGAACCCAAAAACAAAATCTTATTTAAAATAATTTAGGATGGAAATATTGAAGATTAATTATAATTAATAATAATGTAAACAAATAAATCTAGTTGAGGAAAGTCCAGTCATCACTCACTGTTTTTGATAATGTGCTGCCAACCTCCATGCAGCGCAGGCAACTAGGAAATGTTTGAGAAACAAGAAGGAAATCAACCACTTCTGCATCATCAACCTGCATAAATTGAAAGCCTGATAAACATAAATCTGAAGAAAGTAAAATAATGCCAACTAAAGAAAATTTAATTAAATTCCATGAGCTCTAAAGATTATGTACTTATCCTGGGCGCTGTAACTATATTCAAAATTTCAAACCAAAGATAAAGAGTTGTGCCAGAAATGGAACCATATAAGAGAACATCAGATGATATGAAGTAAGATTACCTTCACTAGGGAACCGATGACAACTAAGCTGCTAAGCCTTAGAGAATCATAGGGCTTTTCACGATTCATAGTGTTCAGGAAGGCCTGAAGATACACTGGTATGTAAGCTGCCAAGGATATTTAAGTTAGAACACTTTTTTATACACCCAAAATGCAACCAACAAAATTATATATGGTATTTGTACTCCCATTGCATCAAAAGAAAATTTCCTAATTTATTGGATCACAACAAGGCACGCTGGCACGTAGAGCTTCTTTTAGAAATGTCACCCTCACTCTTTCTGATTATACAGTTGAAGCAAAAACCTACTGAATTTGAAGGTTTGCTAAATGAAGTTCATAATGTATTCGAATATTTGGATAATTATAATAAAGTTACCTTTGACAAATGGCATCCTCGTTTCGGGGTGAGCAGCTACAGCCTGGAAAGAGATCAATTAACCTAATTGATGTCATTAAGATTTTCAAAGAAATGAAAATTAACATAATTTAAAAATTTATAGGTATATCAATCGATACAGGCCAAACAAAAAAAAAAAAAAAACTGTCTGGCATGTGATTCTTTCCCTTAAAATGAATGCTGAGACTAAGCACTCAAAATCTCTCAGCAATATATATTTGCATCTAGATGTCTCAAGAAATATGCTCCCTCAAATTGTCCATAACAGATATGAATGAAGAATATCCGATTCATGACAAGAAGGTTAGTTATCACCTCAGAATCACCTTTGAGATTCTTAGCTCCAGTCTTTGCTTAAAAATATATAAAATGCTTAACATTATCATATATATATGATAATTTTAATATGAACCGGAAAAGAACATATATAAGAAACCTAAATAATATCTGAAACCGAAAAGGAGATGTATTGGTGAAATTTTAAACGTTAGCCTTTGAATTTCCTTAACAAAAACTATTGATGAGTCGAGGTTAATAATCAAAGTGACATAGGAGAGACATGAGCAAGGAGAATAAAAGGGGGACCAATGATGATCTATACCTGAAGAAGCGCAATAGCATTGCAAACTTGAGCTGCTACTTTTTCTGAAAGGCTGGTGGATGATAGGGGACGGTAAACTGAAGTTACTTCCTGAAAAATAAAAAGGTAAATAATCATATAGTAGTGAATAGGTGTGGGCATTGTATCTATCAATAAACCTTTCAAATCCATGAATACTGATTAGTACAATGGGTAAAATAACAGCACGAAAATTTTAAAGAGACACATGAAACGTCCTAACTGAGAGACACTAGAGAAATGAAATAGCAAGACCTACCTCTACAAGTGCTGTCATGGTACCGAAAGAATTCCATAACAAGATTGCCAAATCGTCACAAACTTTCAAATAATTCTGGGGAGAAAAGTAAAAATTAAAATGATTGATGAATTGGTTACGTTCCAAAATCATTTGACAAGGTGTTTTCATTGTTAAATACAAAAAAACGGTGGCATTATATATATATATATATATATATAAATATCTAAACATATGTACTAAAAACGAGCCAATCCAGCAAATTCAATGCTCATTACTAGAAAGGCTTATATCTAATTGATATGAGATCTACTTTTGATAGAATAAGACCTTAGAATAAATATTCAACTCAATTTATCCAAAGGAAAAAGGAAATATCCAAATCGACCAGCTTCATTGTAACTAATCTCTCTCAAATTTCAAGTTTTCAAGAACCCAATACAGGCATAGTGGTACCTTGTAAGATGTTCATTAAGTGTCCAAAAGAAAATCGGACTATAATATGTATTTGTCTGTATGTATGCATCTATATATGTGGGTTTACTCTCATAATTACATTAAGAATTTAGAATGTCATTTTATTCGTCCAATTGCTATGTATCTGTGCATGCCAGTTTGTTTATGTCCTTTGGATCCCCTCTACCCCTTTTCAATCTTCACAATTTTTACATTGAATTTTCTTAAATTATTCTCTAATAAGTAATATTTTATAGAATTTTAGACCATGGCTTATTACTTTTATCAATTATTTTCTTGGAAAAACCCTTCAAAAACATAACATTGATTGAAAGCAACATGTTATCTTCTAGAATATCTGCAATATGCTTAAAATTCTATCTTGAAATTGAGCTTTAATGAAAGGCTTATCTAGGAGCAACTTAATTATCACACTAACATGCGTCTAAAAGCTAATATTAAACCAGTGTCTTTGTGTTAACTACAAATTTCGAAGTCAAGAGTCAAAAAATGATCTATTTGCTTTTTTGCGTTGTCTTTTTAAAGGATTTTACGTATAAGAAACATGGTTAATAATAAACAATACTAACAATATCTAATTCCCCTGCTGCATGACAATAAAAATCCCTACATTGTACATACCAATACTGTTTTAGTTCAAATTCAAAACATAATCAGGATGTTTCAACTCTTTCTCCTAGCTTTCTACTTAATACCACCTTAATCTGAAAGCCCGATGATTCACTTCATAGTTGATCGACCTCAATAATTTCACTATAAAATCTTGTCAGACAAAATTTAAAAACAGTCACCATCAATCCATCATTGCTTTTTTACTTTGAAGTTTATAGTAGTTTAATTTTCAACTTATAGCAGGAGGTGTAAAAACATAAGGTAAAACTTATGATCTGCTGAGAACCCCACACAGAAAATATAAAAGAAAACAATAAAACCTTTGCTATACATCAGATTCTTTCATTGGCAGCAAAAAAAAAAAAAATCAGATTCTTTCATAAAATGAGGATCTACATTAATAGTATTAAACAAAAACTGCTCCGGACATAATAATGGCCCCAAATTAAGCAGATTATAAAGAATATATCAAAAGGGTAAAATAAAACAATTGTATACTCTTTTAAGATTTTTTCTTTCATGGTTGAAAAAAGAGACACGTTCTAACTTTTTCTATGGTTTTTGTCGTATTTGATCGTGTCTCTTATTCCCCGCAGCCAAACAGATAATTGCAAAGGAAAAGAAAAAGAAAGAAAGCTGATGATACCTTGCAAAGAAGGTCAAGAGACTCCTTTCGGGTTTTTTCAGAATTAAGCCCTCGAATCAAACGAGTGATCTCAGACAGGTTTCCATCATGAGGAGCAGAAGAAGGGTTGTTGGTTGGAGCCGCCGCACTCGAACCCGCTCCTCTAGCTGATGGGTCTCCCAATGGGGATTCCTCTGGGACGTTGGCCATTTCTTCAGAGAGGGAGAGAGATAGAAAGAGAGAGAGACTTGAGAAAAAGAAAAACTGACATTGCAATCTCTCGGTGATATATTTCTCTTGTGACTCTGATACTGCTTTTAAGAGTTTGAGTTGTAAAAGGAGAGTGTTCAGCGCAATGACAAGGCGGGATTATCGTACGTTATTTTGTACTGCCGCTTTCATGTCTCAGACTCAATTTGTCTTTTTCTTCCAACGTTTGGTGATTAGGACATGCCCTAGCCTTCTACGCGAATATCTTTAGGTTTTTAAAAGACTTGTTTATTGCATGAGGTTTATTATTGATTTTAGTAGAATATGTTTGAATTTATTCTTATTTTGTTTTGTGTCTTAATGGTATCTACATAATTAACACATTTACAACACGTTTAAATAATTATGTTATCGTATTTAAACGTGTATAAGTGACAGGTTTATCTACCCATTAACATTAATAGTAAAAGATTATTTTACTTTCATTTAAGTAATTTTAAATAATTATTTAAATGTTTTTTTTAATTTGATAAGTATAATAAGGTAATAATACCCAAACCTAATTGTTTTGTCTCTTAATTCTATTGGATCAAGTCAAAATTAAGGCTTAAATTGGCGGTCTGACTTTTGGACACCTCTAATTAAAATCTAATGAATTTTTAATCTAGAATTAGTTGTCCAATTATGTAACACCCATAAGGTGGGGGTCCGGCCAAGTAAAGAGAAGGCAAGAAAAGTCAAAACAATTTAAAGAATGAATGAGAGGTCGGCAAATGGGACAATGGAAAAGAAAAAAATAATAAAATAAAGTGTGATTAGATTTGAATGGCTAGGGGTCGGCCACATGGGGGGAAGAAAGAGAAGAAATAAAAGAGATGAAAGGAGAGAGACAAAGAAGGAAAAAAAATCTGGAGAGTGGTAGGCCAAAGAAGAAGAAAGAAGAAAAAAAAAAGAGAAAGGATTGAATGGTGAAGAAACCGAGTGAGAGAAGGAAGAAAGGAAAGAAAAAGAGAAAAAGAATTTGGCCAGACCAAGGAGAGAAAAGAGAAAGAAAGAAAGGAAAAGAGATAGAGCTGGGCTATGGTGGCTGGAAAAAAAAAAGAGAGAGAAGAAGGAGAGCTTGGTTTTGGTGACAAAATGGCTGAATAAAAAGAGAGAAAAATTGGAGTTCTTTGGGTTGACTTGGAGCTAACAACGGTGGAGATAGAGAGGGGACTTTAAGCCACAGATGATGTGAGGGAGAGACAGAGCGTGTGCTGTCCATGGGTGCTGGTTCATGAGAAGGCCAGCTGGGACAAGAAGGAAGAGAAAGCAGAAACTGATCGACTGGAACAAGAGGAAAAAAAAAAAGAAAGAGAAAGTAAAGAAAAATGGAGACTTGGGTTTGGGCCAAGCTAGCCCAAATAGGTAAAAAAATTTCCTTACTCTTTATTGGGGCTTATTATGAAGTTGGATTATTTGGGTTTAGCCCACTTGTTTAGTTAAATTTTAGTTATTAGTGATGTGAATTAAAATTTAAATTGCTTTAATACAATAAAAAAAATTCTTTTATGAGGTCTTATAGGATTAAAATAAAGAAGAAAATATGAAATTGACAAATGGTGTTTAAATGTAGTTAAAAAATTTTGAAATGATTCATTGTGAAGAATTATTGTTGTAAGTGGAATTTATTTACATAAATTAGTTGAAAGAGTCAAGTTGAATGGTATATTAATTTGGAAGAAATAAGGAGGAATACTGTGAATGGAAATTGGAAAATAATTGAGTAGATTTGAAATGATTGTGGTTGCTGTAAATATAATTAATATTATGAAAATATAAAATGGATTTGGGCGAAAGTTATTTAGAAAGGTTGAAGTAGGTACGTGACATCATAAATAAGTGGTCGGTGTTATGATCTAAGGAATTACGTGAGCAACGGGTATAACTAAATTAAGTAAAAAATGTATTAAGATGGGAGTCAATTGAATATGGATACATAATAGGATGAAAAATAGAAATGGGATTGATGCACTAAATATATTGAGTTGGACTGTTGGTAGGAAGTGCTAAAGTGAAGATAGTGGCGTGCTAGAAGGATTAATAAGCGATCGACAAGTAGAAATAACGATGTAATATCTCGCTATTTCGAGATGAGTAGGGGGTGTCGACTTTAAATTTCCGTAATAGTAATTATGTATGAATATTTTAATTTTGATGCAAAATTGTGAATAGCATGTGTTACTAGAAATTTTAGGAAATGTGGATGCAAAATTATTTTTAGAATTGTTTTGACTATATATGTATGTATATATACGTAAAGCATTTTGAAAATTAGGAAACAAGCCCTTCGCACCGTTTAGCATCAAAACCTTGTGCCTTATAATTTTTGTGTGATATGCATAATAAATGCATTTGTTAACTAATTTGTTTTATGAAAGCTTCTGAGATCCGGTTTAAGTTCGATTTTTATATAAGTACTTACACCAAGACAAATAACGTGGAAAACAAATTTATCGGTTTATAAGAATTTTGATTTTCATAATTTAAGAAAATAGTCTCGAGAAGCTTGTTATGATTTCGAAAAACGCTTCTGACAAATTGATTGTGTCGAGAGTAGGCCGGATGTCACATCGGTTAAGTGTGACCCTCGTGCACGAGTGAGCTCTAGCTAGAGAAATTTTCGGGTCGTCGACGGGCTGTTAGACATGGCTGGGGCCATAGTCTGTGATATACGTGACAAGGCCACAGATGATATACGCGGTTGCGACCGCTTGATTCTCCGATGTCGGCCAACATCGTTGAGATTGCCATGACTTATGGGAATCCGGTGGAGGCGATGCTCTCGGATTGTTAGTACGTGGAAGTGGGTCCACGTGTTGATATTATGTTTTCCTACTCGAGAGCATTGTAAATTTTTCGACACGTACTTTTATGCATGGTGAAAACTTAATATTTTCTCCACAGCTCCCTTTATTTAAATAAAAGCTTTCAGGGTTTATTTAACAATCATGAATTGGTTTATGTGATTTATAATTTGATTTGTTTATTGGCCACATATTTCGGAAGCATGCATACTTTTATATCATTATTCGTATTTTGACGATAAGTCGTATTTTCGGTGATTTCTCATTGAGTTACTACACCTGTTTTCGACATCGTTTTGCAATAATTAAATGTTGCATGTGATTTTACCGCAATCATTTTTATAAGGCACAAACCCCCATTTCAATTAAATTTAATTTCGATAATCTTGTGATTTACTATTCAAATGATCAGCTAGTTACTTGTTTCCCATCTACGTCATACTCATGGAGCCGATGATCACTGAGTCTGTGAGACTCACACCCCTTTTATTTTCCCTTTTGCAGATAGGGTGTCACGACCCAGAACTTCCCTCGGGCCCATGACAACCGCCACGACGTCCCAATTGACACTCATTATCCGGAATGCCAACTAGAACCTCGTAAGGCTTACGTACCAGTTTCTAGCCTTCCCTGTGAGTAATTCTTTCCAAACATCCCCTTTTGAGGGTTTACTACGCATTTCTGGCTTAAATAAATCAAAATATAAAATCTGACTCACAAGGGTATTTTGGTCATTTTTCGACGAAAATATTAAAATCTGGTAAAAATATAGTTTATGCATCTAGAAAACATAATCTGAAATCAGATTTAAAATCGGAAGTCCGAAACCTTCTTTTTCAAGGGTTTTAAGTCATAATTTACTATTCAAAAATATTGATAAAAATATTCCATTTTCTTATAAAATAATTTTTATAGACACGCATATAAGCGATTTTTATAGCGTGAAAGTAAAATAAATTCATACATACATTAAGTTACAAAGTCATAATGTACAATAATAATTACAATGACCGGTGGGCCCATAACTATACAAATACGACAATGGTAGTACACCTACTATCTGTCGTGGGAAGACGATCTACGGTAGTCCTCGACAAAATCTGGTATCTACGAGCTACCACAGGCCTGAAATGTTTGGACAGGAGGTGGGTGAGATTTTACAATCCCAATGAGTAAACAAACATTGTCATAAACATCTAAAGGTAAGTAAAATGGAGGCAAATTTAAATAGCTATTTCCAACCATTTCATAAAGTTTCATTTTATTTCTTAAATCAAGAAATATTTATGATTTATCAAAACAATTGTTAAGGCTTATGACTTTTATTAAAATCATGGCTCAAGCCAAAACTAGTTCTCGGGGATACCTTGGCCGGGGTATCTAACCGAGTCCGCCAAGGTTGTCAAAACAGTTACACATTAAACACGTTTTAATTTTTAAAACAAGTCGTTCCTTGGCGTTGGCCGAGATACACATTCACGTGTGGGTTCTACGTGAAGTGAACTCTAACACTATCTCGGGAGTTACCCTCCTCGCCTCTACAACCGGAGTAACTATATAACCGGGTTTACTGTGCCCCTCTAATAGGCGGTCCACAGAAACCCGCCACTGCAGTGACTAAACCCACCAATTTAAAAAAATTTCGACAGTATAACGTGGCTTTTATTTATTTACCCAGCCTGCATAGTAAAAATCCAACTTACATTTATTCCCAAGGCATTTCAAACATAGCCACATATATACACATACTCATAAGCCTATTGAATGGAAACATCATTTATAATACAATTTACGGCCTCCAAACTACTCAATTTTTGACTAAAATCACATATTAACATTTAAATCTATTTATTTGCATACAATAAAATTTTTCTTTTTAAAGTCATTTTTGCATAAAATTCACAAATAACAATGAAAATAGACTTTAGATAATTTACAATAATAATAAGTTTACTCACCGTTTGCACAAATTTAAGGCTTTTTAGGTGCCCCGATTACTGTTCGTCGGGCACAACTTCCTTGCCTTTACCAGAAGGCTCTCCTCCTATACACATTGTAAAAATTACGCAATTCAACACATTTATGCTAAATCACTATATAATTGATATAAATCCTATATTAATGCATGGCATGAAATGCAACGGCCTAAAACGGCTTAAACGCAGTACTAGCCTATTTTCGGTACTTTACCCGATAAATTGCTAACGCGCTCCATTTTTGCTCTAAATCGTCCCATTCTCTCTCCAACATTTTTAACCATCAAATACCTGCTTATAACCCTCTGGAATCACTAAATTTAGGTCACTTTCTTCCCTGAAAAATTCAGTTAAAATGGGACATTCGCCCGGTAAATTTTCTACTTTGTTTTTCTAACACAATTAGTCATTTTTCATCATTTTCCCTTCAATCCATTCGAATAAAAATCAATTCATCACCATTGGACAGCATTGAAGGTTCAGCCTAGAGTGGGTATTGTGAAAATTCCTTGCTTTCGAGTCCAATTTAATTTCTAAACAACTCTAACTAACCAAAACTACCGATTTAGCTAAGAATCAAAACTTGAAAAATCCAAAATCTCCCCCTTTAAATTCGGTCCAGCACTTAGATCTATTCTGAGATCTCTCTCTTGAAGCATAGAAAATGAAAACAAAAGCATGGGAAAGGTAGAAACCAAGCCAAAGTCGAGAAATCTTACCGTTAGACGCGAAAACGGACGAAAACCGCGAATCTTCCGTCAAATTTCAAGCTTTTCCTTGGTTTTTCTCCTTTCTTCCTTTTTTTTCTCTATTTTCTCTCTTATTTCCTCCTTTGGGTCGTGCCCCTCATCAGCTGAAGCTTAAATGGGCTTATTTGAATAAAATAATATTATTTCATTTAAAAATGCCACATGTCACTTTCCCGTGGGACCTATTTTTAAAATTTCGTCTTTTAAATTTCAAATTTTCACCACTTGAAATACCATGATTATTCATACCAAAAATGTATAAATCCTAAGATTTTGACAAGTTTTGAGTGGTGAAAATTACGATTTTACCCCTAGGGCAGCAAAATTACCGTTTTGACCCTATGTTCCGAAAACTGCCGGAATTGAAAATTTTCACTTCCTATCATCAAATTATACTCCAAATAGTCAATATTGATCAAAAATTTCACTCCATGGTCAATTTATTATCTCGGGTGGCAAAATGACGATTTTGCCCCTAGACATCAAAATTTTTCAGTTTCATCCCAAATTAACCCTCGAACTCCAAAACATCATTTTAAATCATTCCTGGACTGTGAAATATTAAAATTCATCTTAAAATTCCTATTTGAACTAGTTCGAGATTAAATAAGCTTAAGTGTACCATTTGGTACAATTTCGGGTTTTAACTATTCTTTGAGACTTTCCTAACATACAAACACGTTATTCATTGCATGCATGTCATGACATGTATTTATAAGGTCGGGTTTTACACAGGGATTGGCCTAGCGCGTAATCATCGGCACGCTCAGTTTCCTGCGAATAGGTAAAGGCATCTCTTAGCCCGCTCTGAGTCACTCTGCTGTCTAGAGTTCAGTCAAATGGAATTTCTATATGTTATTAGCGTTGTTAATTCCTAATTATACATTGTTGAACACTTTGTATTTTAAATATAATTGCTATTACTGGAAATAGAATACCAATAGGGTATTATTGTTATTATTAATCATTTAGGTACGTGTTAGTATATTTGATAAATGTCTTGAAAAAATTTATAAAGGCTTGTTCGGGACTTGACGAGATCTCCCGGAGGTCTCGGACGCCGGTAGTGACCGGGGATGGGTCGTTACAAATTATTTCCTTAATGAATGTGATGCAAGTGTAATGACGGAATTTAATGCATTTTAAGGAAGAAATGGCAAATTTCTACAAAGAAGTGTAATGAATTCAATGCATGTTAAGGAAGAAATGGCGTGTCTCTATTTTGCCGAACCAAGTCAAAGGACTTAAGTTGGCGATCTGACTTTTGGATAGCTCTAATTAGAATTTAATAAATTGTTAATCTAGAGTTAGTTGTCAAATTACTTCCTTAATGAATGTGTGCAAGTGTAATGATGGAATTCAATGCATTTTAATGAAGAAAATATGTGCTTTACAACCAATATATAAGGTAAAAGAACAGATCCCTACTTTTTCATTGCGAGTCCTAAAGAGGTTAATAAAACTTGTAATGTGCCTTTTGTGACCTTTGATTATATGTCATAAAGTAAAGAATGGATGCTACATTGGTATGTTACCTAAGACTATGGATATTATTGTTATACGAGACAGTACTGGGAAAATGACATTTTCTAAACTAAATAGCATTAGGGTGTTGAGCAAAAAAAGAAAAGTAGCATTACGGTGAAGGAAAGACTATTTGATATTATATCAATGCATTATATTAAAGGTCGACTTATTGTGTCGCTTTTGGCTATGACATAGTTGTGTATATAAGTTTCAATGTGAAAAAATGTTGGAGTATGATCATTGAGAGGTTTAAGATACTCAATATGAAGTGATCAAATGTGTGTGTGTGTGTGTAAAACCCCGTCATTTATAGATATGTAACCCCGATGTAAGTGTAAAACTCGACCCTATAAATACATGTCATGACATACATGCAATGAATAACGTGTTTGTATGTTAGGAAAGTCTCAAAGAATAGCTAAAACCTGGTATTGTACCAAATGGTACACTTAAGCTTATTTAACCTCGAATTAGTTCAAATAGGAATTTTAAGATGAAATTTAATATTTCACAGTCTAGGAATGACTTAAAATGATGTTTTGAAGTTCGAGGGTTAATTTGGGATGAATTTGAAAATTTTGATGTCTAGGGGTAAAATCGTCATTTTACCACCCAAGATAATAAATTGACCATGGAGTGAAATTTTTGATCAATATTGATTATTTGGAGTATAATTTGATGATAGGAAGTGAAAAATTTCAATTCCGACAGTTTTCGGAACATAGGGGCAAAACGGTAATTTTACCGCCCTAGGGGTAAAACCATAATTTTCACCACTCAAAACTTGTCAAAATCTTAGGATTTATACATTTTTGGTATGACTAATCATGGTATTTTAAGTGGTGAAAAATTGAAGTTTAAAAGACGAAATTTTAAAAACAGGTCCCACGGGAAATGACACGTGGCACTTTTAATGATTTAATATTATTTTAATGAAAAATCAGTCAATTTAAACCCTTCAGCAGGTGAAGCATGACCCTAAGGAGAAAATAAGAGAGAAAATAGAGAGAAAAGGAAGAAAAGAGAAAAACCAAAAGAAAAGTTTGAAATTTGACGAAGGATTCACGGTTTTCGCTCGTTTTCGCGTCTAACGGTAAGATTTTTCGATTTTGGCTTGGTTTCTACCTTTCCCATTCTTTTGTTTTCATTTTCCATGATTCAAGAGAGAGATCACAAAATAGATCTAAGGGCTGGACGAAATTCAAGGGGGGAGATTTTGAATTTTTCAAGTTTCGATTCTTAGCTAAATCGGTAGTTTCGGTTAGTTAGAGGTGTTTAGAAATTAAATTGGACTAGAAAGCATGAAATTTTCACAATACCCACCCTAGGCCGAATCTTCAATGCTGTCCAATGGTGATGAATTGATTTTTATTCAAATGAATTGAAGGAAAAATGATGAAAAATGATTAATTGTGCTAGAAAAATAAAGTAAAAAATTTACCGGGTGAATGTCCCATTTTAACCGAATTTTTCAAGGAAGAAAGTGACCTGAATTTAGTGATTCCAGAGGGTTATAAGCTCGTATTTGATGGTTAAAAATGTTGGAGAGAGAATGGGATGATTTAGAGCTAAAATGGAGCGTGTTAGCAATTTATCGGGTAAAGTACCGAAAATAGGCTAATACCGTGTTTAAGCTGTTTTAGGCCGTTGCATTTCATACCGTGCATTAATATAGGATTTAAATCAATTATATAGTGATTTAGCATAAATGTGTTGAATTGTGTGATTTTTGTAATTTATTAAGGAGGTGAGACATTCGGAAAAGGCAAGGAGGTCATACCCGAGGAAACGTGATCGGGACGTTTTTTCTTCAAGAGAATTGGATTTATATGACCTGTGAGTAAACCTACTATTATTGTAAACTATCTAGAGCTATTTTTAAATATTAATTATGGATTTTATGCAAAGAAAATGATTATAAAAAGAGAAGTTTTGGCTGTATGCAAATAAACAGATTTAAATGAAAACATTTTTGGATTATGGGAACATTTGATCTTAGTTAAAAATTGAGTAGCTTGGAGGCCTTTACTTATGTTATAAATGATATTTTGATGAAATTGGCTTATGAGATTGTGAGTATATGTGGCTGTATTATAAACTGTATTGGGAATAAATGTAAGCTGGATTTTTACTATGCAGGCTGGGTAAATAAATAAAAGCCACGTTATGCTGTCAAAAGTTTATTAAAATTGGTGGGTTTAGTCACTGCAGTGGCGGGTTTCTGTGGACCGCCTATTAGAGGGGCACGGTAAACCCGGTTATATAGTCATTCCGGTTGTAGAGGCGTGGAGAGTAACTCACGGGGTAGCATTAGAGTTCACTTCACGTCAAACCCCCACGTGAATGTGTAACTCGGCCAACACCAAGGACGACTTGTTTTTAAAAATAAAATGTGTTTAACATGTAAATGTCTTAACAACCTTGGCGGACTCGGTTAGATGCCTTGGCCAAGGTACCCCCGAGGACTAGTTTTGGGTTGAGTCATGATTTTAATAAAAGTCATAAGCCTTAACAATTGTTTTGATAAATTATAAATATTTCTTGATTTAAGAAATAAAATGAAACTTTATGAAATAGTTTGTAATATCTATTTAAATTTGCCTCCATTTTACTTACCTTTAGATATTTATGATAATGTTTGTTTACTCATTGGGATTGCAAAATCTCACCCACCTCCTGTCCAACCATTTCAGGCCTGTGGTAGCTTGTAGATACTAGATTTTGTCGAGGACTACCGTAGATCTTCTTACCACGACAGATAGTAGGTTTACTGCCTTTGTCGTATATGTATAGTTATGGGCCCACCAGTCATTGTAATTAATATTGTACATTATGACTTTGTAACTTAATGTATGTATGAATTTATTTTACTTTCACGCTATAAAAATTACTTATACGCGTGTCTAACAAAATTGTTTTATAAGAAAATGGAATATTTTTATTAATATTTTTGAATAGTAAAATGTTACTTTAAACCCTTGAAAAAGAAGGTTTCGGACTTCCGATTTCAAATCCGACTTCAGATTATGCATTCTGGATACATAAATTATATTTTTACCAGAGTTTAATATTTTTGCCAAAAAATGACCAAAATATCCCTGTGAGTCAAATTTTTTATTTTGATTTATTTAAGCCAGAAATGAGTTGTAAACCTTCAAAAGGGGATGTTTGGAAAGAATTACTTACAGGGAAGGCTAGAAACTGGTACGTAAGCCTTACGGGGTTCCGGTTGGCATTCCTAATAATGAGTGTCAATTGGTACGTCGTGGCAGTTGTCATGGGCCCGAGGGAAGTTTTGGGTCGTGATAGTAAGAATGGTGATATGGATGATAATTCTATTTTATAGAATTATTTCGTTTATATTTATTATTAAAAGCTAGCTAAGTTCTTGAATTTAGATTAGCATTTAGTTTTTTTTAGTAGTTTTTCTAATTAGTTTATTTTAATGAGTTATTTTTATTTTGTGCTATTTTTATGTTTACTTGCTTTAGTTTAGTTAGTGATTATTCATTTTTATATTTTTGTAGGCCTTGTTTGTACATGTTGAAGTATTTTGATTATAACTCTCACTCAAGATGTCTAAATGTAGTGATTCTTAAGCCATTGGAAACCTAAGAGACAAAGCTACAACTTTCATGAGCTCACTTTAGCTAGTTTGGCCTTGAAGATGGAGAAAATTACAATGGAATTTGATGGTATGTAGTAGTCAACAAGAGAAGACTTGAAGCCAAGTGAGTGCCTTGGCGTCAAGAGGAAAATTCTAAACCCTAAGAGAGATTCAAGAAGTTAGAAGTTGAGGTTGAAAATTAAAGATTAAGGCTGCCAATATTTGTTTTTTTTCTTCCTTAGCTTTATTATTTTTGTTACTCTTGATTGCTAAACTTCATATGTTTTTATCTATTTTTGCAATTACAAATAGCTAATTTCTTTTCTTTAGGATTACAATTGAACTCACAAGTAGTTTAAACTTTTAATCTCTTTCTAGCTTATTTTCAATGGAATTGGATTGTTTATTCCAATTTGTTCTTAATGCTTTTAATTGTCTAGCCACTAATTAAATTGATTTAAAAACCTAAACATAACTTGAGAAAGGGAGTTTAGAGTAGGCTAAAATTGGAATAGCATATGGTAATATTTATTTGCTTGGATGAATAAATTGATTTGTATATAAAAAAGAGATACACCTATATGCCATATGTAGCTAGTATTAGAGCCTAAACTTAATGAATCTGTTTTAATTTAAATTCACATAAAGATATAGTGTTTTGATTAAAATAGATATTTTTATAAGAGTATCAAGAGGGCTTTATAAATAATTAAGGACTCCAAGTTAACAATTCAAGTCATTAGAATAAGTTAAGGAAGAGAGGTAAGATTTAAATGAAGTGTGAGGGATATTGTAATCCTAAGCTTGTTTGATTTGCTTTTTATCCAATTGTATTCCTGCTTTGATTTTTAATTATTGTTAATTAGTTTTTGTTAATGAATTTCTAATTTAATTGGTTATCTATTTTTGATTATTTGGATAAGATTAAATTGTGTTAATTTTAATAATTAGTAAAATTTTAGATCAATTCTTTGTGGGATCAATACTCTACTTGCCACTATATTATCGGTTAGATATGTATACTTGCGTGGGTAGAAAATTAAACAACAGTAGACTAAGGGGTAGTCTTGACCATACCGTGGTGAGCAACGCTAAATATTTGGTAACTAAATATTTTAAGTTTATGCTTTCGGAGAATATTTTAAATTTGTAAAAGAGGTTTTGAAGAGTAATCGATTAATTACCCATAAATAATAAAAAGTAGTTAATTGCCCTTAAATAACACAAAAACATCTTTGACTTTTCCAAAGGTAAAAAAATCAAATTTCCTTGAGAAGCCTTATATATTTTTTCTTTTTCTTTCTTGAAGGCCAACCCCCTAAGTTTCTCTTAGAAAGTTCTTTTTCTTTCATTTCTTCCCATATACTATTTTCTTTCTTCATTTCTTTTCTCTTTCTTGTTAGCAAGACCTTAAACTTCAAGCTTCGAATTTTAAGGCTAAATCAAGGTAAGAATTTTCATATTCTAGCTCTTTTATTCATGGGTTTCAACTTTCAAATATTTTCTCTAATTTTCAGATTTTATTCCTTTCAAGGTTTGGGCTTTTAGTTGATTTCCAACTCTAAGATCAGTTCATTGAGGTTTCATGGATTTTTGCACCTCTAAGCTCTCCAAGGCAAGGAAACCTTAGATTTGAGCAATTAGTTTAATGGTTTTGTGAATTAGACTAAAATTCTAGATTAAATGTTACGTTAGGATATAATTTAGTTAGTGTATAATTATTAGAATTGCTAATTTTGACTTTTAATGATATATTTGGGGTTATTATTATTTATTGACAATTATAGGTTCAATTGGTACTTCAAGACTCAACCTGAATTGAGGTCTTAAGGGTGTTGGATTACTAGTTGGAGTTATGGTTAAACAATGTTGATTTAAAGTTGATTTTTACATGTTAAATTGTTTAGGCTTTCTTGAAGATTCAAGGCTCAAGTTAGGGGAGCTAAGCTAGTTGGTATTGGCTTTGGCAAGGTAGCATAAGAGTTTAGGGATGTGCATTTAAATTGTTTTTGATAAATGCATACAACATTTTTTTCATTATGTTATGATCAATGCTTTAAAAAATGTGCATGGGAAACAAGCCTTATGTATTGTATGTTTTGCCTTCAACTATGTTTATATTGAAAGTATTATTAACTTGTTTGAGAGCTAATAAATGTTGATAGCATATATTGTGTGATGATCAATTTGTTTTATGAAATATTATGTGTGGTATAATTATACTCTTTTTGTTCATTTTGGATATGAAACTTTATGGGAAAAATATTTTCAATGTGGAGCACTTACGTAAGGACTTGGGATAGCAATAGTTTTGCTACGTGTTGTGCACAATAGGACCACCTATCTAATAAGGGGAAGAGGGGTAAATGGCGCTAACCTTGTGGTCGGAGGATGGCATAAGTGATATTGGAGTCAATAGGCTAGAGTGCATTGACTATATGGGTTGGCCACCCATCATGTGTGATGTGTTTATATTCTGTGCTTTTTAAATTGCTCTATTAGTGTATTAATTTTTAATCATGATGCTTGGACGATCGGATATATATTATTATAAGTTTTCACAACTTTAAAGTTGTACGAACTTGTTGGAAATTGGAATATTTACTAAGTTGTGTGATTAGATCAAGTGTGGTAAAGTATTGAAATGAGAAAAACACCAAAGTATATAGATTTTGAATGAAGTACCAAGATTTGTTTTTTGTGTATTGATATTTATCCTTTGTTTTCAATAAAAATGGTTCTTTTTATGTGATTTGAGACATAAAAACTTTGGTTTTCCAAAATATGATTATATTAATGTTTTATAAATAAAATATGATGGATTTTGAGTACGTGCATTTATAGTTTTATGTTTTCAAACAAAAATTGCATGGTTTCAAACTAAAATAGCATGGTTTATTAATTACTCTTTTGTTAATGCTCGTTTTTTTCCTTATCCCTCACTGAGTATTATGTACTCACCCTTTTTAAAATCTCATGTTTTTATTTTCAAATCTCGAGTTAAATGGAGTGTAAGTTTGAGGTGGATCATTTACTGGCAACCTTGGTAGGTGTTTAAAGGCATTTATTAGCTACACCAACACCATACCAATCGGGCTCCTTTGTCTTGTTTTGTTTTGTCTAGTTACAGTGCCTTTTTTTGTTGTTTATAGATATGGACACTATTATGTTCAGATGTGTTGAAAGGTTATAAAGTTACAATGTGGTTATGTTGAATATTAGTGTGATACATGGTTATGATGAATGAAATATAAAACATGTGTTTAAGATATGAATGTTGAATTTGTACAAATAGGTAGAAATGAATTTCATGTGAAATACATATAGGTTTATAGGCTTATAAGGGCTTCATAGGTTATGTCCATTAGGCCTTTGCATCGGTCACGGTTCAGTAACAGGATGTGACAAAGTTGGTATTAGAGTGTCGGTTTAGAAGAGTTATAAGTTTCCTTGTGAGTCCAACAGAGGGTGACAAAGTGTTAATGGGAGACCACTTAGATTCTCGTATTCTTAGAAACCATCATTTTAGCTTGAATATGATATTTATATGCGATATTAATTGGTGTTGTTCTCTTCTTCTACGTAAGGTATACCACCCAAAAGAAGAACCATCACTCGAGGTACTGATGAGCAAAAGCTTTTAGAGAAAATATGACAGTTAAGCCATGAGGCTCCACTTTCAGAGGTAGTGGCAATGGAGGTAGTAAAACTAGATCCATGAAAACAGAAGCATCTAGAGATAGTGAGGCCGAGATACAATCCTAAAAGGAGAAGAACGAATAGCCAGTAGAAGGATTGACTTTAAAAGAGTTAATAAAATTGTGGAACCATTAGCTATTGGTTTAAAGGAGTTACAAAGGCTAGGTGATAAATGCCTTGTTAAGCACATGGTTAATACTACCTAGAGCTTAAGGGATAAACCACAAATTGATTTAGCACTAAGCACGGGAGAAGTACCCTTATCTAAGTTCATGAAACTTACACCCTCGATGTTTTCTGGATCTGATGCAATAGAGGACCCTAAGAGGTTCTTAAATAGTATGGAACAGATTTGTAGCGCTCTTGGCTCTTTTAATACTAGATTAGAGGAGTTAGTTTTTGACTAGTGAATGTAGCATAATTGTGGGTGGAATTATATAAGTGGGGGAGAACGATTAGGTCAAATTTAATAATGTGAGAGGAATTTAGTATAGCCTTTATGAACATATTTCTACCAGTGAGTGTGAAAAATGTTAGAGCTTATAAGTTTGAGGCACTAGTGTAGACTCCAAACATGATAATTTTGGAGTATGATATAATGTTTATACAGTTATTGAGGTATGCCCCATATCTCGTCTCCACAGAAAAGATGGAGATTAAGAAGTTGTAAATGGATTAGTGGGACTATTATTCATGGTTGTAGCATCTTAAAAGTTTACTAGCTATTCAATAGTTATAGATTGTGTGCGGTTGATAGAGATAAGAAGCATGAAGATATGGGCAAATAAAAAGAGGGCTAGTAGGGCCGTACGAGAGCCAATTCTACTAAAGGTATTATCTTTTCTAATAGACAAGGCCCATAGTGAGATGTATGGGCATCCTAACAGGGGAGTGCCCATTCTACTGCTTGTGTTAAGCCTGAACAAGGGGCATCCAATTTTTAAATGTTTCAAACCTTGAGATTTAGTGGTCAGATTATTCCCACATGTGCTACATGTGGGATAAGACATAGAGGACAATGTTATCATTTTATGGGGGTTTGTTTCACTTATGGCCAATAAGGGCATATGATGAAAGATTGTCAATGATTTTGCCAAACACCAAAAATGTCCCATGGTATTTGAGAGCATGCATCAATTACCCTCGCTCGTACATTGCAGTCAAGTAGAGATATTGGTATAACTAGAGATAGAAGAGCAGCCTCCATTTTTCAAGATAAGCCAGCAAGTTCAATGCAGAAGTGTATTGTAGGTAAATGTAAGGTTCGGTTATTTGCCTTGACACCTTAAGAGGCACAAACATCTAATGTAATGGTTACAAGTACACTTTTTATTTGTGGTCATTATGTTAGACTTTTGTTTGACCCTGGATCCATACATTTGTTTATATCTCCTCAATTTTTATTGAGGTTGGCTAAGGAGTGTACTAGTATGGATCAACCATTAGTGATGTCTGCTCCTCTTAAAGAGGTATATGTGGTAGAGTATGAGTATAGGTCCAATGTGGTATGAATCAAGGACAGGGATACTATGGCAAATTTGGTGGTGTTAGACACCTTGGATTTTGATGTGATTCTTAGATTGGATTATTTACCGTCCAACTATGCTGGTGTGGATTGCTACAACAAGTTAGTCAAGTTCGATTTTTTGAGGGAATCTCCATTCTATATATGTAGATTGTAGTATTGTTCCACCAAGAGTAATGTCAGTGATGGCCATTAGGAAATTGTTGAGGCAGGGTTGTCAATGATACCAAGCATTAGGTAAAGATATGGAGGTGGAGGTCAAAAGTGTGAATAATGTGTTAGTAGTTTCTCGATGTGTTTTTGAAGGAATTGCTAGGTTTAACTTTAGAATGGGAGATTGAGTTTTGTATAGATTTGTTATTGGATACAAGACCTATATCGATATCTCTATATTGAATGGCACTGATTGAGCTTAAGGAACTGAAGCAGTAGTTGGAAGATATATTGGATTAGGGCTTTATTTGCCCTAGTGTTTCACTCGGGGAGTATTAGTGCTATTTGTGAAGAAAAAGGATGGGTCACGCAAGTTATGCATAGATTATCAGTAACTTAGCAAAGTGACAATCAAGAATAAATACTCACTTCAAAGGATTGATGATCTATTTGATAAATTGTAGTGAACACATATTTTCTCTAAGATAAACTTACAATCTAGGTATTATCAGGTTAGAATTAGGGAGGAAAGCATACTTAAGACAACATTTCGTTCAAGATATGAGCATTATGAGTTCTTAGTAATGTCTTTTGGACTTATTAATGCTCTCGTAGTATTTTTGGATTTGATGAATACGGTGTTTCGAGTTTATTTAGATAAGTTTGTACTGGTATTCATCGGTGATATTTTGGTGTATTTGAGGAGCCTAGAGGAGCATGGGTAGCATGTGAGGATAGTGCTCTAAACACTAACAGAACAACAATTGTATGCTAAGTTTTCTAAATGTGAATTTTAGTTAGAGAGTGCCAGTTTCTCAAATTACGTAGTATCGAAAGATGGAGTGTAGGTTGACCCTAAAAAGTGATAGTATAAGCCCTACAAGCCAATCTGTGGTGGTATAGGAATTATAATTTTGAGATATTTATGTATAACATTTTATTATTCATAATAACATTGAGGTAGTTCTTTATCTATAAGTTTGTGATTTAATTACTTCTTGTACTTATGTAGATAAAGCCCATGGAACTATATATACTTTGCAAAGAAATTGTATTGGGATACAATTATGAAATCCTTGTGCATCAAAGCATTGTTCCTAAAAGTTCTTGATCATTGTATTATTGAGATAGGACATCAATAATGCTCAATGATCGGCACATGTTATGTTTCTTACTTGTGAAGTAAGCAATCACTCTCACAAGTTGAAGTATAAAAATACTTGAAACTAGCATGCGGGTGCTTGCCATGAGAGAGCAAGTTCATTGAACATGACTTGCCATGAGAAGTGCATTTGGTATCTCACTCAAATGTATATGTAATTGTCACAGCCCAAATTTTCGGGCCATGACCAGCGCATGAGCCCAATAAGCGTAGCTCACCAAGCCCAACCAAGCCTATTCCATTTGTTTTAATTAACATTGTGTCAACTAATGTGGTCGTATGCATTTTCAACCAATGTGAAAATAACCAATCCATGATGACATTATCAACAACAATATACATGTACTATTCAAGACATGTATTTTAGCAATTTACATTGCAAACACATATTCACAGAACAAAAGACTCGTGACTTCCAGCAGAGACAAAGGAAACAGAAGAAAACTATCGAATGCCGAGCACCTACCCAGGAGACGAATTTCGAGACTCCTTGACCTAGGATCCAACAGTCTCCTGATATGAAAACATGAAATTTTTAAAACCGTGAGTACGAAACTCAGTGAGCAAACATTAGAAGGGAACAAGCAATATTAGCCAGGAAATTTGATAACCATGATGCATTGATTCGAAATGAGGCAATTTTAATCTAGCTAATATTAAAACCCCTTCCACTTAACTCAGAGTTATTAAACATTCAATGATAAGGCAATCATGAAATTTCACCAATCATTCTAGTAAGATAGCAAAACCGACGGGTTAGCACTACAGCGGAAAGGCATTCTTGCTATAGCGTAGCATAATCACAACCCGTCACGAAATGAGGGTTTCGCTCAACTATACGAGGGTTTCGTGTTAGAACCCCTTTCCTTAATTTGAATCAGTTTGCAACAAAGAAACATTTCTCAGAGTTCACATACCATACAATCACATTTTTACATCATACACATTGTATCACACATATATATAAAATCATGTGCAATTTCATTCACCACACCATTTTCATTCACTCTGGTGCATTCTCCATTCGCACATCATTACCGGCATTGCACTTCCCACTCCGCACATGCACGGCAGTAATTATCACAACCTTTATCATTCGACTAGCATTGCACTTCCCACTCCACACATGCACGGTCGTAATGATCAATTTCCCTTGTCATTTAACCGGCATTGCACTTTCCACTCCGCACATGCACGGTTACACCAATTTCACTAAAATTTATTAATAATGCATATCAGCATAATATAAAGGTACACAAATTTAGTACAATCAAATTTCACATCACTAAAAATATTTCACTAAAGGCTTGTTCCCATGGTACCCGTTCTTTTTAAAGAAAGTTGAATAAAATCATTCAAACATTTTATTCAAATACGTCCATATTCCCAAAACCATTTTAAAATGCAAATTCACTCATAGTATTAGGAGTTCAAAATGCTCATACTCTCGGCCCTTTAATACAATGTCTTTGCCTTTGTTTGAGGGTTTAGCACCTATACACATTGCATAGTCAAGAAATTTACCACATTGGTGCTAGACTGTAATAATTTAATTTAGACTCTATACTAATGCATGATATGAAATGCAATTTGTCCAAATATCGCTTTAACGCGGTGTTGGCCTAATTCAGCCTGTCACCCGATTAAATGGCCAACGTGTCCAATTCAATTCCAAATTGCTTCATTTCTTTTCTAATACTTCAAATCACCAAACATTAGCCAAAAACCTAAAATTTAGCTTAATCACCTTCCCATTTCTCCATGGAACAATTCGACCATGGTGGGATATTCACACTGAAATTTTTCCTTCTTGGTTTTTTTTTTCTCCACAATTCATCAATTCATAGCCAGTTCATTTGAAATAAAATCAAACCCACCATCAATTCTTCACATGTAAGGTTCGGCCATGAAGGGTGGGTATTGATCATGCAATTTTTCTCACTTATTTTCTTTCTAAACATAATAAACTAACTAAAAATACTAATATATATTGAAATCTATCCAAATTCAAGCACAAAAACCCTCCATACCCATTCGGCCAGCCAATCATTCATCATGAAAACATGTCATTTAACCATGGAAATGAGAAAATAAAGCATGGGTAGTGAAGATCTCAAGTAAAAATTGAGAAATTTCACAATTTTCCCTTTGATTGCTTGAATTTCCACACTTTCTCTTTGAATTTCTCTTGGCTAGGGTTTGTTTTCCTTTCCTCTTGCTTTTGCTTCCTTTGGCCGAATATGGGAGGTGTGCTTGGGAAGATATGGGCTGATTTTTATAACAAAATAATAAAATATTCCAAATTTGCCACGTGTCACACCATAATTGGTCCATACTTTAAATATTTTCCTTTTTAAACTTAAATTTTCCACCACATATATTGTCATATTTATCCATTCCATTAATGAATAAAATCCACAAATTTGACAAGTGTTGGGAGGTGAAAATTACCATTTTACCCTCGAGGTGGTAAAATTATCGTTTTGCTCTGCTCCAAAAATATCAGAAATTAAAATCTTTCACTGCTAAACCTCATAATATACTCCAAATGACCAATCTTGATCAAATGTGGTCAAAATATTTTCTAAAAATTCCTATTGTATCCTTGGGTGGCAAAATGACCATTTTGCCCATAAGTAGTCAATATTCCCGTTTAACTCCAAATTGAACCTCAAACTCCAAATCACCCTTTGAAATCATTCTGTGGGTTTTAGAATTCTCAAATCCATCTTAGAATTTCTATTAAAACTAGTTCGAGGTTTAAATCCACTTGATTGTACCACTAGGTACAATACCGATCCTTTTGAAAATTTTTTTAAGGTGTTTCAAGTATGCAAGCATTCTATCTACCGGTCTATAGAGGTCGAGGCCTCACAGTAATACTTCTCATGTGTTAGTTGTGTAACTACTTCCTAAACTTGAGACACCAAGTTGTCTTGTATGTGGAGTACTATGCTTTGATTTCATCCCTACTGGTGTCTAACCAAAGATGCCAAAACAAGATGTTTTTAGATACAGTATGAAGCATATGAAGGTAAATGAGTGGTCAAGATAGGAATCATCACCCCAAGTGATTCAAGGGGAAATATCTCATTAGTTCTTAGTTGACATTAGCTTAATCAAATCCTTGGCCAAGGTGATTAGGAGATTACGAAATGAGGTTCATAAGTCTCCGTAAAGCGTATGATCTAACTATAGGAACAAATACAAAAGTCAATAAAAGTAGGCACTACACCAAACTCTTATAATCTCCGGGATATATGATGAGAGAATAAATTACACTGAGAAACTGTACACTGAAAGGTTGTTAAAGAATCCTTTGACTCTCCCAACAATTGGGTGGCCATGATGCATTGTTAGATGCCAATCATGGTCTATGGAATTGAATTAGTTAATTTGAAATTGAATATGATTCATTTAAATTAATTAACTAATAATATTATAATTCAATTCCATTGCCAACATGTTAGGAACCTAATAGGTCACACACAAAAGTTGCAATTTAGATTAAATTGAGAGCATGATGATTTAAGTTAGACTTAAACAAATTGTGGGTTTTAACTACTAAAGACCTAATTAAAAGAGTTTAAGTAGGTATTGGTTAAATGTTATAATTTTTATAATATTAAAGACTTATTTTGCAAATTTTAATAAGTTAAACCTAGATATAAATATCACATTGTAGTCTCTTTTTTTTTGATATAGAGAAAAAAAAAGGAAAAACAAAAGAAAAAAAAGTTTTTCTTTGAGCACTGCCACTCTTGAGAAGTTTTTGTTTTTTTGAAAACATTTCCTTTAATTCTTTGCTAGAAATCAAAGAAGAAAAGATGACAAATCGTTGTCCACTTGCTAGCACAAGCCCGTGGCATAAAGCTCTCTTCTTGAGAAGGATCTGTTGTAATAGTGTGTGCGATATTAGAAGCCAAGTGATTGAGTGGTTGGGATTTTTTCGCACAAAAGGTGTTTGCTGTTTGTCACTAAAAGGAATCCATTTGATTATGATATCACTTGGAAATGTAAAATTTTTTTTGATTTTATGCAGTGCTTAACTTTGCATTAAACAACCATGGTGATCCAAAGGTATAAGGCATGGTTTTTATTTTATTTCAATTTTTTTTGGTTATTTTGCTGCATTGATGCTCTTATCATGCTATTCCTAGCAGTGGTATCATAGCCTTCCTTGTCTTATTTTAATGCAATGGTATGTCTTGTTATTATTTAATTTCAATTCTGATCGGATGTGAGGTATTTGGAAGAGAGTAAGTAAGTGTTAAATTTCATTTATATTTTAAAGTAGTTTATAACATATTCGAGTTTTGAATTTTAATACTTATTTGTTTTAGCAACTAATCTTGTTTAAGTGTCTCAATTTTGCAGAACAATTTGTGCATGAGATGCACAAAGGAGTTTGGCAAGAAAAGGATTTGAATTCATGGGAAACAAAAAGCAGTTTGGTGATAGAATTTGATTCTATCCAGATTTGCATATGGTTCAATTTTTGGTTTTTAACAAGGGTCTAAAAGCTTTTAAAAATTCTGAAAAAATTTGGAAGTAATCTACATTGAAAGTGTTTGAATATGATTACTTACCAATTGAAAATGGTGAAGGAAAGGCCATTAAATCGTGGCTGAAACTATTGTTGCCAATAGTAGTTTTAGGTTATAGTTTTGCTGAGAAAGTCATTTTCAAAGAGTCTTAAAATTGTGCAATTATTGTACCCTTTTGGATAAATTTTGAAGTTTGAATATGTTCAAAAGATGCCTGGAAAGATTACTAAAATTAAGAGATTTAATCCCTTGATTTATGCCATCATAATGCCACATATGCAACCCAAAAACTGCAGCTATGTACAAAATACATAAGCTATGTTTTTTTGGGGTTTTGACCAGCTAAATCAAGTCAAAAAATTATGAAATTTTAATATGGAAAGGTTCCATATTTAGCTGACCATGGTCAAAATTTGGGAATTAAATTCTCTGATTTGGTGTCGCAGCAGGCTACAAAATAGTGACTGGTATAGTGCTGCCAAAATTTTGTAAAGTCATGGTTTTTGGGATTTTAGTGTCCATATTTGCAACCTAAGTTGGTGCAATTAAAAACACTACTTCACTAAACAATATCTTATAGTAAAAGTTCTAGAAAGATAAATTTTGATATATTTAAATTAGGGAATTTGATTCCTTAAAATAAGGATATCAGAATTTAATTAATCACATCCATAAATTTAAGAATTTGATTCCTATAAATATGAGAGTGTGATAAATATGGACAAGATAAATATCATGAATGAATTTCTTTCTTTTAAGAAGTGATATTCGAATAAGATACTTAAATATAATTAAAGATAATGTTGTCTTAAATATTATTTTTAAATTATCTAACGAGATTAGATAATTGAAGACACATAATCTTTAATTTAAAGGATTAGTAAAAGCTACTTGAAACATTTAAAGATTTTAAATTAAAAATGTTTTAATTAATAATAATATTTTAATTCTAATATTAATGAGATTAAGAATAGATAATATTACTAATACTGATTAGTAAAGACTTTTCATATATGGAAAACTATTTCCGTACATGGCATTAAAAAAGGAACTTGAAATTAGTTGCACACTAATTTCATATGCCTTATATGATTAACAATTAGTAGAATGCATGTGATAGATTTATTTTATGCCATTTAATAAATGCTATGTGATACAAAGTAGTATACATGAGATAGATTTATTTATGCAATTAATAAATATTATGCATGCAAAGATGGGACCTTAACTAAGTCAAAAATAAGAAAATCCCTCGGTAAATATTGAGTCACATGCCATGCATGATTAAGTTGCCTTCCACCATATAGCAAGATAACTCGGCTACTCTTTTAATCGGAAACTTGTTGAGCACTCTCAAGGTCACACTTTTATACGAGTATGTTTGAGCTATTGGTGGGTCTTACTCAATTAATTTCATAAAATCCAGATGCTTGAAAACTTGATTATTATGGAAACTAGAGGCAATAGCTAGGTGCAACATATATGATATGTTTAGGCAATGTATTGTCACCTAACTGATCTAGGAGTTATATAGAGATATAATTAGTAAGTCCAGTTGCCTACCCACCTATCATGGTCTGTTGAGCACATTCAAGGTCATGATTGGAATGGATAGGGATCCTTGACCACTAAGAGAATCTTTGTAGAGATTTCTCGAGGTGATATGGAGGGTTCTCGTATTGAAGAAAATAGTGGAAACAATCAATTTAAGATTTATTATCTCATCTTATTTGATTATAATACATTATTACTCATAAATGTTCTTTAAATGTCTAGGTTTTTAGAATGTGAATACACATTACTTTGTGTGGCACACTTGACGTCATCATGAAATTCGAGCTAAAATGTTTGGATTGGTATATCAAGTTGAGAAATGTTCTCAAATATCTATTAAGAATAAATATCATTAAGGAAAATATCCTTGCCTTCTTGACAAGTTCAAAGAATGGGAAACTTGTAAAAGTTTCACCTTTGACCATGTATAAGATTAAAGTAAATTTGTCTACTATTAATCTGTCATCATGGGTATTAGATAGTGGATGTGGGTCACACTTATGTAATGACATGAAGGTGCTAGAAACGTGTAAAAGATTAACGAAGGGAGATGTGGTCCTAAGAGTAAGAAATGGAGCAAAGGTTACTGTATCAACTATGGGGACATTTATCATACCTTTACCTTTTTGGTTGATATTGGAATTAAAAGACTGCTACCATGTTTCTTCTATATCTCGAAATATCATATCTGTGTCATACATGGCGTTATATGATAATATTGAATTTTACATTAAAGCCAATTGTTGTTCTTTATTGAAGGGAGATATGCATTATGGTGTAAGGACATATTCGAACGGTCTCTATATTCTTGATTTTAAGAGACCTATACTCAATATAGAGGTCAAGAAAGCAAAGAAAGATGATCCAAAATTATCTTACATCTAACACTGTAGGCTTGGACACATCAATGAGACTTGCTTAACCAAATTACACAAACAAGGCTAGATCGATCCATTTAATTATGAATCTTATGGAGTGTGTGAACGTTGTCTCTTTGGTAAGATGACCAAGTCGTTTTTCACCAAGAAGGGTGAATGAGCTGGGATGGTACTAGGACTTATGCATTCGGAGGTATATGGTCCTATGAATATTAATGCTAGAGGAGGGTACTCTTACTTCATCACTTTCACTGATGATTATTCTTACTATAGTTATGTATATTTGATGAAATATAAATCTGAATCATTTGACAAATTCAAAGAATGAGAGCAGAGGTTGAAAAACAAACTGGGAAGAATATTCCCACTCTTAGATATGATCGAGGAGGAAAATATTTTAGCCAAGAGTTTTAAGATTATCTAAAAGAGAATGAGATTATCACACAATGGACTCCTCTAGGGACTCCATAGCATAATGGGGTGTCCGAGAGAAAGAATCGAACATTATTGGACATGGTTTGATCCATGATAAGTTGTGTAGATCTTCTTATATCTTTTTGGGAATATGTCTTAGAAACTGCTGCTTGCATACTGAACCAAGTTCTTACCAAATCAATTGATAAGACACCATATGAGATATGGAGTAGGAAAAGGCCTAACTTATTTATGCTAGGGTTTGGGGATGTATTGCTTATGTGAAGCATATAATGTCTAATAAGCTAAAAGCGAGATCAGACATATGTAAATTTTTGAGATGTCCTAAAGAAACACATGGATATTATTTCTATAATCCCTTTAAGCAAAAGGTGTTTGTTTTAAGGCATGACACTTTCCTTGAGAAAGAGTTTTAAATGAAAGGATTAGTGGGAGTAAAGTTGTACTCGAAGAAATTTGAGACCCACAGATTGACATTCCATTGGAACTAGAGCTTGAGATTATGACATTTGATGTACAACCACAATCTCAAGAGGCACAACCAGTTAAAAGGTCTAGTAGAATATGTCAAACTCCAAAGAGATAAGGATTTCTTAGAAAGCGACATATTGCCCATAAATGATGAGCCTACAATCTATTAGGAGGTGATGTTGGATATCGATTTTGAGAAATGGCTAGAAGCCATGAAATCTGAAATGGATGCAATGGATACCATCCAAGTATGGACTTTGATGGATCTATCTAAAAGGATAAAACCCAGTAGGTGCAAGTGGGTCTTTAAGAGAAAGACTGATGTAGATATTAAGGTGCAAACCTTTAAAGTTGAATTGGTAGCAAAAGGTTATAAACAAAAACAAGGTATTGACTTTGAAGAAACCTTTTCACCAGTTGCTATGCTTAAATCTATTAAGATTTTGCTTGCAATTGTTGCATACCATGATTATGAAATATGGCAAATGGATGTAAAAACCGCATTCCTTAATGGAAACTTGTAAGAGAAAGTGTACATGACACAACCTAAAGGTTTTATATCCAACGCTAATGTTAATAAGATGTGCAAGCTTCAAAAGTCCATTTATGGACTTAAGCAAGCTTCTCAGAGTTAGAACATCCATTTTGATGAAGTTGTAAAAGGGTTTGATTTCATAAAAAATGAAGATGAACCATGTGTTTATAAAAGGGCCAGTATGAATGCCATAATTTTCCTAATGTTCTATGTTGATGACATATTGCTCATAAAAAATGATATGCCGTTGTTGCAATCTACAAAAATTTGGTTGTCCAAACAATTCTTTATGAAGGATTTGGGAGAAGCAACCTATGTTTTAGGAATAAAGATGTATAGAGATAGATCTAAAAAGTTGAGGTCTCGCCTAATCCACATACATAGACAAGGTGCTAAAAAGGTTTAGCATGATGGAGTCTGAGAGGGGATAGTTACCTATGTCCCAAGGCATCTATCTCTCTAAGGACATGTGTCCAAAGAATAACTAAGAGAGAAATCGCATGGATAAGATCCCATATGCTTCAGCAATAGGATCTATAATGTATGCGATGCTTTACACTAGACCAAATGCATCTTATGCTCTAAGTGTCATGAGTAGATACCGAGTTAATCCTAGTGAAGGTTACTAGATAGTTGTGGAAAACATCTTGAAGTACTTACGAAGAGCTAAAGATGTATTTCTGGTTTATGGAGGAAGTGAATTCCAAGTTAGGGGTTATATGGATGCAAGCTTTCAAATTGACAAAGATGATAGCAAGTCACAAAGTGGATATGTGTTCACACTCAATAGAGGTGCAGTGAGTTGGAAGAGTTCCAAACAAGAGACGATTATGGATTCTACAACTGAGGTCGAATACATATATGTATTTAAAGCAGTGAATGAGGAAGTTTGGATTAAGACGTTCATTACTAAACTAGATGTGGTTCCTAGCATCAGTGATCAAATACCTTTGTATTGTGATAACAATGGAGCCATTGCACAAGTAAAAGAACCAAGGTCTCATCAGAAATCCAAACATGCATTACGACATTACTAGGGATGTCAACGGGTTGGGTACCTTATACTTTCGAGATATCCAAACCCTAATCTTATAAAAAATCAATTACCCGATCCCTATTAACTACCTGTTTAATTTTAAAATTACTACTCTAACCCTAACCCTAATACATTTCCATTACCCTATAATTGTCCTAACCCGTTTAAATACTCGATTAAATAAAAAAATTATTAAAATCTTCTTCGTGGGTACCCAATTACTCAATTAACTTTTCTAATCTCATAACTTCCTTTTAGATTTATATGTTATATGTTTATATAAATAAATGTATATATACTATAATTAATAATTTTATGAGTTATAATTTTTACAATGTTAATATAAAATAAAAAATATATATTTATATTTAAAGTATATAATATATACACACACGCAATCATAAAAGTATTAATGTCATCATATTAATAATTAGAGTAACCATACTTAAACATAAATAACAATCTAATAATTTTTGAAACATAATATTCAATGATATAATATTCAAATTATTTAAACATAATTAACAATCTAATACTTTTTTAATTTAAATATATTAATGTCATCATATTAATAATTAGAGTAACCATACTTTTCATATATTTGTTAGTTTTTAATAAAAAAATTACTTGTAAAGTTGATAAAAATTGTAAACTTTTAATTTAATTTTTTAAAAAATAATAAAATATTTATAAATAGTAATCGGGTTCGAGTAACGGGTACCCAAAAGGTGGTACCCAAACCCTATACTATTAAAATTCAGGTAGTGAAATCACTACCCTAACCCTACCCGAACCCGTTTATGAAATACCCTAACCCTGTATAACGGGGTCGGGTACCCGCGGGTTCCCTATAATAGGGTACCCGTTGACATCCCTAGGCGTTACCAAGTGATCAGGGAGATCATTGAAAGAGGAGACATTTGCATGGAACGTATACCCGTTGAGGATAATATTGCTGATGCTCTCACTAAAGCATTGTCCCAACAAAAACATAATTGTCATGTTGAGAACATTGGTATTAGATACATAGGCAATTGGCTTTAATGCTAGTAGGAGATTGTTAGTATAAGCCCTGCAAGCTAATTTGTGGTGGTATCGGAATCGTAATTTTGAGATATTCATGTATGACATTTTGTTATTCATAATAACATTGAGGTAGTTTTTTATCCATAAGTTTGTGATTTAATTACTTCTTATACTTATGTAGATAAAGCCCATGGAACTATATATGCCTTGTAAAGGAATTGTATTGGGATACAATTATGAGATCTTTATGCAACAAAGCATTGTTCCTAAAAGTTCCTGATTATTATATCATTGAGACAAGGCATCAATAATGTTCAAAGATCGGCATATGTTACGTTTCTTATTTGTGAAGTAAACAATCGCTCTCATAGGTTAAAGTATAGAAATTATTGGAACTAGCATATGAGTGCTTGCCATGGGGAGCGAGTTGTCACAGCCTAATTTATAGGCCATCACCAGCGCATGGGCCTAATGAGCGTAGCTCACCAAGCCTAAGCAAGCCTACCTCATTTATATTGCTTAACATCTTATCAACTAATGCATCCATACGCATTCCAACTGGTGTGAAAGTAGCCAACTCATGATGGTATTATCGATTAAAATATACATATACTGTTCAAGACATGTAAGTTAGTAATTTACATTACATGAACATATTCATAAAACAAAAGGACCTGTGACTTCCAGTGGAGAAAACTACGTTAAAAGGATTGCTATTGAATGCCAAACACATACCCAGGAGACGAACTAGGGGGACTCCTCGACTAGGATCCAACTGTCTCTTGATCTGAAAACATGAATTTTTAAAATAGTGAGTATAAAACTTAGTGTGCGGACATTAGAAGGGAACAAACAGTAATAATAAGGAAAGTTGAGAACCATGATGCACTTATTCGGAAACAAGACAATTTTCATCCAGTTAATATTAAAATCCCTTTTCACTTAACCCTAAGTTATTAAACATTCAATGATAAAGCAATCATCAAATTACATCAATCATTCTAGCAAGATAGCAAAACCGACGGGTTATCGCTGCAGCGGGAAGGCATTCTTGCTGCAGCTACATTGCAGCAAGAATGAATTTCTGCTGCAGCGAAGTGTAATTACAAACCGTCACGGAACGAGGGTTTCACTCAATCATACGAGGGTTTCGTGTTAGATACTTTTTTTTCCCTCAATTTGAAGCAATTTGCAATAAAGGAAAAATTGCTCAAGGTTCACATACCATACAATCACATTTTTCCATCATTCACACTATGTCACGCATATATGTATAAAATCAGGTGCAATTACATACACCACCCCACTCTCTTCAACTCTGGTGCACTCCCTACTTGCACCAAGCAATAAGACCATGTGTGCACTCCCTACTCACACAAAGCAATAGGACCATGTGTGCACTCCCTACTCGCACATCCCCTAGTCATCAGGTGTACATCCTCTACTCGTACATAGCAATATGACCATGTGTGCACTCCCTACTCGCACAATCCCCTAGTCATTAATACACATTATCCATTCATTCATATCATTATCAACACAATAAAATGAGCATGTATTCATTTTCTTTACACAATGTACATATTCATAACATTAAAATAATTATCAAAAGCTTGTTCCCAAGACTCATTTTTAAATAAGAAGTTGGATATAAATCATTCAAGCATTTCATCTCAACTCAATTAAAATTTCCAAAACAGTTTGAAATGCAAGTTCACTCACAATATTAGGAGCTCGAAATACTCCTATTCTTGGTCCTCTGGCACAATGTCTTTACCCTTGTTAGAGGGCTCACCACCTATACATAATACACGACACATAATTCAATATATTGTGTCATACCATTATGAAACTATTTTAGGCTCTATATGAGTGTATGAGGTTGTTTGGATAGTTACTTAAAGACGGTATTACACATTGGTTTAATTGTGATCGAAATGGATCGATTTTTCATCTAATTCGAATTTTTCATCTTTGATTTAATCAAAACATCCAAATTAACTCCAAATACGTACTCATTACATTTCCAATATCTCAATTATACCAAAATGCCTCAATAAGCTTGACTTTCTCATTGTGATTCAACTTGTTTACTAAAGGCACTATACTTAGAAATCACCATTTTTGGTTTCCATCACCATTTTCAGTTTTCATCACCTCAATTCATTAAATCCTACCTAAATAACACAAGATATCACAAAATCATCACTTCTAGGTTCCTCATGAAATTCGGCCATGGTGGGTGGGTGAAGGACATGTGATTTTTCTTACTTTTTTCCATTCCAAACATGATAAATTAACTAAAAACACTAAGATACCTTGAAATCTAACCAAATCAACCATCAAAACTTCTCTCTCTAAATTCAGTCAGCCATGAATCCCTCACGAAATCATGTGATTCAACCATGGAAAATGCAAAAAAATGCATAAAAAAGGTAGATCACAAGCTTGAATTAAGAAATTTCACCTTTGATTGCTTGATTCTTTGAAATCTGGTGATTTTCTCTTGAAATTTTCACTCTAGGGTTCTTTTGTTCTTTCTTTTTCCTTTCTTCCTTGAGTTGGCCGACCATATGAGAGTGATATGGGAGGGTTATTGGCTGATTTTTAAAGACAAATATGCATGGATAAAAATTTTACACATATCACCATGTAATTGGTGCATGTGTAATACTTACTTATTAAGCATTCTCTCTCCACCACTTAAAATTTCCTTAATTATCCATGATAATAATGGGTGAAATTCATGTGCTGGACATGTGTTGGGTGGGGTAAAATTACAATTTTACCCTTGGGTGGCAAAATGACTATTTTACCCTTATGCTCGAAAAAAATGTCAAAATTAAAATTTTTCTTTTCTCAAACTCAAATTATGTTCTAAATAGTCAATCTTGGTCAAAAACCTCTTCTAACATTCCAATCTTAACCTCAAGTGGCAAAATGACTATTTTACCCCTAAGTTATAATAATTTCAATTTGACTCCAAATCAGTCTTCGAACTCCGAATCACCATATTCAGTCATTATGGGGTTTTATAATTCTCAATTTCATCTTAAAATCTCTATTTGAACTAGTTTGAGACTTAAATCAACTTAGTTATATCACTAGGTATAATATTTATTTTTTTTGAAGTATTCATGTATGCAAGCATGTTATCAAGCACATGAATGAAACGATAAATATTTTATAGTGTTGGGCTTGACAAGATCTCACATGAGTTCACTAAACATGACCCACCATGAGAAGTGTATTATGTGGAGTACTGTGCTTTGGTTTCATCTCTATAGGTGCCTAACCAAGGATGCCAAAACAGGATGTTTTTGGGTATAGTATAAAGCATATGAAAGCAAATGAGTGGTCAAGATAGGAATCATCGCCCCAAGTGATTCAAGGGAAAATATCTCATTAGTCCTTGGTTGACATTAGCTTAATCAAATCCTTGGCCAAGATGATTAGGAGATTATGAAATAAGTTTTATAAGTCTCCATAAAGCTAATAATCTAACTACAAGAACAAATATAGAGGTCAATAAGAGTAGGCATTACACCAAACTCTTATTATCTCCGAGATATATGATGAGGGAATAAGTTACACTGAAAAACTATACATTGAAAGGTTGTCAAAAAATCCTTTGACTCTTCTAACAATTGGGTGGCCATGATGCATTGTTAGATGCCAATCATGGTCTATGAAATTGAATTAGTTAATTTAAAATTGAATATGATTCATTTAAATTAATTAATTAATAATATTATAATTCAATTCCATTGTCAACATGTAAGGAACCTAATGGGTCACACACAAAGGTTGCAATTTGGATTAAATTGAGAGTGTGATGATTTAAGTTAGACTTAAATCAAATTCTAGGTTTTAACTATTAAGGACCTAATTAAAAGAGTTTAATTAGGTATTGGTTAAATATTATAATTTTTATAATATTAAAGACTTATTTTGTAAATTTTAATAAGTTAAACCTATATATAAATATCACATTATAGCCACTTTTTTCTATATAGAGAAAAAAAAGGAAAAAGAAAAGAAAAGAAGGGTTTTTCTTTTGAGTGCACTACTTTTGAGAAATTTTTTTTTTGAAAACTTCTTTTTTGATTCTTAGCTAGAAATCAAAGAAGAAAAATGGACAAATCGTTGTCCATTTGCTAGCACAAGCCCGCGACATAAAGCTTTCTCCTCGAGAAGGATCCATTGCAATAATGTGTGTGACATTGGAGGCCAAGTGATTGAGTGGCTGGGATTCATTCACACAAAAGGTGTTCATGTTTTGTTACCAAAAGGAATCCGTTTGATTACGATATCACTTAGAAAGGTAAAATTTTTTTTGAGTTTATGTGGTGATTAACTTTGCATTAAACAACCAATGTGATCTAAAGGTATGAGGCATGGTTTTTATTTTATTTTAATTTTTTTGTTATTTTGCTGCATTGTTGCTCTAATCATGCTATTCCTAGCAAGAAGATCGAAGTGGTGGAGAAAAGGCCAAGACCCACAACAGTGATGGAGATTTGTAGTTTCCTCAGGTTAGTCAGGTATTACAAATGATTTGTTAAAGACTTTTCCAAAATCACCTCACCTTTGACTAAGTTGACACAAAAATGAGTGAAGTTTTTATGGTTTGATGCTTACGAGTACAAATTTCAAAAGTTAAAGACTTGTTTCACGGCTGCTTTAGTGCTAAGCTTACCTTGTTGGTCAAAGGGATACACCGTATATTGTTATGTATCGAGAATTAGACTTGGGTGTGTATTGATGCAACACGGTAAGTAATAACTTATGTTTCACAATAGTGGAAGAAGTCTGAGTAGAATTATTCTACTCATGATCTCTAATTAGTAACGATCATGTTTGCCTTGAGGATATGGCAACATTACCTATATGGTGAGTCATGCGAAATATATACTGATCATAAGAGCTTATAGTATATATTTCAACAGAAGGATCTTAATCTCAAGTAGCGTAAATAGTTTGAGCTGTTCAAAGGCTACAATTGCACCATGCTCTATCATCTTATCAAGGCGAATGTGGTAGTGGACACCTTGAGTTAGAAATTTATGGGTTGTTTGGCTCACATGTCAATACGAAAGAGATCTTTGGTATAGGGCATGCACGATTTTGGTAAATGGGAGTTCGTCTTGAGGTTTGTGACACTGATGGTTTAATGGTGCATTTCAAGTTAGATTGATGCTATTAAATCGGATTAAGGATGCCTAGAGCAAAGATGATTTTATAGTCAAGACCTTAGGAGATTTTCAAAGTGGTAAGAAGAAGAGCTTTATTATAGGTAAAGATAATCTACTAAGGTATGGTACTTGAGTGTATGTATTGGATCTTGAAGGATTGAGGAAAAAGATTTTAGAGAAGGCTCCCGTGGCAGTTTATGTAATGCATCCTAGTGCTAGTAAGATGTATCATGATGTGAAAGAGGTGCACTAATTGAATGGACTTAAGAGAGATGCTATTAAATATGTGGCTCTGTGTTTGGTGTGTCAGTAAGTAAAAGTGAATCATCAAAAACCTATTGGAAAGTTACAATTGTTGCTCATACCTAAGTGGAAGCAGAACATATAACCATGGATTTTGTGACAAATTAGCCTTGTACTAGTGGTGGTTATGATTCAATTTAGGTTATAGTTGATTGGTTAACGAAGTCAGCACACTTTCTGTTGATCAAGGCCACATATGGAGTTGCGTAATATGCTAGAATCTATGTAGATAAGATTGTGAGAATATATGGGGTTTTGGTGACCATAGTGTTTGATAAGGGTACATAATTCATGAGTCAATTTTGAGGAAAATTATAGGATGGGTTTGGGAATTAGGTTGACCTTGAACGCAATTTTCCACCCTTAAATTGATAGACAATCTGAGAAGACTATACAAACTTTAGAGGATATGTTGAGAGTTTGTGTTATTGATTTTAGGTTTGTATGGGATAAACACTTACCCTTGGTAAAGTTCGCATACAATAATAATAATTAGGCTAGTATCCAAATGACACCTTATAAGGCCTTGGATAATCGAAAGAGTATGTTAGCCCTTGGATGGTTCAAGGTGGGTGAAAGTTAATTATTAGACTTGAATATGGTCTAAGATGCAATGAACAAACTATAGATGGTACAAGAGAGGATGTTAGTACCTTAAAGTAGACAAAAGTCTTATATAGACAGTGGATTAAAAGATTTAGAGTTCTAGGAAGAAGACCATGAGTTTTTAAGGGTTTTGTTAACCGAAGGCATGATGAGGATTGGCAAGAAAGGCAAGTTGAGCTTTAAATACGTTAAACCTTTCGAGATCTTTGAGAGGGTTGGTGCAATAGCATATTGATTGGCACTTCCCCCAAACCTTTCTAGTATTTCATGTTTCTATGCATCGGAAATACCAACTAGATCCATCACATGTAATCTACCATGAAACTATATAGTTAAAAGATGACTTGACATACAAGGAGCAACCAGTGATTATCTTTGATAGACAATTCAAGAAGTTATGCTCCAAAGAGATAACCTTTGTGAAAGTGTTATGGAGGAATCACATTAGCAAGGAAGGTAGTTGGGAGTTTTAAGAAGAGATGAGAGCCAAGTATCCTCAATTATTTGAGTAATAACATTACTACACTTGATTTTGAAATGAGAAAAGCATTAATGTATATAGATTTTGAATGAAGTACCAAGATTTGTTTCTTATGTATTGATATTTATCCCTTATTTTCAATACAAATGGTTCTTTCTCATGTGATTTGAGACATAAAGAGTTTGGTTTTCCATAATATGATTATATCATGTTTTATTAATAAACTATGTTGGATTTTTAGTGCGTTCATTCATAGTTTTACGTTTTCAAACAAAATTGCATGGTTTTAAACTTAAATAGCATGATTTATTAAATACTCTTTTGGTAATGCTCGTTTCATTCCTTATCCCTCATCAAGTGTTATATACTCACCCTTTTAAAATCTCATGTTTTTATTTTAAGATCCCAAGTTAGATAGAGCTTAGCTTTGAGGTGTATCTTCTTTTGGCAACCTTGGTAAGTATTTAAAGGCATTCACTGGCTGCACCAACACCATACCAAATGGGCTCCATTGTCTTGTTCTGTTTTGTCTAGTTGCAGTGTCCCCTTTTTGTTATTTATAGATATGGGTACCACTATGTCAATGTGGTGAAAGGTTATAAAGTTACAGTGTGGTTATGTATATATATTAGTGTCATGCATGGTTGTGATGAATGAATTATAAAACATGTGTTTAAAATATGAATGTTGAATTTGTATAAATGAGTATAAATGAATTTCATGCGAAATACGTACAGGTTTGTAGGCTTGTGTGGGCCTTGTGGGTTATGTCAATTTAGCCTTCATGCCAGCGATGGTCTGATAATGGGGGGTGACAATATATATATATATGTATGTATATATATTCCATTTATCTATGTAACATACCTAATTTAAATTTCTCAATATACAATTTAGATTTTTTTTTGTATCTTATATAATTTTATACTATATAAGATTTTCTTTTTCTTCTAAGGAAGGAAGACAATGGAGCTTTAGATATGAAATTTGGTTAATTGTAATGAATTTGGGTACGAAAGGTTTGAGGGATGCTCACTTTTGGCGTTTAGGAAATTGGAATTGAAGTTTGCTGTCAACATTTGCTAAAGAATAATAAGTACAAATATGATAAAAAGTTAAAAAATAAATAAAATCACTCAAAAATTAATTTGGATAAGAAAATCATTTAGACATTAAAAAGTTTTCAGAGACTCAAGGAACAAAGTGTTGGTCTCAAAATGAGTGTTAGTGGGAGGGTGAATAGCACTTTAAAAATATTTTCAAGGTAAATCCAGAAATTTGAAAACTGTTTGGAAGATTTAAGATGGATGGTTGAGAACTTGTGAAAGTTAGTGAACACTAAGTAAAGAAAGGTTAAAAAAAATGGATAAAAAATAATATTTATAGTAGTTCGGTCCACCTAACCTACATCCAATACCTTGATTTTCCCAATCAAGGATTTTCAACATAACTTCACTAAAACCAGTGGAATTAATAGCTTCCACTAAGCTTTTACAAGGTAAGCTTCTGACTCAAGCTCAAAACCCTTTTATAACAAATCTTAAGCTTTCTCTAGCTTAGATTCCCCTGTAGAGTGTCTCGTATGCTCTAAGCAAATAAGAAATAGAAGATAAAAGGTGATACAAATGATCACCTAATAGATCTAAGTTGTACAAGCTTCAGCACAAACACTTTCATAAAGATACGAGTGGAAAACAAGTGTAAATAGAAGGTTTTTAGTTTTTTAAGCTTAAAATTACTCTTGGTAGGTTTTCTATCTCATTTTTGACTATTGGAGAGCCTTTAAATACTTAGGAGACTTATTCTAGTTGTTGGAGATAGTTTCTAACCGTTACTAGCTATTATTTTATTTTCAAGCAGCTTTTTTCAAATAGGTAAATAGTGTTTCGTTAACTGGTTATAGGTAGCTCTAATTAATTACAGCATCTTTGCCTTGCACTGCCTTGTTGCTATGTTCTCTGCTCTAATCGATTATAGGGGGCTTTAATCGATTAAGAGTTCTTTGTCTTAAGACTTCTTTTTTTCAGCAAACTTCCTCTAATTGGTTATGGCTAGCTTTAACCGATTACAAACTTTCTGTTTCACTTCTCTACATAGTAGTCTTCCTCTAATTGGTTATCTCATCCCTTAATTGATTGAAGCTTTACTTCCTTCAACTATAATCGATTAAAATCACCTTTAATCAACTAGAAGATTTTCGAATTTTGAACTTCTCCATTTTGGCTCCCTTTAATAGTCAACTATATTTTCAAACTTGTTTTTGACTCTTGAAGATACTAGAACCTTGTGCTCTATGATAACTCTATTATATAGAGTTATCATAAACCATTTTGGGGTTAAAAATGTGCTAAGTCTTTGAGTTTTAGTGTAAACCTTAGGAAATTTTTATGCTTTTTAGTGGTAATTAACTTAGATGTCATCAATTTCAATTTATGCATTTTTAGGTTAATTTCTTGTCAAGCTCCTTATCTCAGCCTCTGATCAATTAATCCTTGAATATTGAAGGTAATGCAAGAGAGTGGACTACAATTCCAAAGGATGATGCAAGTGAGTTTAAATGGCAACAAAGCAAGCAGAAAGTTTCTGGCTGCAGCCAGAATGCAAGTTGGCTGCAGCGAGAAACAGGGTCAAAGTTCACCTGCCAAGTCAGAAAGCTTCTGGCTGCAGCGAGAACCAATTCTCGCTGCAGCCAAAATGATGCTGTTAACAAAGGCCAAACAGAAAGTTTCTGGCTGCAGCCAGAACTTAATCTCGCTGCAGCCAGAACACGTCAGACAGAAATTTTTGACACGGGATTTTAGGTTAAGCTGAGATAGGAGGGGCTATAAATAGATAATTTTGGACTGAAAAAAGGGGGATTCTGGAGAGGCTACTTTGGGCAAGCTGAGGCAAGAACAAAAAGGGAAAAGGGAAGAAGAATCAAAAGCTGGAAATCAACAAAAAGGCTACTTCAAATCATTTTCTCTCTTTTCAGATTTGATTCTCTCTCTAACTCATCTTGTAAAACAATGCTTTTGCTTGCTGAAATGTGTACTCTCCTCCTTAGTATGTTGAGCTAAACTTTCTACTCTAGGATTATGGTTGATTTTAATATGTAACTGGGATATTTGGTTGGTTTATTGCTTATCTTCAATGGAAAAACTGATGTTTACTCAAATTAGTACTTATTGCCCATTTATTTGCTTGATCACCATTTAAATGTGTTTAGGTATTTAGATGACACTTGAAAGAGTTAGTCTAAATTAGGCCTTGATTTGGGTAATGTGTGTTTAATACACTTAGAAAGAAATTTCAGTGTGTTGATTTGCAATTAGAGTAGACATACATCTAATTGCCATACATAGTCAATTTGTAGAACCTTGGCTTAAATAACTTAAGCTAGTTGTCTCCTATAGACATATAGTGATTCAATTAGACTAAGTAAGTGTGTAATGTCTCGACGGAGAATTACACATACTTTAGGATTCTAGACTAACATCAATTTTCATTGAAATTAAGTAATTAAGCCAATCAAACTCCAAGTGAAATATTAAAGGATACCATAATCCTAGCTTATCATATTATAGTTCCCACCGCAATTTATTGATTGCATCATTTAGGTTAGCATTAGATAATTAGGTTACATTTTAATTATCATTCAAAAATTGGTACTTGGATAAAACTAGTTTGTGTTAATTTTGGTACTTAGCAACAATTAATAGATCAACTCCTGGAGGAACGATACTCAACTCACTACTTTACTACTTGTTGCGATCGCGTTCACTTGCGCGTAATCTTTGCTTATATTTTGCATTAAATTTTGAACTTATCTCATATTGCTCAAGCCAAAGATAAAATTTTTATAAAAAGCAAGCAACACTCTAACCAATTAACTAGACCTCTTAATCGATTAACATGTCTTTCATTTCAACTTTTAGCACTTCCTTAATCAATTAAGCCTAGTGCTAACTGATTAAGTGTCCTCTGTCTTGCTTTAAGTTAGCGTCTAGTTCTGCCTTAACTGATTAAGGCTCTGTGTTAATCAGTTCTCAACATGCTGTCTTCACTAAGTCTTTTCTTTTTTGCTTTTTTAACTGATTAACTAATCTTGTAATTAAGCAAGCTTCTTGACTTGCTTCCAAATGAAAAATATTAAGGCTTTTAAACTTTGTCCTACTCAATTAAATAATGTAATTAGACATTAATAAATGGGAATGCTTTATTATCATCAAAAACACATGGAGTCAACACAAAGATTTTAACTTTTCTTTTTTACCATTAATGTTAGTACTTGATGATAAACTATACTCAAATATGTTTTCATAAACAAATCATATAGCAATGAAAATAAATAGGAATCAATACTAGCTTCCAACCATAGTAATAATAAAAGAAGAAACTCTTTTTATGAGATTTTCTAACTCAATGCAATTCCCACTAAGGGATACAGGGCAAATGAATTGATGTGTTAGAAAACCCATAAGATATCTATTTATATACTTACTCCCATCAGGGAAATCTCAAATCTCCCAAAATTTAAGGGAAATTTTTATCTAGAATTTGAAATAAATTTTACTTATACCATTTAAACTAATACTATCACATCCTTAAATGTGGGAGATAAATATTTAGTAGATTATAACAAATACGTGATAAGGACCACAATTGAATTTTAAATTTAAATTAAATATAAAATACCAACATTCTCCCACTTGGTTAAACATTTGTTATTTTAATATCTACACAATATATTAGTGTACTTGCCTAAATGCTTAAAACAAAGAGAAAAAAATACACGAATCATGGCGGTAAGTCATCTAAGAACAAGTATTACCTTCCATGTATTATAAGACAAAAGCCTTTTTGCAAAAAGCTCAATATGTGGTATACAGCTTTATGGATAAACCTCAAATGTTTATTCTAAGTTCTCAAAAACAATTGTTATTCTCATAATAATTATATACAATCCGAAAAGAGAAAACAATTAAAAAATTTAGAGTTTCACAATAAAATATGCTGGCATTTTAAATTGTATGTCACACGATAGAACTAAGTCCCATTCGTAAAACATGATCCTTAAACAACTTTGGTGGTATGCTTTTTGTTAGAGGATCTACAATCATCAACTTAGTGTGAATGTGTTCAATGAGCACATTTTTTTTTTGTTTTTATGTGCTCTCTAATAATTAAGTATTTAATGTTGATGTGTTGACTTCAACTCCCATTTTTATTATTTTTAGCAATGAAGGTAATTGGTGAATTTTCACAATACAACTTTAATGGCTTCGATATAAACTTAACAACTTGTCACCCATATATGAAACTTTTCAACCAAATACCCTGTGATGTCGCCTCAAAATAGGAAACAAACTCCATTTCCATGGTAGAAGTAGTAATTAGAGATTGATTTGCACTTTTCCAAGATATAGCTCCTCTAACAAATATGAAGATATATCTAGATGTTGATTTACTAGAGTCAACACAACTAGCAAAATCTAAATTTAAGTATCCAACTACCTTCAGATTGTCGGATCTTCTATATGTAAGCATGAAATCCTTAGTTCCTTGAAAGTACTTCATAACCTTCTTTGCTGCTTTCCAATGGTCTAAACTTAGGGTTACTTTGATATCTTCCTAACATTCCAATTGCAAATGCAATGTCTGGTTTAGTATATACTTAAGCATACATTAAGCTTCCTACAGCTGAAGCATATGAAATATTTTTCATCTTTTCCCTCTGAAGATCATTTTTGGGACATTGGTTCAAATTGAACCTATCACCCTTCACAATGAGTGCAATGATGAGTGAACAATCTTTCATCCAAAATCTTTTAAGAACTTTATTAATATTGTTTTCATTAGACAATCCCAAGGGACCTTGAGATCTGTCCCTGTGATCTTAATGCCAATGAAGTAAGATGCCTCACCCATATCTTTCATATCAAAATGTTTAGAGAGAAATTGTTTCACCTCATGCAGCAACCCAAAATCATTGGTTGCATGTAAAATATCATCCATGTATAAAAACAGAAAAATGATTTTACTCCCACCAACCTTGTGGTATAGACACTGATCCATAACATTCTCTACAATACCAAAAGAAAAGATTACATTATGGAATTTTAAGTACCATTGCTAAGAGGCTTGCTTAAGTCCATATATAGACATCTTAAACTTGTAAACCGAAAGCTCAACATGATCAGAAATAAACCCTTCAAGTTGTTTCATGTATACCTTTTACTTTAAATCTTCATTAAGGAATGTCATTTTCGCATCCATTTAATGTAAATTTAGGTCAAAATGGGCCACCAATGCCATGATAACACAGAAAGAATCTTTTTTAAACACAATAGAAAAAATTTCTCGATAGTCAATTCCTTCTTTTTGTGTGAATCCTTAAGTAACAAGTCTTGCCTTGTATTTTTCAATGTTGCTTAATGAGTTTTTACAACTAATGGCCTTCACCCTATTAGGTAACTCTACAAGATTCTAAACTTGATTAGTTGCCATAGAATCCATTTCACCGTTCATGGCATCATACCACAATTGAGATTTATTACATTGCATTGTCTAGGAAAACGTCTCAAGGTCATTAACTGCACCAATGTCATAGTCAAATTCTTGAATGTACACAACATAATCAGTATATGTTGCTAACTTCTTTAGTTTGGTAGATCTTCTTAATGTTGGTTCAACAACCTTTTATGGAGGTTGTTGCACAACTAAAACCACCTCTTGTGGAGGTAATTGCTCTTGCTCTTATAGGGAAGCAAGATCTACTACAATATTATTAACATGAAATAGATTTAAGCAATTAGTTGATCAACATCCATAAGATTTTGATGGCTATTATTTACAATAACAAATTTACAACTTGGTATGCATGTTGTATCAAAAATAGCATTTTTCTCAAAACCTAAGTTTCGAGGTTGATCACTCCCATTAACCATGTCATTTTCAAGAAACTTTGCATTTCTTGATTGTACTATTTTACTAGTATGGCAAAGACAATAAAATCAATAACCCTTAGACTTTCAGCATATCTAATGAAATATGCACTAACAATCCTTGAGTCCAACTTATTTTCTTGTGAATTATAAACTCGTACTTCAATTGGACAACCCTAGATATGTATATGTTGTAAAATCAGTTTCCAACTTTTCTACAACTTAAGTGGTGTTTTAAAAACTGCCTTACTTGAAACTTTGTTTAATATATATGTTATTGTTTTGAGAGCCTCTATCCACAATGACAAATGAAGTTTAGAGTTGCTAAGCATACTCTTCACCATGTCCATCAAAGTGTGATTTCTTCTTTCTACGACACCATTTTGATCTAGTGAGCCAGGTAAGGTGTATTGAGCTATAATACCTTGCTTTTGAAGAAAATCAACAAATGGACCATAGTGCTTGTCCAATTTTCGTGTACCTACCATAATATTCACCACTTCTATCTAATCTCATAATTTTAATTTGTTTCACACATTGTTTTTCTACCTCTGTTTTAAATATTTTAAAAGCATCCAATGCTTCGCTTTTATAATGAAGCAAGTAGAGATACATGTATCACAAGTAATCATCTATAAAGGTAATAAAATATTTTTGACCATTCAAACTCATATCAAGATAGTAAATATTAGTATGTATGATTTGTAATATTTTAGAACTCTTCTTAACACCATTCTTGGTCTTATTAGTCTACTTTCCTTTAATGCAATCAACACAAGAATCAAAATCTGTAAAATTAAGAGCTTCAAGAACTCTATCATTCACTAACCTTTTGATTCTCTTAATAGATATATGTCTTAATTTCTAGTGCCAAAACATGGAAGATTTTTCATTCATAACACAACTTTTAATACTAGCATCATCGTGTGAATCCACTAACTAAAAGGAACATTTTGATTGAAAAAATTTAAACAAACTATCATCCATTGTACCTTTTCCAACAATAACTGAATTTTTAAATAAATTAAAAACTATTCTAGAAAAATTGAGGGAATATCCCAATGGTACAAGTTTGGAAACATAAATTAAATTTCTAGAAAAACTTGAAATATAAAAGGTTTGATCCAAATCCAAAAGAAAACCAACACTTAAAACAAGTCTAAATGTTCCTATGGCTTCCACATGTGACCCATCCAATTTCCAAAATAGATGCATTTTTCATTTTCATTCAGGTTCCTTAGGTTTAGAAAACCTTGCACACTATTAAAACCATGGATTGTAGAACCAGAATCAATCCACCAAGTGTTATGAGAAACACTAACTATATTAGATTCATAACATACAAAAGAATTAGATTAACTTTCTTTTCAAGCCAAGCCTTTCGTTTAGGACAATCCTCCCTGCATGTGTCTTTTCTTTTTACAAAATAAACACTAGGAGTTTTCCATATTCACAGTATGGGCTGGTGTATATGCTTTCGCTTTCGCTTTCTTTCTCTTCCTATTGGCTTGCTTCTTATCCTTTTCTTGTGTGACCATATGTACACTTTCACCCATTTCCTAGAGCAATCTCCTTTCCTCTTACACACACATGACCAAGAGTTTATTAATTGACCATATTTCTTTTTATGTTAGAGAATATTTTAAAAGGATTATACTGAGATAGGAGAGAGTTCAAGATAAAGTGTATTAGAAAAGAATAGAAAATTTCAATCTTCAGGGTCTTTAGTTGAGCAGTTATAACCTTTATTTGCATAATGTGCTCGCGCACTCCTTTGATGCTAGTGAGCTTTGTTGACAATAACTTAATTATAAGAGTGCTTGCTAGACCTTTCTCAAAAGACTTAAATTGCTCATCAATAGCTTTCAAAATGTCCTTGACATTCTTGTATTTAGGTATGGATCCACGAATACTAGTAGTAATGTGAGATTTGATAGGCATCACACTCAAACAATTGGATTGTTCCCATCGTTCATATAAAACAATCTTAGTCGGCATATTAGTAGCCATAATTCTAGCAGACTCATCCTTTTGAAGAGCATAGTCAAGGTTAATACACCCCAAATAAAAAAGAATTCTCTCTTTTCATACTTTATAGTTGTTGCCACTTAAGCAGGGAATATTAGATTTTTCACTAGATAATATCAAAGATTGAATTGCAAATAAATAAATAAATAATCATGCTTACGTTACAAAATTGAGACTCAACCATCAAAACAATGATTTGCTTGCAAATGTAAGATTTATCAAAATAATAAACATGAATCGACATGTCATTAAAATCTATTTGTGGATATAAATTTTAACACAAAATTGATTCACTTACTTTATGATGAAAATAACAAATCATCAATATTTCTTAATACCTATGGGTTAATTAAGAAATATAAATTATTTACTATTTCATCCTAATTAAATATGAAAATATGATAATCTCCCTGTAGGATAAAATTAACATATTAACATATTCAATTACAATTTCATGTCATAAAATCTAAATGTGATCAACAATATATATATATATATATAAATACTTTATGTATGCATTGTCATAATTAAAGATGCTATGGCCACTCCTTAATTAATCAAATACATATTAATCTTATGATATCAATACCATAAATTAAGATATTATTTTTAGAAAAATAAGCATAACATAAATAATTTATTTTATTATGCTAATAATATCTTAATTAAAAGTAGAATTAATTTGGACTAAGTAAACTTCTTTATGACTAATTAAATAGTCTAGCCTCTTTACACAAATTAAGATCTAGAAAAGTAAATTAGGTCTAATTTATAATAGGCTTCAAAAACACGTTTATGTTAATAACATAAATGTCCAAATTTTATAATCTATATTTTAAACAACCCAAACTTTAATCACATGCCCAAATTGTTTATTTACAGCTTAAAATTCAAAACATAATAATTATAAAGGCCTGCATGCAAATTAAAGCAAGCCCAATAATAATTATTTATTAAACAAAATAAGCTCAAAATTTAATTAAAAGGTAACACATAATTAATTAAACAAGCAGCCCAAGTCAAGTTGCAACAACCAAATTGTTAGTTTAATAAATTCATAGTGAAACATGTGTTGAAGAAGAATTAAAAGATAAAAAATTCCTATCACATGTTAACAGTCAGCATAATTTTATTGAATCAATGTGAATAACTCAAGGGCATATATTTGCAGTCTTCGTAAAACAATTAAAACACTTAAAAGATAATAACAATCAATTTGACTTAGTCAACAATCATCCTATTATTAATTTACAATTGAAAAAATTGAAAAGTTAGACAAAGGCTTCCAAAAATAATAACAAATATCCAAAACTAAGTCCCTTTCTTTCTTTAATAAATGAAATAATTGAAACAATTTGACTAGTCAAAAGGTTGATGCAAAAAATACATGACCAGTGTCAATAATTACCGATTATGGCCCACCCATGCAAATTACCACCTTGAAAACTACGTATCATCACTAGCTTTGGCGTTTGCAAGACTGCTACCTCAACGTGATTCGACACAAGGTAGAAGCAACTATAAAATATCACAGCATAACATGCATAAATTTTACAGGAAAAGCCAACGAAAATTTTACACAAAACAATCATTGAGCATGGTAAAACAAATCTAGATCTAAAAATTCTATCAATACCAATTCAATTATGGGTCATATTAATTCATAATAAATTTTAAATTTTTTAAAATTCTAATTTTGTTTATAGGTAAAAGAAAAAATATTACTCTAATACCACATGATAAACCATACTTAAATATGTTTATGTACAAATCATTGTAGCGAAAATAAATAATAATCATACTAACCTCCAACCATACCAATAATAAAATAAGAAACTAATCTTCTAATTTATTGCAATTCCCAATGATGGATACAGGGCTAGTGGATTATTGAGTCGGTCAAGAGTAGAATATCTGTTTATAGACTTCCTCCTATCAAAAAAATCTCAAATCTCCCAAAATTTTTTTAAAAAATTTATGTAGAATTTGAAATACATTTTATTTATACAAGTTAAACTAATATTGTCACATAATAAAAGTCACAATTGAATTTTAAATTTAAATTAAATCTAAAATTTCAAGTAACAGACTGCAATTCTATTCGGCAATAATTGATTCTTTTTAAAGACAAAATAGATGTGAAATCTCAACTACTCCATTTAAAAGAAAAAAATTAGCCACCACCATCAATAATAATGGTGAAGTGGGAGCTAGTTTTCATTCCGACGCCAGCCATAGGCCATCTCGTCTCGCATGTCGAGTTTGCAAAGCGCTGGCTTGATCAAGATGAGCGTTTCTCAGTCACTTTCCTAATCATAGACTGTTAGAATGGAAGCTCAACTTTGCAATCCTAGAGCTAAATGATGAACACGTGACAGTCACATGATTTTTAATGGCTTTCATATGTGTGCTGTGCATGTGTTTCTTTATGCTTCTTTGTTTTTTTCTTCAGCTTATTTCTCTTTTTTGTTTTGTTGCTCACCAGACCGTTTGGCCTTGATATTGTAAAAGCCACACGGCTTGTTTTTATTTGCTTTGTTATTTGGCTGATGCTTGTGTAGGACCCCTACCTTTGTAAATGTGCTAGTAAATAAACCAGTTGTTTAACAGTTATGAATATTCCCTTCTCTAAAAAATTCTTCTTTTTTCTTTGGCTCATCCTCATCGGTTACTTGAAGCATTTTTTTTCTTTCAAAAAACCAACATGGTATCGGATCTTTTAATTAGATCTTAAGGGGCCATTTTTTTCTTTACTATTTTCTTTTTTTTTTCTTGATTTCTAATCTTTGATTTATGGCAACATCTGGGTTCAGTACCACAGCTCCTCTAGTTTTTACTGAAAAAAACTATGTTTTTTGGTTTGTTAAAATACAGTCTTACCTTAAAGCTTTTTTTCTCTAGGAAGTGGTGGGTATCGGAGCAGAAGTTGTACAAAGGCATGCTAACCCAACTTTGGCATAGATAAGACAATTTGAAGAAGATAAGGTACAAAGCCCTGTTCTGTTTACAATCTGCTTTATCTGAAGATATGTTTGCTAGAATCATGCATTTAGACAGTCCAAAAGAGGTTTGGGTTCATTTAAAGGAGGAATTTCATGGTAGTGAAAGAACTAGAAAGATTCATGCTTTTAATATGACTAGGCAGTTTGAAATATTGACTATGGATGAGAATGAGACTATTAGAAAGTTTTCTGGAAAGATGATGGGAATCGTAAATTAGCTTAGATTGCTGGGTAAGGAAATGTCTAAGGAAAGGCTGGTTAGTAGTAGGTCTTCTTGAGAAATATGAGTCAAAAATCTCTTCCTTAGAGGACTCTAGAGATATTGGCCAAATGACTTTGAAAGAGTTAGTAAATGCTTTAGAAGGTTTAGAGTAGAGAAGGGCTTTTAGGCAAAAAGGGCTCACTGAAAGTGCCTTAATTGTCAAGTCCAAGAATTTGAAAGTTGGTAACAATAACTCTAAGAGGAGTGATGTAGTTAAAAAAGATAAGAGTAAGAAAATTGATGGAAAGAGGCAAGGGGATCGGAAGAAAACTTTTTCACCATGCTCACATTGTAAAAAACAAACCACATTGAGAAGTAATGCTAGTTTAGACCGAATGTTAAGTGTAGGAGGTGCAACCGGCAAGGACATGTTGAAAAAGTTTACAAAAATAAGGGTAAAAGTGTTGATGAGAAGGTAGTTGTGGTTGAAGAGCTTCAAGCTGAAGATGAGGTTTTGTTTATAGCTAAAAGCTCAGATAATACTGAGAAGAAGAACACTTGGTTACTGGACAATGCTTGCTCCAATCATTTGACTGGATGCAAAGACTTGTTTATAACACTACATGATGGTTTCGATACCAAAATGGAAATAGGTAATGGTGATTTCCTATTAATTCATGGGATTGGAACAGTAGGAGTCCAAACTCCTAGTGGAATTAAGTTAATATCAGGAGTGTTTTATGCACCCGAGGTATGCCAGAATTTACTGAGTGTTGGACAGCTGGTTGATAATGACTTTAAGCTAGTGTTCGAGGACAAGGCCTGCACTGTCATTGATCCTACAAGTAAGAAACTCTTCATTGTAGAGATGAGAAATAAGTGTTTCCCTTTGAATTGGATGAAAGTTATGCATTTTGCATATAAGTGTTCTATGTCAGATGAAGAATTGTGGCATAGAAGATATGGCCATGTGAACTATAGTTCACTTAAGCTGATGGTTTCTGAGAAACTAGTTAAGGGCTTGCCTATGTTTTTGAATGCTAATAGAATATGTAAAATATGTTAGTTTGGAAAGCAAAAATGTGTGCCATTTCTAAAGAACAGAAATTTGAATTCAACTCAGAAGCTACAACTGCTGCATACTGATCTTGGAGGTCCAATGAAAACTCCTTCTTTAAATGGGAGTAAATATTATTTACTACTTATTGATGATTTTACAAGGTTCAGTTGGGTGTTCTTTCTTAAGGTTAAATATAATGTTTTGGGTGTTTTCATGAAGTTCAAAATGCAAGTGGAGAATCAGACAGATTTAACAATAAAAAAGTTAAGAACAGTCAATGGGACTGAGTATACTTCTAGGGAATTTGAAGAATATCTGAGAAGCTTTGGTATTGTGCACCAAGTGACAGCCACTTATAGTCCACAGCAGAATGGAATTTCAGAAAGGAAGAACAAAACTTTAATGGAGATGGCCAAATGTCTGTTGTTTGAAAAAGGTTTACCAAAAATTTTTTAGGCAGAGGCTGTTAACACAGCAAACTATTTGCTCAATATAGCCAGAACTAAAGCTTTAACAAACAAAACTCCCTATGAAGCCTGGTACAACTCTAAACCCTCTGTTTTTCACTTAAAAGTCTTTGGTTGCATAGGTTATGCTAAAATACCTTATGCAAAAAGAACTAAACTAGATGAAAAGTCATTGATTGCTATACATTTGGGATATAGTGAAGTTTCTAAAGGCTATAAATTACTGGATGTTAAAACTATGAAAGTTTTTGTTAGCAGAAATGTGGTTTTTGATAAGAATAAGAGATGGAATTAGAATACAAATTCTGTTGAAAACATTAAGAGCAAAGAAATCATTTCAGATCACTATTCTGAGTCAGAAGTCAGTGTAGATTCAAATGAGAATGTTGATGAGCCCCCTATGAAAGGTACAAGATCTTTGCAAGATATTTATTCTAGATGTTATGTCTCTTTTACAGAACCGGGGTCTTTTACTGAAGCAGTTGTTGATGAAAAATGGAAACAGGCAATGGAAATAGAAATGTCAATGATAAAAAAGAATCAAACTTGGATTCTGGTTAATAAACCTGACAAACAAAAGGTCATAGGGGTTAAATGGGTGTTTAGAACAAAATTCAACTCAAATGATCTATTAACGAGTATAAGGCTAGACTTATGGTAAAAGGGTTCTCTCAAGTATATGATGTAGATTATCTCGAAACGTTCGCTCCTGTAGCAAGGCATGACACCATCAGACTCTTGATAGGACTTGCAGCAAATGAGGGATGGCAAATCTGGCATTTTGACATCAAATTAGATTTCTTAAATGGAACTATCAATGAAGATATTTATGTTGAACAGCTAGAAGGCTTTGTCGAACTAGGAAAGGAAGATATGGTATGCAAGCTCACAAAGGCACTATATGGACTCAAACAAGCCCCAAAGGCTTGGTATGACAGAATGGACATCTATCTGCAAAGTCAAAGCTTCACAAGAAGTGTAAGTGAGCCTACTCTTTATGTTAAAAGTTCGGTTGATGGTGTTCAGTTGATTGTGTCCCTGTATGTAGATGATCTTATCATAACAAGGCCTAGTAGTGAGTACTTAGATGAATTTAAAACTAAAGTGAAGAATGACTTGATATGAGTGATCTAGGAGTGATGTCATACTTCCTAGGACTTCAAATCATTCAAAACTCAAATTTCATATTCCTACACCAAAAGAAATACGCAGAAGAACTGCTTAAAAAATTCAGAATGGATGATTGCAAAGCTGTGTCTACACCTTTAGTTTTTGAAAGTAAATTTACTAAGGATAATGGAGGTATTGAGGCTGATGTTATATAGTACAGGAGATTGATTGGGTGTTTACTATATCTTTCAGCATCAAAACTTGACATTATGTTTGCTACCAGCCTTCTCTCTCGATTTATGAAAGTTCCTTCAAATATCCATTGGATTGCAGCAAAGAGAATACTGAGGTATGTGAAAGGAACTTTAGATTTTGGTCTTAAGTACAGTAAGATTGAAAGTAAAGGGCTTGAAAGATACTCTGATAGTGACTGGACAAGGAGTTTTGAAGACTCAAAGAGTATCAATGGCTTTTGTTTCTCTTTTGGAAGTGCAGTGTTTTGCTGGAACTTAAAAAAGTAGAATGTTGTGGCTCAGTCTTCAGCAGAGGTAGAGTATCTTTCAGCTGCTGCTGCAACAAATCAAGCTTTATGGATAAGAAAGGTACTTACAGACCTAAAGTTTAAAGAATCTACTCCAACTACAATATGGGTTGATAATCAATTTGCAATTGCAATTGCCAAAAATCCTGTTGAACATGGAAGGACTAAACATATACGAGTTAAATATCATGTCATCAGGGAAGCTATTAAGAACCAAGAAGTTCAGGTAAAGTATTGCAGCACTAATGACCAGTTGGGAGATATCTTTACAAAATGAATCTACAAAGACAAATTTGTACAGTTAAGATCAAAGCTGGGAATCTGTAAACTTTAACTTCCAAGAGGTGTGTTAGAATGGAAGCTCGACTTTGCAATCCTGGAGCTAAATGATGAACACATGACAGTCACATGATTTTTAATGGCTTTCATATGTGTGTTGTGCATATGCTTCTTTACGCTTCTTTGTTTTTTCCTTCAGCTTATTTCTCTTTTTTGTTTTGTTGCTTACCAGGCTGTTTGGCCTTGATATTGTAAAAGCCACACGACTTGTTTTTATTTGCTTTGTTATTTGGCTGATGCTTGTGTAGGACCCCTACCTTTGTAAATGTGCTGGTATATAAACCAGTTGTTTAACAGTTATGAATATTCCTTTTTCTAGAAAATTCTTCTTCTTTCTTTGGCTCATCCTCATCGGTTACCTGAAGCATTTTTTTTTTTCAAAAAACCAACATGGACACACCCTTTGCTCCCGAACTTAAAACATACGCTGGATCACTTATTTCTTCTCATGTTCCTCAACTTCGATTTATCAATCTTCCTCATATACAAGTAGCTGTCTCAGTAAACGTTTCCATTTGCCAAAAAGTACTTGGAGTTAACATTATAGAGAGTCACAAGTTGTGTGTCAAAGATTCCATCATCAATCACATTTTACCTAAGTCTGTCTCTGTTGTAGGCTTAGTTGTTGATACGTTTACTACTCCCATGATTGATGTAGCTAATGAGCTTGGGCTCTTTTCCTATCTTTTCAACACTTCTAGTGTAACCTGTCTCGGGTTCATGTTACACCTAATTACTTGCCATGATCTACTTGTTCGGGAGTTTCAAGCCTCTAATACTGAGTTAGTTATTCTAGTTTATATGAACTTGGTTCTTAATAATGTTTCACCTTTGTTTGACAAGAATGGTGGGTATATTTGCTTCTTAAATCTTGTAAGAAGATTCAATCAGACCAAAGCCATCATTAGTAATTCGTTCGAGGAATTGGAATCTCATGCTGTCAAGTCTCTATTAGAGTTAGAATACGATATACCCTTGTACGTGTTAGGGCCTATCTTCAACAATTATTTTTCTCACTTATTTCTCTTATTTCCAATCAATGCATTTAATGATTTCCAACAGTTATTTTTTTCTTATATATAAAATCAATTATTTTTTTCAATGTATAATATCTACTTTTGAAATCTTCCTTTCTCATTTGTTCTTTTTTCTTTTAACTTCAATTTTTCTCCAAATAATACACAAGAAATCTGTTCTTTTATTATCTTTATAAAGCTGTAAGTCTCATTTGCGATTTGCAATAAGCATTCAACAATTAGGTATTATTGTTCTGATTTTTACATATATTTTTACTTTAATTTAGAGTTTATATTATATTGTTATATTATTTTTATTTAATGTGATAGTTGATTTCTTTGAATTAGAAAATTTGATTGGTGATTTTATATTAGTTATTAAAAAATATAAGATAATTATAATATTTAAATATTTTTGTTAACAATAATAGTTATATATTGCTTTTAGAATAATGTTAACAAGTCCAGTAAGTGTTGCTTCAAGAGAAAGAAGTTTTTCAAAACTAAAATTAATAAAATCTTATTTAAGATCAATAATGTCTCAAGAAAAATTAAATGGATTGACTATATTATCAATTGAAAAAGAAATATTAGAAGAACTTAATTATAAAATTTTAATTAAAAATTTTACATATCAAAAAGCTAAAAGAATAAAATTTTAATAATTTTTTTTTAATTTCAATAAAAAAAACCTCATTTGAATATCTTGCTTTAGGCCTTTGAGCTTGTTGAGCCGCCCCTGAATCTAGACACTGATTCTTGTGGTCAATAAGAAGAAGAAGCCCAGAGGAGGACGGTATACAAAGGCCTAGTAGTTGCATTGAACTCAACGAGATTTTGCCCTAAGCTTTCTCGGAGCGTACAAAGGGAAAAAGAGTGGTTTGTGGTTGGATTCCACAATTAAGGCCCTTGCCCACAAGTCCATTAGAGGATTTGTATCACACTGTGGATGGAACTCGATTCTGGAGAGCTTATGGTATGGGTTGCTCATTGTGACTTGGCCAATGCACATAGAATAACAATTGGATGTGTTTCAGATGGTGAAGGATTTGGGATTAGCAGTGGAGATGAGATTGGATTATAAGCTTGGTGAGAGTGAGGCTATGACGGTAGATGAATAGAAAAAGCCATAAATTACGTGATGAAGGCTGATAGTGTGGTGCAGAAAAAGGTGAAAAAGATGAGTAAACTTAGTAAGGAAGCTGTAAGCGACAGTAATAGGTCTTCATTCAACTCCTTTGCGAGGTTGATTGAGTTTATGATGAGTGGCACCAACAAATCTTGAGAAACATCTGTATATGCTACTTAAACCCAACCACTATCTTAATATCTGTCTTGTCAAGAGGTGCATGTAATTTATCATTTTACTTGCAAAGATTTCTTTTGTCATTTAAATATGGTGGTGGGATATTAATGTCTAATATGCAATTTAAAGTTGAGGAAATTATATCACCTTTATTATCCTGACCTGATATATGTATAATACAATATAATAGTAATTAAAGTGTAGATAAGATAATATGTTAATAAAGGGATTGGTAGAAAATCTAATATTAAAGAGTTGAGCTTCAGAGCTTAGTTTAAAATTCAAGATAATAAATATCCAGCATTAAATTGAGTCAAGTGAGTTTGTCACATCTGAATAAAAACGACAGTAGAAAACCTAATATTAAAGAGCTAAGCTTACAGTTGATGACAGAAAATATTGAGCATTAAAGAGTTAGGTGTATTCATTCAAATTTAGTAATGCGATCCTGGATGTTGGAAGGTATGGACTTGGATTGTTTTGGTGTTAATCAATTTAAGATTGTTGTGCCGATCGAGATGTTAAAAGTAACCTCTGTTTTTTGCTTTGGCATATGGTTTTGGATGGAAAGCAGCGAGGGATGTCAACGGGTCAGGTACCCTATAATTTCGAGGTATCTGAACCCTAATCCTAAAAAAAATCAATTACTCTAACCCTATTAACTACCCTTTTAATTTTAAAATTACTACCCTAACCCTAACCCTAATACATTCCCACTTACCCTAACCCGTTTAAATACCCGACTAAATAAAAAAATTATTAAAATTTTCTTCATGGTATCCAATTACCCAATTAACTTTTCTAATCTTATAACTTACTTTTAGATTTATATGTTATATGTTTATATAAATAAACATATATATACTGTAATTAATAATTTTATGAGTTATAATTTTTACAATGTTAATGCAAAATAAAAAATAAATATATTTATATTTAAAATACATAATATATACACACACGCATTCATAAAAGTATTAATGTCATCATATTAATAATTAGAGTAATCATACTTTTCATATATTTGTTAGTTTTTAACAAAAAAATTTACTTGTAAAGTTGATAAAAATTATAAATTTTTAATTTAATTATTAAAATAATAATAAAATATTTATAAATAGTAATCGGGTTTGGGTACCCAAGGGGTGGTACCCGAACCCTACCCTATTAAAATTCGGGTAGTGAAATCACTACCCTAACCCTACCCGAACCCATTTATGAATATTCTAACCCTGTATAATCGAGTCGGGTATCCGCGGGTACCCTATTAATATCCGTAAAAGCAGCCATAGCTATAGGTATCCAATCCATATGCCAAGATTGTTCTGCTTAGTGTTGTGTTGTTGGACTTTTTTTATATATCAGTCCAAGGTTTTCATACAGCAAGTCCAGTTGTCAAAACAAAACCAACACAAGATTTTTGCCATAGGTATCCAATCCAGAATATTAAAAAAAAAAAATCCAGCAACTCTTATATAAAAAAGTAAAAATAAATTTCTCAATTCATTTTTTTAATAGGAGCAGGGGGAATTTAATTGTACTTTTTAGATAGAGAATCATGCATCAACCAATAAGTCAAATGTTCAAGAGTATTTGCCAATTCATTTTATTGATTAAATTGTGACATGAATTGAAGGTCAATGAAAGTAAGAATAGGTTTCTTGTCCATGTTCAAGCCATTTACCTATGATTAAATATATTATATAAAAACCATTTTAAAGTTATTTTTACATAATTATATATTTATTAATTATAATTTTTTTAACTAATCCTCAAGAGTCAATAAATCTATATTATTGTATAAAATAACTAGTCATCATGTATATTGAACTTATCTAAAATTATTATAAATTAAAAAAAATCTAAAATTAAATCTTTTAGTTGAGTTTTCTCAATGTTTTGAAACGTAGGAGGTTAATCACACATGAGCTGGTAGCAAGCAATCACAAATCATACTTAAAAAAATCTTAAACAATTCACTACTAATTGAACCAAGCCATTTCACATGTCACAAATTAAAAGAATATATAAAATAGAGTACTTTTTTTTAAAGGCCCCATGCATAAGGTGTTTTTGAGAATAGACCTCTTCATAATTTTAAGTGTTTTTAGACAAAAGAAGTCACCTTTGGATGAAAATGTCCTTAATGAAACCAACCCCTCCGTTTGGGTCCACGCCTCAACTCGAAACGTTTCAACGGGTAAAGTCTGTTTATATGTGGTCCACAACTCCTCAGTTCTCAGAGACAGACCGTACATCTCCTCAAAAGCAGTTTTATCGATACTTCCTCGATAATTAAACTTTGGAGCATTTTCGTAGTGGTAGGACCATTTTAGAGTGGTTGTTATCAGCATTAAGGTATTTCACATACTTAACAGTGAGAGGAAGTTGACATTACGAGGAGAAATGTATAATATTTATTTTTTTATTTTATTTTAGTTAAGAAAAGTATTTATTTTTTTTTAAATTTTGAACCGTGTGGAGAAATGGTTATTGTTCATGTTGAGGGTTTTGGTTTTTGAGCATAAACCTATACATATTGGTTGTTCATATTGATATTCTTGTCATTTGAAATGGTTGAATAGCGAGGTGAAGGTGGTATTGTTGGTGTTGATGGGGTCGAAAGGTGACCGGCGTCGCGTGATTGGTTCATATGTATACGTCAAGACACTTTGGTAGGAATTGGATTGAGGGTGAATAAAGGCTTGCTTACCTGTTGTGCGTGATTGGATTTTGGCATGGGGTCACTAAGGGTGTGCGTGATTGCATTAGGGTTTAACTTTGCGTAACATATTGATAGGTCATTGCGTGACAGCACAAGTGGATGGGATGAGGTTAGGGTGTGCGTGATTGCATTAGGGTTTAACTTTGCGTGACATATTGATAGGTCATTGCGTGATAGCACGAGTGGATGGCATGGGGTTAGGGTGTGCATGATTGTAATAGGGTTTACATTGCGCGAATGGTTGATGGGTTTATATCAGTGCGTCACTTGTTTATAGATGGTTGCGTGATTTAATGTTCATAATTGCGTGACTAAATTAAAAGGCATTACGTGACTTGTTTTGTATTGAATTGCACAAGTGTCATAACTGCATGAAATTTATCCGTATGGCATTGCATGAAAGAAATTGGGTTCATTATGTATTATTATGGATTAACTGTAATGCTTTAATTTGTATATGTTGATTTGCTTAACAATCCGTGCACAACACTTGCATTAATTATGCTGGTCCAGGCTGTCTAAAAACAGTTAAAAGTATTGAGAGGGTTATTTTATGAGTGAACTTATGAGGAGAGTTATTTCTAAGACATTCCTTTTATTTTTTTATTAATCTACAATGATGGTATTAACATGACTAAATGGAAGGTGATCTGTTGTATGTTTTAGATGACCAGCATAGGAACAGAGCATGATAATGTCGAATCTATGCTTTGTGTGCCAAGGCAGCAATGAGGGTTCAACGCGGGCATTAACATCCACTGCAAGTTGCTGCAGCTACATATGATATGGGAGATGATGTCCAAAGTCAACGAGTTGGAGAGGTTGAAGGGAACATGCTTTGGGCACATGATGGACGTCGAAGCTGATAAAAGTTTATTCTGTGCCAGTCTCGTGCACAACCTAATGCTGCGCAGAATATACGAACTAGACGCCATCGAGGGCGAGCTATGGTTCGCCATAGGTAGAACAAAGGCTTGATTCTCAAAGAGGGAGTTCTACCTCGTGACAAGGCTTAAGTTTGGTGCCCTACCGAACCTTATTGTCAATCGATACGAGACCGTCCCTGGAAGAATTCACTTGCTTTATTAAGGAAAGGGGAACGAGGTGAAGATTCAAAAAGTTTTAGATACATTCAAGGGAGGCCAATTTCAACAAAAAGGAGATGCGACCAAGATGGCCCTTGTCTTGATGGCCCAAAATGCTTTATTCGGTCAAGACTACAGATGATCAGTGGTTCCATGGTTGCTGTCACTTGTGGAGAACATTGAAGAGTGAAACGTGTTCCCATGGGGCACTTATGTTTGGAGTCTGATCGTAGATTACATGACGAGGGGCTACGAATCTCCTACTGTCGAAGTAACAGAGAAAAGACACTACCACATCTACGGATTTATTTGGGCATTTCAAGTAGTGTGCCATACACTGTTTATCATTATTCTTATCACGTAAGATTTTATGAGGTGAAATCTTTTCGCATAAGAATTTAGGAGGTGAGTAAAAAATGTTTAACGTTTGATGTGCAGTTTTGGGCATTGGAAGAAATTCCTGTAATCCGAAGCCTATTTGGAAGACAGCACCAGTCGGGACAGGTTTGGCCAAGAATGCTAAAATGGTAGTGTGATGAGAGGCTTGTAGGCTTCCACGCCAGCATTGCAACTTTAGAGGAAGAAGGGAAGGTGAGTAAAGAAACCATATTTTTGTATTTAATAAAATTTAATTTTTATTGATATAGGTTAGCGAGGGTTATACCTAATGGCAATGCATGTTTTCGTGCAGTTGTATGCATTGAGGACATTGGAGCCAACTGCAAAAGAGATGTTGACCGTGTACTGGGCCGACATTGAGGTCAACATCTCTGAGGGGCAGCAATATGTTCCATTATGGAAGTTAGATGGTCGGATAGAATTCGATCCTGAGCAAAAGAGGAGGAAAATTGACCGCAAAGAGAAAAGTAAGGCAGCACGAGGCGTTAAGCGGAGACTCCACATGGACGAGGAGGTCTATTCCCAGTTCGATGCTGTTGAGGCCCTTGATTCTCCTCTTTCGTGTCTTCATGCTGTTTATCATGCTGCACCTAATATTGCTTCTGCTGCTTCCCCATCTGTTGAGGTGCGCAACCTATTGTTACGTCTGCAAAAGACTATGAGCATTAAGCGAGAGTTGCAACGGATGCAGACATAGTGGAAGAAAGACCTACAGTCCTTGCAGACCGATATACATATGCAGATGTAGGCAATGCAGTTGGAGATCCAGTCACTGCATCAGCATATCGAGCAGTCAATGCAAGGTGTAAAGATCGAATTGTGGGTCGACTGATCGACCATTTTGAGGTATGCGCATTTATGTTTTTCAGTGCGTGGGTTATAACACTGTATGATGTATACAGTGTTCTAATGTGTTTGATTTTTTCAATCGTTTAGGCTCGATTTATGGGTGAAGATGATGGTGCGCACGAGAAAGATGGTAGTGGGATTGGGGTTGATGTCGAGGATGCGAGTGGCATAAATCAGTCATTTGCATCAGCTCGAATGTCACTTCCCGCTAGAGCAATCGAACATCATCCTGCGGCTATCCCATCCCCAGCAGAGGCAGCCCAGCTTCCTCATCACATACCTTCTCGTGAGATTAGTGGAGCTACAAGTTCACCGCATCATGCTCCTGCTCCTGTCCCAACTCAACCAGAGGCCCCTCGACAAAGTGAGATCACACCTTTTAGTGAGGCTCCACCCTGACCTGAGCCCGAAGATGCAAATGTGACCTTAGTCAGCAAATACCTTCAAAGCTCGTATGTGAACCCACTGCTGGTCCAGCGCAAAGCGAAGGATGAATTGAAGGCCAAATATAAGGCCTTCATGAAAAAAGATCAAGCTAGGTATCACCTCAGGCTTTCTGTGTTTATGGTTTTAGTGTATTTATTTCATAGTCTTTTGACATTGGTGTTATTATAAAATAAATATGCAGGGTTAACATTCTGGGCATCGAAGAACAAGAGGGCCCTGAATTTTTTCGACGATTGGAGACGTCGACAAAGCTGATGGACAGCCAACAAATTGATGCATGCATCAGTGTGTTGTGTAAGCGGGTGCACGAGCACCATCAACAATAGTACAAGAGGAGAATATGCATCGTTGACACCACATTCTATGTAAGTATATCATATTTTAGTGAGTTGTAATTATTCAAATGTAAGGTTCGTGTATTAGTTAGTTTTATTTAACTATTGTGCGTAACGTAATTGATAGCTTATTTTGCTTGGTTTGAGCAAAGAAATGGAGCCTTTCCTCAGCGAGAAGACATTCAACCCGAGTAAGGCGGTAATGCCAGACTATCTGCTGGACTATGTAAGGGGTTTGAGTCTTCCATGGGGTTTGCCATGGGATGAGGCTGATGTAATTCTCGCATCATGCTATTTTGACGGCCACTGGGTGGTAGTGCACATCAACTTGCAAAGTTGGACTATGATGTTAGTGGACTCATCGTACAATCGGGACGATGCACAAAAGTCTGGCTTGCGTAATAAGCATATGAGTGCACTAACATCATTGTTTCCCATTATATGCCACCAGTCGAGGTACTTTGTCAGATCGCATCATTAAAAGCGACCTTTAACGCAGATGAGGCATAATTTAAAAGCAAAAACCCCGGTACAGAAAGATTCAGTGAACTGCTGGGATTGAGTTATCGCTTCATTGGAGTGGTTCATTAAGTTGGATCCTCCAGCGCTGAAGGCAAACGCGATAGAGGGCATTCGAAATAAGTTTGCCTTTGAGATTTTTCCAAACAGCTCAAGTTGTTAAATTTTTTTATTTGTTTATTCTTTTTCAATCTGCAAATAACATTGTTCCATATCATGTCCATATTATTCTTTGTTCTATCATTTACATATTATTTTTTATATTTTTTATTGTTTCAATTAACAACAAGAACAGTTACGTATTCATTGCTGTTATACGCATACGACTGCAATAAAAACAACATTGATTCTTCTTTTCTTGTTTGTTTCTTATTCACATCGTAAAGTCTTTTAGTCTATTACAGTATTTACATGCCATTGTGATTGCCTCCGCATGTGCCAACCCCCCTTTAGTTTACAGCATATATGACATGTTGAATTACATTGCGTGACATAGGGTTGTAACCAGTTGATATTGAATTTCGTAACTCAACATACTAACAATGGCGTCCCAAGTTTATATTGATTCATGTCAGTATTTGAGAAACAGTTATGTTAGGCTAGTACTCAATATTGAATCACTTGAGTAGTTATTATAGAATCGCGTGAGTAATCGACTTGGATATCATGACTACTGAATATGGATGGCGTAAACCTTCAAGATTTAGCATCGCGTCAGTAGTTGATATTTACTCGCGTGAGTTATAAATATTGAATTGCGTGAGTTGATATTATTGAAGCACGTCACTAGTTTCTGTCGAATCGCGTGAGTAGTTGACATGCTGAGTCCCGTGAGTAATATAAGGAGTCCCGTTACTAGTTATGGAATGGCGTTAGTATTTATAGTAAAATCACGTGAGTAGAAAATGGTGTATCGTTAGTGGTTATTATGAAGTTGGTGACTAGTTGAATTCGAATCGCGTGAGTAATATGGAGCCACGTCACTAGTTATGGGAATCGTGTGAGTAGAAAATGGAATAGCGTTAGTGGTTGTTATGGAGTTACGTGCCTAGGTAAATTCGAATCTCGTGAGTGATATGGAGTCGCGTCACTTGTTATGGGAATCACGTGACTGGAAAATGGAGTAGCGTTAGTGGTTATTATGGAATTGCGTGACTAGTTGAATTCTAATTGCTTGAGTGATACGGAGTCGCGTCACTTGTTATAAGAATCGCTTGACTAGAAAATGGAGTAGCGTTAGTGGTTATTATGGAATTACGTGACTAGTTGACTTTGAATCGCGTGAGTAATATGGAGTCGCATCACTAGTTATGGGAATCGCGTGAGTAGAAAATGGAGTAGCGTTAGTGGTTATTATGGAGTTGCATGACTAGTTGAATTCGAATCGCATGAGTGATATGGAGTCGAGTCACTTGTTATGGGAATCGCATGACTGGAAAATGGAGTAGCGTTATTGGTTATTATGGAATTGCGTGACTAGTTGACTTCGAATCGCATGAGTAATATGGAGTCGCGTCACTAGTTATGAGAACCACATCAATGAATTTTTTCCTTATACAGTGAGAGATGTAATGTATAATCTCGCGTGTGTGATTAGTATGGAATTGCTATTATTAGTTGATATCAAGACCTCTGAGTTGTTGTTTCAAATTCACACCAGCTACAAAAGATTCCACCCTCTAAATTCCTTATAAAACCCCTTTGCAGCAAAAGTCTTTGCTTAAAATATTCTAACTTTGGAGATATATAAGATGAGTCACAGAAGCAAATGCACAAAGATGACGCATAGCAGTGGTGAAGGCGGCTCCGCTGATGCGGAAACATTGTCAGGATTGGCTATCAGTTCCTTTATACAAAATTTCACCCATCCATCGCAAGCTATGAAATTCAACGCCAATTTCGCCAAAAGAAAGGTAATGCCTAGGCATATAATTGACTTTGATTATTTAAAGGCAATTGATTTTCCATACATTACGAACTTTGAAAAGTTAGGGTGGACATAATACTTACAATTGAAGAGGCCATACTATGAGAAATTGGTCCAAATTTTTTACTTCAATTGTCACGACCCGGAACTTCCCTCGGGCCCATGACAATCGCCACGACGTCCCAATTGACACTCATTATCCGGAATGCCAACTAGAACCCCGTAAGGCTTACGTACCAGTTTCTAGCCTTCCCTGTCAGTAATTCTTTCCAAACATCCCCTTTTGAGGGTTTACTACTCATTTCTGACTTAAATAAATCAAAATATAAAATCTGACTCACAGGGGTATTTTGGTCATTTTTCGACGAAAATATTAAAATCTGGTAAAAATATAGTTTATGCATCTAGAAAACATAATCTGAAATCGGATTTGAAATCGGAAGTCCGAAACCTTCTTTTTCAAGGGTTTTAAGTCATAATTTACTATTCAAAAATATTGATAAAAATATTTCATTTTCTTATAAAATAATTTTTATAGACACGCATATAAGCGATTTTTATAGCGTGAAAGTAAAATAAATTCATACATACATTAAGTTACAAAGTCATAATGTACAGTAATAATTACAATGACCGGTGGGCCCATAACTATACAAATACGACAATGGTAGTACACCTACTATCTGTCGTGGGAAGACGATCTACGGTAGTCCTTGACAAAATCTGGTATCTACGAGCTACCACAGGCCTGAAATATTTGGACAGGGGGTGGGTGAGATTTTGCAATCCCAATGAGTAAACAAACATTATTACAAACATCTAAAGGTAAGTAAAATGGAGGCAAATTTAAATAGCTATTTCAAACCATTTCATAAAGTTTCATTTTATTTCTTAAATCAAGAAATATTTATGATTTATCAAAACAATTGTTAAGGCTTATGACTTTTATTAAAATCATGGCTCAAGCCAAAACTAGTTCTCGGGGATACCTTGGCCGGGGTATCTAACCGAGTCCGCCAAGGTTGTCAAAACAGTTACACATTAAACACGTTTTAATTTTTAAAACAAGCCGTTCCTTGGCGTTGGCCGAGATACACATTCACGTGTGGGTTCTACGTGAAGTGAACTCTAACACTACCCCGGGAGTTACCCTCCTCGCCTCTACAACCGGAGTAACTATATAACCGGGTTTACTGTGCCCCTCTAATAGGCGGTCCACAGAAACCCGCCACTGCAGTGACTAAACCCACCAATTTAATAAAATTTCGACAATATAACGTGGCTTTTATTTATTTACCCAGCCTGCATAGTAAAAATTCAACTTACATTTATTCCCAATAACATTTCAAACATAGCCACATATATACACATACTCATAAGCCTATTGAATGAATACATCATTTGTAATACAATTTACGGCCTCCAAACTACTCAATTTTTGACTAAAATCACATATTAACATTTAAATCTATTTATTTACATACAACAAAATTCTTCTTTTTAAAGTCATTTTTGCATAAAATTCATAAATAAAAATTTAAAATAGACTTTAGATAATTTACAATAATAATAAGTTTACTTACCATTTGCACAAATTTAAGGCTTTTTAGGTGCCCCGATTACTGTTCGTCGGGCACAACTTCCTTGCCTTTACCAGAACGCTCTCCTCCTATACACATTGTAAAAATTACGCAATTCAACACATTTATGCTAAATCACTATATAATTGATATAAATCCTATATTAATGCATGGCATGAAATGCAACGGCCTAAAACGGCTTAAACGCAGTACTAGCCTATTTTCGGTACTTTACTCGATAAATTGCTAACGCGCTCCATTTTTGCTCTAAATCGTCCCATTCTCTCTTCAACATTTTTAACCATCAAATACCTGCTTATAACCCTCTGGAATCACTAAATTCAGGTCACTTTCTTCCCTGAAAAATTTGGTTAAAATGGGACATTCGCTCGGTAAATTTTCTACTTTGTTTTTCTAGCACAATTAGTCATTTTTCATCATTTTCCCTTCAATCCATTTGAATAAAAATCAATTCATCACCATTGGACAGCATTGAAGGTTCATCCTAGAGTGAGTATTGTGAAAATTCTATGCTTTCGAGTCCAATTTAATTTCTAAACAACTCTAACTAACCGAAACTACCGATTTAGCTAAGAATCGAAACTTGAAAAATCCAAAATCTCTCCCCTCAAATTCGGTCCAGCACTTAGATCTATTCTGTGATCTCTCTCTTGAAGCATGGAAAATGAAAACAAAAGCATGGGAAAGGTAGAAACCAAGCCAAAGTCGAAAAATCTTACCGTTAGACCCGAAAACGGGCGAAAACCGCGAATCTTCCGTCAAATTTCAAGCTTTTCTTTGGTTTTTCTCTTTTCTTCCTTTTTTTCTCTATTTTCTCTCTTATTTCCTCCTTTGGGTCGTGCCCCTCATCAGCTGAAGCTTAGATGGGCCTATTTTGGATTGAAATATTATTATTTCATTAAAACTATGCCACGTGTCACTTTCCCGTGGGACCCGTTTTTAAAATTTCGTCTTTTAAACTTCAAATTTTCACCACATGGAATACCATGATTATTCATACCAAAAATGTATAAATCCTAAGATTTTGACAAGTTTTGAGTGGTGAAAATTACGATTTTACCCCTGGGACGGCAAAATTACCGTTTTGCCCCTATGTTTCGAAAACTGTCGGAATTGAAATTTTTCACTTCCTATCATCAAATTATACTCCAAATAGTCAATATTGATCAAAAATTTCACTCCATGGTCAATTTATTATCTTGGGTGGCAAAATGACGATTTTGCCCCTAGACATCAAAATTTTCAGTTTCATCCCAAATTAACCCTCAAACTCCAAAACATCATTTTAAGTCATTCTTGGACTGTGAAATATTAAAATTCATCTTAAAATTCCTATTTGAACTAGTTCGAGGTTAAATAAGCTTAAGTGTACCATTTGGTACAATTTCGGGTTTTAACTATTCTTTGAGACTTTCCTAACATACAAACACGTTATTCATTGCATGTATGTCATGACATGTATTTATAGGGTTGGGTTTTACATCAATGCAAGACAAAAATATGCTGAGTCGGAAACATCAAGGGTTGTGCACCATGACAATTCATTTGTCACTCACGTCATGGGACAACGTATTGTTGTTACGCGTGACCTGATAGAACGTGTCTTTCACCTTACTTCGATGCAATAAGATCTGTGCCGTGTCAGTCACAATGGGAACCTTGTGTCCGCATTTATCCACCCTCCTTCAAGAAAGAGTGAAAGTGTTAATTGGACAAGGATGTCTTTCTTTGATCAAGTGTTGCACCTCATCATCGCTCACACTATTCGTCCTCGCCAAGCGATGTATTTGAATATTAGGACAAAAGGGCTCTGGTTCTTACATAACATCAAATTGTCCCACCATATCGACCTTGCTAAATTCATAATGGATGACATGCTCCTGACTATTGACGATTGCAACAGAAGCCTGCATTATGGCATGTTGATTAGTGAGATAATAGACTACTTCAATGTCGACAGCCGTTGTGATCCACCAATAAACCATGCTTTGTTCGATCACATCAATGAGCCCAGTATTAAACAACTAGGTTTTGAGTTCAGGAACAACACTTGGGTTAGGAAGGGGCCAGTCGATGTTGATCCAGCTTTCACTCGTCTCCTTTCATTTATGGAAAAAATGGACACAAGGTTGAATGCCAGAATGGAATTGTTGGAGGGGCAGAATCGTGAGCTGTTGCAGCGCCAACAACAGTTAGAGGATCTATTTCGCTCTCAATTTGCATCGCCATCATGATATCTGACTGCATGCTCTATTAGTCCATGAATGGAATGTTAAATTCCAACACAAACTTTGCATAAGATTTTGGATGTAGTTAAAGATATTTGTATGGAGTTACTGTAAAATATGAATTGATGAAATGGAAACGTTGACCTATTGCCGCTTGCCATGCTTTTAGTTGTGTTTGTTTCAAACAAATGATTGTTTTTTGGTTATCTAATGCCTTTTATTGTGTGCCATGTTCTATGCAGACATTTCAGCAAATTACGATGGACAATCCTAAACCATAAACTAACCAAAAGACTCATAGCAAAATATCTACTTCATTACTCTAAACAATCGAACATGAAAGTGAAAGCACGTGTTCAGGAATTCTCAGAAACAATATAACATAAATACTTTAATAAACAAATCAAAATATGCTAAAGCAGTTAATCCATGAATAAAATAGGTTAATATGAATTCCTAACTGCTATGCTCGACTCAATGATTGGAAGTGCCTTCCCAAGATGCTGGCTGATTAGCTGTATCAGTTATTCACTGTAGAAGATTCTCTACATTTTGTACCCTCAATTCCAATGTCTGCAAGCTATCAGTTTGGTGATTCAGTTTTTCTTCAATCCTGGCAAGCATACTATACAAGTTGTCATTGGTAATAAGTTATGGATTGTTGGGAATAGCACTTCGTAACATATGGTCTGCATCGGGGGAAGTGATGAGTAGTAAGAGGTACCTAATCGCGCAACGTTTTGGGATATCAATTTGCAGCGTCGGTTGGAAATTGCCTATAATACCCTTATGTATATTGAAGCAATTTGCTTTAACCAACACGACTATGAATGTATTGTCTTCACAATTCTCGAAATGTAGAGTTTTTGTTGATTTCTGTATTCATATATGCATTTGAAATATAACACAATTTACATTCCAACTGTGAAAGTAATGCATGGTGTGGCAAAAAAAGTAAGTTATTTGACTAGTTCTGTGAGTAGTCAATGCTATTATTATAAAATGTTTCATACTTCAAATACGAAGCAGGAGGCAAAAATCAATAAGGCAAATATAATTATAATTATTATTGGTATATTTCAAATAAGAATTTTATTGTTTACAGAGAGACAGAAATTATCATCAATTATGATGGAGTACAAGGCATTTGATGATCTGACAATGTCATTTTATTGCTGGCTTTAGGCAACAATCAGAGTATCACCTCCAGACTCTGGCAAACTCAAATTCAAATATCATTATTCAATGGAAATGTCAATGTCCATTTCAAAACTGTTCGAAACAATCCCTAACAAATGAGGTATGAAGTTCCACAATCTTCAGGTATGACACCTGTAATGTTCTCACTGTTTGTTATTCGTAGTGGATAGATGTTTCGTGTGTGCCCGGGTTGTTTGCATATTGAACATGCCTTTCGTCGTTGTCGTCGTCCATCCGGAGGATGAGAAGATGATGTTTCCCTGAGTATGGATGGACCTGTAAATGGCGTCCGAAAATTTTGGCTATTATGACCATAGCTCTTGCATTGTGAACATCTACGTCGTCGAATGCCTTCCCCAGCAGATGGAATCTTTTTCTTCCTAGGTCTCCTCGCTTGACCTCGCCATGTTGGTGGCAGAATGACAATTTCTTTAACCTCATGAGGGACATCCCATTCACTGGGATGGCCAACTGGGCGAATGGGAACTGCATATCCTTCCACCCAAGAGCTAGTCGTGTAATAGTGCGAGCAGAATTCAATGGGTGAACGATTGCACTTACTGTGAATGCAATGAAATCACAGTTGGGGAACAATGTAAACATGTAAAAATTCAATTCATAATGCACTAAATAAGAAAACATGATTATTCACACCTTATTGCCGCTATTGCATGCGTGCAGGGGAATAGATCACTCTAGAACTCACCGCATGAACAAGTTTTCTTGATAGGTTGACGACTGCGTCCTTATTCCCGTCTATAACTTGGAACTCCACCAGATCGATTGGTTTGATGGAAAAATGACATGCTGCATTCAACTGTTTGTTCAATAGATCGGTAACCCAAGGGCTGAGTGGCGTGGTCATATTCAATGCCTCGTTGTGCCGGTCATGGAACCAACGTTGGAACATGCCTCTGATGCACTCGATCAAGACAGTTATTGGCATTTTCCTTGCATGCTTGAGGCATAAGTTAATACACTCCGCAATGTTGGATGTCATTAGCTTGTATCACCTTGTTGGTGACCATGCACATGCCCATCTATGAGAGCCTATTCTCATAAGGCGGTCATAAGCAGGTTTGTAAATCTATTTCAACTCAATCATGTGTCTGTTAAAATCGGATAGCCTATAGCAGTTGGCAGCCAACGTGAAAATGGCCGTAACATCTGTGCACTTGAATAGGTTTTTAATGTTTTTCCCTAAGTGGTAACTACATAGACCGTGATGTGCGTTGTTGTATACATTATCAACTGCCTTCTTAATTGCAAGATGCTGGTCAGAAATTAACATATGGTTTTCGGGACAGCCAATTGCACGACACAATTGGTTAAGAAACCACGACCAAGACTGTTCATCCTCAACGTCACCAATGCCAAATGCAACTGGATATATCTGCTCGTTTGCATCTTTGCAAATCGCAACAAACAAAATACCTTTGAATATGCCTTTTAGATGTGTGGCATCGATAGCAAGTACAGGCCGCATTACAAAACGAAACCCCAAGATACATGACCCATATGCCCAGAAGCAATATTTGAATCGATGTTCTCGATCTGTAGCGACACTCGTGAGGGTATCGGGATTTTCACATTCCAACATATGGAAATATGAAGGGAGGAGTTGGAATGATTCTTTCGAGAGACCGAACACAAGATTTTCAGCATACTCCTTCGCTTGCCATGCCTTTCCATAAAAGCATTGCAATCCCTACGTGTGATTGATCTCTTCCATTATATCTTTAGGTCTCAATGGGGTAACATAATTTCCTTACAGCCTAGTCGAGATAAGCTCACCAATAACCCTTGCACTCGCAGTTCGGTATCCGCATTGCAAACCATCAATAGTACACTTGTGTACCTTATGCAACGTCTGAATTTGCCAATAATCTCCTTCAGGCAATTTCATTGCACGCAAAGCAAACTTGCATGCCTTCTCTTTATAACCCACCTCAAAACGAGCGTGGCATGACTTTTTAACTCTTACCTCAATATGCTCTTTTATTGCCAACATGCTCAAAGCACGTTTCAAATCGACCTTCGATTGAAACACTTGTCTGCATTATAAGTGGTCAACGTGTGATCCAGATTCATCTATCGCAACTATTTAAAAAGATATCATATCTACCACGGGAATGACCCATTGACGAGATACCCTTGTATTTACCCTCTCTTCATCACTGTCCCTTGGCGAACGAATGCCGTTCCCAAGTGCGATGCCATCATCGTTACTAGGCTCGGCACGCTCAACATCTTCGAATTCAATTGTTGTGGCATGGTCTTCGAACTGAACCCCTTCTAACGTAATAGTTGTGGCATGGTCTTCGAAATGCACATCTTCTAACGTAACAATTGTGGCATGTCTTGTGCTGCTATCTACATGAATGAAAGTTGGAAGGTCAATGTGCTCACCCCCGTCATCATCTGAACATGCATAATCTCCATCTACATAATCATCTTCACAGTCATCGTGTGTATTCGTCGTGTCATCCTCTTCAATCTCATCAGATGCATCGTCATCGCTTACAACTATCACAGTCTCCTTTACGAAAGGAGATTGACCAACTAAATTTCCATTTGATAGATTTTTTTGTTGCAATGTACCATGAAATTCATTCGATGCACATTCTAATCGAAATTGTTCAGACATCATTTGCAGACACCTCATGTGTGTCCCAGCCTGCTCAAACTCTTGACGATATGTCAAACGTGATTGCCATGGTTATATGTTAGGAAATGCATGCTGTGGTATGTCAAAATAACTACCACTCTGTTGTAGGCGATGACTATGTTGGATACGATGTTCATGTTGAATATCGTTTCCATTTCCTGCCTTAACTGTCACAAACACAGCAACTACCCTCTCATCTCGCAGAATACTTGCTACATCTTCATCATCCTTGATAACTATGCAAGAAACCCCTACAGCATGTCTCAACGATGCATGTAGATCAATGTCATTTTTCTGTGCGTTGACCCTAACAACCTCTTCAACTAGCTTCACTAGGCCCGATAATGACAAATCACTATGAACAACCTTCACTCGTGTATCACCACCCTTGTAATTGTCATCGACCCACTGACCACCGTATGTAATCATAACCTTCATATTTGGGAAGCTGTTGAAATATTTCAAAAAATAAGTGTCACAATTAGTTAATTTTTTTAAACATAATTTCCCCTGAATGCAAAAAAAAAAAATTACGCAATGCCTAAGTCACATTTGGCCGACAGATGAAATTTCACAGAATAAGTGTTGCAATGTATAAAACACATTCATGCCGCGCGTAAAAAGCAGTTAACATAAGCCTCGTTACAAGATGTGCATTGCATAAGTCACGCTAGCCTAAACCCTAAAACCTTAATAATAGATAGACTCGGTGCGTAATATCCACTCCCTCACAGTATGCCAACATAATGAGTCACGTAATACTCCAATCTCACGCAATACCTAACAACAGGTCACACTATATATAAAAACCAGTCACGCAATGCCCAAATACTCGTGATCAAAAGCATCAAAACGGGATAAATTGCACAAGTCAATCACGAACGACAAGTCCCGCTGAACCTTAAGAATAAGTCAATCAATGGTATTGGGTAGTCACGTACAGGCCTAATGTCACTCAATTCATAAAAACCAGTCACGCACACCTTGAAAAGTAGTGAACAAAAAGCTTAATACAACAAGTGAATCGCATAAGTCTAGCAGCACCAGTCTCGCAATACCTAATAATAAGTCACTCAATGCGTGATATCCACTCACTCATGCCAACATAAACAGTCACGTAATGGACTAATGTCATGCAATACTTAACAACAGGTCACGCACTATATCAAAACCAATGATGCAATATTTCAAAACCATAAGCCTCAACACAATAAATAAATTGGACAACACATTCACGTATCAGCAATCTCGCAACAACGCAATAATATGTCAGCCGATGCTTAATATCCATTCACCTTATGGTTTATGCCAGCATAACCTTCCACGTAATGCCCCGACGTCATGTAATACATACCAACAGAACTATATACATACAAACCACTAACGCAATGTCTTGACAGAAGATATGCAAAAATAATTCACGCAGCACGTATAACCCACTCTACCAATACCTAATATAACTTAATTTAATCGAAGATAATAATAGAAAAAATTATGAACAATGAACCATAACAAAATATCTGCTCAAAGAAAAAGAAGAAAAATTCTTAAATGTTTTATTAATTATAACATAATACAACAACGAAGATATTACAAAACAAAACAAAATAATGAATCGTAGTTCATTTCTTCCTAAGTTCATCTACTTTTTCCTCGATCTCAACGAGCGCCTTCTGGTTGTACAAGATGGAACACTCCAGGTCATGAGCCCTTTCCATCAACTTGTTGAAGAGGACTTGCACCTTCTGCTCGAATGTCTCCAGCTGGTCCCTCAAGGCCCCCACATCCTCCTTGGAGGCTGCACCCCCCATGACCATTCTCTTCTATACCTTCTCTGGATGCCATTTTCAATTATCTCAGAATGTTAAGATAATTGAATTTGACTCAAGTGGTTACTGGTTCTTTTTATTTATAGGCATCAATGCTGACTCTTCGTTTGCTACACACATATCCCCGTATAAGTGCAATCATGAAGGGATAAATTGAGGGGGGGGGGGGGGGCTATACCTATTACGATGTTTGGCCTGGCTTTTGGTCTTAAGAGGTAGATAAAGATAAGGAGATGAGACACCAGGCCGAACAGGTACCGCCCTCATTAATTACACTTATATGGGGATATGGGTGTACCAAACAAAGAGTCATCATTCATGTCTATAAATACAGGGAACCAAAAAGCATTTTAATCAATTATCTTAAACAATCTAGGATGATTTAAAAAGTCTAAAGGCGTTCACAGATCTAAGCCAGGATATTGGCAAAGGGGCAACCTCCCAGTAGAAGGAGGTGCCACCCCCGGATCAACTGGAGATATTTTAAAAAGAAATGCATGCTCTTGTCGACTAGCTGATGGCTTGGACAAGACTTCTGCATTGGAGGTTGACATCTTGGTGAACAAGAAGATTCTCACTCAGATATATGACAGGAAGAAATGAACAACGGTTCATTATATAATTATTTTTTTCCATCGTCTCGCTTCTCCTTCCTCTTATTGTACTTCCTCTTCATCCTCTTGTACTCCCTATATCTTCCTCCTGTACTCCCTCATTCCTCTTCCTGTACTCCCTATTCCCTTTCCTAACTGTATTAAGTTAGTGTATTTGATTTGGGTGACTTGATTTTAGATTGAATTGTGGCTTGAATTGCGGGTTGCTTACTTGTCTTAATTATTAAAATATTTGAGAGATATTATTCTAGCAAATTTGATTGAAAGATTAAGTGTTGGAAAAATTCATAATTATGATTGTGAGATGTTGGTAGTAAATAATTGCTTTAGATTTTTTGCTTTATTTAGATTTTGCTTTGCTTTGGTTGCTTCTTAAGATTTATTGCAGAAAAATTGATAATGGCACCAAAGAGAGTAAGAGCTAGTTCGAGTATCTCATTCAATCAAACGAAATTTGTGTTCCCAGATTCTGTTGCAAGACATAATGGTTCTCTTGTCAATAAAGTTCTAATTCAAGAAAGGGGTTTTGATAATGCTTTAGTACACTACCTCGGGATAAAAGCCCATATTGAAAAAAGGTAACGGTAGAAATTATATGCCCAGGCAAAAGCCACCGTCATCTCGATAATAAAGAATTCTACACTAACATTTTTTAACATAATGATGGTGTAGCTTTTGTGTGAAGTAAACTGGTACCCTTTCATAGCCACACCATCAATGCTTTCTACGAGGCTCTTAATATTAAGAACAATGGTTATGGGCAATATCTAGGTGATCATCAAAATTTGAATGAAATTATCTCAATGCTTTGTGAGGAGGGTTCACAATAGAAGCTATCGAAGGGTGAGCCAATATCTTTTAAAGCTAGTGCGATGAAAAATGATATAAAGGTGTGGCTACACTTTATAACAACAAAAATGTTTCCATCCAAACACATTAACGATGTTACATAAGAAAGAGAAATCCTTATTTATGCCATTGCTACAATTAAATCCATCAACATTCGTTAAATAAGTACTTTTTCCTTTGCACCATGACCTAAAGCTACTCAACCTTGAGCCCAAATTTGACATTGCCTCGAAGAATAGAATGTCTTGAGGTCCAGTACGCATAATAAATGTCATATCAAGTGGAGTGCGATTGTGCCATCTTGTAGATGTTCCTAGCCTATGCAAATTACATAGGGATGGATATAAACAACTTTCCTACCTTACCCAATCCTTCAAGCATAGGCGGCAATGAAGATGATGAAGAAAAAGAGTAAAGTCTTTCCACATTCTTACAAAGACCGGGGAAGTATTCTTTTATCTTTTGCTTATCTATTTTTAACATTTAAGACAATATTGGGTTTAAGTTTAGGGGAAGTTTGAAATTTTTTCTTTTGAACTATGGTTTTATTTCTTTTAAGTTATGTTTTTATTTATTTGCAATTATGGTTTTAGGTTTTAAGCTTATTTAATTGTTTATCATTACTTTTTCTTTATGTTTTGTTTTAAGAATTTTAAGCAACAGTTGATTGCGCCAATTTTCTGATAATTCCCTTATCCAATGATGAGAACTTAGTTGTCTTTTTGTCTTTAGCTTTTGGTAAATATAGAAATTATTTTTTTTCTTTTAAAAATACCATTTTCTTAATCATCAGTAATGGAAATTGTTTGGTGTGTGCTAAATTCTTATCTATTTTTAACATTGAGAACAATGTTGACTTTAAGTTGGAGGGGGAGTTTGAAATTTATTTCTTATGAACTATGTTTTTATTTCTTTTAAGTTATGTTTTTATTTATTTGTGGTTATGTTTTTAGGTTCTCAACTTATTTAGTTGTTTATCATTTACTTTTCTTTATGTTTTGTTTTAAGAATTTTAAGCTAATGTTGATTGTGCCAATTTTCTGATAATTCCCTTATCCAATGATAAGAACTTAGTTGTGTTTTTGTCTTTAGCTTTCGGTAAATATGAATATTGTTTTTTTTTCTTTTAAAAATATCATTTTCTTCATCATCAGCAATGGAAATTGTTTGAGTTGTGCTAAATTCTTACGTTAAGTATCATTGTTAGGATGTGATTTCCAGTTATGAAGCACATTGTCTTTTGCATAGAATTATTGTGCATATTTAGAGTTGGTTTATGTTGATGTGGATTTTGTTATGTCATGAATTCTAAAATTTGTTTGATTCTCTCTCGAGATGAAATCCTAGGTAATACTTAGTTAAGGAAATGAATTGGGCCATCTTTAGACTGTATGAGCTTTTCAAGCCTACCTTTATAGTTTTTTATCCCTAGTATATTCCTTTGAGCTTAATATTACCTTTTATTTGTTAAACAACTATTTTATTTAGCCTAGCCTACAAAATAAAATTTCAATTTTTCATCCCTCACTACTAAGTATGTTAGTCATTTTAAGAAGTGTATTGAGCTAAATGTTGAAAAAGATAGAAGATAGAGTTGATGAAAAAGTTCAAAATATGCTTAGTATTCACCCCATTACCTATACTAAAATGAAATAAGTTTGAGGGTGTAGAATTGTGATTGAAAAGGAAAAAAGAAAAAGAAAAGAAAAAGAATAAAGTGTTGGACAAAAGAAAACGTTGAAATCAAGTAGAGGTAATTAATTGGAGTATAATTTCAACTCTATATAAGTCCTAGAATGATAATGTGCTTAGGTTGATTTGAGCTTTATAAATATCCTTTATCCTACCATGACCTTAGCTTTTCATTACAAGTGTGATAGAGTCCTAACAATCCTTAACTTAGTATTAGTCTACATTAGTGGAGAGAGAGATGAAATGCAAAATTATGGGATTCTTTTGCTAATTCAAATTTTGTATTGACATAAACTTATCCGAATAGCATGACTATTCTTTATAAAAAGATTGCACACACACACATGGGAATTCATTCAAGCATGAGCTTGCATTTGAATGGAAACATGAATTTGAATGATATCTATGTTTTACTTTGAGTTGAGATTTTAAGATAACATTTGAGGAAATTATAGGAAATCATTGGTTTGGTGCAACCTATCTCTATTTAGTTAGTTGTTTTCTTTATTTAAATTATTTTCATCATTTGCATGTTTTTGTTTAGTTTTCTTTTATATTTTGCTCAAGGATTAGCAAAATCTTAAGTTTTGAGGTATGATAACTCTATGTTATAGAATTATTTTGTCACATTTTGAGTATTAAATGGGCTAAGTTCTTGAGGTTTAATTTAAGAATTAGTTATTTTTATTTATTTTTAATTATTTTAGTAAATCATGTTGGGTCATGTAATTTAGGTTGTTTTAAGTTATTTTATGATAATTTGCTTTAAGTTTAGTTATTATTTAAGTTAGTTTGTTGCTCTTGTAGATATGTAATTAAAAGAGCTTGAACTAATGAAGAAAAATGCACGTAAGGTCCATGCATCTTTTGCACATGTTCTAGTATTTTAAGAATAACTTTCATTATAAAAGTCTAATTGATGTGATTCTTAAGCCATTGGAAAAAGATAGAGCTACAACTTTCATGTTTAATAATTTGCCCAGATCAGATTGGAAGAAGGAAAAAATCATATCATAAGTCAAAGTAGTGTAGCAAAGCAAAAAAGGCAAGACAGAATGTTGGGTGCCACGGCCATGGATGCATGGGCACCATGACACCATGAAAAAGAGGTGAGCATAGCCAAGTTAGAGAGCTCAGTGCTATGGCACTGAGGGAGTAGCACCACAGCACCAACATGATTTCCTAGGTTTCACGAAATTCAAACTTTTATTTTGTGTAAAATTCTAAGCCCTCTTTAAAGACCCTTTTAGAGCACTTGAGAACAACAATTAAGATAGGTTTTCTCTAAAGAAAAAGAGTTGTCAAGCAAACAAAAAAGCTATGAGAAACTCTTGAAGATTGAAGATCGAAAAGCTGATAAATCTTAATTTTCTTTTCTTCTTTATTTCTTTTTATATTTTTTTTGTTTTGTGTTGACGGTTAAACTTTTTTGGATGATGTTTTTAATAAGATTAAGTTGTGTTAATTTGAGTATTTAACAAAAGATTTTGGTGCAATTTTTAGTGAGAATGATACTGTATGTGTTATTATATTATTTGTTAATGATATGTGCATTTATATGTTAAATCCAACAATAGCATCTCATCCTCAACTTCCCAAGTCATCTCCTCCTTATAGTGGTTGCACCAACGGACTTTCACCAAAGCTATATCCTTGGTGTGCCATTGTTTTGCTTGTCTATTTAAGATCTGCACTAGTACCTCCTCATATTACAAATCATCACCTAAATGAATTTCCTCATAACGAATCACGTCAATTGGGTTAGTGCTTACGAAGTACAGACACGTGAAACTGAATGAATATTGGAAAGATCTAAGAGTAGTGTCAATCTATAAGCTACTGCATCAACTTTCTCTAAGATCTCAAAAGGTCCAATATATATTAGGCTCAACTTACCCATCTTACCAAATCTCACAATCCCCTTAATAGGTGAAACCTTTAAGAATACATGGTCACCCACCTCAAACTCTAACTTTCAACACTTATGGTTGCATATGATTTTTGTCGACTCTAAGTTGTCAACAACCCATCTCAAATCTTGTCAATGGCTTCTAGAACTATCTCCGATCCAAGTAGCTACATTTCACCAACTTTAAACTCAACGAAAGGTGATCTACACTTATGCCCATACAATGCCTTATAAAGCACCATCCAATGCTAGCTTGATTACTGTTGTTGTTGGCGAACTTTATCAAAGACAAGTGTTGATGTCATGTAACTCTAAAATCAACAACACAAGCTCATAACATATCCTCCAAGTTCTGTATGGTCCTCTCAGACTGTCCATTGGCTAAGGATGAAAGGCAGTGCTGAAATTAAGCTTGATTCCTAAAGCCTCTTAGAATTTGCCTCAAAATCGACTAGTAAACTAGGTATTTTTATTCGTGACTATGGTAATTAGAGCTCCATGTAACCGCACTATCTCTTTAATTTATAGTTTCGCATACTATGCCGACCCATAAGTAACCTTCACAGGTAAGAAATGAGTGGAATTATTCAATTTATCCATGATAACCTAAATGGCATCATACCTCTTACTAATGAAAAGTAACCTTGTCACAAAATCCTTGGATATATGTTCCCACTTCGGCTTGAGAATGGGTAAGGATTGTAGCAAACTTGCGAGCCTCCGATGCTCTACCTTAACCTATTGGCATACTCATCACTTGGCCACAAACTCGACTACATTTTTCTTCATACCTTCCCACTAGTACACCTCTCTCAAATCATGGTACATCTTGGTGGATCCGAGATGTATTGCATAAGTTGAAAAATGTACATTCTCAAGAATATCTCCCTTAAGACCATCCATATTCGACACATATGCTTTTCTCTATAGCATAGTAACCCATTGGTATCTTTAAGTGCTACCCTTTATTCCTTGGGCACCATCTAAGGCCTTAGTCACCCATTCATCCTTATCTTGAGTTCCTTAACATGATCAAGTAGCATAACCCTAACTCGAAAGTGTGCTAATATAGCATCCGTATCATTAACCACAAAATATACTTCCATGTCTCTCAAACCATGGATGTCTCTCATTAAAGGTCTCCTACCAATGGTGATATGGGCCAAACTCCCTATAAACTTTCGATTAAAAGCATTGATTACCACATTAGCCCTACCGGGATGATACAAGATAGTATAATCATAATCCTTAAGCAAAACGTTGCCTAAGATAGAGATCGCTCTACTCAAAGATATACTTAAGCCTCTTATGATCATTATAGATCTCACATGTCTCCCCATAAAGGTGATGTCACTAAATTTTAAGTACAAACATGATAATTGCCATTTCTAGGTCATGAGCAAGGTAATTTTGTACATGCTTTTTAAACTATTTAAAGGTATAAGCTATGACTTTGCCATGTTGCATCAATATATAACCTAAACCAACACATGAAGCATCACAATAAACTATATATCTGCCTACACTCTATAGTAACTTAAGCATAGGAGCTGAAGTAAGAAAACTCTTGAACTTTCTAAAGCTCTCTTCACATGTTTCGTTTTATTAGAACTTCACATTATTTTGAGTCAATCTAGTCATCGGTGTAGCAAGTTTGAAAAAATCTTTGGCAAACTGTCTATAATATTTGGCCAAACTTAGAAAACTATGAATCTCTATCATAGATATTGGCCTTGGCCATTTCTCTATGGCCTTTATTTTCTTTAGGTTTACCATAACTCGTTCTTTAGAAATCACATGATCCAAGAAGCTAACACTATCAACCCAAAACTCACATTTGGAAAACTTGGCATATAATTGATGATCTCTCAACACTTGAAGCATAATCCTAAGATGTTTTTCGTGTTCTTCCTTATTCCTTTAGTACACCAAAATGTCATCAATAAATACCACCACAAAACTGTCCAAGTATGGTTTGAACACCTGATTCATCATATCAATAAAAGCTGTCGGGGCATTTGTAATACCAAAAGACATAACCAAAAACTCGTAATGTTCATACCTAATACGGAATGCAATTTTAAACACATCTTCTTGCCTAATCTTAAGTTGGTGTTAACTAGAATGAAGATCAATCTTGGAGAAACAGTGTGGTCCCTATAACTGATCAAACAAACCATTAATAAGAGGAAATGGATACTTATTCTTTATCATTACCTTATTAAGTTGTCTATAATCAATGCATACCTTGAGTGATCCATTTTTTATCCTCACAAACAAAACCGGTGTGCCCCATGGTGACACACTAGGGCATATGAAACCCTTATCCAATAAATCCTCCAACTGATCCTTAAGTTCCTTAAATTCTACCGGTGCCATATGGTATGGTGTAATGGATATCTGTCAGGTATCCTTCACCAAATCTATGCCATACTTAACTTCCCTATCTAGGGGTAAACCGAGTAGTTCTTCTAAAAAGACATTCAATAACTCCTTATCTATAGGCACATCAGCCACATTTTCGACCTCTACTTGAATATCTTTGATAATTGTTGGAAATCCTTGGCATCCATGTTGCAACAACCTCCTCACGATCATGGCGAAAACTGCATTGGTTGGAGTAATACTACGATCACCCTAAATGCTAAAAGATGGCTTACTTAGGTAATGAATTCTAACTAGTTTGTGATGGTAGTCCACACTAGTGTAATTTGGCAATAACCAATCCATACCTAAAATCACATCAAAGTCTAACATATCAAACAAAACCAAAGTGGTTTGTGTGTCTTTATCTCTTATTTGAACCGTATAAGACTTATTCTCAAATTGGGTAACAAATATCTCTTTAAGTCAAGTAGTCACTACCAAACCAAATTCCATCAAAGTGTGATCAACACCTAATTTCATAACAAAACAGAGAGACATAAAGGAATGTGAAGATCCAAGATCATACAAACCACGTGCTTTAGAACCACAAATAGGAAGGATACCTAAAACTATGGCACTAAACATCTAAGCATCCTAAAGTGTCAAAGTAAAAACTTTTGCCTATCCCTTGCCAATTATTCCTTGGTGTGTAAATTTAGATGCTTTACCTTGAAAAGAGATACCCACACATCTACCTCTAGCTCTTGCAACTGTTCAAATAGGTTGAAATACAACAAAAGGTGGCGATAATGTAACCTAGGATATGGGGTGTTAGCCCTCTTGAGACCGTGGTGTCATAAGATAGTCCCTCCTTATATGTCCAACCTATCCATACTCAAAACAAAGTCCTATTTCTTGATGGCATACCTTGCCATAAACCTTTCCACAAGTGGGATAAAGTGAGGCTGACTAAGTATTAGACCTTGAGGCCTACCACTTGGATGCATTATATGCCCTCTTGTCCTGTCAAGACCTTGAACTAACTGTGCCACTCCTTAGCTAGGAAACATGTGACTAACAAACTCTATGCTAGCCCTGATGGCTTGTGGACAATCCATGTTCAGTGCTAACACCTCATTGTCCTTGATGGCCCTTAATCTTAGCCTTTTTGGTTTTGTCTCAAGTCGTTTGACTTTTCAAAATCCTCCTCTCAATCCTTTGCACACAATCAACTGTGGAGGCATAAGTACCAAAGGCTAATGATGCAGCAACCTTAAACAGTGGCTTAACCAACCCATTTATAAATCGTCTAATCCTCATATCCTTGATAGCTACAAGGTATGGTGCATACTGGGACAATTTTGTGAATTGAATGTCATACCTAGAAACCATCATGCCAAATGTCTACACTAACGCCTCAAACTCATGTGCCCTAATGACTCACTCATTATCTGGCAGAAATTGACTAAAAAAAGTCGTTATAAACTCCTCCTAAGTCAATGGGTCAACACTAGTTCGTCTACCTCTACGTAAAGATTGATACCACTAGTAGGTTATATCCTTAAGCTTAAAACCAACAAACTCTAATGAGTGGACACTAAGCAACCCAAAGCAATGTAGATTTTCACTATTTCATCTAAAAAAAACTAAGAGTCCTCTGTTATTTTAGAACCAAAAAATGAATGTGGTTTTATCTTAAAGAAATCTTATAGTGAAACCTAAATAGTCCCTCTGGCAAACTTTAACTGTTGTCGATCATCTTAACCTTGAGAGTTATGTGTAACAAGCATTAGCTGTTGACCCTAAACTCATTGTTAAAAGTCATCCAAACTAGTGGCCAACTTTTTCATGATCCTATTAGCCTTTTATAGATTATCTACCATATCTTCCAAGGTTGGCTCCTCAACGGGTACTTTGTCTCTCACTTCTTGAGATTGAGCATCAACAAGTTCTCCCACAAATACCTCATCACTAATCGCTATAGGTGGCTTATTGCTAACAAATCTGGCGACCCTAACCTACCCATCATTTTCCCTAATAGTGGAAGCCTGTGGTCTCGTAAATGCATCAACGGGAGCATCTTGCTCTACCATGCCTCTAGTCATAACTCGTGTCTAAGATGACATTTTGACCTAGACAAAAGCAAACACCAAACTCAATATAGTGAACAAAAGAGTAGCTCTTAAACAAACAAGGGAATCCATGTAGTCTTTAGTTCAAGGGTTGTATTGTAGTTCACAAAGTGAAAACAAGACACGACACAAAAACCTAACTCTACTGTCTCAAAACAAAATGCTTAGGACTTAGACAAACCTAAGGCTCTGATATCAACTTTACCATGACCCAAATTCGAGGATAATGACTAGCGCAATGGTGTAGATGTGTGTGATCCTCTTAACCCATTCAAGCTCAGATGAACAAATAATCTGAATACTTATACAAGCACCGCAGGAATCCTCACCATGGAATCATATATCAATCATGCATGAACTTATCACAAAGGAAATATATCATACTAATTTGCATGCTCATGTACTTAGGATGTGGAAGCAACACATATCAAAATAACAAGTATGGGCCATCTTGTGGCAAATACCAGTGTAGCGATCTCATGGAAAATCTCAAATACATGTCATTTAATACAAGACATAAGTAGCATCTTAAGCATGATAGTCAAACATAAATGACCAAACCAAATTGGACCAATGGAGGACAACTCGAAACAAAAGGGATAACATCTATTGGATGCCTTATCGAATACCTATCAATACTGATTGTGGTAGAAACTCTTCCCAAGAACAATAGACCAAGCCAACTATCGATCTGTAATAACAAATGCATCTTACATGTGTGAGTTATAAATAACTTTGTTAGTAGATATGGAGAGGGAGAACAAGCTAAACGGGAAAGTGTTTATCAAATACACTTTTAAAATAATGCAAGTAACCCATTTCGAACAATATCAAAGTTTGTCTTTCAACCATAACAAATGTCCAAAGAGTTGAGGAATTCAATCCCAAAGCAAAATCAAACATCCCAAGATGCAAGTAATCTGTCAAGCATGATCAATTATTCAAGAAATCTTAAATCTTCGTCTCGACAAGTACAAACTCAGTTAAAATGATTTTATAAGGTTTTGTTAAAAGCCCATTCATAAACCTTTGAAATGAGAATAGTAGTTTGAAAAACATTCAAGTATTTCCATGAAAGCAAATAATAAATATCAAGTTTAAAAACTTTTGTAGTAGATGTTGATGAAAACAAAGGTTTAGTTTCAAAGTGTGCCATAGCGCCAAGTGGTTGGATACATGATAGTCATCAATCGTATATCAAAAGAGGTAGGATTGTATCAACTACCAAATGAAACCAAATCAAAAAGGGTAAGACTTTGTTAGCTACCAATCAAAGCAACACATTATGCACAATGGCTAAAGTTTAATGTTGCTAGCTGCATGTCCATGACTTAAGTAGGCTCCACTAAAATATTTTTCTTTTATATTTCCAAATAGTCAAATGTTCTTTTTTAAACAAAAAGGTGCATCCATTCACCATCCAAGATCAAAGAGTTTGAAACCAAACGAAGTCAACGTGTCCAAAGTCTCTTTCCAAACAAAAGATGAATCCAATCATTAATCAAAGAAGTTCGAAACAAAACATAGATTGAAACAAAAACTAAGTCTATTAGGAATTTGAGAATATGGTGCCCTGGAAATCAAGTATATTCTCATTTTCAATTCCATTTATTTTATTTGTAGTAAAAGTACATTTTAATAATAAAACGAAGAGTTTGTTTTAAGTAAGCATTTATTATCTAGTTATAAAGGTGCCAAGATTCTAATAAGGAATTAAAATACATTTGTAGGATGAGGCATACATAGGAGACATGTATTTTAGTAGAATTTAAAATTGTTCATAGTTGCATAATAAAGCTAGTCACTTTATTATGTTCAAACTACAGTATCCAGATTACTTCTAGCAAAAAAAATGTGATTCACTTCGAGGGAATGTTAAGTCTCAAATCATCGAAATAGTTGACTTCTAGTAATGACATTATAAAGTGAACTAAAATCACGTGAGACCTAAGTTTAAGTTAAGTCTTTTCCTTAAATCTTAATCTCACACTTATACATTCGTTTATGGTAGAGCTGTAATCTTGATGGATAGTGGACTCATTTTTTATCTCTTTATAATCTTTGATATACCATGAGCCTGATTATCTTAATGGACTAATCTAGACTTTGTGTGTTGGATTTATAATTAAGGTGACCATCCCAGAACATATATCCAAATATTAGAGCTCATAGTATTAACATCATTTCTAGTTATTTCAAAAAGATTGGTGATTTGATCTAGGCTTAGTAAATTGATAAATTAGCTACTCATCATATCTTAATACTCAAAAGATTAAATCTCGAGTATCGGATCACCAATTGGATGAAATCTGAGACTATGGGACAAAATTAACATAAAAGCTAAAACGATAAATTCACCTTTTGTCATTAAATGGCTATAAGGGTTCACAACATAAGGTTTGCAATTGGACAAACCAATCCTAAATGGTACATATTGGATATTTCTCATAATTGTAGATAACTCAAAAGTACAACTATAAATTTATGGTAGAGTGATTTCATGGTTAATAAACTAGAATTATTTTTAATAAGATTAAGAGATAATTCTATCTTTATTGGAGCTTGAAATATCTACATCCAATGCAATTCCCCACTTAGCTTCATAGAATTTAATTCGTTTAAGATCAAATGTGTGTTAATTATTTATGCAACTTAATGCTCAAATTTGGTAACTAAGTGTGATCTTAATTAAGACAAGAGTTGTCACAAAGTGCATATAATGTTTTAATTATAAACATAAGTATATGCGAGTTGATTGAGACAAGAGTTGTTTTAATCATATTATTTTTAGTAAGTCAAAATTATCTTAATATAGAAATATTTTTTAACCTAATTATTGACTTATAAATAAAAATAATAATGGAGGATATTTAATTATAAATATAAGAATTAAAATTGTTAATTCTTTATTTATAATTAATTATAGTTATGAGATAAGTATATTACTCCATGTGTGATTAGGATTTTTGTATTTTATTATTAATTCTTTTTAATTAAAGATGATAATAATAAAATAGAATAATCCTAATTTGACATGAACTAGCAATTATAATTAAATAAATAAACTATTATTTAATTATTATTGTAGGTGACAAAAATTAATTTAATTTTAAGTAATTAAATTAAAAGGAGTTTTAAGAGAGAAATCTCTTTTATTTTTATGGGGTCGAAAATCACATTATAATCATGTGATTTTGGCCAAAAACCCTAGCCACCCTCTTTTGAGATAGCCAAACTCCTCTATCTCTCTCTCTAGGTTTTCTTCTAACGCCAACAATTTTCTACAAGCCTCACACTAAGAAAAATTGCCTTACAAAAAATTGAAAGAAAACTATTTAGTTACCATCTTGAAAAGTATTCCACACCTAGCCTACTCTAGGTTCAACATTGAAAGATTCTTGAAGAATAAGTGGTAATTCAAGTTGGTTGAGAATTCCAACAATTCGTGTGGTGATAAATTTACTACAATTTACTAAAAGAGAAGAATCATATATATTCCTAACATAGAGTATGTAATATCTCTTACTTTTGATTCTTTTATATTGATGCAATTATTATTTGACTTGTATGATGTATGATTGTGAATTTCTACTTGTGTGAATTGGATAAATTGCTTCCATATTTAGAAAATTTGTGAAATTCATAGGTTACACAATCACAAACATACACTACGATCCAAATCCAACAATTGGTATTAAAGCCTCAAGTTGCACGTAAATCTAATTTCCTAAATGTTTATGCATGGTTAGCACATTTGCATGATTTAATTATATTTAATGTGAACAATATATGATTGAACGCATGGATGGATGTTTAAAGTTTTTGCCACATTAATTGTCCTAGAATTGTTAAAGATTTACTTGTGAACTTTTTTGTTTGGCAATGTAACAAGAAGGGTGGTCTATCATAGTCATGTTTCCTTCTTGATTTTCTTTTTATTTTTCTTATATCTATGTGTTTAGGAAAAACTATATAAATTATGTTTAATTATGTATTTGGGATCATACATGGAAGAAAAGATCGAAGACATGGTGAAAAAACAAAAAAGGTAAATTTTTTATCTTGATTGAAGTCGTGGCTATAAAATTTTTTGAGATTTGTAATATTTTTTCTAATTTTTTTTTATGCCCAAAACCCTAAAAACCCAAAATCCAAAGGTTAAAATCTAATGCCTAAAATCCCAAGAGTTGGGAGAGTGATAAGAAAAAAAGGCTTATGTGTGCATTTGGGGAGCACCTCTATTAAATAGCAAGGGCGCCACATTTGCTAGACAGCAACACAAGTAGGGTTGTGCAATCGATTTATTCGGTTACTGGATATCCAGTAACCGAACTAATCGAACTTTTCTAAACAACTAACCGAAATCGAACCGAAGACCCTAAATAATCGAACTAACCGAAACCGAACTAATTCGATTAGTTCGGTTCAATTACCAAAAACCGAAATAAATAATTTTTTTTTTATTTTTTTGTAAAAACTAAACTTAATAAATAATTTGATGTACAATTGCAAAGGATCCATCCTAATGGACATGATGACATTATTTATATGATTTATATGATAAATAAAATTATATGATATAATTTTATATGATAAGAAATTATAATAAATAAAATAAATACTCATATAATTTATATGATCTAAACAACACTAAATAATTAAAAATATAGATAAAAACAACAATAAATATTCTTGAAGAAATAATAACAAATCATTAACAGTATTTAACTAAATAAAAAACAACAACAAATAGATTGTACCCTTAAACCAAGGCTTGAAAAATACATACTAGCAAAAATAGATATTACTAACATTAGCACTAGAAGTACTAATTTCAGAAGTAAGAAACTAAGAAACAATAAATGCTCCAACAGTCTAGCAAGCAGCAACACTCCAGCACCCCCATGGCCCCATCAAACTGGAACAACAGCAAAAGTAGCTCAAATCACAAAATAAGCTTTCAATTTCCTAAACAGAATAAAAGATCATAAAATAGAAAGGAATAATAAAAGTCTTCCATACCCTATGAGTTCCTATTGATCAGCTACTCTTGGAAGCCATAACTTTTTTGGCCGCCATACCTTTCCTAAGTTAATAATTAGGAGTATTTGTAAAAGAATAATTAGGTTAATATCAAGATGAAGCAATTAACAAAAACAAAAAGCATGCATATAAAATTTTCAAGAATAAAGACTAAAGATTACTACCATAAATGGAAAAATAAAAACTAAACAAATTATCATCAATAAAGACTAAACTTTTTCAAGAATAAGATAATATAAAATTGTTAATTTGATAAATATTTAGGAGTATACTTATCAAGTACTAAACATTACTTGATTACCTTAAAGATGATCAAGTACATTGTCCACTGCAATCTTTGACAACTCTACAATATATAAACAAGAAAGTAAGAAATAAAGCAATAACATATTAACAATTAAAACAAAAAAAAATGAAATGATGATATAAATAAAATACTAACCTTCATTAACTTTCTCCAACTCTGCCAAATCATTCTCAGTGTCATGAAGATAATAGGAAGATCCATGTAGCCAATCTTGAGCACAAATAAGAGCTTGCACCATCTTAGGCATTAAAGAACTCCTATATGCATCAAGCACACGACCACTAGTGCTAAAAGTTGATTCCGAAGTAACTGTGAATGGAGGAATCGCTAATATATCACGAGCTAGTAGGGCAAAAGTAGGATACCTATGACTATTGAGTTTCCACCAAATGAGAACATCAAAGTCATCACCATCGGTTGCATCAGGTTCATTTAAACTCAAACACTTCTCCAATTTTGATTTATCCTCTTCCTTACCAATTGCAATCTTATATCTCTTAAATTCATTCAGAATAACAACACTAGCACTGAAGTCAATATCATCATCTAGTTCAGAAATTTGGCTCACTTGGGATTGGCTACTGTCACCAACTTTCTCAATAGGAGGTTGAACATTGTTTTTATATTCAACAAGCAACTCTTCCATTGTTTTTTTCAAATCCACACAAATCGACGAAGCTTGCTCGTTCGAATACATTTTCCTCAAACAAAACTCCACAAACACAAGTTTCTTCCTTAGATAAAGAACAGAGGCAACATAAAGCAACTTATTCATTTTTTCTATATTTCTCGAATACTTATCAAATTTCTCTTGCATTTTCTTTGCCATTGCTTGCAACTCAACATCAAGATATCTTTGTCTATCTCTCAAAATGCAATAAATACCATAAATATTATTAAGAAAAGTATTAATAGTGGCATAAGAAGTACCTGAAACTTTTACTGTGAGTGTGTAAAAATGTTTCAAGAAAAGATTCAACCTCCTAACATTTTCGCAATCCTCATGTTTAGGTATCCCATCTCCCAACAACAAATCAGTTCTATACTGAGAATCTGCTTCTTCAAATAAATTAAAGGCTTCCTCAAACTTTTGAGATGTTTCTAACATCAAGTAAGTGGAGTTCCATCTAGTACTAACATCCAAGCACAATAAATTTTTTGACTGAATATTTGCAAACTCAACACATTCTTTGAACTTCGTTAACCTTGCAAGTGACTGTCTCACATATCTAACCGCCCCTCTAATACACATAATTGAAGCATTCATTTCCTTCAATCCATCAGTGACAATGAGATTAATGATATGTGCAATGCATCTCATATGTAGAAATTTCTTTCTAAAACACTATTTCCTAACAAGAAATTTTTTCTTCAATTGTGTTATTGCAACATCATTGGAACTAGCATTATCAATAGTAACAGTGAAACCTTGCTAATCCCTCAATCACACAAACATTTATCAATCATTTTCCCAATAGCCTCACCTTTGTGACTATAAATTGGACAAAAGTTTAAAATTCTTTTGTGCAATTTCCAATCATCATTTATAAAGTGAGCCGTAAGACACAAATAATTCTCTCTTTGAAGTGATGTCCATGTGTCTGTGGTTAGAGAAACTCTAAAAGAAGATGTTATCAACATATGCTTTAGATGTTTGGTATAAAAACAAGGTCAATTAAGGTGAAAGCAATCAATGCTCTTAAAAACCTCAAGTGGAAACTTGGGGAGCCTGTCAGAGATTACATGCTGAAAGTAATCTCTTGTCTCAATAATGTAAAACTATATGGTGTTAAGATTGATGTTAACACATAAATATCAATGATCGTTCATAGCCTGAATTCATCATTTTCACAATTCAAATTAGATTATAAACTACACACAAGGGATTACACCCCAAGTGGGCTAATGAATGATCTCTAAAATATGGAAGAGGTTCTTGAATTGGAAAAAAAAAAAGCCTAAAGAATGTAGTTTCCACTTCTAAGCCCAAACCCAAAGGTAAAAAAAAAGAAGCTAAAAATAAAAGGAGTGCTAAAGGCTCAGTGGGAGTAATGTGTGCATCAAATATATATATATTTCATAGGAGATTAAATACCTAATTAAGCTAAGTTAGACTAGATTCAAGATCGGATTTAGGTGTTTTAGTTATTTTATTAGTTTAATTTAATTCATGTTTTAATGTTTATTTTAAGTTGATAATGTTAGTTTTATATTTTTTATGTTTTTGTGGGAATAGGATCGAAATAACTTCAATTAGTGAAAAAAAGGTGCATAATGGACTGTGCTCTATTCGTACATGTTGTGGTATTTCAAGCATAACATTCAATTCAAAAGTCCAATTGATGTGATTATTGAACCATTGGAAAGATAAGAGGCAATGCTACAACTTTCATGTCATCATTTTACCTAGTTCTACCCCAAAGAAGGAGAAAAATGCATCACAATATGATGTCGCAATGATATAGGTTTGTAAAGATGCCATTTCAAAGATATGAGTCTGAATTGGATCAAAATTATGTTTGTAAGCCCTATAAATACATCCTTATGAAGCCAAATTGAAAGGAGGCTAAACAGAATAAGTTTTAGGTTATTTTAGGAGGAGATTAGCCACCAAAAACTCAAGAAAAACAATATCAACCATGGAAGATTGAAGATTACCAATCTCTAGTTTTCTTTATCTCTTTAGTTTTCTTGTTTCTTTTGTTTGAAATGGTTAAACTCTATTGGTTTATGTTTTTATTTTCAATTATGAGTATCTAATTTCTTTTCTCTAGGATTACAATTGACTCACATGTAGTTTAAATTTTTTATCTCTTTCTTGCTTATTTTCAATGGAATTAGATTGTTTATTCCCATTTATTCTTAATACTTTTAATTGCTTGATCACCAATTAAAATTAATTTGGAAACCTAAACATAACTTGAGAAAGGGAGTTTAGAGTAAGCTAAAATTTGAATAACATATGATAATATCTATTTGCTTGGATGAATAAATTGATTTGTGTATAGGATAGAAATATATCTATATGCCCTATGTAACTAGCATTAGAGCTTGAACTTAATAAGTTTGTTTTAATTTCAATACACATAGAGATATAATGTTTTAATTAAAATAGTTATTTTTATAAGAGTTTCGAGAGAGCCTTATAAATAATTGAAGACTTTATGTTAGCAATTCAACCCATTGGAATAAGTTAAAAAAAAAGATAAGATTTAGATGAAGTGTAAGGAATATTATAATCCTAGGTTTGTTTGAATTGATTTTTCTCTCGTTATATTATTGCTTTGATTTTTAGTTTAGTTTCTTGTTAACTAAATTTAGTTAATTTTTAGTTTAATTAATTATTTGACTTTGATTGTTTGGATAAGTCTGAATTGTGTTAATTTTAGTACTTAGCAAAATTTTAGATCAATTCTCTATGGACTGACACTCTGTTTACCAATATTACCCATTCAATATGTATACTTTCGTGCATAGAAAATTAGACAACAGGGAGTAAAGAAAAATCCCATGAAGAAAAAGACTACTTCAAAAAATAGCACCAAGGGAAAGTGTTTGCAATGTGGTGAGAAAGGACATTAGAAGCGAAACTATAACGTTTACCTTGAAATCCAAAAGAGTAAACAAGGTATGGGTTTTCTAAATATATTAGAAGCCTGTTTAGTAGTTGATTCTACGAATACTTGGATGGTAAATTCTTGAGCCACTAATCATATTTGTAATTCTTTGCAAAGGTTTCAACAACGGAGAAAACTAAGTAAAAGGCAGTTTCAGACGAGGTTGGCAAATGGCACATTCATTTTAGCATTAGCAGTGGGAGCAATTGTTCTTTAATTTCCTCATGACCTTAGCTTAGTTTTAGAAAATATTTATTACATTGCAAAGAGTTTTAGAAATTTAATTTCTATTTTTTGTTTAATAAAGTTTGGATATTCTGTTTACTTTAGTGAAACTCTCACTATTTATTGAAATGAGGATTTTATTTGTTCTTGAATTGTTAGTTATAATCTTTATTTCATTGAGCGTACAACTTATTCTGCAAATGATTTAGAAGCCATACAATTTAAACTGAAAGCGTTAAAAAATCTAGCATAAATCAAAATTATCTCTGGCATCTATTTTTAAGTCACATCAATTAAAATAGACTCAATACGCTTATAAAGGATGGTACTCTACTAGACATGATTGAGGGTCCTCTGCCAGCATGTGAGTCTTGCAATGAAGGAAAAATGACCAAAAGGCCCTTTAAGGCAAAAGGCAATAGAATGCCAAACGTTCTAAACTTGGTGCACACAGATATGTGTGGACCAATGAACATACAAGCTAGAAGAGGTTATAAACATTTCATAACCTTTATTGATGACTACTCAAGACATGGCTCTATGTGTTTAATGCACAAAAAAATTGAATCCTTTGAAAGGTTCCAAGAATTCAAAGTTGAAGTTGAAAAGCAACTAGGCAAGCTATTGAAACAATTTTGATTAGATTGAGGTGGTGAGTATTTATCAGATGAATTTTGATAATATCTCACTAACAATAGGATAAAATTTGTTAGCTCCAAGAATACCTCAAAATAATAGTGTAGCTAAAGGAAGAAATAGGACTCTTTTAGAAATGGTTAGATCAATGATGTCTTATGCTAACCTTCCAATCTAGTTTTGGGGTATTGTATGCAAACTGTTGAGTACTTACTTAACTTTGCACTATCTAAGGCTATGCCTAAAACACCAAAGGAGCTATGGATAAGGCATAAATCATTTATACAACATCTGCGAACTTGGGGGTATCCTACACATGTTTTAAAGCTTGAGTCCGCAAAGATGGAACCAAAAATCGAGGCGTGCTTGTTTATAGGGTATTCAAAGGGAATAAGAGATTATTACTTCTATAGTCCTCAAGATAAGAAAGTTTTTGTTAGTGCGAATGCCATTTTCTTAGAGGAAGAGTTTGTGAGAAATCACAAATCTAGAAGTAAAATTGTCTTAAAAGAATTGTCTGATGCTTAAGATTTAAGAGTTAATTCTGAAGATGTCATAAGACAGTCTAATTCAAGATTGAAACAGAAGCACAACCTAAACGTCAAATAGAGGTGCCTAGACGTAGTAAGAGGGTTGTGAGACAACCAAAAAGAAACATGGCTTTAGGAGAAAACATGATTGCACTCTCAAATGAATATGAATCTGACCCTATTACATATAGGAAAGCTATTAATATTGTAAATGTCGAGGAATGGCATAAGGTAATGAAATATGAGTTGGACTTCATGGATTCAAATTTAACTATTAATCTAAATTTAATATAACCTAAATTGGAAACTAAGCAAAATAAAATATATATTAATATTTTTTTATTTAAAACTTCAATTTAATTAAACAATTGATGACTATAATACAAAGTATTGTAGAATTTTAATTTCAATTCTGTTGAATTAATGTTAAAAAAATGATAACTTGAACCAAAATGATATGAAATTGAAATTATTTAAATCTTAAATAATAAAAATTTTATGATGGGAACAAAAATGAGCAAACAACCCAACCTGAATACAATCACACAATTGTGAGCTCAAATGAGAACAAGTTACACTTAATACGATAATAGGAAATCCAAGATTTTTTTTTTTTTTATCTTAAGTTTCACGGACCATTTCGATTTGAGATATCTCTCTCAATAATAGAGTACAGACATCCATTATTAGTTTGTGTCGTCAACTACTCAACCGCTAGTTAAGTCATTAACCATTAAACTTATTTGCCAGGAAATGTATCTGCTTTCTACTTTGAAAGTGAGTTTTGCTATTTAGGGAAATTTTTATTAATGGCATCGGTTTTGAATTTGGTAAAATTAATGCTTTAAATGAAAAAAAAAAAAAACTATTGTAATTATTCTTGTCCAGTGCCTATAGATTACACCTAATCGGATTCTACTATTTATAGTAATATTTTGTATTAAATATTATAATTGATTGTTAATGTGATAATTTTTAATGCATTCGAAAGAAAATATTCATTTAATATACTATTTTGATCAAATTAAACAACATATAATACATTAATTACAAAATTCTTTCTATATAAAGAGAGATTTGAGGAGAGAAACAAGTACAACCATTTTTCAAAACTTGACAATCCCCATTTGAGAGCATGCAGAGTATATTTACTTCTGCCAGAAGAGAGTTGCCTGGTCCGATGAAGAGCTTAGCCTCACACTTAATAAAACTTAGGAACAAATTAACAAGAGAAGGCAATTGGCATTTTTAATCTTAATTTTTCGGTTTACAGGATCTAAGAGCTTGATGTTACCTGTCCATTGCCGTCATCTAAGTAATTCCACCTAGAAAAAGAGAACAAACATAATTTGAGTAAATGTGAGTGATATACCATTACATTGTTTAGTTAAGGAATTTTTTGTTATAAAAACATAGAATTGTGTAACTTACCCATACTACGTGGATATGTGTGTAAAACCTTCAACTTCAATAAATGAAATATTGGAGAGGTAGCGCAATACACCATGCATCAAGAATTGTTACTTCTTCATTTACAGTCGAGTATTTAACTCAATAATAATATATACTTTCACGTTCAAAATGCTATATTCTATTCTTTCCATTTCCTCAAGAAAAAATATTTGTTACATCATTTAATTAAATGAGTTAAATTTGTTATTAATACTATACATAGTTTTTATTGGAATCCATGCATGTACTTCATCTAAATTAACATAATAATTTATATTATCCGAGTTAATATTCAAATTTAACCATTAATGCTTGAAATCAAAATTTTTAAAAAAAATTATTTTCAACATAAAAAACTGATTTTGACATTTCTCACCAACTTTATAAAATAAAAAAATAAATAAATAAACATTATTATTAAAAGAATTTTATAAACATCTGCATTCTCCTCCATAATATTAGAAGGATTGTAAACGTGCTTCATGTTAATACGAAAACAACGACTTAAGTAGCAATTAAGCAGTAAATACATAGAGCAGAAAGGAGTCAACTACATTCGTGAAATCCATGCAGAGAAAACACCCCAAAACAGAGTATAAAGCAGAGAATCTCTGATGGGAGAGATTCAGTGTTTTTTTTTTTTCCTTTTTGTAATCGTAATTGAACAATCACTCTAGCTAGCTATTCGTCTGTTTTCAGGACCTCTCTAAGATTCTCTTCATAATGTACATTTCTACCTTTATATGAACCCATGAGAGAACTGGCCAATACTAGAACACATGCCAAAAGAGAACCCACAAGAGAATAAAGATAATAGGAAAAAGCAAAAAGGAATTTAAATACCCAATTAACCTGCCAAAGTTACAAGCACTGCAGAAGTAGAAATAATAATTATGGTAGCTTTGACTTACGTAAATACTAACCTTACGTCTCCTCTCTTTGTTTTCCTATTTCTTTTTTTGTACAATTTTCGTTTATCGTAGATATTACACAAAAACAACTAATTCACAAACGTATATCTTCATATGTCATACAGCTTAAAAAGGGCCTGCACTGCTTTGAACCACTGTCTCAGTTTCTTAAACAAAAATCAAAACAAATAATATTAGGCAGTTAGAGAAGGTATGGAAGATCAAGCACAGCTCAATGCAGAAGAGAAACTAAAATGAAGTTTCTTCAAGGAAAAAGTTCCAACAAAGGTATCTCAAAGGCGGCGGAACTCAACAAGCTATCTTAAATGCATTACTATTGTTTCAAGACAATTGTCATATTACAAAAGAAAACCATTTAGAAAGAAGACAAGCTAAAAACCTTATCCAGAAACTCCCTTTCGTTTACATAGCTGCAGCCAATATTTTAAGAACTGCATCGGCTATTGAACCAATGAGGGTCCCATTTTCTATTCAATCGATTAGTTCAAATCAAAATCACATATACTACTTCAAGATATTAGTTTGGTGTTAAATACATATTAAATTTTATCAATATATAGCAAAAATTGACATTTGACTGAATAGTAATATGCTGCCAATACAGAATCTTGAACTAGCACTGAGATCTTCAAATAGAGCAAGCTGCTACCAATTTAATGCCACATCCAAGTAATACACTATGTCCATATTAACAAATGAACATGGTTCTATGTTCATCTGGATATTTTCCAATATTTTACCTTTGGAAGAAGGTTGAGATAGCAACAGATTTCTATAACCTGCCAAACCTCAAATTTCATAGGGATCCCACACCCCTCGTTCATTCCAAGTAATGAACCCAGTGACAGACAGTGAAGATGATGAATGCATAGCCCTTTGTTGATGCCTGCTTCTGCCTTTGTTCTTATTTCTAGAGGATGCTTCATATGCAACAACAGCAGCATGCATGTTTTCATTTGGCAACTGCACATTGTCAACAAAAAGTTAATGTAGCCAATAATGGACCACAAGCATGTAATCCTATACAACCACGAGTTGAAATGGGATTATTTAGTTTTAAATGCTTGCACCTTACCTTGTTAGTCAGAAAAATTAAGTTACCTAGTCTTTTTTTCCAACAACCTCCCACTGACTCTTTGTTATGTAAGTTGGCAATGGAAAGCAAACACAGCCATGATACACAGAACTGCTACTAATTTGTAATGGACTTGCATAAGTCAAGTACATAATAAGTTCATGACAATAGGACAACTCAAAACCCACCTCATTTAAAAGTCTGAAGTTCTCAATAAATGCGGACCTCTTCAGTCTGTTTCACTGTTTCCACTAGCAGTGGCAACAATGACTGGTGGATCCACATCCTCAGGATCTTGATCAATGCTGTCATTTCGATCATCTACATATGCCTGGGAACTCACCACCTGACCTCTGAGATCCTTGTGTTTTAGATTACCTGTAAATACAATAGATGGTATATTAGAAGTTGGAGAGAAAACCAGGCATTTAGGATGTGTTTGGTGCACAAGATGAGAGAGAGGATAGGATCAGATGATCTTATCCTATTCTATGTTTGATGTGAGCAAAATTAAGAGTAAGATAGGACAATTTTCACCCTATGCTATGCTTGGGGTAACATTGAGTGTAGAGTAGGATGATCCATTTATCATTGGTCAAAATTAGCTTTCCCTTGTAACGATGTATGAAACACACACTTTGGGGAAAAAACAGTAAATATAATCCAACTTACAAACCTTACTAAATGAGGATTAAACAGGATTGAGTCATCCTATCTTCAATGAGGATTAAAACAATATGTTCCTCTGGCATCATTGCCAATGTTGATTTTAACAAGGAGAAATAAGACAATTAAAGAATAGAAGAAGTCTTTATAAGCTAAAGCACATGTTAAACTGAATCTAGATGCATTTACTTATTCAGGCAAAATTCTGACCCAAGTTTGGGGAATCTAGTTCACCAAACGCAACCAGCAAAGAATTTGGAAAAGTCTCACCGGTTTTGTAGTAAATATTATAGTAAGTCAGCATATTTATTTCAAATTATGAAGGAATTATCATCTATATTCAAGTACCAAATTAAGAATTTTCCAGAATTTGGTCATGTGAACCCTTCTTAAATTTGGAATCAGGAGCTAGACCAGTAAAAATTTTATTGACATGGAAGTTTTAAACCTGAATGAGACTAGAGCAAAGGTTAATTCTTTATTGGAACCTAACAAAAGGTTCTAAAATACCTGAATCACAATAAAAAATTTAAAACATTTTCATTATGGTTAAATAAATATATCCCCCTTTTCCTTTCATCAAAAAGAACAGCGAAAATGTCAGTGAAGCCTAACAATGGCATACCCATCCAGAAAGTGCATCCACTAGATGTTGTATGGAGAAGAGCCTTGACACGAAACAAAAAGCGCTCCAGAGATCTTTTGGTAGCAGGTATTTTGCCAGTGATGGCTGTTTGCTTCAAGCCCTTCAAATAGCAAAAAGACATAAATTCAATATAATCCACTATCATTGCAAAGATCCTGACTAAACCTCAAATGGATTGGATGTGCAAGGCTCACCTTTGCTTCAGAACATAGGGTCTGAATTGTTCTTGTGGCCTTTTGAAGTTCTTTCACCTGATGTAATAAACAAGCAATAAGCCCTTTAGTTCCAAGTTCCAAACTTGGATTAAGCATGTGTGAATAAAGTTCTTGCACGTATCATACCAGTAGAATTATGACTTCATTATGCATTTGGAAGTGAACCTGCAAGAAGTCAAAAGCTGCAAAATATCGAGATGTTGGTGCTCTGAACAGACTACAATGAAAGATCATATAGCATTTCTAAGATACAGATACCTTTAAGGAAGGAATCGATAAATTTCCCACCATACTTGACAGCCATGGCATGCAGGGTGACCTGTGCCATCATCTTGACATGTCAATGAGATTGCTGCATAAAAAGCAATTGGACAAAAAAGTGCTACTGACTACTTGGGTATGTTAGCAAGAAAAGTAGGTGATGGGCAAAAGGTGCCACTTCCAATTTATGATGAGTTTAAATTTAGCTTTTACTCTCAATCAAATCCTAGTTGTCTCCAACTTTCCTAAACCTCAAGCCATAGGCTGGGTATAGGCTGTTAGCAGTAGATGAGGAAATGTACTTGGCATAATAGCACATTATAATGCACTGGAATCATTCAATAGCCAACTTACTCTGGCTGGACAAGCCTCATTTGGAGCTAAGTTATATCAAAGTGTTATAGTTTCTTCTCTTTCTCATCTTCCCTTTATTCAGACGAATGATTACATCCCAAAAATCAAGGGAAGCCATCATTCTGCTTAAAAATTCTTGCAAACTAATCTAATGAACATTTACCTTACATAACAATGTAGTCATGAAAGAGCACAAGGGCTCCACAATTTCACTAATGTATTAAATCCACTGAACTATGTCTAGAAAAAAGGAGGTACTTGACCAACTTACCCTACTGATGGAGTAGGGTCGAGGCAGCAAATATAATAAATATATATTTATCTAAGAATTGTTGGCAAAGAAAACTCCACAGTTCTATTTGATTACCTTGTCATAGGTTCTGCACATGTTAACTAGTGCAACAACCACATTCACGTTCTTTTGCATCTTGATCAAATGTATGTGAACTTTTTCGGGTTGAAAACCAGGTCGGCACTTCTCCAAGTGAACAACATCTTTAACCTACAAAGAGAGGAAATGGTAAGAATTGCAACACCTTTGACAAGTATTTTGCTACCTCATCTATGATCAATGAAAATAAGCAGCAAAAGTTAATACTTACCAATTTGTCAAGAACTGTGAGGTTCACTTCAAACTGCACATAAGGGCAGCCTCAATCAACATAATTAATGCAAAACATTAAGAGTAACAATGCTTTGAAAAGAACTTGGAAAACACAAGTTTCCCTACCAGTACATGGTACCAGGAGAGAAATGTTGCAGAACATAGAGTTGGGTAACCATAATCCTCATCTTCTGCCATTTTTGTAAAAGAAACCTGAGAAAGAATTCTTCTTTGAGTGCTACTACATATAAATGAAAATGGATTCAATTGAAAGAATTGTATGGCAAGTGACACTCAATTGTTCATTCTAACTTGTACTTAGTTTTAAAACAAATCTTATAAAGATGTATTGTATCCAAAAAAAGATTTAAATAGATTGATTGATGCAGAACAAGGGAAAGAACAAAAAAAAAAACAGACAGGATGGATGGAAAGAAGGGAGAAAGGAGGAGAAACATAGGAGCATAGGGGAGAAATTGAAGAAATAAGGGATAGAAATCAGAAACAAACTAGAGAGGAAAACAACTAGGGAGAGAGAATCCAATTTGAATGCTCAGATCTAAAATCCATAATCCAAATTGAAACACCCACTTTGTGAGTGGAGGAGAATAAAAAAAGTTAAGTGGGCAAAAGATGGGATAGTTCCTTTCCAAATGCATGTGAAAATAAAAAAAGTAAGGAAGCCAAATTCTCATTGTGGGAAGGTTGATGTAGATATCTATCCTTATTTTTAGATGTCCTTTTAATAACTTCATCGCTTTTATGTAATATTTCCAACTGAGTTAGTTTCTTTCAACTTGTGACACCACTAACCCATTAGCAAGATAAGCACTTATAGACAACACCTTAAACCTAAATATAAAATTCAAATACAATACAACCCTAAATACTCTAACAATTCTCTCAATACTAAAAATTACCATTGAACCCAAAAAAACATACTACAAAATTAACAAAACAGATGTCTACATAATATGATCCTTCAATAAGCATGACTAGATTCCGTATTGTTGTCCCCCTAGGTGGAGAAAATGCAAGCACAAGTTTTAAAGTGTTGAAGTAAAGGAAATAACCAAGAAAACTCCAGCACAGCAATATCAACAATATATTTCCAAACTTGTATCAACACTATCAATCGAGCCACAATAAGCATGATCTTGAACCCCATCATGTCTAAATCACCTGCTCTCAACTCTCAACTAGAAGGAAGAGCAATTCAAGCACCGGACAGAGGTGCTACATGGAAAAACTGCCAGATCTCCAGTGTACAAGCACAATGACTTAGTATAACTTGTCAACTTCTACAGTACACTATTAGCCTTATGCAACAATTGTTACTCAACAAATTCAAATACCTGTGGCAAAATTGTGCACGCAAGCTCATCTAGCAAATCAACAGTTGATTCAGTGTATTCCAAGTGGATCCGCAGTATCTTTTGTACCATTTCTCCCTGAAAACACCAGCAAGTTTTTTAATATATATGCATAACTACACAGTACACTAAGGTAAGAAATTGCAATGAAGAAATGTAAGACACGCAAAACATAATGTAATTAATCTCACTTTGTTCTTCCAGCCATTCTCAAGATTTTCTTCATCCCACTTATGTTTTAAAAGTTTCTGAGCAGACGATCCAAGTCTGCCATGCAAGAAAGGAAGGATCTGGCTAAACCTTGACTGTATGTTTACATCATCTCCCTCCAACTTATCAACGACATTTAAAACTGATGTAACAGCTGATTCCAGAGTGAAAAGAGCCTCTGATGCCAGAATAAAGGAGAAAGAACATGCTGCATGGAGGATACTTAGATAAAAAGAAAGGATAATTAAGAAATATAAAAGAACAATAGCAATAAAGGCAAGACTTATGCACCTGCATGGAGGATACTTTCCACAAATGAACAAGCCCCAAGATATGAATATTCTATTGTACCAGGTGAAGGACAAGGCCGTCCATCTGAAGCACCAGTATCTAATGTTTCATTGGGCTGAAAGGCTTCAAGGAGATCTGAAAGAACTGATTTATTCCTTTGTACTTCAGGAAGGTTTAGCATCTGCTCAAGGAAAAATTGTACTTAGGAAGGGTAATATAACAGTTAGTTCAAATAGGAAATTTTCTACCCAAATGATAACCCGCATTAAAACATCACTTGTCAAGTCGGAAGGTGCTGTGGACACATGTGCATACACCCGGAATTAAAGGTGAGAATAGGAGTATTCACCTTACTGAAACTATGAAGTACTTCCTTATACACCATAGTAGAAATTGAAGATTTTGATGGGACAAGGTTGATTATATCTGGGTTGTGAGCAGCAGCAGATTGAATGTTCCAGTGTTCTTGACAAGTTTCATTACCTACAGTACATTTGTTCTATGACTGCAAAAATATAGAATCATGCTCTTAGTGACAAAATGAAACTAACATGTTACCTTCTTTAAGACTATAGAATGCAATATCTAAATTTCTCTTTAGACTTGGAAAGAGTGGCCTAATTTTGCTAAGAAATTCATCCAACGTCATCCTGGTAAAAGCAGCAGAACTCAAGCTTCTTGAGGAGCATTGTTTCCCCGGGGCAGCAAAGTAATCCAACTTGCAGTGAAGATCATGAATGAGGTACAGGTATAGGGGTAACTGTACAGAAATAACAAGTTTTCCCTGTCTCACCAAATCATTTTAATATGTATAAATAAAAGGAAAGAAAGAACTATGTGGATTATTAATGTACCTCAGCCACAGGGTCAGAGCAGCAGGAGTCATGGTTCTGCATTTGAAAAGACACATTCAATGACTATTAATCATTTTTGTTATTAGTATAATATAAAACCTCATAAACAAGAAAAATACTCCTTATCATGTAACACTGCCTTTAGAAATTTTAGAAGTCCAAACCCAGCACCTTCTAGGTCAACAAGCAAGAAGCAAACATTAATTTGTGAGGGGTTTTCTTATAAAAATAAAAGGACAAATTTTCTCTAATGTTTATAGTTCTTATATAATAACAAAACTACTACATCTTTTCAATCTCTTACAATGACTTTTGTGTAAAATTTGTATTGCGTAGACTTATTAACTTCTTTTTGAAGATGGGTCATGATGGAAAATATTTTCTACAAGATGATCCAAAAAACAAAAAATATTTTTGACAATCCAAACAACAGAAAATATTAGATTTTCTAGTAAAATGTTTTACAGAAAAAAACTTGTCCTTCAACAAGTTGGTTTCAGGATACAAACAAGAGTCTTAGAGAAAATTCTATTGATTGTTAGGGAACAATCAAATTATTTTAAGAGGACATGCAACTTAAGCATAGACAGGAAATGAAGCCATGAGAAGTTCAGATGCAGTAATTCGTCTCTACTAGGTTGCAAGATCATGTAAACAATGTAAAGCAAATGAATATATAAACTCATTTAAATGCCACATTAAAACACAAAATTGAAAGAATTTGAAAGAAACCATGCAATCTCGATGAGGGTTAAACTGTGAGGAGACATACCTTTGAAAAGGTCAAAATAGAGAAGCATTCCAATAAAAGAGGCCTGAACCTAAATTTCTGTGATTCCAGAGCTTGTGCAGCTGGAGAAACTTCTATAAGCACTGATTCATTAAAGACATGGGATTGCTGATCTACTGATGCTGAGGTCCTCTCCTTTGAAGGAACTTCATTTGTCATCTCTTGGCTTGTCTCTACTCCTGCTTTCCTCAACACGTCCATCAATGTTGGCTGGCAGAGTTTTCCATCTGCACCTGTCGTTGAGCTCTTCGCAATCTTTTTATGCTTCCTCTTGTTTGGGGATGTGCATTCATGTGTCATCTTAGGCTCATTCTTCTTTTCCATACTCCCCACATGGTTTGGTTGGTTTATGAGCGTCAATCCACAATGCTCTACTTGAAGATGGAGCTGAGGTAGTACTACAGGACACATTCTGATGGAATGATTTAACAAGCTTTCCAGAAATCTGCACCAACACATTCTTACCATCAGTATGTAGGATTACAAATTCATGATATGTAACACTCCAAAAAATATACCAAACAAAGCTGAAATTCATAACAATCAATGAGGCTACCAGAAACCTCAACATAAGTACGTTTTCATAAATAGCTGTACACCAAGCTAAAATCTGAGTTGCATCTTTTAATGGGGGGAATAATCAAAATGTCATGCTTTCCATCACCTCATAATTGTTCTTACATCCCCAAATTCTATGGATAAGGAGAAGAGACCACTACCAAAAGTTTACCATTTTTTCTAGCACTCATGCAATCGAAAGCAGGCCTAATGGAGAACACCCAGCTGAAAACTTGCTTTAACCCAACCTCATCCTTTCCTCTTGTGAAGGGGCGTTGCTAAGTTGGGGAAACTAACTTTTTTTTTTTTGGCCAAATCTTCCTCGTTTTTTTTCGGTCAATCTTCCTCATTGTTTAAAGAAGCCTCATAACTTCCTTACTACATTCCATGTTACAAGTCATGCCCAACATGTCTCCTTTTTTCCCTGATGAGTTCCTATGTCTACCTTACCTCCAATGGGAATTTAATTATCCAAGGGAAATGCACATTCAAAGTGAATCTTGAAGGCATAGTTGCTCTCAGTTTATCCCCAATATTTTAATCTGATTTAAGGACAATGTACAAACTTACAAGGATTGAAGATGTGAGGACTTACACAAGGTTCCTCAATCGCTTTAACAGCTTCAACGTTATGTCCTCTTTCGTCGACTGACTTGTAAATTCAAATCTTCCGCCTACTTGTGTGCAGAAGGCATTAAGCTGTAGCAGTGGAAGACTCACAAACCATAATTGTATGATTGACAATTATGTAGCTAAATCAAAATCTCACAGTAAACTATTTACCAGTTCCCGTAGCCAGTTTACTGCATAATAAAGAGAGAGAGAAATAATCTGTCTCTGCTTTCCTGTCAGAGACAGCCATTCAGCTTCTGAGTAGTACTGAAATTGCAGAAACCAAATCCGTGTCAGCAAAGTGGTCCCATCAAACATATGGACAATAAAACCAAAATAGAAAGCTAAGACAGATCAAACAAAACTGTATGTAATGTAAGATATAGCACAAAATACTCCAAGGTTTTACCTTCTTTTTTTCATTGAAAACCTTTTCAGTGCATTTCTGTATATTTTGATATATTTAGCTAAGTGTTGCAAGGCATATGCAATCAGCAACCTTAATTGTCCCTAACTTTTAAATTTTTAAGTATTCAACAATTGAGGTAAAATCATTAAAACAAGTTCTTGATGCAAATGGAGGGGATATATATGAAAAAAGGAAGAAAGAAAAGACTTTGTGGAAGGCAAGGTATGCAAGCTTATAAGAACTACAATGTTTAGAGGTATTAGACCTGTCACCTATCTTTTTAATTTTCCAGGATGTCATGAAAAAAATATAGCTAAATTAAATATAAATCCAGAATTTTGGGAAATTAGAACCTCTGTTTTCAAAACAAAAGGCAGAGATATGAAACATAGATACTTCAAGACCTATACCACAGTAGGTGCTCTGAAAAACGGTCTGTGTTAGCGGGATTCGGTGCATCAAAAATTGCAAATAGTTGCACATGAGCTTATCCATCAAGTTACAAGATAAATTTGACTTTTGACTGAAAACACATGCAGGAGGATAATACCTCATAATATAAAATAGTCCAAAGGAAAAATGGGTGCTCCTCAAGGTCAAACTAAATAATTAGGAAAGGGACAAGCAAAAAAGGTTTAAGAAATTAAAAATAACAGCTCATAACATTTTGCACTGAGATAAAGCCTTTTGACAATCTTTACCAACTAATACAAACTTCTCTTACACCACAAGCTCCAATCATGCTTGACATTGCTCCTGGACAACATTTAAAGCTACACAACAAATTTAAGCTTCATCTGTTTTAATAGATATTAAACTTTTTTTCTTGAAGACTTTACTCCACATAAGTATGTTTATATTTTAGAGGAGAGCAAGCATAAGCTTTCAAACAGTCATCAAGTAAAGAAGCCACTAATGTCAGTCTGGAATAAAGCAAGGTCAGGTGAGCAATGTGTCACTTTTCCACATTTAAGAGGTTAGCAATTAAGATCCCTAGTCACCCAACTTATACAATCCTTCACTTTCCTCCATCATTCTCAGTTGTGATGACTATATCTTGCTTTGCTGGCGCAGTTATCAGATTCGCACCAGCCTGGTGGTCAGACTGACCGACCCACATTGACCCCCCAGGTTTTTATGGACCCAAATGAGTAGAACATGTATTTATCAAATTTATTTTTAAATCATAACTAACTAAACCATTGCTATTTTTATTATTCAAAACATGTTTTTATTGCAAAATATTTATCACTTTAAACTATTCAAAATATTTTTATTATTTATATATTATCTATGATTTTAGAGTAATATTATATAACATCTAAAAGTGTTTTTATTAACCCATCATTGTCCCGAATGACCTAATGGCCACTGAACCATTGACCTGATGATCCAAAGCCATGAATGGGTCATTTTCTGTTCTGGCTCTGATATGTGATAATTATGTTTGCTGGTTTTACATGCTAAGCATAGCAAGTGAAGGAGAAATGAGAAGAAAACTATTGTCCCTTCAAGAAAAACAATGTTTGGAAAACTTCATGAATAAATCACAACACTTTGCATTAGTTTTAAATTTTCCGATATTTGGCAAACTTCAAGAATAAATCACAACTGTCTGAAGAAGTTTAAAGTGTTAAAGGATCTGAACTCAAACAGGGCCAAATGTGAAGTGTAAATTTGCACTGAGATAATCATCTTAAATGCAAAAGCATCATGAAACTCTGACACATAATGGTATAAAAAATATGATCTTAACATGAGTGTTTCACTTAATCTCACCTTAGGTGAGGGAAGGAGCAAAGGACAGCCAAGTAATGCATCAATTCCACCAAGAGATCCATGATTTGTCAACCTTTCAACCTGACAATTAATAGCAATTTTAATAAAATCCTTGCCTCTATAATACTCCTGATGCCTAAAGCAGCATGGACTTACAGCTGATAGTAAATGAAAGTTAGCAGGAAGAAATTGCAAACAAGCAGACCTGCAAGTGAAGATTCCAAGTTTACCATACACTATCTCTAAGAAAGATGAAAACAGACATTTATATTCAAGGGAAAGCATAACAGAACATTACTGCGAAGAAGAAGCTAATGGCAGAATGTTCAGACAAATAGGAGATATTTCACCATCCAAGTTCATCCATAGCTCCCCTACAAAAGTAGAAGGTAGAAAGCATAATCTATAGTCTGAAATAATTTTACCTACAACTTCATGAAAGCACAGACAGTATTCTTAATCCTACCTTCTAAACCACAATATGAATTCCTGCTAGGCAATTGCCCACCATCAAGATCAGACAGGAAAATAGATTCAAATTCTCCTACATGCTTGCCAATCCTGCAAAACAAAAGCAACTTTGTTGCATGCAATACTTAAGTAATTTTATTACGTTCCTAAATGCTTACAAATTACAAGCTAAATAACAGCAATAACAGATTGCTGAAGTTGTCTCACCAGTCCATGATGACAGGGTGAAGAGTTCTACTTTCCAAAATTTCAGTCAGTTCATCGTAAAAGAAGATCAATGATAAGCACAACTGTTTGCAAGATTCCAGGGATGTTTCAAGGAGCTCCAAAGCCTCCTCAGTATTTGATTTCTGTTTGCTCAAAATAATAAATAAGTGATCTCACAGTGGTGAATGAACAGGAAAAATAAATTCAAACATACTAAGCTACTCAACAGGGAAAGAGAATGATCAGAACCTTCCCATACAAGATGACATTTGCCTGAAAAAGGATAAAAGTTTGCAATCAATGCTTACAAGTATATGACAAACAATTAAAAGAAAAAAAAAAACATGGGTAAGAACCAGGCATCAACCAGTATAATAGTTCCAGCACTGGATGCAATGTGCAAAAGGTAGATGAACTCTTAATTCCACTTTCTCCCTAATAGAGAGCGGTACTTTACACTCATCAACACTCCAACTCTTGTGCATACCCAACCATTCTTGAACCCGAGATCCATCCAGCCAGTTTAAACTGTCTTATTCTCTAGGAGGCCTTAGTGCAATTATTTTCTAATAGCTTCCTAGAGGAGCTATTGAGTCCCATTGATAAAGTGGTCGTAGATCAGATAGGGGCTTTGTCCATAATACTTTATCCAGAGACCACAACTTCATCCATATCTCAGCTTTTATTATGGTTTTAAACATTGGAAGTCATGGGTTTCAATTGTTTCAAGCCAGCTACAACTTCCAATCCCTCTACTGCTGATGCATTACTGTGACAGGTTAACTTTCTGCTGCTATTATTTGCTCAGGCAAGGTGTACGGTCTCAGGTCTCAGGTATATTTCTCAGACCTATGAGTGCTTGATTTTAGATCTTCTATGTGATTCTAACTTCTGTGTTATCAGCCAGTACTCAGGGTGTCCTGTTACTTAGATGTTTTAAGCCTGCTTAAAGTTCCTTGTAATTGATGAAAAAGCACCGTTCGTCCCCACTGCTTCTGGAATTACTAGCACTGCTGACAGTGGAACTACCAGTTTACATCACATTCTCGCCATATATGTGGTCAAATGAAGCCAATTGCCCCAAGCTCTAACGTAGACTTTCTGATCACCAGTTTTAATGCCAGTAATGCCTCAGTCAAAGCAATTATTCAAAATATCAACCTCCTGTAAAGAAATTTTGGCTGCAGTTTTTTTTTTTTTTTTTGGGTAACAGTTGAGACAAAAAATTAAAAGGAAGATTTCACAATTTTCAGCAGCTTCCTGCCTTTTTTTTTTTTTTTTATTGCTTCTCCAGAGTCTTCAGGAATTAATAATAAATTTATCTAGTTTTCACCAATAGACATAAAAATGACAGAAACAACAGCAATTTGCCATCAAGATCACCCATATGTCACATGCAGTATGTACATAGTTAAATCTAGTAGTAAAGTGCAACTTTCCAAGTAAGATCAACCACAAAATAACAATATGATCACCAAGGGTCACAGATTGTGAATTACAATGATAACGGGTCCCACCTGAAAAGGTGATGATAATGTGACATTACTTGCATCCCCAAGACATGAAACAATTTTCAAGATTCCAATGAGGCCCATCTTTTTGTACTTCAGATCCGGATGGCTGACCTGCCCAATTGCAGGGTGATGCTAGTCAAAATAACTTCCTGTTACTAAGATCCTCCAATCAAGTCTACAGTACAGAAAATCGAAAGATACCATCTAAAAATAGCACACAAAAGTCAATGTTTCAAGCACTGTCTATTACAAAGAGACATGTTAGCCCAAGATACCTGCTTTCGAACAATTATCACGAGTTCATTCGCAATGGAAGAGCCAAAACAGTCAGAACTAGAGCGAGCTAGCAGTGCCATATGGCTGAAGACCTCGTAAACCTGTATTGTGTGAATGCTAGTGAAACTCACATACAACTCTGGTCTTGAAAAGCTTAGAAGAGCAGAAATATAACAAGCAACAATAAACCTTATGAAGATTTTCAACAGTCAGTCCCTCCAAGTAGTCCAAGATTCCTGAAAAGTACATTGAACAGACCAAGAGAACAATAGCAACAAACAAGAAAGAAAAATCTGCATGCAAGAGTTTACATACCATTTATATGAGAAGAAAGTGGAATTAATTCCTGTGCATGTTTTGTAGCCAGTGAAGCCATAATCTGCAAAGCAGAACTTACTTCAGACTTGACACCAGAGCCCACATGAGCGACTAGTGCACCAAGAACCTGCATAAAGCCAAATGAAAATATCATGGAGCAAATGCATTTAGTCATCAGATAGAGAATAAATATTGATGCTTACTTCCTGTCTTGAATAAGTATCAGCAAACTCTTCAAAAAGAAGAGTATACATGTAAATGCCAAAATCCCTTGCCTTTTGTTCTTTGCACGCCAATAGGTACTCAGATAAAGAAAGCAAGGACGGGAAATATTCCTAGAAGTAAAAAAAAAAACTCAAAATGAGTTTCTGAAATATATTCAGCAAAGTTGAAATGATCCTCATGGCAAACCATAGCAACAGATACCTTCGCCAGTTCCTTGTTCCCATAAATGCACTGATCAAGCATAACTTCCTGAATGCAACCTTCAATAACTTTCTTCTTAAATACCTTCTCAATGCTTTTTTGCATGGACTCACCATTTGCGTACAATAGCACAAGCAACCATATGTCTATAATTTTGTGATCTCGAGGTTTCTCAAGGCCATTCAATTCCTTCAAAATCTCCTGACAGAGTATCTATTGATAGTGGTAGATATAGAAGAGTGAATTAATTAGAACATGTATTGTCAAATAAGGAGGATAAATGACTTACGCTCTTAAATTGAAGACTAGATCTCAAGGCATCTAGAATAGATGCCCCTGTGTTGTCAACAAGTAACTTCCCTTTGAGTTTATTTTTTTGCAATGTGTGAGTATTTGGCGCCGTGAGAAACTTTAAATGCTCACGTATTTGTGAGATTATTCTTCGAACATTTACTTGTGTGGCAGAGAGCAGTAAAAATCGAAGCAGACACGGCATTTGCTCCGCATCAATTGTTCTAATGCATGATAGTGCAATGGTTATGACCTTCAATGTGAAGAAAAAAATAAAAATTAGATATCAATATAAAAAAGCAGCTTAGCACCTTAACATTTTGATTGGTTGCTGAAAATATCATGGAATGATGAAAAGAAGAAGACCATAGTCAAATCTCTCCGGTCTTGGAAGGAAAAGCCAGCTCCAAAAGCAAAATTATATATTTGTTAAGAGAATATTCAGTTGTGCTCATGCCCCTAATGATGTTGGAATCAATAAATAGAAATACAAAAAAAAAAAAAGGAAAGCCAACCGACAATTGACGAAAATACTGGGAGGACAAATAAACTGCATTAAAGGCAAGGAAAGCTGGTTCCAATACCCAAATTATAATTTGGGACTCCTATGGTGATCTAGGTTTAATATTGTGTGGCTGGTTCATTTTTTGAGTTTTCTCAATTTTATTGGGTCAACAATATTCCTGAATAATTCAAGCCTTCCTATAAATGAGTGTATTGGTGTTTCATGGGCCTTGCATCCGTGTAGCAATATTATTTGATCCTTATGCGTGGTCAACCCGTTTTGCATTTGTCTTATATGCTTGAGGCCCAAAGTTGATCTATTTATATTCTGATCTACTCTTCTTACTTCAGCTGCTCAGCAGACATAATAAAAAGGTTTCTTTGTCAAATACTGAAGTGAATTCTTGTGAAGTTGGGCACCTTTTCACCTAGCTCTGAGAGCTTTCAGAACATAAGATCAATTTCTCTATGTTTTAATCCCTCCTCCTCCTCCTCCTCCACCTTAGAAACCATAATTATCAAATCCAACATCTTTCGTCCTAATTTTCCTTAGTTCAACTTAAATGCTAAATCAATGAAAGCTACAATTTGCAGAACATAATTACCTCACTCTTGGCAACCAAACAGCCTCAAACCAAGTTTCTAAGCTATTTGCAACTGAAAAAAAAAAAAAAAAACCCTGAATTCTAACTTTTGATACTAACTCCCAATCCTGTATTTCTACTTCAGGTATAGTTTTGAACCTGAAATCCTGAATCGCTGTTTAATTTGTACTGCATTCAATAGCTGTATTATTGTAGGAAAAGAAGGAAAAGTACTTTATTTCAGGTTTATCATTATTTTGAATGTTGAAGAGCAGAAAGTGTCAATGCATTAAGCTTGCTATAACTATTTCGCTGGTTTGTTACAAGTAAACACCTTTACATCTTAGAAATGTTAACAACATTCAAACAAAGGATTCAATGTAAACCATAGAGAGCACAAATTAAAGAGAAAAGGATAGACCTGTTCTTGTAACTGATCATCCAAATTGAAGTTTGAAAATGAGTCAAGCACAGGAACAATTATGGATGGGTCCTCATAAAGCATTTGTTCAAGGGAATCAATCACAGTCTTGTTATTTTGATCACCAACGATCTCCGGCAATGATCCAATTATCTCCTTTTTCAAGTGTAATGGGCAAATGGAAAGGACTTGCATTAACTTATCAGTAAAGGAACTAGGATCAACAACAAAATCAAGCCACCGAAGATGATTGATGATAAGCCTAGCAACATCATCTTCGAGGGACAATAATGTTTGTGAATCACCAGAAACAATGTCAAAATATTCTGGAAGTTTCTCAAGCAGCATAATCTGAAGGTCAAATTGGATTGGTGCCACCAGCAAGAGATGTCGGACTAAACTCTCACTTCTAGTGGGAGCAAAACTACATCCATCGGATGAAATGAGAACCCTGAAAGCATTTAATTTCCAGTAATAATATGAGACATTTGCTCATCAATACCAACAGAGTCAATCATGCGAAAACCTTAAAACATCTTCCAGTAGAAGCTCAGTCTTTCGATGACAAAACAAAAGGAGAAGAACAGCTTAATTGCTTAGCCTAAAAAACTTCTACCAAGTACTCAGGTCTATTCATCAGCACAAAGAAAATACTAGTGTAGTTCGGTTGTTACTTTTACATATTTATCTTTTATTTCCAAAAGCAAAATGCAAAATTCTTGTAGAAGAAGTTAAAAAGCTAGGTTCACATATTTTAAAGCAAAAAACAAGATAAAATGTGCATAAAAATTGGGGTAAATGAAAAAATATATATTTCGAAATAGAAAAAGAGTAAACAGACCTGCGAAGATTGGAGGGAGATTGAATATAAGAAGAGAAACCGGAGAGGAAAAGGGAGCGATCCTCAGAAGAAGAAGAAAAAAGGCCGGAGAGGTAGCGGCGGAGCTTGTAGGGATCGGCGGGAAGGGAGGGTGCGCCCAAGGGGTTTATCAAAGTACAACCACCCTCAGCTAAGATTGAAACCATCTTTTCAACTGCATCAACTGCAACGCCGTCGTTTGGAGATTTGGGGATTTTGGCGGGAGGAAAAGGAGGGACAAAAGTGGAGGAGGGCCTCTTCCGAGACTGATTTTGGTTGTGGAGTAATACCATTTTTAGCCTCGTTTCAGAATTCACGTTCTATCGGCGTCGTTTCGGAGGCGAAGGCCGTGTGTTGCGATTGGTAAAGTGCTTTTCTCCTGTTGCTTCTTGGAGGAGAACGATGGGGAGGTCATGAAATGAAAGAAAAGGCGCCAAATATCGAGATAAGGGAACCGCAATTTCTTTTTTTTAATTTTTAAATTTTTTGCTTGGATGCTGCTCGGGTCAAAAGACGGATCACCCGGGCCTTCTATTTTTTTGGGCAAGAAGATAAGACCTACCCTTCTTTATTATTTACTATTAGTAAGTATTTTTATTTTTTTAAGTAAGTTATTTGATCTTACATTTTTTTCATAAATATATTATTATTTAAATTAAATCAATGAAAATTTGTGAAGTGAAAGATAAATAGAGGAGATAAAAGTGTAAAATCAAGACATAATGTTTAAATAAGTTCTTAAATTATTAAAAAAATTTTAAATTAGTTATTATATTATCATTAAGTTCAATTAAATCTCTATATTTTTATTTTAAATCAAATAAATTTTTATGATTAATTATTTTATATCCACATGATACTAACATAACGTTGATATAAAAGATGAAAAAATCACATGGTTATATTATCATGTTAAACAAATATGCCATATTATCATTAATTATAATGTGCCAACATACAACATTGTTATCAATTATGATACATTAGCATTATACAGCATAAAATGACAAATGATATTTTGATTAAGACAATCTTTAGTAATAAAGACTTATTTGACTCAAAATAAAAATATAATAGACTTATTTGACTCAAACTAATGTATAAAAGTTTAATTGAATGTAATAAAAATATAAAGACTTATTTGAATTTTACTAAATAATTTAAGAGTTTGTTTGGATATTATGCCTAATGTAAATAAGCTTTTTCTTTTTTACGTGTCTCAAGATATATAAAGAGAAAATAGCGATCAACCCATATTGTATACTCTATATATTTTATGGATTTATATTTGATACACTAACAATGAATTATTTCTATACATTATTAATTCACCAAATGTTAATACCTCCTAAAACTTGAAATCTTTAAAGACTTAAAATTAAACATTAGATTATGATGATGGAGTTGGAGAGAGAGAACAAGAAAAGAACTTGATGAGGGAGTTGGAGAGAGTAACAAAGAAATTTTTAAGCTAATTTTTAATATATAGTTTCACGTATCTAATATTTTTAATTTTATTAATGAAATGACAACATTCATAATTGATCAGATTTGAACCTAAAAACTATGTTTAATCCTGTCATATAATTATGTCTAGTGTATGATACCTCTTTTCAAGCGCTAAAGGAGAATAGAAAGGACTTGCATTAACTTCTCGCTGAAGGACTAGGATCATTGATCATCCTTGCAACATTGACTTAATTAGGAATCTTAATAAAATCTATTTGACTTAGAAAAATAAATAAAAACACAAGGAAAAGAATCGACTAATTGATTAGCCCTAAAATATAACTAGAAGGAACTAGTTCTCTATTTGGCTTCACCCTTTAACTAATTTGCATCCAGAGGCGAAAGGCAAACATCGTGTCACATATGTATGAATTGGAGACAGGAAAATTAAGAGCCTAGGTTAATCCCTGCTCGTCCTTGACAACCTAAAAGTTAATACCGAAAGCCAAAAACCTTCCTCCTAATTTCCCTTAATTGCACTTTAATATGCTAAATCCCTAAAAGCTATAGTCATTGTCCAGCACCTAATATAATATCAAAAAAAAAAAAATTCCTTCATAACTTTTACACTATTATTTAAATAACTTTTTTTAACAAATTGTAATCGTTATTAATCCAACATAAAAAGCAGGCAACCATCAAGTCCGAAGGAGAGATACACTTTCACGATTATAGTAACAATTTTTAACTATTACACCCTTTTATAACTTTCTTCTGCATAGGTTTACGTAGGGGTAGATTTAGAAATTTTTTTGAGTGATGTCATTAGGATGATATTCAGAAAATTTTTTCTTCAATATAAGATCTACTGAAAAAATACTTATATCAAATTCAACACAATTTTGCTTAGAAGAATATTTTTTAGTATAATCATTAGTAGAATGTTTTTATTGTCAAAGATTTGAGTCTTGTGAGACAATTTTTTTAAAAAATATCTTTTCATGACTTATTTATCTTAAATTATAAAACCTTTTAAAAATTAGTACTCGTTAGCATAAATTAAAATATTAAAATTAAATAAAATATGACCTTACATAGTAAATTATTAAGTTCAGTAACTAACAATGTGACAATTTTTTATTCATTAATCAAAACTAAATCTAAGCATCTACGAACCACATAAAGTTAAATACAAAATTCAAATAATTAAATAATATATCTACAAAATAAATTCAAAAAAGGAAAAGACTCATAATTTCAAAATATTATTTGACATGCAATACTATTTTCCATTAGTTAGATTATTATTATAAACCCAAATTATCAAATTAATCAAAAAAATATTTAGACATAAAGTATTTAAAAACTTAATTTTGGTTGAAAATTACTTACAATTTAAGTCTATATGAATTGTTTTGAGAGTAAAAAACACAACTAAGACTAAAAAAGGGAAAGACTTAAATTTTTAGACAAAGAGAGTAGTTTAAGTTTTGACTTTTTTAATAGAATCTTAAATTATAAAAGGAATTTTTTTTTGTGTTTCCTTATAGTATTTAAATATTAATACATAAATTACCTTTTAATAAACCACTTTTACTTAGAGTATTTGACCCCACTCCTTATAAAATTGTAAAAAAAAAATAATAATAGGTTCATTAGTATATTAACTACCCTAAACCTTAAATAAATAATATAAAAATTAAAACATTTTAGGAAGTGAGTAGTGTCATGTGACACCATTCCTTCCAACGTGAGTCCGCCTATGGGTTTAAGCCAACCATCCTTTTCATAAATTCTGATTATATCTCATTGAGTTTTTATATTAGCCTAAATTTTGAATTTTATTCGATTACATTTTACATTAATTTTTCCATTTACCTTTACTTGACTCTCTTTATTTTTTCAAATTCTTTATGATATTTAATTTTATAAAAATATTTGATCAACTACAATTGATTTCTTGAACATATAGAACTTTTCAAAGTTTTATTTAATACTTACATGAACTTTAGATTTGGGTGATCTTTTATATTTGTGACATTATTTCAATCTTTGTCTTTGATGTTTGTGTGTAGATATGTTTTTTTTTATCTTTGGTGAAAGTTATAATTATGTATCATTTTGTAACTTTTAATAAAACTTCATTTTTGAAAAAAAAAATGATGATTTTGAAAGTGATAATCTAATATAACACCAAATGTAATAATTTAAGATCATTAGCGATTTTATCATCATGATACATGATGGTGATCAAGTGTTAAATCACTTTATATGTGATATAGAAAAATTTATATTTATTGACTTACATACAAGACAAAACATTCTCTTTTTCTCTCTAATTTGTCTCTAATCACAATTTCATGAAGTTATAAAGCAACCTCATAATCAGGTAGGAAAATAATATTGAAATAGATATTGCATCTCTAAGTCAATTAAAAGTATTTATAAATTATCCAAAAGAAAATAAAAACTTTTTATAAATATATATTTTAAAACAAAAGAGAAATAGTGTAGAAAATATTCAAGATTTAAACAAAGAATTAAATTACTTGATGATAAAATAAAAAACTACATAGAGGCTATTTACAATAGCCAATTAGACCTGAACATACTTAGTGTGTGAGTAAAGTAACTAGCAAATAAAGAAGTATTTTAACCCTAAACTTCCTTGAGGTACAAGAAAAGTAAACAGAAAATAGGGAAATGTTCTGCCTGAGATATTTCTAAAACTAATAATTACAATTTATGCTGACACTCTCCCTCAAGTAAGAGCATAGGTATCAATCATACCCAACTTGTCGATTATACCAAGGAACACCTTCTCTAAAACTGCTTTCTTGAGAATATTAGTCAACTAACTTTCAAATCGAACAAATGAAAATTGTATAATTTTTTTGTTGAAGTTCTCCTTGATGAAATGTCGATCAACTTCAACCTGTTTGGTGCGGTCATGTTGTACAAGATTTTGTGCAATTTCAATGGTTACCTTATTATCACAATAAAGATTCATAGGTTTTGCATATTCATTTCTTAACTTTTTGATAACACTCTTAATCCACAATAATTCCCATACTCCATGAGCCATATCTCAAAATTCAACTTCTGCACTTAATCTTGCTACAACATTCTACCTTTTACTATTTCAAGAGACAATATTACCTTCAACGAAAGTAAAATAACCATATGTGGATCATCTGACTGTTTATCACCTGCTAATCAAAATTCATAAATTCTTCAATGTCAAAGATACCAATTTTTGAGAACAACAAACCTTTGCGCAGAGGACTCTTCAAGTATCTTAAGATTTAATATATAGCATTTATATGTTCTTTACTTGGTGCATGCATAAACTGACTTACAACACTTATAGCATAAGCTATATTCGATCTTGTGTATAATAAATAAATTAATCTCCCAACCAACTATTGATAGTGACCCTCGTATGTTGGCACTTGATTTGGAAAAATTCCAAGCTTATGATTCATCTTTATAGGCGTGTCTATTAGTTTGCAAGCAAGCATTCCAGTTTCGGTTAAGAGATTTGACACATATTCTTATTGCAGAAGGAAAATCCCCCGTTTCAATCTTGCAACCTCAATCCCTATGAAATATTTAAGTTGTGTTAGCGTAGAAGTCTCAATATGCAATATATCAAGAGAGTGGTGATTTGATATATTAAATTTTTTTTTGAAAATCTAAGTGTAAAAGTTAAAACTTTTTCACCCAAAATATATCCTAACATCAAAAATACATTTCCTACAATCACTAAATATAAAAATAATGAGTCAAGATAAAATATTTTTTTAGAAATAAATGCTAGCTATGAAGGATAAAGAAAAATATTTTTCTAAGAGAAAAACAATCAATCAATATAAATCTATTTTCCTAAGGCAAGTATGAATAATAAATAGCAATGCGAAAACTAAAAAGAAACTTAAGTAATTTATAATGGTTCAGGTTTTTATGCCTACTTTCACTCCCTTGGTAATCAAGGAATTTCAATCCATTATCAAGGATTTTTACCTTTTAACAAAAAACAATAACCTTTACACAATCCACAACAAGATTCTTGTTTTTGTTAGCATAAGCCTCACAAGCCAATCTATGTTTGTATGGGAATTGCAATTTTAAGATATTCATAATAAAATTGAGATAGTTCTTTATCTATAAGTTTATAATTTAATTACTTTTTGTACTTATGTAAATAAAGCCCATGGAACTATATATGCTTTGTAAATGAATTATATTAGGATACAATTATGATATCCTTATGCATCAAAGCATTGTTCTTAAAAGTTTCTTATCATTGTATTATTGAGACAAGGCATCAATAATACTCAAAGATCAGCACATGTTATGTTCATTACTTGTGAAGTAAGTAATCGCTCTCATAGATTGAAGTATAGAGATACTTAAAACTAGCATGTGGGTGCTTGCCATGGGAAAGTGAGTTCACTAAACATGACCTGCCATGAGAAGTGCATTTGGTACCTCACTCAATTGTTTATGCAATACTTTTCATATATCGGTTGTGTAAATACGCCCTAGACTTGAGACAAAAAGTTGTCTTGTATGTAAAACACTATGCGTTGATTTTATCCTTATGGGTGTTTAACCAAGATTGCCAAAATAGGATGTTTTTAGATATAATATGAAGCATATGAAGGCAAATGAGTGGTCAAGATAGGAATCATCACCCCAAGTGATTCAATAGGAAGCATATGAAGGAAAATGAGTGGTCAAGATAGGAATCATCACCCCAAGTGATTTAAGGGGAAACATCTCATTAGTTCTTGATTAACATTAACTTAATCAAATCCTTAGCCAAAGTGATTAGGAGATTATGAAATGAGTTTCATAAGTCTCTATAAAGCTAATGATCTAAAGTTAGAAACAAATATGGAAGTCAATAAAAGTAAGCACTGCACTAAACTCTTATCATCTCTGGGATATATGATGAGGGAATGAATTACATTGAAAAATTGTACACCAAAAGGTCGTCAAGGAATCCTTTGACTCTCCTAACAATTGGATGGTTGTGATGTATTGTTAAATACCAATCATGGTTTATGGAATTGAATTAGTTAATTTAAAATTGAATATGATTCATTTAAATTAATCAATTAATAATATTATAATTCAATTTCATTGTCAACATGTTATGAACCTAATAGGCCGCACATAAAGGTTGTAATCTGGATTAAATTGAGAATGTGATGATTTAAGTTAGACTTAAATCAAATTCTAGGTTTTAATTACTAAAGACATAATTGAAAGAGTTTAATTAGACACTGGTTAAGGCATTGGTTAAGGCACTGGTTAAATATTATAATTGTTATAATATTAAGAACTTATTTTGCAAATTTTAATAAGTTAAACGTAGATATAAATATCACTTTATAGTCACTCTTTTCTAAGGCAACAAAAAAAAAAAAACAACTAATAGTTTTTTCTCTTGAGTGCCGCCACTCTTGAGAAGGTTTTTTTGAAAAACTTTTCCATTAATTCTTAGTTGTAAATCAAAGAAGAAAAAATGGATAACTCATTGTCTACTTGCTAGCACAAGCTCATGGCATAAAGTTTTTTCCTTATGAAAGATCCATTGCAATCGTGTGTGCAACATCAGAGGCAAAATGTTTGAGTAGCGGGGATTTTTTCACACAAGAAGGTGTTTACGTTTTTTAGCACCAAAACGAATCCATTTGATTATGATATTATTTGGAAAGGTAAAAACCTTTTTCTAATTTTCTATGGTGTTTAACTTTGCATTAAACAACCAACGTGATTCAAAGGTAAGAGGCATGGTTTTTATTTTATTTCAATTTTTGTTATTTTACCGTGTTGATGCTATAATCATGTCGTTCCTAGTAGTTTTTTCATGAGATCAAGCGATAACCTTTACAATCCACAAAGAGATTCTTGCTTTTTACAGGATTAGGTGGTAACCCACACAATCCACAAAGGCTTCTTACTCTTTGATAGGAAACAATAACCTTTACAAAATAGCTTTTCAAATTTAGGATAGAACCTTTATAATGAAGTAAAAATTTCATCAAGAAAATACCTCTACAAATGTTGGGTGCTGAAACTTTAAACTTGTTTGTAATGATAGAAGAAATTTCAGCTTGATTGAAGTAAAGATTCAACTTTGAAAGCTTGATGGAAGACTAAAAATATGCAAGAGAGTGAATATGAGCTTATAGGTAGTCTTTCTAGGGTTAAAGCTTTGGTTTAGGTTTTCTTTTCTTCAAAATGGCTTAAATGCATCTATTTATAGCTAGGGCATGTTTTGGAGTCGTTAGATACAAGTTTGAATCAAATTTGAAGCTTAAAGGTTGACTATAACATTCCTAAGGTTGACTATATTCTTTAAATTTCTTAATTAGGGCTTCCATAGTCGACTATAATCTTCTTCTAGTCGATCCACTTCTAAAAGGCGTGTGTTTTTCAAATTTGGCCTTTATAGTCAACTTTGCCTCTCTTACAATGGATTATGGTTTCTTAAAATTGACTTCCTCTAGCCTTTATTTGTCAAGGTCGACTATAGCTTCTCTATAGTCGACTATGCTTGTTCATCAACTTGATTTTCTTGATCTTTTTGGAACATGGTCGACTATGCTTCCTCTATAGTCGATTATGACTATTTTAAACTTGATTTTCATGATCTTTCTAGAACAATGTTTCCTTTCTAATTGACTTGGGCTTTATGATATTCAAGTTTTGCACTTTTTCAACCTTCAGATTGACTTGAACTTCTCTAGGATGGACTTTTGGCTTGTGTCTTGAAGTTTCCTTAACTTGTTAGTGCTTTTCTCTAGCTACTTCTTTTTGCCTTGTACTTATATTCAAACAACATTACAAGGCATATTTGCTCTTGCATTCTTAGCTAACTATGAATTGTTTGAAAGCTTATATGATGTTTTTTAATAATGTATGGTTTTCCAAACAAGCATGAAACTTTAGGGGATTAAAAAGGTAATTGAGACAATTTCAAATGCTTGACATTATGTTCAGAAGAGTATGTGAATTTTGTCAAATCAAAACATGTTGTAACTCAAGGCTAACAATTTCTCATTTTTTGATATGACAAAACCATGAGCATGTTTCATTTGAAATTTCTTGAAACCTCTCTTAACTTAATTAGTCTAAATGCCTTTGAAAACATTTAAATATAAATGAAAAGGATAAAAGAATTGAGTATGAACTTTAAATAGATTCTCCCTTTTAATATATGCACGAAGTTTAAAAAATGTTTTCGAAGTGGGAGCGTTACTTAAACTTAAGGCAAAATAGTTAGTGATAATCAACAAGTATAAATTAGCATTAAGTTTAGTAATGATCTCTAACAATCAAATCAAAACATTGAGATATATCTTCAAGCAAATATTCAATCAATAGATCAAGAAATATATCTAATCATCATGAGATGCGAGTATTAAATCAAGATATATTCCGAATCAATATATATTCAAGCAAAGCATAGGAAAATATACTCATTTAGCATATTCAAAGATCATAAGATATTTCTTCTCAAGATATCAAGTAAAGTATGAAGAAATATATTCAACCATTGCAATTAAGGCACATATAGATATTCTCAACCAATATATACTTCCACGTAAGGTATTCAATCAAGGCATTATGGAATATATCATAAATTGATCAACCAAAGATGCTACATATAGATATACTTTTATAAGCAAAATGTGGACATTTTATCTTTTAAGTCCAAGCTGAATATGTATAGTCAAATATAAGGCATTTATAAGTCTACATATAATGTGAACATGATTTATTGATATGTGTGGCACTTTATAAGCTACTATGTTCACATATTCATTTAACTAGATTTTCAAGAAATCATGCAAATATTTTTACAAATTTATATATAAACAATTATAATATGAAGTATAGCAATCATTATTCAAGCATAAATGTAATATGGTGTTTAAGAAGCATTACCAAAAGCGATGAACATTACTTGTTGAGATTTTACCAAGATCATTTTTGAACATTTCAAGTGCTCAAGAACCATAGGATAATGTCAAAGGTCATTTCCCCTTTAAGTATTCACTAGATCAATTTTAACAAGGAGAAGGGATTTAATGATTAACATACTAATATATAATCTTATCTTCTCTTAGATGGATCATGAGACAAATATGAGGTTAAAGTATAAGCATAAGATAGATAAGAAGTATAGTGGATTTTCAACATGTTAATTAAATGCTCAAACATTCATGGAACTAGAAAAATATGAATATTTAAATAAATATTCAATATATGCTTTAAACATTCATAATTTCAAGAACTATATACATATTCGTTCCAATGAATATTTAAGATATCATTTTTGCATTAAGCATCTTTTTAATTTTCATCATGCATTGTCCAAGTATTATCAATCAAGCATTTTAAAGAAATTCTCTCAATTATATAAGAATGACAATTTATAAGAAAATTATCCCAACAAAAGCATATCATCATGAGAATATCATCATTTAGCCATTTTTGGTTACCTCTATTTCACAATATTTTCAAGCAAATATTTCACTAAAATTCTCCTAATTGTGTATAAATTATCAAATTAAAGATAAGTTCTCTTATCAAAGTAAGATCATTATCAATGAACCATTGCCAAGATATTTTGCACTTGTTGTAATCGTATAAAAGAGTAGTATGATCAAGTAGAAATAAGCATGATTACATATAATAACATGGCTCTCTTCATTAATTATGACTTCAATAATTGTCATAAAAATGCAAGTAAGGTTTCAATTTTTTTTAAAAAAATATGACTATGCATTTGTTAAAAACATGCAAGCATTGAATTTCATTCATGTATATTATTTCTTAATGATGCATGATGATACCAAGTGTCATAAAATATTAGAAATAAAGCACATAACTCATGAACATATCAAGTATAGACATCTAAGCATCAATGAATACCAATTGTGAAGATAAACACTCATCCACCATTCATTATGTATTTGTTGCTAACTTAAGTTATAGGCCATTTTTCATCTTAAATCAAGTCATTCATGGTAACCTATAAACTAAGATTAGATGTACACAAGTCTCCAAATCATGTAATCATTTAAGCTCAAGGAAGACATAGTTAACATTCAAAAGCACATTCAAATGATTTTTTAGTTATGTCAACATAGCATGATCTAATTTGACAATTTAGATTTTTCGTTCAAGAGCATTATTCAAGTCAAGTTATAGACTTCAAATCTTAAGATCAAGTAAGATGAGACATCATGTAAGCATGTCATTTGATCAAAATGATAGATGAACTAAAAATATTTTTCATGAAGTTCAATGTGTTCGTCATAACCAATTCCATATGCATAATCAAGAGATCAACTTTGAAATAATCAATTAAGCACAATTATAGAGCATATTCCAAAAATTGATTCTAGATCAAGCAATTTAACATTTCAATTTCTCAAGGAATGACTTAATGAATATGACCATATAAGCATTTCATTCTGAAGACATAATGTCATTTATGCAAGCACATAAGGTCAACAAATTCAAGCATTTACTCTTGCATTCATTTTTATCAAGAACAAGTCATAATAGCATTTTCAACATGTGACAAACCTGTTCGAGCTATAAATCAACATAAGCTCAAGCATGACAAATAATTTTCTTTTATATACTCACATTGGTGGAATTAATTTAAGTAGTCTAGTACGTTAAGCTCAAACCATCAAAGCATTTATATTCAAGTGTAAGTGCATCTCATACTCACATTTTTGCAACAAACAATTTTGCACAATCAACACCCAATCATAAATAATTTCAAGCAAATGCAACATGAACAATACTTAATGCTTTTATAATCAATCAAATTTCATCAGTCAAGTATTCATCAAATTAAAAGAGTAAGAAAAATAAATATCACCCTTTTTGTGTTCAACCTTGAGTTTCTTTTTCCTTGGGTTTCATACCTATAAAATTCATTTTCATGTGGTATCTAAATTGCTTTGGATCCTTGAAGGTTAGTCTCAACAAGCATATATAAAAGATAATGAGTTAAATAGGAATGCAATATGAATTTATTTGTTCAAAAGAGTTCCTACTCCTAACTTCTTATATTTCCTTTCCTTTGACAATGCTTTTCAATTTCCTATTTTCTTCTTCTAATTGATCATAATTTCTTTGGAGTATTTCAACACTAATTCTCAATCAATTATTTTCTTCCGTAAATGATTCATTTTCAAGTCTAAGATTTGAAATTTTCTCCTTTTGACTTAAACGTAGATCTTGATATGTGAAAGTTAAGTCTTCAAACATATTTTCCAATTCACTATCTGTAAGAATATGTGGTTCATGAGAAAAAGAGCCTACCTCATACTTTGGTTTTGAAGTCTGAAATTTGAGATTCTCTTCATGATCACTAGATGAGCTTTCATCCAAGAAATCATCTTCTTCTAGTTCTCTTTCAAGTGGTTGCCCAAATAGCTCTTATAACTTGTCCCATATCTTCTTGGCATTTTCATAATTTTGAACTTGATTATATTGCCTTTCTCCAAAAGCATTAAAAAGATATGCATGGCTTTGGCATTAAATTCAATGAAATAAATATCATATGAATTCCAATTTGCCATGTTTTTTTTTTATTTTGTATGAACCATCTTTAATTTGCTTCTATGTTTGATACTTGTTTGCAATTATAAAATGTCTCAATCTTTATCTCTAAACATGCAAGTTTTCACTATTGAAATGTGGAGGCTAAAGATATGGTGATCCTTTTTGGGTCTTGCAATCATTAAGTGCCCATTAGACAAAGGTTTGCAACTTCATTATCTTCCTCATCTTGAGAGTTATCACTATCGCTTCAAGTTGTGATCATCCCTTTCTTCATGAATCTTCTTTGAGTATTCCTAAAGTTGTTGTTGAGACATTCATATTTTTTGTGACTATGCCTTTTACAATCCAAACATATCAAGTGGTTTCTTGTATGTTCTACTTTTAGGCACATTTCTACTTGTAGGTTTCCTAACTTTAATTTTTTTTTTCATGTCCTACTATATTTCCTAACTAGCATTGCCATGTCTTTTTCATTTTCAGTCTCACTCTTAGTGTTTTTCTTTTCTATGGGAATGGCATGAAACTCAAAGATAACAATTATCACACACAGAGCAAAAAAAAAAATTTAAACATACCAAGCCATGCCACCATTCATGGATCACCTTGGTAGTTATAATACAAAAAAAATTTAAGAAGAGGAACCAAAATATCACCTAGCTAAGTGATGTCGTAATCACGATAACAAATCCTCTTGATTAAGAGAAGATACAACACTACTCTTCTTTATACTCACGCTCGTGTAGGAAGGAAAAACCCAAGCCACCTAAGTGTTTGACGTCCAATGGTATCTACACAATTGCACTTGAACCTTCAGTAAGGTAAGAGCTTTTAATTACTCTCTGTGCTAGCAGAGTGCAGAACAATTGTCTTTTTCTTCACACACATTATAGTCCATATCACTTTAGAGAAATTCATTAAAAGATTTTCCTCTCAACCACAACAAGTGACTATAGAATTTTTGGTTGTTTTTGACAACTAGATTTTCATGGTCATATGTGAGAAGTAGTTAAAGGTGATATTTATACCTAGGTTGAACAATTCCCATAATTGCAACTAAGGGCCTAATATTATAACTATTATAATATTGACCCAATCACTTAATTAAATCCTTTTAATTTGGCCATTGGAAATTAAAATCAAATTAATTTCCTTTTGTCATGTTTGCAATTAAGGTTCTAATATTATAACTATTTATAATATTGATCTTACACTTAATTAAACTATTTCAATTAAGTCCTTAGAAGTTAAGATCTAGAGTATCATTTAAGTCCAACTTAAATTATCACACTCCTAATTTAATTCATAGTACAACTTTTGTGTGTAACCTATTACATTCTTAACAAGTTGGTAACGGAATTAAATTGTAATATTAATTAATTAATTCAATTCTATAGATCAAGATTGGTATCTTGTAATGCATCATGGCACTTAATTGTTAGAAAATGCAAAAGATTCTTTGACAACCTTTTAGTGTACTATCTATCAATGTAATTTATTCTTTCATCATATATCCCAAAGATGATAAGAGAATGGTGTAATGTCTACTCTTATTGATCTCTATATTTGTCCCCATAATTAGATCATTAGCTTTATAAAGACTTATGAAACTCTTTTCATAATTTCTAAGTTACATTGGCCAAAGACTTTTATAAACTAATGTCAACTAAGAACTGATAGAATATGTCCTTTAAAAACACTTAAGGTGATGATTCTTATCTTAATCACTCATTTGCCTTCACATGCTTTATACTATATAAAAAAATACCTTATTTTGGCATTTTTGATTAAGCACCCATAGGGATGAAATCAAAGCTTAGCATTCAACATAGAAAACAACCTTATGTCTCAAGTCTAAGGAGTATTTACATAACTGACACATGAGAAGTATTGCATAGATATTTGAGTGTATTACCAAATGCACTTCTCATGATGGATCATGTTTAGTGAACTTACTCTTCCAAGCAAGCACCTACATTTTAGTTCTAAGTATTTCTATACTTCAACCTATGAGATTGATTGCTTACTTATCAAGTAAGAAACATAAAATGTATCAGTCTTTAGGCATCATTGATGTCTAGTCTCAATGTATCTCTATACTTCAACCTATGAGATCGATTGTTTACTTATCAAGTAAGAAACATTGAATGTGTCAGTCTCTAGGCATCATTGATGTCTAGTCTCAATGATACATCGACCATGAACATTTAGAGATTACACTTTGATGTATAAGGATCTCATAACTGCAACTTATTATAGTTCCCTTGCAAGGCATATTAATCTCATGGACTTCATCTAATTAGACTTATAACCTATTATAATTAATGTCTTATTGATGAAGGAAAACCTCTCATGATTCAACATGAATGATATTATTGTATGATTTGAATCAAGTCTTAACCAATCCGAATTGGCTACAAGGCTCATCCCAACATCTCCCATTAGCATAAAGCTAATTACTACCTCATCATATATAGATCCAATCCATCTAGCAATTGTGTTGCCATGTCGACTCGCTTGTGCCCTTCAATGTGGTTAATTGTTTTTATCTATCTTTGTGATTTGCATGCATCACATCATGTCATATTACTATCTCTAGATCCAATGAGACATTGGTTCTCTTAGTATGGCTTCATTGTTACATTTACAATTTTAGAACCCTATATTAGTTTCGTGAACTAATAATTTAAATATTCTCCTATTTGAACCTTCAATAAGTTGTTTATCACTTTGATTATATACATGTACATAGTCCTTTTTCTTTCTTTGGAACCATTCTAACTAGACTATGCTGCATGCATCATATGCATCTGTCACTTTTCATTGTGCCATCCACCATCTTTTAAATTTTGGCACTTTCTTTGTATACACATTACATCCCATGTAATTGTATGACCAAAGGATTGTATTTACTACTACTAACCTCCTTATGTGTATGAGATAAGTATACTTGTACATTTTATTAAATCTAACCCTTTGGATCCCTTTTAATATAACAAAGTGAAGAACCCCAAGGAAAAACATATTTAGTAGATTCATCTCATATGAATAATACATCTCCAATGTATCCTACTAAATCTGTAGAGTTCTCATACATTTGATTATGCATCTCTATGCAAAATCTTAAGAGTTAGATTCTAATGTAATCATTTAATACTAAAGAAACTCATTTTTTAGTGTCATCATGCTCCTATTAAATCCAAGATCCTTTGTGAGAGTAATATTCGAACTTTTTTGAATATTCCATGATGTTACATACATACATCTCAATGTATGCTTGGAATTGTATTAGTTTGGAATAACATAATTAGCTACGCATATATTGGAGAGATATGGACCAAATCATATCACTATATCACTATATGAATTTGTTTCTTCTTTGAACAAATATCTTTATGTTCTATTCATAAGAAAGTTCCATGTCACATGAATCTCCATTCATCTTTTGAATGATTAATTAATAAGTAAGAGTAATCTTCACTAAGATCATATCTTAATAAGAGTATTTCATACTATATAGCTCATATGATCTTATATTTGAATTCTTTGAACATTTCAAGAATTCAAATTATATTTTTTTAAGTATACAAGACAAAGTCTCAATTTACTCTTGTGTAAACTTAATGAATTAGGAACATTTGCTATAGTATTTTATGTTCAATGGTTCATATATGTGAGACCCTGTCGAATTTGTTAAAAGTCGGTATTGTACCTAGTGGTACAATTAAGTTAAATCGAACCTTGAACTAGCTCAAATAGAAATTCTAAAAGAAATTTGAAAATTTTGAAACCCACAGAATGGCTTAGAATAGTGATTTGGAGTTCAAGGTCCAGTTTAGAGTCAATCGAGAAAATTGACCAGTTAGGGACAAAGCGGTCATTTTGCCATTTGATGATAAAATGGAGATTTTTAGCCAAGATTTGATCACATTGGACCAAAAATAATTTTATGAAATACAATTATGATTATTGGATTATAAAATGATGTTTAACAGTTTAAAATTGTGATTCTCGACATTTTTGGAGCATAAGGGCAAAATGGTAATTTTACCACTAGAGGACTAAACGGAAATTTTTTTTTTGAAAAGGATTTTTGCCCCATTTGGTTAATATTGATCAATATTAGTGTTATTTGAGGTTGGACAGTGAAAATAATATAATTTCGGGACATTTCGGAGTATAGGGGTAAAATCGTAATTTTGCCATTTCGGGGGTAAAATCGTAATTTTCCACCACTAGAACATATTTTTCCAGCCATGGTCATCTTTTGATCATATCTTGACTTAGAATAATCATGTGGTGGAAAAGAAATGGAAGAAAAAGTCAAAAAGTCAAAAAAATGGGCCAATGGCATTATGCCATGTGGCAAACTAGTTTATTTTATTATTAAAGCTTAAAAATCAGCCATTTCAACCCATTTTCTCTCTCTAATTTCGGCACACACCAGATTTAAGGGAAAGGAAAGAAGAACAAAGGGAAAAACAAGAAAACCTAGGTGGAAATCTAAGGAAAATTGTGATTTTCAAGAAAAATCAATTGAAAAAGGTAACATTTCTTCACTTTTGCTTATGATCTACAATACCCATGCTTTTGTTCTTGATTTCCATGGTTGAATATTGAGATATCATTATGAGTTCAATTCTAAAAAATGGGTATGGATGAGGAATGATTGTTGGATTGGCTTGATTCTAGACTATGTTAGTGTTTAGAGATAGGTTAGCATGTTAGTAAGCAAAACCGTAAAAAGAAAACTTGATTTCCCCATGAATCTTGCAAGACCGAAAATCATAGCTTGTGTTTGGAAAATGAAATGATTTCATTTCATATGAAATGGATTGGATAAATGAGAAATTAAGTGAAAAATGTGATTAGGAAAAATTACGGTGTTAGTACACCGTAATGTCTGAATTTTTATGTGAAGGATTTTAAGGATTCCAAGGCTGAAATTTTAGTTATTAAGAAGTGTGTGTGATGAATTAAGGTTTTAAAAGAGAAATGGATTAATTTGGATGTGATTTGGACATAATTACCAATTTATCGGGTGAGTGGTTGAATTTAATCGATACCGCGTTAAAGCGATAATCGGACGCATTTTTCATTTGCCTATCATGCGTTAGCAATTTAAATTAGTTTATATTAGCTTAGGGGCAATATAGTAAATTCTCTAATTTTATTCTGTGTCAAAGTGGTGAGACGTCCGAAAAAGGCAAGGGAATTGCGTTTGAGGACTATTAATCCGAGTGCACCCAGAATCTGAATTTTTGACACTGTGAGTGAATTTGCATTTCAAATTATTTTAGGAAATGTACGTGTATTGAAATGAATAATCTGAATGATTTTATCCGAATTTCTAAAAATACGTGCCTGGAAACAAGCCTTTGATAAAAAATGTTTTGATGTGTGATATGTATTGACCAATAATATTGTGTGATAATTATAACCATACATGTGTACAATGTGGGGAGTACATGTCGGTGATGATGTGTGCAGAGATATGGAGAGTGATATTGTTTGTGCACGATGTGGGGGGATGCACACGATAACTCCAGCTATGTGCGCGATGTGGGGATTGCACATGAGCTGGTGAGATTGAGTGATATTGTTTGTGCACGAGGTGCACACGATAACTCCAGCTATGTGCGCAATGTGGGGGTTGCACATGAGCTGGTGAGATTGAGTGATATTGTTTGTGCACGATGTGCACACGATAACTCCAGCTATGTGCGTGATGTGGGGGTTGCACATGAGCTGGTGAGATTGAGTGATATTGTTTGTGCACGAGGTGCACACGATAACTCCAGCTATGTGCACAATGTGGGGGTTGCACATGAGCTGGTGAGATAATGGGATATTGTATTCATTTGAGTGCATATGTATGAAATTGTATACTTCTTCGTTGTAAATTAATTTGAGTTGAGGGAAAGGGTTTGATAATAAATTGGATCAAAAATGTTTTGTTCCAAATATGTGCATCATGGTTTAAAAATACTTCTTAGATATTATTGCTTGTTTCCACCTAATGTTCACTCACTGAGTTTCGTACTCACAGTTTTCAAAAATTCATGTTTTCAGATCAGGAGATTGTAGAATCCTAGATCGCGGGATCACTGTAGTTCTTCTCCTAGTAGGTGTCCGGCATTCAATAGTTGCTCGTTTTTATTGTAAATATCTCCGCTGGAAGTCATGGGCTTTTGTATTGTTGTTATGTACATGTAATGTACATTGTCAAAGTTTATGTTTGACTGGTATGAATGTGAATATGTATGTGCAATGTAAATTGCTAAATACATGACTGGTATAGTGCATGTATATTATTATCTATGATGCCATTGTGAATTAGCTTTGTTAGCACATTGAGTGCATTACGGGTGTATGCATCACACAATCGTACAGTAAATAAAGTAAATGAAAATAGGCTTGCTTGAGCTTAGTGAGCTATGCTCATTGGGTTCTTGCGCCGATCATGGCCTGGGAATTGGGTCGTGACAATATACATCTATATGCATGAGATCTTTTTAACAAGCCAAGTCATTCACTTTTGCATGAAAAGTGATTTAGTCATGTAGATAAGAATTACTAGCTCATTTATGATTCCTATTCAAAAAGATTTGAGTATCTTCATACTAATTCTTACTTCAATGACCAAGACTCAACGCCATAATCGAGATCATATGTAATCGATTTTCTTGACATTTATATTGAGCATCAACTTACTTCTATTGTTTTACATTATATGTCATTACTTAAATGCATTCAACATCTAGTATCAAATGCTTATGATGTTAATACAATAGTAGTAACTTGTAGCTCAATCATAAACTTTAGCAAAATAAAAACTTCTATAAGCTTTTTTTTCTTTAACTCGATCGAGGAAACATTTTATTTTTTTACAGTTCCTCTTTTGCCCATATTTACCATAAAGATGTTTGAGAAAATTTTCGAGTTAGTGTCTTTATCGTGGTTGTCTTCATAATTCATAATTAAGGTAATATAGATTCCATCTCATGGAAGCTCACTCCTAATTACATGAATTGTATTTGGTAAAGATTATGGAATGAAGTCGATACTTAGTTCATGATAAACACATTGCTATAGTTTTACCATAAAGCCTTCACAACCTTAAATCTTGCTTCTGATAGAATTATCTTCTATCTTTTTGCATAGAAATAATTCTTGTGTTATCTCATACCTTTATGTATGACCTTGATTATAGAAAAATTCTTTTGATTGTAAAGTCATACACGTCGCATACATGTTTTCATGCTACTTTTAAAGCTTAGTAGTCATAGTAGCCAACATCACATATGTGGCTTAAAGAGTCTAATGAGCATCCCATGTTTTATCACCATTTGCCTCAACATGGGCTTATGGCAAAGCTTCTTATAGATAGAAAACCTTCTGATTGAGAACATTTCTCAAGACTTAATACCTTTCAAAAAGGTTTGGTCTAGTGAGTTTGATTTGCATCCAAGATGCACCATAGTAACAGATTTTTAGCCATTTGCAATGTATATAAACATGTTTGAATAGATAAAGAAATTGATAAATAACATGCATAAACTATTTAAAACAAGGTTTTAAATTTTTAAATAGTTCTCTCTTTATTTTTTATAAGATGATAACCTTTCATATCATCTCGAAAGATCTCTACTAAGATTCTTTTAGTGGGTTAGGATCCCATCCATCTAGTCTTTGCCTTGAGTATGCTCAACAAATCATGATAGGTGGATTAGGTAGGTAATTGAGCTTACTTTTTGTATTTCTATACAACTCCTAGATCAGCTAGGTGACAACACATTGCCTAAACATATCATATATCTTTTGCCTAGCCTTTGCCTCTAGTTTCCATAATAATCAAGTTTCCAAGCATTCAAATTTTATGAAACTAGTTGAGTAATACCACCAATAGCTCAAACATACTCGTGCAAAAGTGTGACCTTTAGTGCGCTCAATAAGTCTCTGATTAAATGAGCAGTTGGGTTATCTTACTATATGGTGGAAGACAACTTGGTCATGCATGGCATGTGACTCAATATATAATGAAGGATTTTGTTTTCGATTTTATTAAGGTCTCGTCTTTGCATGCATAGTATTTATTAAATCGCATAAAATAAATCTATCATATACATATTACTTGGCATTGCATAGCATTTATTAAGTTGCATAAAATAAATTTATCACATGCAAACTACTTTGGATGATTATGGACTTTAACTATATTAATTTCCTTGAGTTATCAAAGGAAACTAACTTGGTCAAACCTAAGGATTACATATAAGAATTTTCAAAATTTGCTTGTAATCTCCTTGTCTTCCTTAGCGTCTTGAATCTCCATCGTTAATTTTTTTTAAAATTCAATTCCTAATCTATCCTAATTCTAATTACATTTGAATGTGAAACCTCGAGTAACATTCGAAGGGAGTAAGATTACGAAAGAATTTTACAAACCAAGATAAAGAGATAAGGCATAACACGTAAGCCCTAATTCAAAAAAATCAAGAATATACATTCAACCATAGCATAATCATATTAAGCTTATGTCCACAATCATCCACATATATTCATTAATATGAATAAAACTTAAAGACATGTCTCATTCAAATTATTAATCATATGAGGTATTTAAGATTAGCAATTTTCAATATTTGAATTTTGTTAATTTCAAATTTTTGAGTAATCATTTAATTCTATATATGAAAACTTCTTTCATATATGGTAAGTGTTACTAACCAAAATTAGTAATTTATTCATTCCTATTCCTATTAGGATTAGAATTAAACTTTTATTATGAATTAAAACATTTTTTATTTGTTGTCCTAAACATTTTAAGTAACTCTTTTACTAATCCAATTTAATTAAAAATTACATATCTTTTAATTCCTAATCTTCATTAGGTAATTTAGATTAAATCTAAGACAAGGACATATTTAAGGGAGATTTTTTTTTTAGCCATTAAAAATAAGGTGTGTTTAAAAATAGCCAACAAGATAACTTTAACTGTTTTTAGCCAATAAAGTACATTTTCGGACAAAAATGCCCTTAATGAGACATCTTTGTTGTGGGCACTCTGAAACACCCGGACGGCGAAAAATTATGCAAAGAAATTAGCGAACATCTATTTTTTGCGCAAAACATCCTTTTTTTTTTGGAGAAGCTTGTGCAAAAGAAAATAATGTTGCATGAGATGGTTTTTTTGAATGTTCGGACATGGCATTCAGATAAACCGAACGAGGAGGGGGAGGTGGTCTTGATGAATCGAAAGCTTGGAGCACGATGTGAAACCGGAAATCCTGCTTAAGGAGGTGAATCGAAAGGAGAAAGACGTGAATGCAAAGCACGAAATGGTCGTGCTACAGCAATCGGGACAGGCCATTGGGTTTAGGGTTTGTGAAAGGGAAAATGTGACACGGCAGGGTGCAGAGTTGGTGACACTCCAGGGTGCAGAGTTGGTAACACACCAGGGTGCAGAGTTGGTGACATCCCCCCTTGATATAGTAAACTTTAGAATTGTCACTAGCCTAATAATAAATAAATCTGTTTCTCTTGGCCTCCGACCTGTTTGCAATGTCCAACCCAGGCTATTTGAAATCCAGAGTCTTTGGATTTCAAGTAGCCAGGGTTGGACAATTGCTTACAGGTCGGAGGTGAAGAGAAATAGATTAATTATTCGACTAGTGGACAATTCTAAAGTTGAATACATCAAGGGTGGGATAGTAACAACTGTAAAAAATGCTCGGAAGAACTACCGATGAAGCATCGACAAAGTCTGCTTTAGAGGCAACGTACGGTCTGTCTATGAGAACTGAGGAGTTTTGGACTATATATAGTAGAGGAATATAAACCGACCTAAACCGACTTTACCAGTTTAAACGTTTCGGCTACCACTGCGGACCTGGTCGTGACACGCCAAGTGCATGCAGATATTGGTGGTGACACGCCACTTGCATGCATACTGGTGGTGACACGGCATGGAGCTAAGTTGGTGACACGGCATAGAGCTGAGTTTGTGACACGCCATGGAGGGAAGCAGTGCCACGCCATGGTGACACGATTTTGAGTGTGTGACACGGCATTGCGTTAACATCTGACAGGCCATGGTTTGCTTTGAAATATGTGACACGGCATTAATAGAAAGGCTGACACGACAGATTGAAAAACGAGCAGTTTCATGAATATTAATTTTAAATTTTATTTATTCATTTTTCACAATAAACAGTTCATTTTCCCTTTTCCTCATTCGTAAACGTCTGTGTGTGTGAACCAAGGGCTGTTCGATTCATTTCTCATTGCAAAAGGTCGAAGGGAGTTCAACTTCGCTGTTTAGAAGGTTAACGACACCACTGCAACAGGAAGAAGAATGTCGGATATCGGTGAAGAGGTACGTGAGACTGAAAAAAAAAACCACAAAAAAAACCTTCATTGATTTCAGTAATTTTTTTTAAGGGTTTAGGGTGATACATATGGTCGTCTTTTTTGCAAATGTTAAGTTTTAAACTGTTTGAGTCCTGGTTTGATGATTTTGTGTGTTAAAGTGGTGCTGTGTTGACTGGATTTTGGGGTTTAGTGTGTGACAACATCTTAACCTGATATGCATGGCGTGTCACAGCATTTCACCTGGTATGCATGGCGTGTGATAGAATTTCACCCCATATGCATGGCGTCGTGTGACAGCATTTCACCTCATATGCATAGCGTGTGACAGCATTTCACCTCATATGCATGGCGCGTGACTGGCGTGTGACAGGCGTGTGACAGAATTTCACTCCATATGCATGGCGTCGTGTGACAGCATTTCACCTCATATGCATGGCGTGTGACAGGCGTGTGACAGAATTTCACTCCATATGCATGGCGTCGTGTGACAGCATTTCACCTCATATGCATGGCGTGTGACAGGCGTGTGACAGAATTTCACTCCATATGCATGGCGTCGTGTGACATCATTTCACCTCATATGCATGGCGTGTGACAGCATTTCACCTTATATGCATGGCGTGTGACAGGCGTGTGACAGGCGTGTGACAGAATTTCACTCCATATGCATGGCGTCGTGTGACAGCATTTCACCTCATATGCATGGCGTGTGACAGGCGTGTGACAGAATTTCACTCCATATGCATGGCGTCGTGTGACATCATTTCACCTCATATGCATGGCGTGTGATAGCATTTCACCTCATATGCATGGCGTGTCACAGCATTTCACCTCATATGCATGGCGTGTCAGAACAATTATTTATATAGTTAGTATACCTTTTGGGCACATTATTGGTTAACTGACTCCTGCACGTGTGCCATGTGATGCAGATGCATCGTAGAGAATATGAGGATCTTGACAATGTCCTCATTGTGCTGAGGGAGAAGTGGGCATTAAATGTCTCAATAAACACCCACTGTAAGTGGTCCCAGCTCCATTACATCAACAAGACTCTCCAAGAGAAGGGGGAGTTTTTTTTTTTTTTTTATACTAGAATTTCCCGCAGGGCCCAGCTACCCTGTTATAATTTTATTAATTATAAGGTCAAAGGACAAAGGAGGGGGACATAAACCGTACCTCCAATATTACATGCCTAAAATGCAAAATCATAAAAGCACCTAGAGTAAGGATAGCCATCCTAAGTGCATAACTTTTGATGCTACAGAAGGATGGATATTCCTTACTATTACATCGAGATACTAAGCAAATTTGGATTTTATAACAGCAAATGTAAACGAGGAGTACTACTCCTTTACAGTTATCAAAAACGGACATAAGGTAAATTCAATTTGTCTAACTTGAGCATTCCATACAACTTACCTTATGTTTCATTGAACACACAAAGGTTTGGATGATTGTGTCCTTCATTTGACAGGAAATCCGCTGCTTGGTTGCCTTCTCGAAAAATGTGTGAAATGCGGTAGGAGAAGTTGCTCAAACATTGCCTTATGAACTTTAACAAATATCTTATGTCATGAGATCCTTTTTGGGACTTCTGGATTAGTTGAATCGCTACCAATGCGTCCATTTCGATCCATAGCTTTCCAATATGACGTTCATTGCACAATAGGAGTCCTCGAAGTAAAGCCCTCAATTCTGCCTGCAATGAATTACAAGAACCAATATTCTCAGAAAAACCAAAAATGAGGTTACCTGTGTGATCTCGAAGCACTCCACCACTAGCTGCTTGTTGACTGTTCCGTGAACTGCCATCCACATTTAACTTGTATTCACCTATGGAAGGCTTTTTCCAGAAAAAAATATGAGGAGCTGCTCGTCGCTTCGGGGGAGAATTGAGACCCCACATGGTTGCTATGTCTGTGTCTCCTTTCCATTGCCATTGTTGTAACAGGGAACCATCATGAAGTTGTCTCAATAGCTTCATAATTCTCCATATAACTCGATTAGGGTACAGACCAGATTGCCTGTGCTTTGCATCATTTCTTTCTAGCCATAGGAACCAGCATATAAATATTGGGAGCAATATGCGGATATGACCTTTTTTGACATAGTCCCCAGAATAATTCCATGCCCATAAAATTTGAGAAACCTGTTTGGAATTTAAAACGTAGATTTGAAAGGGTTTAGCAAAGAAATCCCAAACCGGTTTCGCTACCGGACTCTCCCATAGGACATGTATTAGAGATTCCTCTGAGGAGCAGCATAAACATCTCGAAGCTAATTGGAAACCTTTTTCCTTCATCCGTAGCTCAACTGGTATCCAATTGTGTAAGACCCTCCATAAGAAAAAAGAAACTGATAGAGGGATGCTCCTGTGCCAAATGAGAGATCCTAAGGCGTGTGGTGCTTGTCTCTGCCTAACTGTCTCCCAAACGCTCTGAGTAGAGAAATCCCCATTTGATGTAAGTGTCCAGTATGCAACATCATCTTGGAAAATTTTAAAGGGTACCTGCAATATCTCATCAACCAGTTCCATAGGGAGAACAGAATTTAATTTATCTACATCCCAGTTATCACCATTATAAAAGCTATTGACATACGTCATGTTGTTCTGGAACATAGGAAAGGAGGTGACCAAAGGCTTGTCTCCCATCCAACAATCGTGCCAGAAGAACAGTTCCCCTTTCCCTATCTTCCATCGAATGTTCTGCAGTGCCACGTTGCGACCCCGAATCATCCTTTTCCATATTTGAGAGTCACGAATTTTTGGTAGGACATAGTGGGGAAGCTTGCCAAGACAATATTTGGTTTTCAGAAATTGTGTCCAAAGGCTGTTACCTGTTTGGAGTCTCCACCATAGTTTCAATGAAAATGCCTCACAAACGTCTTCCAATTTACGAATACCAAGTCCCCCCTCCGAGCATGGAAATGTGGATTTAGTCCATTCCGCCCAGTGCGTTTTCTTGTTTCCAGCTGAGTCACCCCATAGGAAGCTATTAAATAATCTATCAATTTTCTCAATCACTGCCACTAGTGGTTTGAGGACTTGCAGTAAGTACATAGGAAGAGACGATAGAACACTTCTCAGCAGGGTAATACGGCCCCCTGCTGACAATATCTTATTCTCCCACCCTGAGATACGATCTCGAATCTTTGTAATTAAGGAATCAAAAAGGATCACCTTTTTTGGTCCTTTATATAATGGAGCACCGAGGTAAGTAACAGGAAGTGATTTATGCTGAAAGCTAGTGGTGTGAGCTATGATCTGCCTTCTTGACGGTGGGCAGCTTGCAGCTGTGATAAAACAACTTTTTTGATGATTGACCTGCTGTCCAGATACCTGCTCATATTCCTGTAAAAAACTTAAAATTTTCTGCAAGGCTGAACGACATCCATTAGTGAAAATCATAATATCATCAGCAAAGGCAAGGTGACTAATGGGCAATAAGCAGCCGGATAAGTAATGCAATGAATTATAGCGGCTGAAAAGGTTATTAATCCCCCTAGAAAGATATTCTGCAGATAAAATAAAGAGAAGGGGAGAGATAGAGTCACCCTGTCTTAAGCCCCTCTCAGACTTAAAGTAACCCACCATGGAACCATTGAATAGCAGAGAGAACTAACAATTAGAAATGCAGGTCTTGATCATGCTTATCCAGTGAGAGTTGAAACCAAATTGCTCCATCATCAAGAAAAGGAAATCCCAACTCAACCGATCATAGGCTTTAGCCATATCTAATTTTAAGACAACATTACCTCCCCTTGGTTTGGCATCGAGCTTGCCCATTAGCTCCTGCGCTAATAAGATATTGTCACTGATGAGACGACCATTGACAAATCCACTTTGATTATCTGAAATGATAGCTGGAAGAATTTTGGACAACCGGTTTGCCAAGAGTTTAGTAACTATCTTGTTTAAGACAGTACATAAACTAATGGGACGAAAATCACTCCATTGGCAGGCATTTGGCTTTTTTGGCAATAGGACAAGAGTAGTAGAAGTAATGCCACGAGGAAAAGGGGACCCCCTAAAGAAATCCAGTATTGCATCCAAAAGATCGTGCTTGATTATATCCCAGCAATGTTGGTAAAATAGGGAAGAAAAACCATCCGGGCCGGCCACACTATCTTTATTGATGTTGAACACTGTATCCTTAACCTCTTGGAGAGACGGTTCTGCGCATAAGAAATCATTATCAGCAGAAGAGAGGATCCGAGGGATAAGAGAGGTGTCAAACCTGGATATTTCACAGTTTTCTGCTTGCAACAACTTGTGAAAATAATCAACAGCAGAGTGTTGTATCCGGTGAGGATCATCTAAAGCATTTCCCTCAGAGTCAAGAATCCGGAATATATGGCTTCTTACTCGTTTTTTCCGCATCCGCATATGAAAAAATTTTGTGTTGCGTTCACCTTCTACCAGCCATTTCACACCCGATTTTTGTTGCCAGAAAGACTCTTCAATGCTCAATTGACGGTTGAGTTTGGCATAGGCTTTATTGAGGACATTTCGATTTATAACTGAAGGATCCTGTTGAAATTCTAATTCTCTCTTCTCTGCCTCTGCTTCCGCCAACTTTAGCTTTGCAAATATATCTCCGAAAGTGTGTTTATTCCACCACTTTAAATCCCGTTTCAGTTGTTGTTGTTTGAGCCAGAATGCCATAAGACCAGAACTCAACACGGGAACTTCCCAACTTCTTGTAACAAAGGAAATAAAATCATGGTGTTTTGTCCAAGCATGCAGGAACCGAAATGTAGAAGGTCCCCTTTGACTGACAGTGGAACAAGAGATTAATAAGGGACAGTGATCTGATCCATCCCGGTTCAAGTGCTGCACACGTGTGGAGGAAAAACATCCAGCCCATTCCGAATTATACACCACTCTGTCCAACCTTTGAAAAACATGGTTGTTGGTCCATGTATAAGAATTTCCCTCAAAGCCCGCATCAATCAAACCACAGTCTATCAAAGCAGAAGCAAAGTCTTCCATTGACCCACCATGGGGAGGGGCACCATTCAACCGTTCAGAACTACTCACAATAGCATTAAAATCACCACCCACTAGCCAAGGTCCTTGTGTCTCACCAGAAAACAAACGCAGCATATTCCACAAATCTAAACGCTCCTGCCTAGTGCACTTGGCATACACAAAGGAGGCAAACAAGTGTTGAGGAAGCCAAGGCAGAGATAATTTCAGGTGCAAGCATTGAATATGGTCTGTAAGAATTTCACAATAGACTTCCGCAGAAGAGAAAACCCATATTTTATGTGAGCAGTTGCAGATTACCTTATCAAAACCGAGGCGTCTTCTAAAATATTCTGCTCGTGTTTCACTTACCATAGGCTCCAAGATGACCATCAGTTTTATGTTATGCATCATTTTCAGTTTTTTCAAGCGCCTTTGAATTGCAACACCAGCTATTCCTCTCACATTCCAGATCATACAACTAATCATGGATGGAATATGGCTGCATAATTCACTGAGATAGAGTCATCATCTGAGGACCCATCATATTCCCTCATGTCTACAGCATCTTCTGAGGTTAAGTTGATTATTTTATCCATTTGAGTTGCAGTGTCTGAGTGCCTTCTGTTTCGTACCCGGGGATGGACTTCAAACTCTGCGGGATTAGTGTTCAGACTGAATGGGATTTCACTTGGTTCTTTGTTGTATGCATATTTACCTGAAGCAGATTGTTGGGAAGGAGGATATTCTTCCTGATGTTCTAAACCTTCACTTGAGTTAGCTGTTAGAGATGTGACCCGGATAAGCCTGTTTGTTTGTTTGGTTTGACACGTGTCTGTTTCCACTAGTGGGCTGTACTCTCCGCAGCCTTCCTCCATGTTGATTGATTTACTTTTGTCCTCTGTCCCACTATTCTGTTTCTGCTGGTTTTCCTTAAGCAAAGGAGCCGTTGGTTGAGCTTGTGTCTTCTTGAAGTGATTTTTTGAATTTTGCCCAGTGTCTTTAGGCGTTGGTTTCTGCACCCACGTCTCATCTCCCGCCATGTGGTCTTCCTTATCTTGCGTTGGAACTTGCAACAAAGTCCCATCCTGCCCTGAAAAAGCTGCTTGAGCCATTTCCCCTTCATATGCGAAACCCCTCTGATCGGGCAAGAGGAAGGAGGGACATGGGGTGGGTCCTCCTGTAGCTGTTGCCATTGCATCATCAACCTCAACAGATGTTGGCACGGGGGTCAAAATTCCTTGGTCAAATAGAGTGTTTTTTAGGTGTTGTTGACCCGCATCCTGCAAGCTGGAAATAACCGTCACATCAGTCAGCTTTTGTTGCCTTTTTTTATTGTTTTTATTTTTATCGCATAACGTGTTTCCACGTTCTGTCTCTGCATGGCTTTCAAATTTTCCATTTTCGTGAAAGCGGCTCTGTTTGTCCCCCATCGAGGTCTGAGGCTGTGCCAAGAAACTCGCTTCTGTTCTGCTGCACCCTTTCTCTGCTCGTTGCCTCCCGAGGTCTGTTGCGTTCAGTTCTTTATTTCTGTTTTGGTCCATCACATGCTGTCCCTGCTCGTCTGCCTCAGCTAGTTGCTTGTTGGTTGGGGAGTGGGCAAGCGCTGCACCTGCTGCGGGGTTTCGCTGGACATATTGGCTAGAGGGAGGGTGCGTATGCTGCTTTTCCACTGCTGGGTCCCTTTGGTTGTTCGGGTTGGCGATGGGGCTGTCGATCAGCCCACCAGTTGCTTGGTCCCGCTGGTCTGAGTCGGTGGTGACTGGGTGTGCTCTCATTTTACCCATTGCTGGTGTCTTTTCGTGGTTTTGGGGAATGCCAGCTTTAAAATTATTTTTTCTTTCTTCAGCTGCAGACTTGACGTGATGTTGGGAGGGCCCATTTGTAATATTTTTTTCCTTTTCTTCTGCATGTGTTGACCCCTTTCTTGCAGGTTCTGATAAGCAACTACCTTTTGATGGGGTGAAGCGTACATGCTTCGGAATGCTCCTGGATGTCTATCCGCAAGGCTACTTCAGTGCTGGTCTCCTTAATAACATAATGATTCGTCGAATCAATGAAAGGGAGGCAACGGAGGAGGAGCTCTGGTTTGCTATCGGCAAGAGCAAGGCGTGGATATCGAAGCAGGAGTTCTGCCTTATAACCGGGCTGAAGTTCGGTCCAATGCTCGATGTGTTCACACGTTCGTACGAGATGGTTGCGGACAGAATTCATGCGAGATACTGGAGCGACCAGGATAACATAAAGCTGCAGGCTTTGCTTGACACGTTCAGCGGAGGAAACTTCCAGCGGGAAGGAGACGCGACCAAGATAGCACTCGTCTTGATCGCAAATAACATTTTATTTGGGCAAGACTACCGTAGACGGGTGACACCTTGGTTGCTGTCATTGGTTGAGGACCTTGACGCTTGGAACGCATTTCCGTGGGGCCACTATGTTTGGAGGCTCACCTTGGACTACCAATTTAAAGGGTTCGAGGTGCCTACCTCAAGCGAAACAAAGGAAAACCGTTTACGGTACAACATCTACGGCTTCGTATGGGTGATACAGGTATTGTCACATTTACCGCTTTTGTTTGGTTTCGAGAAAATAATTTATTGTTGCACTGTTTAATAATTTACGTTTGATAATGTTTACAATTGACTTGCAGTTCTGGGCATTGGAGGCAATTCCGGTCTTGCGGAAAATAGTAGCCCCCTCTGCTCCGAAGGATAACGTGTACCCGCGAATGTGCAGATGGCAATGTAATCAGAAGCCAAAAGACCTGCACAAGGCGGTTGAGAAGTTCGAGTCATCTAAGCAAGTGAGTGAACAGCTACAAATTGATCGATCCTTCATATTTGTATAAGAAATTTACCTCAAATTTAAACGTTTGATAAATATTTTTCTTTTGTAGTTATGGGCCCTGGAGACGTTGGAGATCACCCCGGAAGAGGCCAACCGGGAGTTTTCGGTGGACCTCGATGTGCCGTTATCGGAGGGCCACCAGTACGTGCCAATCGGGCAGACGAAGGATCGGGGTGATCACATTGGTGTCGCTGCCAGGTCGAAGAGGAGAAGCTTGAAGGAGAAAAGATCCACCGCTTCAACTAAGCGGATGCGCACCGACTTTCCCAGTGTTGATGAGCCGTTGGCCCCAGAGTTGATGGAACAAGGAGACGACCATGGTGCAGGAAGTGAACAACAGGTATTTACGGTTCTAACATTTTTTTTACATCCATTTTGATATGTGATTATCTACTAACATTTATGTGCGTGCAGTTGGATCAACCTACGGCAGCTCCACAACCACCCACCGATCCTCCTCAGACACACATTCGTATTGAGCCGTCGGTAAGTTTGGTTATAACGATTTCTGTTCAAAGTTTCCACATATGTTGAGCTAGTAACAAAGTAACTTATGTCATTGCAGTTCACGGAGGCCACGTCCAGTCCACAACCAGCGATGGCTCCGACTCCGATTCAACCGCATACTGCCCATGAGCCGCCGGTAAGGATATTAAAGTTGTTATATTGGTTTTCCACACGTTTCTTATATGATTTTTGAATAACACCACTAATATATATGTTATTGCAGTTGACCCAGTCGACAAGAGTCAATGATGGCATAGGCACAAAACGTCAGCTCCGACATATCATGCAGGAAATGTCAAAGCTGAAGGCATCAATTAAGTCCTTGACTTTTGCGGTTGAAACACTAGAGGACTGCATCGTTTCACGGGTTCTAGCTGGGCTGAAATCACAAGTACGTTAATCTTTCTGCACTTGTATTTTGCTATTTTAGGTCAATTCGCTATCGAATTTTCACAGTTGTCTCGTTCTGTAGGCCGGTCCTTCATCCGACAATGCTGCTGCGGGTCACGATGATCCTGATGATGGGCAGCATGAGGAGCATGGTGCCAGCCTTCAATCAGAAGATGCTGAAGGAGCGGAGGTTGGTGAGGCCGATCCTACTGAGCATACTTTCGCCGGACAGGAGGGAGCCCTTCAGTTATTTGAGTCAGTCGTAGAGCATTTTCCTCCATCCGAGGCAATCGTCTCACTTCCAGCAGCAGGATCGGGCGAGCTTGCTCTGACCACTCTTGAAGCCACCAGGTCACCACTATCCTCTGATTACCATCATCTTGCAGCAGCAATTGCCGACCCTACTGAGCGGGCACGAGTGATTATGGCGAGCAAATACCTTGCAAGCCCGTATATCGACCCCTCATTGACTTGTTGGGCGGTGAAGGATACGATGATGGAAGCATACGAAGCCTTCAAGAAGAACCAGTCTGCGAGGTCAGCTTCTAAATATCAATTCATTGTTGTTTTCTATAGAAACATTAATCCACCATCGCTTATCAAATTCATTTTGTGACATATGCAAGTGTAACGTCGGAATCTTAGGGGATCAAGGTGTTGACTTCTTCACATTGTTAGAGGATCCCCGAGAAGAAATGACAAATGAACATATCGACGCATGCCTTAGCGTTATCTGTAAACGGGCGACAGGCCCAAAATCGAAGCATTACACTGCCCGTGCATGCGTGGTTGACACGATATTCTTTGTAAGTTTTTTGCAAAAAATTTTATTTTTTTCGAAGCTTTTCAGTGCATTAAGTCTAAACCAATGCAAATTTTTTTTTCCAGGACACCATCCGTATGCTACACTTGACATATCAAACCGAAGATGCCCTGTCAAGCATGCAAATTTCGAATGATTTACGGGGGTATGTGGAGGGTGAAAGGCCGACATACGACAAAAAATGGGAAGAGGTCGATTTCATCCTCGCTCCTTGCAATGTTGATGGGCATTGGGTGGTGGCAAAGATCGATTTGGGTAAGTGGAAGATCAAGGTGATCGACTCCGCAACAACTTCGGCAGCGAAGGTTAATGGAGTTCGTGCGGAGCAGATGAAGCCACTTACAACAATTTTTCCATTCATCTGTCACCAAGCCGGGTATTTCAATAAAACCCGTCGGAAGAGACGGGATTTGACGTCGATGCCATTGGAAATTTCTTTGCCCAGCCCTTCAGTGCATCGGCAGGAGGATAGTCTCAGCTGCGGCATGTTCATGGTAAGCTACATTGACGCAATGTTGCAATCGGAGCCGATAAGAGTTAAGCAAAATATGATTGCAAAATTGCGTATCCAATACGCACACGAAATTTTTTCCAACGGCTGTGCGAGCGAACCATGAACATATCGACAGTTAGTTGTATAATTTTTTTTCTACAGAATACAATTTAGAGATAAATTTTTTGTTGTATACACAATCATAGGAAATAGAATCATTTTTTTATTAATCACTTCATTATATTTTTATACAAAATAAAATTTTTTTGTATAGACAATTTTATACAGGAATACATTATCTTTGTTAAGTAATTTTGTATCCAGTGAACATATTTTTTTGTATCGCAATTTAGTAATAAGTCAGCGTCTGACAACATTGACAATATGCAGGTGGCGTGTCACCACCATGTCTGCATGCGTCTAGCGTGTCACAGCCAGTATGCATGCAGGTGGCGTGTCACCACTATGTCTGCATGCGCCTGGCGTGTCACCCCCAGTATCTGCACTAGGCGTGTCACAACCATGTCTGCATGCTCCTGACGTGTCACCCCCAGTATGCATGCAGGTGGCGTGTCACAACCAATATCTGCATGCACTTGGCGTGTCAACAGCACGTTTGCATGCACTTGGGCTGTCACTACCATATCTGCATGCACTTGGCATGTCACCAGCAAGTCTATGTGCACTAGGCGTGTCACAAAAATGTCTGCATAGAGTCGGCGTCTCAGTTCCAACAATGTCAACGGGTACCCTATTATAGGGTACCCGTGGGTAATCCAACCCGTTTATACAGGATTAGGGTACTTATAAACGGGTTCGGGTAGGGTTAGGGTAGTGATTTCTAAACCCGATTTTTAATAGGGTAGGGTTAGGATGCCACCCCTTGGGTACCCGTTACCCGAACTCGATGACTATTTATAAATATTTTATTATTATTTTAATAATTAAAGTAAAAATTTATAATTTTTACAAATTTTACCCTAAATTTTTTTGTTAAAAACTAACAAATATATGAAAAGTATGATTACTTTAATTATTAATGTGATGACATTAATATATTTAAATTAAAAAATTATTATATTGTTATTTATGTTTAAGTATGATTACTCTAATTATTAATATGATGACATTAATACTTTTATGAATGCGTGTGTGTATATATTATGTATTTTAAATATAAATATATTTACTTTTTATTTTGTTTTAACATTGTAAAAATTATAACTCATAAAATTATTAATTACAGTGTATATATATGTTTATTTATATAAACATATAACATATAAATCTAAAGGTAAGTTATGAGATTAGAAAAGTTAATTGGGTAATTGGGTTCTCATGAAGAAAATTTTAATAATTTTTTTATTTAATCGGGTATTTAAACGGGTTAAGATAATTATAGGGTAGCGGGAATGTATTAGGGTTAGGGTTTAGGGTAGTAATTTTACCCTATCACAAACTCTAAACCAAAGTGGACAATTGATATAGTTTTGCAACGTCGTTTGTAAAATGAGTAAAATTCTCTTATGTATATTGAAGCGATTTGCTTGCAACCCTAAATAACATAATGAATGTATTGGCTTTACAATTGTTGAAATGTAGAGTAACATTGTTGATTTTTTATTTATATATGCTGTCCAAAGATTAGACAAATTACATTCCATACTATACCACCATGCATGGTGTGGCTAAAGTCAATTATTGACAACTTGTATGCCTAGGCAATGCTATTATTATACACTGGTTTATAGCAAATATCATTATTCAATGCAAATGTCAATGGCCAAGATCGAAACAGTTCGAATCAAACCCTAACAAAGCAACAGATAAATTGCAATTAGTTAGGCCTCGATAATATGTCATCCTCCACACCACACACTACGTTTTCAGACATTGTCCTTCGAATTGGACAGCTGTTGTGTGTGTGACCAGTTTCTCTGCAAATTGAACATGCTTTCGGTCGGCGCACTCGTTGGGGTGCTAATTGACTTGGAGATGGTGCCGGATTTGTAGATGGATTTGCAAATAGAGATGGGCAATTCTGTCTGTTGTGCCCGTACATCTTGCATTGCGAACATCTCCGTGCTCGACTGCCTTCACCAGCAGATGGAATCCTTCTCCTCCTAGGTCTTCCCGCTTGGCCTCGCCAAGGTGGTGGCAAGATGACAATTTGTTTCACATGCGGGGGGATGTCCCATTCACTAGGATGCCCTACTGGGCGAATGGACCCCACATAACCCTCCACCCAAACGGTTGTCTTGTAGTAGTCGGCGCAGAAATCAAAGGCTTCACGTTTGCATTTACTGAAAAATACAATGAACCCAATATTCAAGCAGAATATAATGCTATGTTATGTCAAATTAAGGATCAAATAAGAAATAAAGAAAATATAATCTGACCTTATTGCTGCAATGGCATGGCTGCATGGTCGCAAATCTTTTTGGAACTCACAGCATGAACAAGTCTTCGTAGACTGGTTAACAAGTCCGTCCATCTTCCCGTCTTTAACTTCAAACTCCACTCGATTGATAGGCTTCACTACAAAGCGATGTGCATCATTGCGCGTTTGCTCAATTGCCTAGCAACCCAAGGGCTGAGGGGTGTGGTCACCTTGACAGCCTCCTCGTACCGATCATGGAACCAACGCTGGAACATGTCTCGTATGAACTCGATCAAAACAGTGATTGGCATTTGTCTGGCATGCTTTAAGCAGGAGTTAACACATTCGGCAATGTTCGAGGTTATCATTTGGTATCGTCTTGTCGGTGAACATGCACGTGCCCATCTTTCAGGGCATATTCTCAAAAGATCAGCATAGGCTCCCGCATGAATCTGCTTGAGCTGGTTCATATGTCTGTTGAATTCGGAAACCTTATAGCAATCTCGAGCAAGGGTGAAAATCATAGAAACGTCATCACGCTTGAACTTATTTTTTAAGTTTTTCTTCAAATGGTAACCGCATAAACCGTGGTGCGCTTCTGGGTATGCATTTTGGATTGCTTTCTTAATGCCGAGATACTGATCAGAAATGAACATGGTGTTTTCAGGACAACCAACCGCATCACGTAGCTTGATGAGAAACCATGTCCATGAGTCTTCGTCCTCAACATGGCTGATGCCAAACGCAACTGGATATACACACTCGTTCGCGTCTTTGCATACAGCAACAAACAGAACACCCTTGAACCTGCCTTTCAGATATATTGCATCAATTGCGACCGTAGGACGCATTACATCCCTAAACCCCCGAATACAAGCCCCGTATGACCAGAAACAATATTTGAATCTTTCAGCCTCGTCAGTAGCCACTGCTGTGACTGTGCCAGGATTTTCTTGTTCTAACATATAAAAATATGAGGGTAGTAGTTGAAATGACTCCTCCGGGGGACCGAAAACAAGCGTCTCCGCATACTCCTTTGCTTGCCAAGCCTTACCATACAAGCATTCCAATCCCCACTGAACCCTCATCTCACCAATTATGTCCTTAGGTCTCAACGCTACTCCATTAGCCTGAAGCTTGGGTGCCATAAGTTCACCAATTATCTTGGCACTCGCAGATGCAAATCACCCTTGCAAACCATCAACAGTACATGTGTGTACTTTGTGGAACTTCTGAACTTCCCAATACCCTCATCCGTCAAGTAACTTCCTTGAACGGATACTGAACTTGCATGCCTTGTCTTTGCAACTAACCTCGTAACGACTTTTGCATGACCTTTTCACTCTTATCCCAAATTGCTCTTTTAGAGCCAACATGCTCAGAACTCGTTTCAACTCCGCCTTCGAGAAAAACATTCTTCCTTTGTATAAGCGATCATTGGGACATGTCGACTCCTCAGTGCTAATTGTTTGGAAGGCGAACCTTTTTGCATTTGTAATTCGCCACGTAGAAGATATCCCTTCATTTCACCTTTCTTGATAACTATCATCGACCATTTTATCAACAGAACGATTCCCGTCCTCATCAGCGATGGGGTTATTGTATATGGGATCATCACACTGAACATTTCCTACATCAAAACCTTCAACAGGTTCTGTTTCACCTTCAACATTATTGCAAATTGGAATGTCACTGTCATAAAGGCAGTCATTGTCTGAAATGTCATGATCCCATTCGTCAAGCCCATCACTCGAACTGTTATCAAATCTATCTTCACTGCCAGCAAACAAATCCTCATTTCCCTCATAACATGCAGCATTATCCTCTAGCGTTGCAGTGTTAACATCCAACGTCACAGTGTTGTACTCACGTGTCGTATTCTCATTTGAAATTGGAATTACACACTCTACCGTTTCACCCGATCGATGCATTCCTTTAGCAGCAGACCCTAATTGGTTTGATGCACATCCCGATCGGAATTGTGCACCCAACTCTTCTATCAATGTCCTCTGGTTACCGGGCTGTACAAACTCCTGAGGATACCCCAACTGCGGGTTACGGACTGAATGCTCTGGCATATGTGAAGCATTGTAAATCTGATTCTGATTGAGCTGATTACCATGTTTTTCAACTTCTTCATGTGACATAACATTTGTTTCGGGTCTTTTAATGCTGACGTACACAGCCGAAACATTCCTCTGTTCTAGCAGAATTAATGCAACATCCTCATCATCCTTGATAATTGGCCGTGATAGCTCCCCGGGTGTACTGATCAATGCATGCAACTCAATGTCGTCAATTTCTGAGTTTACCCCAACAACATATTCAACCAGCTTCATCAAGCCCGCAAACGACAAATCATTCGTGACTCACCACCCTTGTACATGCCATCCACCCACTGACCACCGTGTCTTATCACAAGTCGCAGAATTGGAACCCCACTGAAATTTTGAAAACAAAAATAATTATTTATTTTACTTAATTACATGGTGGTGACAGTCCAAGTGCATGCATGCATGCTGGTGACACACCAATTGCAGGCAGACATGCTGGTGACACGACAAGTGCATGCATGCATGCTGGTGACACGCCAAGTGCACATAGACATGCTGGTGACACGACAAGTGCACATAGACATGCTGGTGACACGCCAAGTGCACATAGACATGCTGGTGACACGACAAGTGCATGCAGACATGCTGGTGATACGCCAAGTGCATGCAAACATGCTGGTAACACGACAAGTGCATGCAGACATGCTGGTGACACGCCTTTATGTTTCTAATCCGTCTTCTGATTTACAAAAAAAGTTTCACAAATTTATGTGTTGCAGCAATGAACCTAAAAACATACCTTGATGTCATCTCCGCAATGGGGTTTATTTTTCGAGGACAATATGGCTAAATGGCGAGAGATAGACCACGGCACGAAGACGATGGTGCTCAACAGAGAGTTGACAGACCTCACACAGTTCAGAGAGCTGAGAGAGCTGATGACGATGGTGCTGAACACAGAATTGATACAGTTCAGAGAGCTGAGAGAGAAAGATGAGCGAGCACAAACAACTGAGCATTAATTTCTAATTTTTGGAAGATGGCGGGAGGCAAATATCGACAGCTTAATTTGCTACAGTGTTTTTTAAGGGCGTTTCCGTCTGCTCATGCTTCTTTTTGGGTAGAAACAGATAACTTTATTTTGGTGGTTACTTTTGAAATCACCTTATACGGATGGTTATTTCTCACAATTTCCTCCATATTTAACGTAATCTTAGTATCTTATTCAAACTTCTTTCCGAAAATTTATTCATGATGAAAGACTTGCTTTCATCTTTTTTTTACTTTCATAAATCTAGGAATTAAATTCCTTAATTTTTTGTATCAACAAAAAACTTTTACATATCCTTAATTTAAGAATCAAATTCTTTAATTCAAATATCTAAATTTATTATCTTTATGGAAATATTTTCATAATTATCCAATCAGCTTTTGAATATTATTGACTCCCATAACTTCAGGAATCAAAATTTCACGATTCATGGGTGTCATAAATTAATTCTTGACATCCTTTATTTAAGAAATCAAATATCAAAATTATCTTTTATGGAACTTTTCCATAAATATTCAAATAACCAATTTGTAATAAAAATTGCACCTATTAAGGATGCAATTTAGGCAATTAATCAATGCCAGAACAATGGCATTAGTCAGCTGCAAGAAGCATTGGTGCAGTCACAATTTTTAGTTTTGATGGGGCTTTAAATTTAAGAATTTTAATTCCAAAATTTTTTCTGCTTAGCTAACATAAGGAACTATTCCATATCAAATTTTCATGATTGTTGAATGCAAATTGATTGGTCAAATCACCCCAAAACTGTGACTCTTTATTGCTGCAAGTAGCAATGGCGTAATTATACTGTAACACCTCGTACTCTCGTACAGAAGTCAATAAAACCTTATCAACAAAACGAAGGGTTAATGGATGCTGATTTAAGTGCCAAGAGAGGGAGATGGGTAAAGAGAATATGTTAAAATAAAATATTTCGTATGTGAAAAAAAATAATAATATAATACTATTTTTATCAAAGATGAATTAGCAATTTGAAAGGCGATTGGGAATTGAATTGGAGCGAAGTGAGACATTTTGGGACCTGATGAGACTAGTGGAGAATTTCATAATAAAATAATATTTTATTAATAAAATATTATTAAAATATTAATATTTTATTTGTTGTTAAAATTAATCATGAAGGAAGATTATATGGCTAATTTAGGTGGGGGAGAGAAGGTAAGGAATAATTTAGAAGGAAAAATAATGTTGGTGGGGCTCACGTGCCTTCATTAAATAAAGCAAGAAAGAGTAAGTATATATTTAAATATTACAGAGACACGTTAGTAAAGTATAAATTTGATATTTTATTTGTACAAGTGTAAGGAAAGAAAATAAAAGAAAATTGAAATTAAAAGATGATGAGAGGACTACTTAAAAAAAATAAGGATGAGAACTTGGAGAGCCAAATGGTAATTTTACTATTTCTTTTTTGTTTTCCATGGTCGGTCACCATCCCAAAAAGAGGCATCATCCTTTCTTCTTCTTCTTCTCTTACCCAACGCCACTTTTTTTTTTGGAACCAAAAATCAATTTCTTTTCTTTTTTTTCCTTTCTTTTCCCTTTCCTTTCTTCTCTTGGTTCATCATCCTTCTCTTACCTCCTTGTTTACCAAACCCACAAGTCTCCACCCTATTTTTGTGACAACTAGACTTTAAGAGAGAGAAAGAAAACATTTCTCTTTTTTCTTTTCTTCATTTTCCATTATACTTCACTTTCATCAACACCAAATCTTTTAACTTCAGATCTGTAATTTTTTAAAAGCTAATAGGTATACATTTTTAACTCTTGAATTTTAGAATTTATAGGTTTATATTTTCTGACTTTATTTCCTAATTTTCTTCAAATTCTTTTTCTTGAAAATATTAGGTTTTGTTGATCTTTATACCTCCAAGCTCACTAAGGTAAAGAAACTTCAAACTTGAATAACTAGTTTAATGGATTAGTGACTTAGACTAGAATTCTAGGTTAAATGTTAGGTTAGAATGTAGTTTATCTAGTATAAATTTATTAAAATTATTAAATTCAAATTTATGACATATTTAAGGTTATCATGGTTTATTGGTAAATATAGGTTCAAACGATACTTCAGGACTTACTTGGATTAAGATCTTATGGGTGCTAGTTTTGTAAGGTGGCATTATTAAGGTGAGTGAACTTGTATTTAAAATGTTTTGAATAGTTGCATATGTGTTGACTGAAGTACTTGAATATCTTTGGTTGACTCTTTTAAAAATTATGCATGGGAACAAGCCTTTCACAAGTGATATTTCTATGTTATTAAACGTATAATGTGATGAATTTCCATGTTTGAGATATTATGTTGAATTGCCAATTGAATTGTGACATGTGATACATGGTAAATCTTGAGATGTTCTAAACTAGTGACATAACAATTAATATTATTTTCCTTGAATGTCGGACTGTGCAACTATGTCTATGACTAATGAAATAATGAATTATGTGAAATGTATTATTATGCAAAGATTCTTGTTACATGTTGATATGTGTGCTATGCTTTGAGAGGTAATATTGAATGATAACTATAACCATGCATGCGGTGTAGGAGTGCACATGACTGTGATGGAGGTGTGCGGTGTGGGAGTGCACACGTTGATGATATATGCCATGTGCGGTGTAGAAGTGCACATGATGATGATATATGCCATGTGCGGTGTGAGAGTGCATATGGTATTTGCCACGTGCAGTGTGGGAGTGCACATGAGGCTATTAGCTATGTACGATGTGGGAGTGCACATAAGCTAAGTTGAGGATGGTGGTTGTATGCGTTGAGCTATGTTGACTAGTTTGGGCATGATCTTGATGCATTTGATGTTTGTTTGAAAATTTCTATGTATAGATATATACATAATATATACATGAATTCTTATACGCATGTGCATCTGTCTTGTAGGGTAGAGATGTTTGGAAAATGAAATGTGATGGCATTGAATGTTGAAAGTTGAAAGTTGAAATTCTTAAATGTATTAAAATGAGTTAAGAGACAACATGGCATCGAGTTTGTTATGATATATAAATTACATTATTTTTAACATAATTGCATCGTGTTTCCTAAAACTTTCCATATCGTTGCTTGTTCCTTTTCTATATTCACTCATTGGGTTTATACTCATTCTTTCCAACTCATGTTTTAGGTTTTTTGATTTGGAGGTAATTAGATCCTAAAACGAGGTTTTCCTTCCTATTCAACTTTCGGTAGGTTACTATGACACTCAATGTTAGTACCATGCCTAGAGTCACTCCACTAGTAGTTAGGGTCTTTGCATGTGTATATGTTTATGTAATTGTAAACAGTGATATTTATTGTAAATCTTGTATGTTTGGTTTGATTAATGATGTCGTTTAAGGCTGGCAAATGATAACCCTAATGTGTGAATGGTATATGCTCGTTTGCCATGATTTATTCTTGAAAAAAAATTACTATTGAAAATTATGAACTAAGAACCTTAGAGGTAAATGAGGGATACATGGTCTAATGAACAAGTTTTCATAGAAAAGCTCACTTGGGCCTAGCGAGCTACACCTATTGGGCCCATATGCTGGTCATGGCTCGGGATTGGGCTGTGACATATAGTTATGATTTTAATGCTCCAAATTAGGGAATTTAATCCCCAATTTTTTTTCATGGTCAATTCACATATGGAGCCTTTCCATATTAATTTTTCATAATTTTTGGACGCAAATAAGCTATCCAAAAATTCAAAAACCGTGACCTATGTCTTCTAGACATAATCACATTTTCAGCTACTTAGGTGGCATTGACAATGCCAAAATCCTAGGGATCAATCCCTTGATTTTTGAACTTTGAATTTTGAAAATCTTTTAACTTTTTCAAAACTTAAAGTTTTAGCAAATAAATGCAACTAATTGCACAAATTTAGGCTCATTTTAAGTTGGCAAACTTTGTCAAAATTGTGACTCAAAACAGTTGCTGGCAACAGTCGTTTCAGCGATGATTTTGTGGTTATTGCACCACCATTCTATCAGGACCTGGAACTCCCCATCGGGCCCGTGACAACTGCCGCGAAATCTCGATAGGTATTCATACCCCGAACACCTACTGAAACCTCGCAAGACTTTTGTATCAGCTTTCGCATCTCCCTGGTGAGCAATAACCATTAAACATCATATTTTAAAAAAATATAAAACATTTCCAAACCAAAACATTAAAATATAGTTTTTCGACTCGCAAGGGTATTTTTTTTTGTCTTTTTTGTCCAAAAATGTCAAAATCGATAAAAATGTTACATATAAGTAGAATAAACATAATTTACAATTGAAATAAATTTAAATGTCTAAAACATTGGTTTAAGGCGAAATTTTGAATATTTGAATATAATAAACATCATTCAATAAAATACTCAATTTTCTTATAAAACAATATTTATAGAAACATCGGTAAATAATTTTTATAGCGTAAAAGTTAAATATATTCATACCTACTAAAATGCAAATAACCAAAGTATAAAATTACTTTTACAATGACATGTGGGCCACCGACTGACCAATTGTATTGATGGTAGTGAACTTACAGTTTTTGCCAATTCAAGTCCGATTGACGGTCCTTGAATAAATCTGCTAACTATGGGATGCTCTGAGTCTGAAATGTAAGGAAATGAGGGGGGTGAGATTATAAAATCCCAGTGAGTAACCAGATACCATCTAAACTATCTAAAGGCGAGTAAATGGAGACAAATAAAATATTTCCATCCCCTTGAGTTTCATAACATAAAGATTTATCCCATCCCGAATAAGTAATTTTATTTTGTTCAAACAGTTAAATAGGCTTATGATTTCCATGAAAACCTGGCTTATGCCAAAACTAATACTCGAGGACACTTGATCGTCATCAAAGTCCAATGAGTTCTCCAAGGTTATAAAAGTTTCATATATGTATGAAACACATTTTTACATTTGGAAATACAGCCATTCCTTGGCGTTGGTTGAGTTCGCCTTCACGTGGTGGTTTAGCGTGAAGAGAACTCCAATGGTTACCTCAGGAGTTACCCTACTCGCCTCTCGACCGAGGTATAAATACATATACATATGCACCTAGATTCTGTGCCCCTCTAATAGGCTGGTCCACAGAACCTGTCACTGCAGCGACCATTTAATAATCCACCAATTCAATAAAATATCGATGGCATGATTTAGCAATTTTATCACTAAGTAATTTATCAGGACAAAATATACAAATTCACATTTTTCAGTGTAATTAACAAGTCAGTCAATCATGCCATAATACCATAAGCCAATTGAATCAAATCAAACCTTACAGTAACACACGTAGTCTTCAATTACTCTAGTTTCAAAATCAATTGATCAATTTTTCAAATCAATTTATAAAAATTCAATTGATTTTATAAATCTAATTTATTTAATAAATTTCACAATTTTCTCATAAAATAAGCAATTTAACAAATAAAATGATTTTTCATAAAATCATCAAATTAAATAAAATTTACTCCAGATGATTAAGACGATAATAAGTTTACTCATTGTACTAGGAGTCGATATACTCCTAATCCAAATCTTCAAGTACAATTTCTGTACTTTCACCAGTATAGTCTGCTCACCACCTATCCACAATGTACAGCAAACAATTCATTGAATTGGCACTAAATTAATATAAAACCAAATCAGGCTCCGTACTAATACGTAAAATGAGATATGAAATGCTCAGGTGGCTATCTAGTTGCGGTATATTTTATAATTTCCATTGTATACTTAAATAAGTCAGTATTGACCTCATTTGCTTTTCCACCCAATCAATTGGCCAATACACTCAATTCAACTCCAATTAATCTCGTTTTTTTTCGATATTTCAATTCATCAAACTCAATTTAATTAACACAAAATATGACCAAAATCACTCTCATATTTTCCAAGGAAAATTCGGTACATTGGGTGCACTAATATTATAATTTCTCAAGCTTAATTCTCTCACCATGAATTTTTAATTTCTCATTTAATTCACTTGAAATAAAATCAAGTTTATTATCAACACTCCATATACTAAATTCGGCCATTGAAAGGTTCACCAATAATCATATTTTTCAAGCTTAATTCTCATATTCCAAACCATTTATCCTTAACCAAATAACACAAAATTTCACCAAATCTATTTACACTAATTTCCTTGAAAAATTCGGCCATGGTGTGCATTAATACTTCAATTTTTCCTGCTTAATGTTCACACCACAATTCATCATTCTCTAACCAATTTCACTTAAAATTAAATCAATTCATCATTAAATCCTCACTTCACATATTCGGCCATATAGGGTTTAATAGTGAACAATTCACTTCCTTACTAAATTTTCATATTCAATTCTTCCATTTTAATTTCTAGCATTACTAATCATCAAACACTAACTAAATACCTTGAAATGTCACAAAATTAGGCATCAATCTCTCTCTTGAATATTTAGTCAAAATGGGCTTCCATGGAATATGTGTTTTTCTCACTTAATTTTCTTCCTAAACATAACTAACTAACTAACAACACTAACATACTTTAAAATCAAATTAATTCCATCAACTTTCTCTCTCTAAACCCATTTGACCAAGCATGAAATCACCATGAAAACATACAATTTAATCATGAAAAATGGGGAGAAATGCTTGGGTAAGGTAAAAATCAAGCTAGAAATGAAAAACCTTACCTTTTTATACTTGATTTCCTTGAATTTCCTTGCTTTTTCTTGATTTTCTCCTTAGTTAGGGTTTGGTTTTTGCTTTCTCTCTCTTCTTGCTGGTTTGGCCGAATATTAGGGATGATATGGGCTGATTTTTTGTTTAAATGATAAGCCTTTAAAGGCTTGACACATGGCAAGCTCCTACTGGCCCGAATTTTGAAAATTTAAAATTTTGACTTTTTCATTTTAATTTTTCCACCACACATTTATTCCATATTTATCCACTCCCACCATAATTAAATTCCACAAATTTGACAAGTGTTGGTGGTGAAAAATTACCGTTTTACCCCCGGTATTGTAAAATTACCATTTTACCCCTACACTTTAGAAATGTACCGGAATTACATTTTTTACTTTCCAACCTCACAACACTAATATTGATCAATCTTAATCAAATGGGGCAAAAATCTTCACTAAAAATTCTCATTTTATCCTCAGATGACAAAATTACTATTTTACCCTTGTGTTTCAAAAATATCGAGAATTATCATTTTTTACTGGTAAACTTCATCTTATGCTCCAATAATCATATTATATTTCGTATAACTATTCTTGGTCAAATGTAATTAAAATCTTTTATAGAAATCTCCATTTTGTCCTTAAATGGCAAAATAACTGTTTTGTCCCTAATCAGTCAATTTTCCCGATTGACTCCAAACTGGACCTCGAACTCCGAATCAATGTTTTGAGTAATCCCTAGACTGTGAAATTTCTAATTTCACTCTTAAAATCCTTATTTGAACTTGTTCGAGGTTTAAATCATCTTAATTGTATTTCTAGGTACAATACCAAGTTTTGAATACTTTCTCGGGCTATTCAAATATACAATCACTCTATCAGTCACATACATGACGTAACAAATATTTTTGGGCTGAGCTTGACAACACTACCCCCCTCAAAATAAAATTTTATCCTCAAAATTTCGCCAATCAAATCTGAAGAATAAACGGGGGTATTAGCTTATCCTTTGATATTTACTTTCCCATGTCATCACTTATTGTAGGGAACTTCAATTTGTTTACCTTTTGGTCAACTTGAGTATTTCACTCTTGTCTAACATTGTCTTTTAAAATTATATCTGTAATATCTTTCGCAGCCATGATCTCTGTTATCATCATTAGGTTCGAACCACAAGTCTATCTCAATTATACCAATTTCGATCTCAAGCTGTCAATTCCACAAGTGACATTCTTTTCGAAAGACTATATCTCCAGGGTATTGTCATGTCTGGGTCCTTATCCCTCCCGATCGGTCTTCCCTACAGTCTGTAGCTTACAGGTGGACACGAAGAGGTTCGAACTCGAAACCTTTCCTTCCCCTGAAAAGAACGCCTTTAGTCATTTCACCACATCTAATCCATTAATCCTGTAATTCCTCATACTATATATAACCAAACTCAAATCCACCCTTAGAGTAAATTCATTCACTAACTTTTCCCTTCTCTTATATGCCAATATATAAAGCAAGATAGAAACTTTTCAATTCACTCTTTATCTTTTCTTAATACCTCCCATTATCCTTAAGACTTCAATTGTCATAGCTTAGCATCAAAACTAATAAATATATTCCAACTTATGAGTCCAATCCTTATGTTGCTCACAATTTGCTTATACTTTCTAACCATAAGGAGTTCTTTACGCAACAACATTCGATAGTCGGTACTATGGCGTTATGGCTGTTAAAATTTATTTAATCTAACCAATTCTTCTACCTTTAAGGTTGCTACCACAATCGTTCACCATCGTGTGGTTTTCCTCTCCGTTTATACCACAATCAATAAAACTAACTTTCCATTACAGATACACGATTAGATCATTAATTTAACATATTTATATTGCCATTAACATTCATACGTTTATATCATAACATTTAGTATAAGTTCAATTAAGCAAAAATCTTCAAATAACTCCTAAACACATAATTATCGATTTATATAGATAACTACCATTTCCTTATTAATCCAAACTTTATCTTTCTCCCTGTCTCGATTGTAATCCAAAGGAATCTCTCATCTGTATATTTGTATGAGTTGATGGAAATGGAGCAGCTATTGAAGCTCTTCCTAATTGTGGACAATCACTCCTAATGTGACCCATCTGACCATAATAAAAACATTGTACAAATCCCCAACACATCCCGTAATGATATTTCCCACACTTTCTGCATCTATCAGAGCCTCCGAAACTCTTTCCAAAAATAGTTTTCTCAGACCTGTTAAATCTCGGAGGTTTCTGCTGTGTTTGTGAAAATGGGGGTCGAGGAGATGTCATTGCATTATAAGTAGTACTTCCTGAAACAAACAAGCCTTTACCTCTCTTTGGTGGCTGACTGGAGGATACATTCGAATTCTTCCTCTTTACAAACTCAGCTCGCATTCTCTTATTTTCATTTGCGAACTTCTCAGCCCTTAAAGCCATTTGTACTACATCTTTATATGGCTCCCTGCCTATTACCGTCATCCGCTCCCTAATCTCATTACGGAGCCCTTCCTCAAAATAACTAGCCTGATCTTGCTCCATTCTTACCAATTCCAGACGTATAACATTTGCTCGTTAAATCGAGCCTCGTACTCCTCTACCGTTAAATTCCCTTATTTAAGATTCAAAAATTCTCTCTTCTTTTCTTTTTGATGGAAATGAGTGAAATACTGACCATCAAACTCTCTAATAAAGTCTGACTAGGTCAGTGGAGTGGTGGAACGGGTCTTCACTGAATTCCACCATGTACGGGCCCTCTTTTCCAATAATCTCGTAGCCACCATTAATTTCATATTATCGTCCAACCACATATCCGAGAGTGTCTTCGAAACTTGAATAATCCAATCCTTGGCTGCGGTGGCATCTAATTCACCTGTGAAAAACATGCAACCAAGTTGCCTAGCCTCCTTCAACTTCTTATAAATAGGTACATCCTGTACTTGTGGCAAAACTGAAGGAGCAGCTGGAGGTACTGTAGGTGGAGCCTGACCAGCCTGAGCCTGGCAAACAATAGTGGTAAAAAGGGCTACCAATGCTTGAATCATCTTCAGGGACATGGCAGGCATACTAGTAGGTGGTGGAGGAGGTGGAGGATGTGAAGGAATCTCAGACTGCTCTACAGCAGGCGCTGCCCGAAAAAAGAATGTAGTCGATTCGTCTTCTACCTCATCTAACTGACGATGATGAGAACAACCTTTTCCCCTCCCAGTCGACCTAGAATTAGATGAGTGTTCTCATCTAGGAGGCATGGCGATCTAGAAAAAGAAATGAGGCAAATTTAATCGAGGTTTAAATCATCACAATTGTATTTCTAGGTACAATACCGAGTTTTGAATACTTTCCCGGGCTATTCAAATATACAATCACTCTATTAGTCACATACATGACCTAACAAATATTTTTGGGCTGGGCTTGACACATTCACATTTGGCCGACAATCCTTCTTGGAACTATTTTAAAGTACATTACTTCCATTATTTTTTCAAAATTTTTCAAGACTATCAGATGCCTTTCTAATATTGAAAATATAACAACTGTTAGACAGAATCAAATTTTGCCCTTTAAACTACACCAAAACATCATTAACTTGAATATGATTTTGTGAATTTAATTTGTGAATCTTACACACTTTTTAATCTAGCCAAATCAAGAAACAAAACTCAAATTAGTATATCCAAAATTAAGATTTAAAATCCATTAATTAAATCTGTCTAGGAAATTGAAACAATTTAAAAACATAGTTTAAAAAATTTTAAATCTTTACCAACTCAAACTCGAACACCTTGTATCAAATATAAACATTGAATCAACAACAATGAGACATCATTTGTATTAAAACAAGCCAAGGGAGGCTTTGATACCACTGTTGGAATGGCATGAAATTCAAAAATAATAATTATCATATGCAGCAAAAAATAAAAATTTAAACTTACCTTACCATACTACCACCCATGGGTCACCTTGGTGGTTTTAATACAAACAAAATTTAAGAAGAATAATCAAAATATCACCTAGACAAGTGATGCTATAATCACAATGGCAAATCCACTTGATTGAGAGAAGATACGACACTATTCTTGTTTCTACTCAAGTCCGTGTACACCACAAAGGGATGAAAAACCCAAGCCACTCAAGCATTTAGCCTCCAACAGTATCCACACAAATGCACTTGAACCTTCAACAAGGTGTGAGCTTTTAACTACTTTTTGTGCTAGTAGAGTGGACAACAATCATTCTTTTTTTCACATACACTATAGGCTAGATCACTTTGGAGAAATTCATTAAAAGATTTTTCTCTCGACCATAAAAGGTGGCTAGAGAATTTTTTGTTGTTTTTGACAACTAGATTTTCATAGTCATGTGTGAGAAGTAGTTAAAGGTGATATTTATACTTAAGTTAAACAACTCCCATAATTGCAACTAAGGGCCCAATATTATAACCCATTATAATATTGGCCTAATCACTTAATTAAACCCTTTTGATTTAGCCATTGGAAATTAAAATCAAATTAATTTCTATTTGTCATGTTTGCAATTAAGGTTTTGATATTATAACTATTTATAATATTTACCTTACACTTAATTAAACAATTTTAATAAAGTCTTTAGAAGTTAGGACCCAGAGGATGATTTAAGTCCAACTTAAATCATCACACTCCCAATTTAATTCATAGTACAACTTTTATATGTGATCCATTATGTTTCTAATAAGTTGGTAATGGAATTAAATTGTAATATTAATCAATTAATTCAATTACATAGATCAAGATTGGTATCTAGCAATGTACAATGGCCATCTAATTGTTAGGAGAGTCAAAGGATTTTTTAATAACCTTTTAGTGTACAGTCTATCGGTGTAATTCATTCTCTCATCATATTTTCTAGAGATGATAAAAGCATGGTGCAATGTCTACTTTTATTGACCTCTATATTCATTCTTGCAATTAGATCATTAGTTTTATAAAGACTTATAAAAGTGTTTTTATAATCTCTTAGTTTTTTTGGCTAAGGACTTCTATAAGCTAATGTCAACCAAAAATTGATAGGATATGTCCTCTAAAAACACTTGAGGTGATGATTTTTATTTTGACCACTTATTTGCTTTCACATGCTTCATACTATACCCAAAAGCATCTTATTTTGGCATCTTTGGTTAGGCACCCGTAAGGGTGAAATTAAAGTATAGCACTCACACATAAGATAACCCGGTGTCTTAAGTTAAAGAATATTTACACAATGATACATGAGAAGTATTGCATAGACACTTGAATGTATTATCAAATGCACTTTTCATGGTAGGTCATGTTTAGTGAACTTATTCTCTTAGGCAAACACCTATACTCTAGTTCTAAAAATCTTCATACTTTAACTTATGAGATCGGTTACTTACTTTTTAATAAGAAATATAGAATGTATTAATCTCTAGGCATTATTGATGTCTAGTCTCAATGATACATCGACCAAGAATATTTAGAGGTTACACTTCGATGCATAAAGATCTCATAACTGCAACCTATTATAGTTCCTTTGCAAGGTATATTAATCTCATGGACTTCATCCAATTAAACTTATAACCCATTATAATTAACGTCTTATTGATGAAGGAAAACCTCTAATTATTCAACATGAATGATATTGTTGCATGATTTAAATCAAGCCTTAACCAATCTCAATTGGTTGCAAGGCTCATCCCAACATCTCCCACTAGCACAAAGTCAATTACTATCTCATCTTATGTAGATCTAATCCATTTAGTAATCATGTCTCCATGTAGACTCGTTTGTGCCCTTCAATATGGTTAATTGCTTTTATCTATTTTCGTGATGTCCATGCATCACATCATGTCATATTACTATACTGAGTTTAATTGGCTAGCATAGCCATGCTTTTAGGATTCAGATGAAAGCCTCCCATTGTTTGTCTTTGTTGATATTCTCTCCTAATGTATGCATATGTGCTTTCCAAATCAAGTTTTGGATCTTTTTGTAAGATTTCTACTCAAACTTGATCAAATTCAAAATTAAATTTACTTAGAAAAATATGGACTCAAAGCCTAGCCATCGCAGAATGTAATTGGACTACACCTTCTGCTATTCTTTTTTACAAGATAGTCTTGTGATCAATTTCCTGAAAAATAACCACAAGTTCATTATAGTATGTTGATAATGGTTGACCATTTTGTTTGGTAGAAAAAGACCTCTGGTTTAATTAACAAATATAGGTCTTGTCTAATCCACCATAAAAGGTTTTTGATATTGCTTTTTATATGTGCTTGGCTGTGGGAAAATGAATAAATCGTTGAATCAACGATGGACTCATTGAGTCAATAAGCCAACTTTTTCACTTTGTGATCTTCAATAATCCATGTTCCAAGACTAGGATCTCTAGGTGCAGGTTTTTTTGCTTTTCTAGTGAGATATCCATCTTGTTGTGGATGCCAATATGCATCTCTGTGAGTAGAGACCATAATGAGTAATTTGTCTCATTTAGTGTGATATTAGTAGGAAACACAAAATTGTCTTGGTGGACAATAATTAGTGTTGAGTTGCTTGGAACAATTGGAACAATGGAATTGCTTGGTATGGTTGGAACAATAGAATTGGTTTCTATCATGTAGTTTCAGATGAAAAGAAGAAAAAAAATTATGATGGTGATTTTTTGAGTATAGGCTTTAGAATACGAGATTTATGTTAAAGAGTTCTTTTCGAATTAGAATTGTTTTGATACCATGTAAATAATACTCAAGATTTAAGCATATAACTAAATTGCTCGATGATAAAATAAAGAACTACATAGGGGGTTATTTATTATAGACAACTAGACCTAAACCTACTTAGTGTGCAAGTTGAGTAAATAGTAAATAAGAAAGTATTCTAATCTTAGACTTTCTTGGAATACAAGTAAAATAAAAAGAAAATAAGAAAATATTCTCCTCAAGATATTCTTATAATTAACAATTATAGCTCATGTTGACAATTAATTTCAATACATAGAGGTCTTTTTAGATAATTGTACAAAAAAAAATGCCAAAGTTGTTGACTTGCATAATGTGGACAATGGAATTCCATATTTCCCTTTGCCAAATAACCCTTTCAACAATGGCCAAAAGTTCAATACCACCCACACACTGCATGTGATCTCGCCTAGCCCTGATCCATCTCCACCATGAGCCAATGGTTGCAACCTTAATAGCCATATAGCCAGTGCTGTCAAATGCACTAGCAATAAAGCAGTGATGGGCACGAAAATTGGAGATTCATCGAAGCTAAACCTTCCTACTTTCTCAGCATCATTTTCATCATTAGAAACAGATTGTGTTTTCGGTGTTATTTCAAAGACAGTTTCACTAAATCTTAAAAGCTTGACAAAAAAACCTAAACATGCAAATAACATGGAAGAAACTGCATGTATTCTTTCCATTCTTTGATTATTCCACCATGCTTGAATTGATTCACCATACTGAAGATATTGAGATAATAAGTGTAGGTTGGAAATCAAGCTAAAGGAAATAAGAATATAAAAAAATGGTTCTTGCACCTGCATGGACACAAATATAAACAGATCTTAATTATTAAAATAGAAAACTTAGCTTATATGTAAGAAAAATAATCTATTACTTAATTCATTGAGGAACTTTATATATTAGTGTTGACTTTCTTATATGCACAAAAAAGAATAAGAAGAAGAAAAAGAAGAAACTAGTGTTAAAAATAGTATGATTATGAAAATATACAAAAATTACAAATCGTAGTTATTTAATTAGGTAGAATTGGTAAATACCATTTCTATTTCCACCATGTTCATTTTAGGTCAAGGCTCTGATACCTTTTTTTTTTTTGCAAAAAATGAATAGAAAGGAAAAACAAAAATCTAAAAACAAATTAAAACAAATAATAAATGTAATAAGTAAAACAAGAAATTTCGCTCAAATCCTAAAGTTTTGGATATAATTAAAATTGAATCCATTCATTTGAAAATTGGACAACCCTGTTCAAAAAAATCAAATTGACAAGTCTAATAACTTTCGTCATTAAGCTACAATCAAAGTGGTAGTTATTATAAAGAATGTGTAATCAAGTGTATATAACATGATATCCATAATAACCTTCATTTGTTAAAAAAAAAAAAAAGAGTTTGCTTATGTTTACAAAAACAAGTCAAATTTGCAAGTAAAAGAAGATATCCTCCCATCAAATTTCTCAAGAATTTTTATTTGATCTTCAACGTATTTCAAAAGTTGTTTAGGTATATGCTTACTTCTATTCTATTTAGTTGGAATTTAAGAAAAAAAGAGGTGAAAAGGTGAGGTTTGCTTAGGTGATGAGATTTTAAAGTATAAATTTTAACTTTTGACACCAGAAAAGAAAAAGAAACGACACCTTAGCCTACAACTTCTAGCTTTGCTTTTTTTATAAAGAGGCTTAAATTGAATGTACACTAGAATGAGAAGGAAATTAAAATATTTATACAAAGAAAATACAAATAAAGAATAATAAGCATTAGTGTTAAATAAATACGTACAATCATGTAAAGTAATATCCTAATCAACAACAACAGAAACTAAATGCATATAAGAAAATAACATTTAAATGATTGGAACCATTGATCAAGAATATCAAGCAAACAACACAATCAAGGATATCAAGTGTTGGTGTAACTGAGTTTTTCATGGAATTCAAAGAATCGACAAAATTGACTTCAAGGCGAACCTTTTCAATATATGTTATTTTCAAGACTTATTTCACCCCCACCACTCGATATGTAAAAAGAAATAATATGAATAGCCTTAGGGATACAATGAAAGTAACATCTAACTTCATCTTCCACTTTATGAGAGTAGATCGCTAGATACACCTAAGGATTTGCAAAGTTGTTCTGCCTTAAAGCTTACTTTCTACAGCAAGTAGATTATAAGGAATTTGGACGTCTTTTGTAGTTGATGGGAGCTAAAGTATTTATGTTAATTTTTTAGAACTCAACACTTCTTTTGCTTTTGGTCTTTCTGCTCTTGTTTTATTTTTGTTTTGATGTGTCAAAATGGTTATCAGCAAGTCTTTTATGTAGTTTTACAAGTGTCTCTTCTTCAAGGATATATCCATTTCATTAAGGCACCTCTTTATTTAAAAGTGTAATACCTCGTACCTTCGTTAGACACAAATAAGACTTTATTGATCAAAGGAATGATCATTTGATGCGAATTAGCGTGCTAAGGAACGCTTAAGAATAAAATGTATTGCACGCGCAGAACTCACAATTAAATAATAATATTTTTATCGAAGACAAATTAGTGAGTTAAAGGATTATTCGGAGGTAAACCGACACATAATAATATGTTTCGGGATCAAAGAAGGCAAGTGAAAATTTTTAAAATAAAATAATATTTTATTAAGAAAATAATATTGAAATATTAATATTTTATTGAAGGTCAAAATTAGTCATGAAAAATGAGACTATTACAAATTCAAGTGGGGGAGAAGAAATAAAGAATAATTCAAAAAGAAATTAAAATTTTTATTCCCGAGATATGACATCTTATCATTTTATAATAAAATTTTATCTATTGTAGAGACAGAACTAGGTAAAGTGATCTTCATAAAAGTTATAGCTCTATCTCTTAACTTTCCAATGGTCTAAGAATTGCTTTAATTGGAGTTCTGTAGCTCGAGATATGGCTAAAATACTTAAGCATGTACAAGAAAATTTCTGTGTTCTTCAACACTTTGCTCTCTAAAAATTAAGTTCAATATTTTTAATTCCTATCCACACTTGAAGAAATAAGAATAATTTAGAAGAAAATTGAAATTTAATAAGTGTGGATAGGAATTAAAAATATTGGACTTAATTTTTAGAAAGCAAAGTGTTGAAGAACATAGAAATTTTCTTGTACATGCTTGAGTATTTTAGTCATATCTCGAGCTACAGAACTCCAATTGAAGCAATTCTTGAACCATTGGAAAGCTAAGAGACAGAGCTACAACTTTGGTGAAGATTACTTCACCTAGTTCTATAAATTCTCATTATAAAATGACAAAGCGTCATATCTCAAGAATAAAAATTTCAAAGATTGACAATTAAATTTTTGGAGTCTCTTAGTACAATTTTAAGCCTAATTAAATCCTAGAATAATTAAAGGCTTAAATGAATATTTAGAATGTGAAATGGATAATAAAATAATGACATGAAATGTTGAAAAATCAAAATGAAAAATGTACCTTAATGTTTGTGTGATGTGCATTTCATGAAATATTTAAATATTCGCCATACTAGTTTGATAGAAAATATCATGCAAATGTTTACAACGAACATTTCATGAAACAAGAATTTCAACGTGACATGGGATTGATAATTTTAAAAAAAATTTAAAATATCCCCTTAAAAATCATTTTAAAATCGAATGATGATTTTAGATAATTTAAATACATTTGAAATAAATAAAACATGTCTTGATTTTTTTTCGTACTATGAAATGCTCGAGAGGAAATGGTTTGGAAGTATGTAATCCAAAATAAAGATTGGTTAACAAGTTAGACTGATAGTCAATAGTTGAATAAATATTCGAATGTTGAAAGATTTGATAAAAGATCAAATTAGAAGAATTGTGGATGGTTATGTAGATTGGCATGATCGATGAGTTAAGAATGATTCGATGAAAGTGTAACTGGGATTAATGATGCATTTAATTTCTATCTATAAGAGGAAGAATAGTACTGATTTAATTTAAGAAGTGTGGTGCTTACAATTAAATGTGATTGGATATTGTGGAGTTTTCTATGAAGATAGAAAATTGATATAATTTATAAGATCGAGATTTTATATGGAGAATGTTCAACAGAAGCGTTGTAGAAGAATTTTAGAATTTTAATTATTCACGATACGTCGATTTGAATTCGAGGACGAATTTATTTTTAAGTGGGGGAGATTGTAATACCCTGTACTCTTGTTAGATACAAATAAGACATTATTGATTAAAGGAATGATCATTTGATGCGAATTAGCGTGCTAAGAAACGCTTAAGAATAAAATGTATCGCACGTGCAGAACTCACAATTAAATAATAATATTTTTATCGAAGACAAATTAGTGAGTTAAAGGATGTTTCGGAGGTAAACCGACACATAATAATGTGTTTCGGGAACAAAGAAGGAAAGTGAAAATTTTTGGAATAAAATAATATTTTTATTAATAAAATAATATTAAAATATTAATATTTTATTAAAGGTCAAAATTAGTCATGAAAAATGAGACTATGACTAATTCAAGTGGGGGAGAAGAAATAAAGAATAATTTAGAAGGAAATTGAAATTTAATCAGTGTGGATAGGAATTAAAAATATTGGACTTAATTTTTAGAGAGCAAAGTGTTGAAGAACACAGAAATTTTCTTGTATATGCTTGAGTATTTTAGTCATATTTCAAGCTACAGAACTTCAATTGAAGTAATTCTTAAACCATTGGAAAGCTAAGAGACAGAGCTACAACTTTGATGAAGATCACTTCATCCAGTTCTATGTCTAAAATAGAGAAAATTTCATTGGAAAATGACAAGATGTCATATCTCGGGAATAAAAATTTTAAGGATTGACAATTAAATTTTTGGAGTCTCTTAGTACAATTTTAAGCCTAATTAAATCCTAGGATAATTAAAGGCTTAAATGAATATTTAGAAGGTGAAATGGATAATAAAATAATGACATGAAATGTTGAAAAATCAAAATAATTTTTAAGTGTAGATGTATGGACATGAAGATAAGAAGTTAAGTTCGGTTAGGAATGAAAGACAAGCAACCAATTTTTTTTTAGTTGGTTGAAGTAGTCAACAAATGATGAGGATAAGGTAAGGATAAAGACAAAACAAATAAAATAAAAGACTAAAGGAAATAAAGAATAGAAAGAATAGAGGAGTGGGGGCCGGTCATGAAATTCCAAGGCAAGAAAAGTCAATGAAGACAAAGGCAAAGAAGTGAAGGTCGGTTAAAAAGGGAGAAGAGATGAGAAGATGCGAGAAAAGTCTAGAAGATGAGGGAAAAATCTAGTGAAAAGCTCAGTCAAAGAAAGAGATAAAAGACAAAGAAACAAAAGGAAACATTTAGAGCAAAGGATGGACAGAAAAAAGAGAGGAAAAAGCCAAAGAAAATAAGCAAGAAGAACCGTGAAGGAGGAAAGAAAAAAGGATGAAAAATCTACTTTTCATGGTGCGGTTTTGCTGCAAATTTTTGAAGGAAGAGAGAGCTGAAAATGGTTGAGGTAAGAAGCTAAATTTTGGCTACACTTTGAGAGAAAATTTGGTGCTTTCTTGGAGTGATTTTAGAGCTGATTTTTGACAGAAAATTTTACGTTTTGAGGGAGAAGAAAACAGATTTTTTGATACACTTAAAGGAAGGTAAGAAGCTGAATTTTTGGGGGGTTAATTGCTGTAAATTATTGAGGTTTTTATGATTGATTTTGGTGCTAAAAAGATGGTGAGTTTGCTGCTGTTTTTGAGGGCTGCAAAGTGCAGTTTTTGGTGTAGAAAATTGAGTGGTTATGCTGCTGAAATGTGCAAAAAATGGAGCAGAAAGTAGTGCTGGAAAGTGCAGTAAATGGTGTTGGAAAGTGCAAAAAATGGTGCTGAAATGGTGCAGAAAATGGTGCAGAAAACGAGTAGAAAATTGAGCTGTTTTGGTTGCCAATTGGTGCAGAAAATTGAAGCTGTTTGGTGCTGAAATTTGAAGGTTTTTGCAGCTGGAAATTTGTGTTTTTGCTGTTGAAAATTGAAGCTAAAAAGAGCAGGATTTGTGCTGCCATGGTAGAGAAGAGAGAGACAATTGGAGGAGGAAGAAGAAAGAAAAAGAAAAAGAAAAAAAAAGAAAAAGAAAAGAAAATAGAAAATAGAAATAAAATATGAGCATGGCCCAATGACAATTAGATGGGCAAGGCCCAATAGAAAAATAAAAATGGGTAAAGCCCAATAGAAAAAAAATAATAAATAAATAAATGGGTCTAGCCCAATGGAAGAAGAGGAGGAACTCATGGAGAGGAGCCCAAAAAGGAAATAGAGAAATAGAAAAGCCTAATGGCACGTTTATCGAAGAGACGTACTGAACGAGACACGCGACCGAGAAATAGAAATAAATATATACGCGTACGAAAATAGCGATGTAAAATCCCACTATTTAGAGGTGAGTAGGGGGTGTCAATTTCTAAATATTCCGTATATAGATATGCTTCTACATGTATTTTACGTGCAATGCAATTTTTACGAAAAACATGTGTTGAATAAATTTTAAAGAATTGTGAGTGTAAACTATTTTAGAAATCATTTGAAAAATATATATATTATACGTAAAGTATTTTAAATCGGGAAACAAGCATTTTGAAATGATTTGCATCAAAATGAAAAATGTGCCTTAATGTTTGTGTGATGTGCATTTCATGAAATATTTAAATATTCACCATACTAGTTTGATAAAAAATATCATGCAAATATTTACAACGAACATTTCGTGAAACAAGAATTTCAACGTGACATGGGGATTGATAATTTAAAAAAAAAATTTAAAATATCCCCTTAAAAATCATTTTGAAATCGAATGATGATTTTAGAAAATTTGAATAATTTGAGAATACATATTTGTGTTATATAAATTATGCTTTGAAATTTATGGCTTATGACTGTGTGATGGCATGATTGGCTGATTGGCATTTGTATTAAAATTTCTTGAACTGATTGTTTTGCTTGGATTAGCCCGGTAATAATTTGATTGCTATATCATGTTATTTAAATTTTATTGATTGGTGGGTTATAGGATAGTCACTGCAGTGGCAGGTGCCGTGGACTGCCTTTAGGAGGGGCACGGTTACCCAGTTATATTCATACCTAGTTAGTAGAGGCGCGGAGGGTATCTCCTGAGGTATGGTTAGAGTTCCCTTCGGTCGACCCATCACGGGAAGGTGAACTCCACTAACGCCAAGGAATGGTTGTGTTTTCTAAAATAAAAGTATGTTTTACATGTAAATGAGATTTTAATAGCCTTGGCGGATTCGGTTGGATACCCCAGCACAAGGTATCACCGAATATGAGTTTTTATGGCACGAGCCATATTTTTAAGAATGTCATAAGCCTTACTAATTATTTTTGATAAAATGTAATCATTTTACATAGATTGAAATAATTTTTAATATTATGAGTTATATTTCCTTGCATGGTGAAATTTGATTTAAACGGATTTTTGCAGCTCTTTTATTTGTTTTCTATGAAACGGATTTGAAATTCCTCGCGTATAGGTGAGCTATGATTTGCATATGATTTTGAATAATATTTGGTTTCGCTGGAGATGGCTTGATTTTATTGATTTGATGCGAAAAATGGTTATAAGGCACAAAATCCCTGTTTGAAATAAATTGCTTTTATGATCCTATGTTTTATATTCAACTGATCTTCCGCTTGCTTGTTTCCTATCTATGCCCTACTCACTGGGTCGATGATATTCACTGAGTCTATGAGACTCACACCCCGTTTTATTCCCTTTTTGCAGATAGAGATCGATTTGGCGTGAAGTCATCGACGTGTTGGTCTACCGTGAATAGGTAAAGGCATCTCCTAGCATACTACCCTGAGTCGCTCCGCTGTATCTGTTTCTGTTAGAGGTCGAGTCATAATATTTTATTTGTTAAATTGTAAACGAGTTCAAATTTCTTTTTATATACAACATGAATTTAAAAATTTTATATTTTTGTGTATATTTTTGTGAACAAATAAAAAGGAAAAAAAAGTTTAAAGTGATTTTTATGTTTATGATTTAATTTAGTATAGGAGAAAAATAATATTATATGAAGAGTGAAAAATGTGACCATGCAAGGAAATATAACTCATAATATTAAAACTTATTTCAATCCATGTAAAATGATTACATTTTATCAAAAATAATTAGTAAGGCTTATGACATTCTTAAAAACATGGCTCGTGCCATAAAAACTCATATTCGGTGATACCTTGCGCTGAGGTATCCAACCGAATCCGCCAAGGCTGTTAAAATCTCATTTACATGTAAAACATACTTTTATTTTAGAAAACATAGCCATTCCTTGGTGTTAGCGGAGTTCACCTTCTCGTGATGGGTCGGCCAAAGGGAACTCTAACCATACCTCAATAGATACCTTCTGCGCCTCTACTACCGAGGTATGAATATAATCGGGCAACCGTGCCCCTTTTAAAGGCAGTCTACGGCACCCGCCACTGCAGTGACTATCCTATAACCCACCAATCAATAAAATTTAAATAGCATGATATGGCAATCAAATTATTACCATGTCAATCCAGGCAAAACAATCAGTTCAAGAAATTTTAATACAAATGCCAATCAGCCAATCATGCCATCACACTGTCATAAGTCATAAATTTCAAAGCATAATTTATATAAAACAAATATGTATTCTCAAATTATTCAAATTTTCTAAAATCATCATTCGATTTCAAAATGATTTTTAAGGGGATATTTTAAATCTTTTTTTTTAAATTATCAATCCTCGTGTCACGTTGAAATTCTTGTTTCACGAAATGTTCGTTGTAAACATTTGCATGATATTTTCTATCAAACTAGCATAGTGAATATTTAAATATTTCATGAAATGCACATCACACAAACATTAAGGCACATTTTTCATTTTGATGTAAATAATTTCAAACGCTTGTTTCCCGATTTAAAATACTTTACGTATAATATATATATTTTTCAAATGATTTCTAAAATAGTTTACACTTGCAATTCCTTAAAATTTATTCAACACATGTTTTTCGTAAAAATTGCATTGCACGTAAAATATACGTAGAAGCATATCTATATACGGAATATTTAGAAATTGACACCCCCTACTCACCTCTAAATAACGAGGTTTTACATCGCTATTTTCGTACGCGTATATATTTATTTCTCGATCGCTTGTCTCGTTCAGTACGTCTCCTCGATAAACGTGTCATTGGGCTTTTCTATTTCTCTATTTCCTTTTTGGGCTCCTCTCCATGGGTTCCTCCTCTTCTTTCATTGGGTTAGACCCATTTATTTATTTATTATTTTTTTTTCTATTGGGCCTTGCCCATTTTTATTTTTCTATTGGGCCTTGCCCATCTACTTGTCATTGGGTCATGCCCATATTTTATTTCTAGTTTCTATTTTCTTTTCTTTTTCTTTTCTTTTCTTTTCTTTTCTTTCTTTTTCTTTTTCTTTTCTTTTTCTTTCTTCTTCCTCCTCCAACCGACTCTCTCTTTTGTACCATGGCAGCACAAATCTTGTTCTTTTTAGCTTCAATTTCCAGTAGCAAAATAACATATTTTCAGTTGCAAAAACCTTCAAATTTCAGCACCAAACAACTTCAATTTTCTGCACCAATTGGCAACCAAAACAGCTCAATTTTCTGCTCGTTTTGTGCACCATTTTTTGCACCATTTCAGCACCATTTTCTGCATTTTTCAACACCATTTATTGCACTTTCCAGCACTACTTTTTGCTCCATTTTGTGCACATTTCAACAGCATAACCACTCAATTTTCTGCACCCAAAACTGCACTTTGCAGCCCCCAAAAACAGCAGCAAACTCACCACCTTTTTAGCACCAAAATCAATCATAAAAACCTCAATAATTTACAGCAATTAAGGCCCCAAAAATTCAGCTTCTTACCTTCTTTTAAGTGCATCAAAAAATCTGTTTTCTTCTCCCTCAAAGTGTAGAATTTTCTGCCAAAAATCAGCTCTAAAATCACTCCAAGAAAGCACCAAATTTTCTCTCAAAGTGTAGCCAAAATTTAGCTTCTTACCTCAGCCATTTTCAGCTCTCTCTTCTTTCAAAAACTTGCAGCAAACCGCACCATGAAGAGCAGATTTTTCATCCTTCTTTCTCTCCTCCTTCACGGTTCTTCTTGCTTATTTTCTTTGGCTTTTTCTTCCCTTTTTTCTGTCCATCCTTTGCTCTAAATGTTTCCTTTTTTTTCTTTGTCTTTTATCTATTTCTTTGATCGAGCTTTTCACTAGATTTTTCCCTCATCTTCTAGACTTTTCTCTCATCTTCTTATCTCTTCTCCCTTTTTAAATGACCTTCACTTATTTGCCTTTGTCTTCATTGACTTTTCTTGCCTTGGAATTTCATGACCGGCCCCCACTCCTCTATTCTTTCTATTCTTTATTTCCTTTAGTCTTTTATTTTATTTCTTTTGTCTTTATCCTTACCTTGTCCTCATTATTTGTTGACTAGTTCAACCAACTAAAAAAAATTTGGTTGCTTGTCTTTTATTCCTAACCAACCTTAACTTCTTATCTTCATGTCCATACACCTACACTTAAAAATTATTTTGATTTTTCAACATTTCATGTCATTATTTTATTATCCATTTCACCTTCTAAATATTCATTTAAGCCTTTAATTATCCTAGGATTTAATTAGGCTTAAAATTGTACTAAGAGACTCCAAATATTTAATTGTCAATCCTTGAAATTTTTATTCCCGAGATATGACGTCTCGTCATTTTCCAACAAAATGTTCTCTATTGTAGAGACAGAACTGGGTGAAGTGATCTTCATCAAAGTTGTAGCTCTATCTCTTAGCTTTCTAATGGTCTAAGAATTGCTTCAATTAGAGTTCTATAGCTCGAGATATGACCAAAATACTCAAGCATATATAAGAAATTTTCTGTGTTCTTCAACACTTTGCTTTCTAAAAATTAAGTCCAATATTTTTAATTCCTATCCACACTTATTAAATTTCAATTTCCTTCTAAATTATTCTTTATTTCTTCTCCCCCACTTGAATTAGTCATAGTCTCATTGTTCATGACTAATTTTGATCTCCAATAAAATATTAATATTTTAATATTATTTTATTTCAAAAATTTTCACTTGTCTTCTTTGGTCCCGAAACACATTATTATGTGTCGGTTTACCTCCGAATCATCATTTAACTCACTAATTTGTCTTCGATAAAAATATTATTATTTAATTGTGAGTTCTGCGCGTACGATACATTTTATTCTTAAGCGTTCCTTAGCACGCTAATTCGCATCAAATGATCATTCCTTTGATCAATAAAGTCTTATTTGTGTCTAACGAGGGTACGGGGTATTACAAAAAGACATATTTGCATTAAGACACAACTTTTGGATAAAAGAATAATTCAATAATTGCCTTTTGAAATTACAACCATTCATCCATAAGACATAATAACTTTTCATTTGAAGAGGCAATCTTTCATTTTCAAAATACATCAACAATCCCTCACCATTTTCAAAATTTCTAAATACCAACAACTTTGGGAATCTTATGCATAAATGAAGGTATCTTGCAGATTTAAACCTTCACTTAGTGAGTGTGGTTAGTTTTAGTTTGAATTGAGTGGTTGACCAAGTATTGAACCATTGATTCTTCTTTTGACTAGTTTGGCTATTAAAAACACACAAGTGTCCTTGCTCACTTTGTATCTAGTTTTTCCAACATGTTTTATGGCCTTATGTTTTGTATCCATTCATGAGTGCTTGTCAGAGTCAAGCTTTCAACTCCTAGAAATGGCGATACTTCCACTCACATAGGTAACCCGCATCGGAACTATCTCGTAATTATAATACTTCAACATATACATGTTATGGGTCTACAAAGAATTTTTGTTCAACCTTACGTTACACATTATGGGAACCAAGCACTATACATATTGGGATGGAAAATATAAATTTGTGCTTACAATCACCATATGGTAGAATGGTTAGTACCCAAGGCTTGTAGGTTAGCCATAAGAGTCAAGGTGAGCTCTTACCATTGGAGATTTAGTTGATAGGCTTGAAACCTATCCTTCTTAGGGTATTTATCATCAAATCCTTTTTCAGATCTCTGGTAAATGGATTTGCTAAGTTTTCACAAGAACTCACATAATTTATAGTGACTATACCATAACTAATTTTTTGTCGTACAATGTTATGTTGAAGTCCAATAAATTAACCCTTTCCATTGTATGCTTGATTATATGCCTTTGATACCGTTGCTTCATTGTCACAATGTATCAAGATCGATGCCATTGTTTTTGGCCACAACTGAATTTCACAAAGTAAATCTCTCAACCATTCTGCTTCTTGGGTAGTAGATGCTATAAATTCAATTGCCATGGTTGAATTTGCTTGACAAGATTATTTCTTAGAACTTTAAGAAATAACACCCACACCAATTGTAAAAATCCAACTAATTATAAAAGTATTATTTGTTCTATTTGAGTTCTAACTAGCATCGTATACCTTTCTAAAACTAAAGGAAAACCTTAATAAAAAATGCCATAATTCATTGTATTCTTTAAGTTCTTAATAACTCTACAAACAATATACCAATGTTCTTTACTTGGATTACTTGTAAACCAACTTAGCATCCTAACTGCAAAAGTAATGTCCGGCCTTGTAAACACTATAGCATATTTTAGGCATTCAATCACCCTTACATATTCATTTTATACTATTAAATTATCTTTATTGGGCACTAGCTTTAGATTATAATCATAAGCCATAGACGTTCGCATACAATCTGACTTACCATACTTCATTACAATCTTTTTAATGTAACGAGATTGAGACAATGTTAGGCCATTATTGTCTCTCGTTATTTTTATACCTAGAATAATATCTGCCACACCATATCTTTTTATGTCAAAATTCTTTGCCAAGAAACTTTTTGTGTCCTCAACTTGTTCCAAATCAATACAAAAAATTAGCATATCATCCATATATAGACAAAATGATGACACCTTCAGCATTATGGAACTTACTAAAGACACATTTGTTAGATTGATTAATTTTGTAGCCATTAGCTAGCACAACTTTATCAAACTTTTGATGCCATTATTTAGGTGCTTGTTTTAATCCATACAAAGACTTTACAAGCTTACACATTTTCCTTTCTTGACTAGAAAAAACAAACCCTTCAAGTTGTTCTATATACACCACTTCATCTAATTCACCATTTAGGAATGTCATTTTAACATTCATTTGGTGAATTACCATATTATGTATAGATACAAGTGCTATAAACGCTTTAATTGTGGTTATTCTTGCTAATGATGCATATGTATCAAAATATTCAACACCTTACTTTTGTTTAAAGCCTTTGACCACTGACCTCACTTTAAACTTATCTATGGTTCCATCGACTTTCATTTTCTTTTTGAAAATCCATTTACAACTTATTGGCTTGAAATCCAATGGAAAGTTTACCAATTTCCAAGATTTATTTCCCATTATCAAGTCCATATCATCTTGTATTGCTTCTCTCCAAAATGAAGCATCTCGAGACCCTATTGCCTCTTCATAAGTTTGAGGATCACTTTCATCTTCTACATTAAAGTAGTAAGGTAAGTATTCACATGTTTTTTCTTTTGTACCTTTTACTTAGTGCATGAAGAAATTGGATCCATATCTCTTTGATTTTTTAATAATTTTACTTCTTCAAAGCTTAATAGTTTCCTCACCATTTTTAAAAAGTTTATCACTTTCCGTTACTAGTTCTTTGGTCTTGGAATTGAATTGAACCTTATTTCATCAAAAATAGTGTCCCTTGATTCTATAATTGTATTTATGGAATATGAATTATTAGGCTCTATCACCTTGAAACAATATGCATTACTATGTTCAGCACATCCTATAAATATACATTCAATTCCTTTTTCACTTAATTTCCTTTTCTTTGGTTCTGGAACTCTTACTATGACTTGATATCCCCAAACCCTTAAATAATTAATGTTTGGCTTTCTTCTTTTCCATAACTCATAAGGAGTAGTTTTACTCTTTTTTTTTTTGGATTTTATTTAGTATATGGCAAGTTGTTAATAAGGCTTTGCCTCAAAATCCTTTTCTAAATTCGAATTAGAAAGCAAAGCATTGACTATTTCCGTAAGAACTTGATTTTTATGTTCCACTACACCATTTTGTTCTGGTGCGTATGGAGTGGTAATCTCATGAATAATACTAGTGAACTCGAAATACTTGAGATCATAATATTTACTTCCTCTATCACTTCGTAAACATTTGATAAGTAATTCACAATGCAATTCAATTTCATTTTTATAGATTCTAAATTTCTCTATTACTTCATCTTTAGCATGCAAATATCTAGAAAAGTTATTTATAAATGTTACGAAGTATTTCTTTTCACCAATAGATGAAGTACTATGCATGTCACAAACATAAGAATGTATTAATGCAAGCAATTTGGAGTTTCTTTTTACCTAAGGATATGAGCTTATTGTGATTTTAGTAACCACTCATGTCCTGCATGTATCATTATTTACATCAATATTGGGTATCAATTCTAATTTAGTCATATTATGTATTCTTTTATAATGAGCATGACCTAATCTATTATGCTATAATTTAGACAAAATTGTTTTACTATCATAAACATTGAATAAGGCATCAATATAAGTAGAATTAGTAATATTCTTATTAAAATTAAGTTTAAACATGTTTTCACAAAAAATCTACTTCCCACGTATTGTCCACCTTTTGTAAAGATGAACTTATCTGTCTCAAATACTAATTTGAAGCCGTACTTATTCAACAAACCACCCGGCATAAAATTCTTTTTAACTTTCGCTACATAATAAGCATTGTTTAGTACAAGTATTTTTGCAAAAGTAAGCATGAGTTCCATGATGCCTTTTCTTTTCACTTGTGTAATGAAGGAATTTCCCACGTATAACATGATTCCTTCATTAACTACTTCCAAAGTCTTGAAAAAACTCTTATTTTTACATACATGCTTAGTTGCACCGATATCAATCCATCATGCTCCATCATCTTAGAGAAGATTGATCTCGGAAACCATAGCCACAAACTTTTTGTTGTTCACACCTTGTGTCTTGTTTTTCAAAAGTTTACGTTTCTCCTTGACGTGTTTAAGTTTGCTACAATAGAAACATGGCCTTTTCTTGTTCCTTTTGATCTTGTGACTTTTGTCATTCATACTAATAGAATGTTTTCTTTAGTTCAGTGAGATCGACTTATTTGATGGTTTGTGTTCCATCGCATGGACTTTCGAAGTCTCAAGATTCTTTTAATTGAAACTCTTTTCTTTTTCATCTTGTTTGACTTCTTCTTGTTTGTGATAATCTTTTTCTAGTTGAAAACGATTATTAAGGTCCTCGAAAGACATTTCTTATTTTTTATGTTGTATAGTTTTTTTAGTATCTCTCTATGAGAGGAGAAGCTTATCAATTATAAAAAATACCACAATAGCTTTATCTATTTTAGGATTATATTGCTTAAAGCTATTTAAAATCCAGTCAAGCTCACGTAATTACTCCATAACAAAATGATTATCAACCATTTTGTAGTTATTGAAACAACTAACTAAAAATTTCTTGCTACTTGCATCTTCGGTTATGTATCTTGCTTCCAATTTGTCCCAAAGTTGTTTTGCATTAGCATCATTCTAGTACGATCAAACAATGCGTCCAACATTCCATTAAGAATGTGTACCATGCATATGCAGTCATCATTATCCCATTTCTGCCTCAAATGAGTTTGATTCACGGATTCTTTATCACCTTTTTCATTCGACTTTGGTGTATCTAGAACATAAGCGACCTTAACAGATGTAAAGAGGAGACGCATCTTTTTCTACCATTGAATAAACTTTCCTCCTTCAAAGTGGTCTAGTTTGACAATATTAATAGCCATATCTTTAAGTGAAGCCATTTTGAATTACAATAACATGAAAAATAAATCTTAAAATTGTTGGTGCAAATTGACTTCAAGGCGAGCTTTTTCAATAAACACTATTTTTAAGACTTATTTCGCCTCTATCACTCGATATGCAAAAAGGAATAATGTGAATAGTTTAGGGATACAATGAAGCTAATGTCTAACTTTGTCTTGCACTTTATAAAAGTCGACTACTAGATACACCTAAGGGTTTGCAAAATTGTTCGATTTTGGAGCCTACTTTTTACAGCAAATAGATTATAAGGAATTTGGACGTTTTTTATAGTTGATGAGAATTTAAATGTTTATGTTCACTTTTAGAACACGACACTTCTCTTACTCTTGATTTTTCTTCTTTTGTTTTGTTTTTGTTTTGATGTGTCAAAATGATTAATAGCAAATCTTTTATATAAGCTTGCAAGTATCTCTTCTTCAAAGAACATAACTTTTTCTTCAAGGACATAACTCTTTCATCAAGGCACCTTTGTTTAAAAGATATCTTCACATTATAACACAACTTTTAGATAAAAGAATGTTTCAATAATTACTTTTTGAAATTACAATCATTCATTCATAAAACACAGTATGAAAAGATAACTTTTTATTTGAAAGGACAATATTTCATTTTAAAAATACATCAACATCAAGTTAGAAAGACCACACCATGTATATATTATTAAGCATTATACTTGGAACCACAAATTTAAGATATCAAGCAAACAACACAAGACATCGAAGATTATGCTTGGAACCACAAATTTAATATATCAAGTAGACAACACAAGATAATGAGCGTTATGCTTGAAAAGACAATACCGTAAATTCAAGATATCAAGCATTATATGTTGAATCACAAACAACACAATAGATCAAGGATATCAAGTATTATGTCTAGAAAGATAACACCACAAATTAAAGATATCAAGCCTTTTACTTGGAACCATAGATCAAAAACAAGGATATTAAGCAGACAACAAAACATATCAAGGATTTCAAGCATTCTGCTTAGAACCATAAATCAAGGATATCAAGCAGACAACATAACAGATTAAGGATATCAAGCATTATGCTTGGAATCACATATCAATGATACAAAGCATGCAACACAACTGATCGGAGATATCAAGTATTATGTCTAAGAAGATAGCACCACAGATCAAGGAAATCAAGTATTATGTCTAAAAATACATATAAAAAATATCAAACAAACAACACAATAGATCAAGAATATTAAACATTATGCTTGGAAGAAAAAATCATAGATCAATGATACTAAAATTAACATTTTGCCACTTTTCCTAGGCTTTTCTCTTCAAATTGCACTTGCATTAATTAATAAAGATGATAAAACAATCAAAGGTGTTGTTTACAGTGATCAAAAAAATCTAGAAACGAGAAAAAAACCAACACAATTGAAGTCATGCACGAAGGTTTAGATTATGGATGATGAAGAATAAAATAGAATCGTGCAATCTGGCTTCAAAGGCCATGATTGTTGATGGTTTTGGTGTCTACGTTGTTGGTAAATTAGTAATTACCGAATTTCTGTTACTAGTCCTTTTTAGTTTTGAGACGAATTGTTCAATTCCAAAACTAATGGATTTAATCTGAATTATATCCAAAACTTAAGCACCCGGGTGACACTTACCTGAATAAAAGCATTAACAAATGGAGCCTTAGTTAATGGATTATGTTATTCACGTACCTTCGGCAAGAAATGAGAGTTGGTGGTGATGCAGTAGGCAGGTAGCATGGTATAACAGAACTGAGGAATGGAGCGTGAGGCCCACATAACAATTTGCAGATAGGCTAAAGCCTGCCTAAAATGGAGCTTAGTGCTGAAGGCTGACAGAGTGGGAGAATGTTTGCTGAAGAGAATCTCAAGCAGGCCTGTACCCCATCTCTTCATTTGTGTCATTGAGACGGGTCCACCTGGAGGTGCACAGCCCATAAATGCCGGTGGACTGGGCATCAGCAAAACAGATTTCCAACCCATTGTATGGATCCTTAATCCTGTTAGAACATCTTCTGTTACAGATCCATACATCAATCCCACCTGAAATTAGTCATATCGAGATACAGTGATTTTCTATTTATCTTCAACTATGTAATTTTCTTTTAATAAATTACTCTTTCAGTCCCAATTCATGTAACAGATCACATTTTCAAAACATATTTCTTTCACGTTTAATGAAGGTAATATTAAATACAAATTAGTTCAAGTGCACATATTAATTGTTAACTGTTGTTTCTGTTGCGTTTTAGTAAGCTTGCCAAGCAATGGAAAACATTTATGAAAAAAGAAAAGAAGCAATTTTCCATGGCGTGAAATACCTCTGTTCCCCAGCAAGTATTATTCTCGTAGCTACAATCAGCAACTCTGCATGCTGACTCAGTGATGCTTGAAATATCACATGGAAAATGTTTTTCTCCTGACCCAAACAGGATTTCAGCCACTGATTCACTGAACTCGGTGGATTGTCCAAATCTTTCTTCCAATATTTTGCAATCTGTGCTCATCCAAAAAAAAAAAAAAACAAAGTGATGGAAGTGTTACAAGATCCCTTGATTAATGTAATGGACATATACAAAAGGGCATTCGTTTCCTTTTCATGAGTTTTATCTCACGAAAAGCTTTTCTGACGAGGCTCTTTCTGCACGATATTGGAATTGACAAAGGCTAGAGTTTAAGTTATTTATGTTTAGTAAGAGTATGTCTCATTGTTTCAATATTTCTGGTGATTAATGAAATTTTTCACTTAAATTATTTTTTAAAAAAAGGTGATATGTCAATATTTCTCTTTAAATCGAAAAAATAAAATTACTTTTTTATCATTTGACTTTTTTAATGTTCTGTTTTTGTCATTCAATGTTAAAAAATAATATTTTGATCAAATGTCATTTTTTCATTGTTCAATTGTTAGGGGATAACGAACTTCTCACGTGATGTTTAATATCATCGTCCACGTCAGCTATTTTGCCACGAGACCATGTCCACATTGTAAAAAAAAAAAAAACTGTTTTAAAAGAATTTTAAATTTTTTATCACATGGTAAAGGAGTTTACCTCAATTGAGAGCCCCACTATTCTCTAAGATTATAAACGTTGGCCAAAATGTTACTCCAAAACAAAATTTTTTTTTGAAAAGTTAAAGTGATAAAAAAGGTTATTACTCAACAAAAAATATTGAGAAAGAAGCTTTACACGTATGTATACCATGAACAAGCTGCAAATTGGCAAATCACTGAGTTGATTGGTTTTTTTGTTTTTGTGGACTTTCATACTATCACATGGTCACAGTAAATTATGTGGGGTGACTTTTCGCTGGTTGTGTGTGTGCAATGGGATAACACAGACTTGGGAAGGACTTAGCTGCCTGGAGGATGGGGAAATAAACTGTCATTGGGCAAGATATATAAGGGGGAGCGCTTGATCTTGGGAAAGACTGAGGTTGTGTTGGATGGCTTTTCTCTAAGGCAATTCACTGCTCGGGATGGGCTTCCTTGTAATTCTGACAGCTTTTGGTCTCAAATCAGATGAAAGGAGATTATTTCAGAGGGGGGGTCTCAAGCGGGAAACTCCAAGGGGTTTTGTTTTGAGCTGCCCTGCTACGCAGGACTGTCTATTTTTTGGCTGCGACAGTGCTGGGACGTTTTTTCTGCTGCAGAGTGTCCTGATGATTTGATATGTTAATTGGGATGTGTTATTGTTGTGCAGGTGTATAAAGTAGTAGTAGTTTTGCGCCGTCTGATTTATTTTGTAAATGACCCTTTTTGATGGTCCATGGTGGATTTTGAGTGAGTATGCCCAACTCTGAGATGGGTATATGGCTCAAAATTACCTTTTGTGTTGCTGTTTGAAGGGAGAATCCTCTATTCTCCGATTACTAAATACAAACTCACCTTTCCACACACCAAAAAAAAAAAAAAAAACAAAAAAAACAAAAAAATAAAAACTTTTATAGGTCTAAAAATATTTACTTACCTTTGATATCAAAATCATGATTTGGGGGTAATCCGTATATAGCTTTACGTCTGTGGAAACATCCAGTTCCAGCATAGGGAGGCCCTTGTATCCCAGCCATCCCACCTACGAAAATCTACATTAAACAACAGCCTTAATTTTGAGTATAAATTAAGTAAATATTAATGAAATTTGTCACAATACGTAATAATTTTATGTGATCACGCACACACATATAATTTTATAATAAATTAATTAAACATAATTAATATAAAATTAGACTATAGTCAATGAATGACATATTGAATCCAGTAAAAAAAATAAACAAAATAAATAAATTAAAAAAAAGAACTAATATAAAATTGGATTATCGCTCCACACGTATAGTGGGACTAGAACTAGGGACTTAAAAGAGTTCTTAATATCCAATCATCGTTACCATTGACAGAAGCTAGAGCTTCATATGCAATGAAGTCTTATTTCCATGTCAAAAAGAATGTCCTAAAATTCTTTTGATACAGGAATTATTATCAGCGTTTTATATGTACCATGCGGGTGACGAAATTTATGTAATTGATCAAAATTGGAACTCACAGTGAAAGGAACAGTCGATTGGTTTCCAAAAGGATCGTCTTTCGAAGCATTGTAGAATATCTGAGGACATTGAACAAAGGCACATTGTTGTTCATCGTCGACGCCGACTAGTAAGCAAACGGCATGGAGAATGATCTTTGGATTGCTGGCAAACATGTCGCAGTCCACATTCAACATAAAGGGAGCATTGGTCATCACTCCTGAGACTCTGGTCTGCTTAATTGTCAAATCAAAGGAGAGTTATTGAATTTTATTACTAGAAGATTAATTGGTAATACAAATTTATATAATTAATTGACATACCAAAACATTCATGGCACCGGCTTTCGAATGATGTGGATGATTTGGACGTTTCTCTCTGGAAACGTAAACTAGATGAGGCAAACAACTTGAATGATCTTCCTTGTTTTCGAATATAACCTGTCACAAAAATATTATTAGGTGAAAAATATCTAAAAGAACACAAAACAGTATTAGACTGTAAAAAGTGAATAAAATTTTTTTCTTTTCTTTTTTTTTTTTTGTTGGGGGGGGGGGGGGGGGGGGGGGGGGTTGGGTTCTGTGTGGGGGTGTGTGAGATAAGGAATAAATTTCTACCTTGACAATACTTGGATGATTGTTACGCTCTATGTTCTTGAAGACCGCATATTCGGTGGAATGGGGACCAATCATCAACTTATGGACTGCATCTTCTATCTTTCGACAAAGATGCTCGTATTCATCCTTGAAAAAAAAAGTAGGAAATTTGGGTAAAGACAAATTCACCTTTGTACGCTAGTTGCAACTATCTGCCACAAACTTCTCTTTCCATTTACCGCTATAATGTTTTTTATATTGTATAGATAAAGTTGTTCAAAGTTGAAACTAATGAAAAATAAAATCGAAACAGATCAACCATTCATCCTATTGCTACTTTAATTAATTAGTTTACCTTCATCTTTTTCCATTCCAGTTCGAAACCTGATAAGCCATCAACAGGAGGCAGAGACTTGGCGGAGAAGTATTGAAAGGGGGCTCTGACCTGAATGCTATACTTCTTACAAAACGGAACCCAAAGTTTAGCAAACTTTGATGCTTCAACAAGAGAGTAGAAGGTGAGAGGGGAGCAACCATCGTCTGATACATAGCAAGCTAGCTTTTCAGCTGGATAATCCACTGCCAACAAAGAGAGAACAGTGTTTACGGTTACCAAGGGCGGTTCAAGCACGGGGTCTGCAGTCGTTACAAACATATCTATAGGGGGAAGCTCAAGTAACCTGTTGAGAAAAAATATGCTTTGAAATTATGACCAATTAAACCAAAAACTAAAGGCAGGCAGTCAGAAGAATAACTTTCATATATGTATTACCGTGGGAAGAGATTTTCAGGGTATGTTTTGTACTCAACAGGATTCCATCTAGTGCTAAGGTTGAGAAGCCACATAAAAGCAAACCATGACTCACATAGAAAGGCGAGGAGCCAAGTGAATCCTTGACTGCTGAGGGAATGGAGGCGATAAGTGAGGAGAGAGAGTAAAAGGCAGAAGACGGTGACATCCAAGGTTCGCCTGATCATGATGCCTTTGCAAGAGACTCTTTCATACAAAGGGAGGGAGAGTGGTTTGGCCATTGGGACAACAGAGAACTTGAGCGGTTTGGGCTTACTATTGACTGTGTTGTTGGGATTTTGGTTTACATATATATTTATATATATATATATATATAATAAAATTAAATAAGATATTTGATTCATTCATTAATATATGATCTTTTATTTGAAAAATAAAATTTAAATTTTTATTCTTTTAATTTTTTAAAAAAATTAAACATCTAAGATTATGATTAATATAGAGAGTAATATATGACATAAAAGACAGTTAATGCGTATATGCCTTCGTGTCGTGTCTCAATGTGAAATGAACTTGTAAACAAATAATTAATTGACTCTGAAAAAAAAATAATTACTTAGAGCGCTTGTTTAACTGTTAACATGGTAGAAGTAGCATTTAATGTTTTTGAGGAGTTGGGAACAACATTAATGGAGTATAAAAAAGGGGAAAAGTTGGAGGTAATGGTAAGAAGGAAAATTAGAGCAAGTGGATTATTTTTTCTTTTCATTTGGGGAATTGGATACAAACCATTTTTTTGAGTAAATTTACAATTACGTGCACTTAGCATTGACTTATTTATTTGAATGCAAAAATTTTCAATTCAATAAAATTCTAATTCCCTTAAATAGTTTTGATTATCTCATTGTGATAATAACAAAAACTACTTTAAATCTTTTATTGAATTTATATTTTATAATTTTTAATGTCAAAAGTAAAAAAGCCATGAAAATGATTGTGTAATATAAAAAAAAATTAAGAGAATTAAGTGTTAAAAAAATAAAAATATTTTGTGACATTCCAAAAAAAAATGAACAGATAAAATGGAATGAAAGAAGTACCTAACCAAAACTTGGAACACATGTTTAAACGCCAGAAACTCTCTTTTTATTTGTCTTTCTTTTCACCGATATTCTCGTCATCCTAACGTTCCATTCCCTTCAATAATCAAACTAAAATTCTCGGGATTTGCTGCTTAATGTAGTTGTATATACCCTGTTTCAGCAATGGAATATACTTTTCAAAAACAAAATCTTATTCAAATTCATATTATAAAAGATGCAAAGATCTTACAGCATTATATTACATAATATGATCTAATAAAGTAGGTTGAATTCCAAAGTTATATATGGGTTTATTAGTGTAGATTTGTATAGGAAAATTTAAATTTCATGACGGGCGATATTAGAGATTTTTTTATGAAAGCAAGGTTAGATCTCTTTATTTGTTTATCTAAATATTAAGAATTTCATTCATAGGAGAGTTTAAATTAAGAATGAAGAAAATACTAGGGACTGGATCCCAATAGTTGTTTTTTGGAAAAGTACGCATTTTATTGCGTAATACCAAAGTCAAAATTTAGGTTTGGATTTTATGATTACAATAGAAAAAAAGAAAAATAAATAACTCTGATAATATTTACTCAGATTTGGAGATATTAGGGTACATTAAACATTTACCTAAATTTTAATGATTAATCTGATTAGTCAAATCATGGATAAAAAATTTAGTACATTTTTTCTTTTAAAATTTATTATGGTGAATCTTGAGTTGACTATAAATTAATTATATAAAATTTAACAATTTAAGTCCAACTAATTTGTAAGGGTTTATTATTTAGTTTGTTTTTACTTCTTAGTACCAAACTAAAATAATCCATTAATTTTACATTACAACATTTTTGACCTTTGGCTGCAAAAAAAAATTGGAGTCATAGGTGAAAAATATATAGCCTTAGGTTAAGGCTGCACTTTTTCTAAGTGCAGCCTTAGCCAATGTATGGAAAAGTATGGCTGCACTTGTTTATGGGATTCAACAGCAAAATTAAAATGCAGCTATATGTTATATGACTGCTATCTTAAGTCATATGGTGGCATATAAAATGTGCAACTAAAAAGAATAAGATAGAGACACATATAACCTTTTAATCTGTGATAGAAAGACATGCTCACAAATCACAAAGTGCATCTAAAATCAAATTGTAGAACTAATGCCTCAAAAATCAAATGCTTTAAAAACCGTTTTTAAAGGTCTTTACAATGGTTACAGTATGGGGTTTCCTCAACTAATTTTAGTCATCTCTCTCTTTTTCTCTTTTTCTCTCTAATTCCTCTTTATACATATTTATTTGTCCATTCTCCAACCTAACAAAACCAGTTGACATTGCAATTCCCAACCTTCCTTACCTGCAAAGATTAAGTTGCAAGATAAAATTCATTTGCTAATAGTTCATAATATAATATAAGACAAAGTAAGATAATATCCAATTAACCATAAATAATAGGTAATATTTTTTCTAAAAAGCATAATTATATTAATCCATGACCAATGGATGCCATGGCAAGTCTTTTGTCTTATTAGCCTAAGACTTTAATGGCATAAAAATTGGTGTGGTAACAGAGTTGTACAATTACAACAAAATCTCTATGAAGTGGCTAAGTTCAGCAAAGACAAGATGAAAAGGAAGACTGAAAACAATAGGAGCCAAAAACAAGGTAATACAGAAATGCTCATGTCACAAAAGTAAAGTCAGAGCCAAACCAACAAACCTTAGGACCTTGCTGCGTTTCATTAATAGAAACTGCCACCAGAAGATTAAAAAAAAGACCCTTAAGATCATGAGTCATCAAAAACAAGGAAGCTCCCAACAAAGAACAATACATCAGAAAACCAATAGGGATATAGCAGAGAACAATACATTAGAAAACCATGATAGGGATCCAGCAGAGAACAATTCCAATGATAATGCTAGAACAAAATTATCTTCAAAGCAATTACATAAATTAACATAAAATGATTTACAGGATTCATCAATAGTAGCATTTGGAATCAATTCTTCTAAGTATCTTGTTAGGCTCATTTGTTCGAAGTTGTGCCTTTATTCTTCAAAGAGAAGTTAAGAAACATTAACTTCTATCATCTAAGAAAAGTAAAAATGACATCACAAATCATAAATATTAAATTATATTACAAATTAGAACCTTAAAATTGTAAAAACTCTTAAAATGATTGCAACTTACTAACCTTACAAATCTGATTTAAAGATATATTATTAAATATTTGGTGTTTGATTATTTGTTCCATTTCTTGATAATCGATCAACGATCATTCATTAAGCTACAAATTATTATAAGTAAAGAAACTTGAGAATTGAAAGAAAATAAAAAATAATTGCAATAGATGATACCATTTTGTGAAGTTGATGGCCGGTCATTTATGGTTGAAGTTGCTGGCCTAGGAAACCTTATTTGTAATTGTGAGATCAACAAGTTAATTTGCTGCAAAATTTCTAATTTAATCGTTTGAACTTGATTTGTTATCTCAATCTTGATAGATTGTACTTACTGATCCAACTTTTTTTGCATCTCCTCTTCTAATTTCTCTTTCACTTCTTTTATCTCATCCATAGCAACTCTTCTAGCATTTTCAACCATTCTTTGGGCATCCATGGAATCAAATGAAAGTGGTCTTTTCTTTAAATTTGAAGCAGTCACCCCTCTTCCGTAAAGAGACACATGGCCAGCTTCGTTATGTCCCAGTACATGAGCAAAGATTTCATTTTGAGCTTCAAGATCCTCAAAATTCTCTAAATTTTGAGATATTTGCTGCTTATATTCAAATTGAAATTAAACATACATAATTATAATTAAATTATTCAAGTTTATATGATCTTTCTACATCATATCAATATAAAGTTTGTAGTCATACCAAAATTCTCATGCTTTCCTCATCCAATTCTCCATTTTTTTGTTTATGTGTCAAAAGAAACATATCAACTTGGGATATTTCCTTTATGTTTCCCCTATTAACTTTTTGTATTAATAAAAAGTAAAATAAATTACTAACAAAACGACTTACAAGTTAACAATATCATAAATAAAAAATACTTGGTATAATGGAAGAGAAGGGGAAAGATGTAGGGGAAAATAAAATAAAATAAAATAAAATATTTGATAACTGACAGTCTTGAAGGTAGGATGTTGTTTGCTAAAGTTATAGGCCTCTAAACTAGGAGCCACCCTTGTAACCACTTTAGAGCGTAATGAATCAAATTTGTGCAGCTTAGCTTCTATGACAGGAATATACTAATATACTAGACTAAGAAAGCTAGTCTAATGGCCTATTCATTCATAAAAGTTCACATGGCAATAAGAATTAATCAATAGTGTTCCACACATATAACTTTTTCTATGCCCACTTTCCTTTCAAACTTTCCAAGAGAACTTTTGAAAACTCAATAAAGGGTAAAACTAGTACCATATATTCATGGTGATCTAATTTCTATACAAAAGACAAAAGAGCACTTAGGCATAGGGGGCATTAATTTAATCAAATTAACCCCACATGACAACATGATTCTTTTTCCACTCCTAAGGACCCCAAAGGTTCCTTCCTGGTTTATTCTTTAACTTGAAAATTAACAACACGTATCACATGAACACCCATATTTTATATATAATGTTTGGATCAGATTTGGGGAAAGAAAATTAGTAATAAACATTACACTAGCTGCAATTTAGACTTGCTTCATGTGAACATCAATGTTTTTCCCACCACCATTCTCAATTATACTACAAATGTTTCCATTCTATCGAGGATCAATGCATACAATGTTTCCATTACACATTTGCCTTGTTAAGTTAGGTTGTGAACAAATAGGTGAGTAGTCATTCTTTGAACAATTATTAATATCTTAAACAAAGGCACTAAAAACCATTACTACCTAATTTAGAAGAACAAAAAACATCTTAAGTTACTAAAACACTAAGCAGCCACCCATCCTCAACAAAAATAAATTGATTAGAAATATATTAAACTCTTATATTTACAAGATATAGAGTTAGACAAATTGGTCTAATTTAAAAATTCAAATTTAGTTTGACCAGTTCTTCATGAATCAAATAAATTTAACCTAAAGGATGGGTTAATTAATACCAAACCAAACAATGATATAAAGATAGGCAAGCAATCATGTCCTAATACCTAACTATTAACTTTCTGTATTAATAAAAAATAAAATAAATTACTAACAAAATAACTTACAAGTTAACAATATCATAAATAAAAAATACTCGATATAATGGAAGAGAAGGGGAAAGATGTAAAGGAAAATAAAATAAAATACTTGATAACTGACAGTAGTGAAGGTAAGATGCTGCTTTCTAAAGTTATAGGCCTTTAAACTAGTAACCACACTTGTAACCACTCTAGAGCATAATGAATCAAATTTGTGCAGCTTAGCTTCTATGGCAGGAATCTACTAATATCTTAGACTAAGAAAGCTAGACCAATGGCCTATTCATTCATAAAAGTTCACATGGTAATAGGAATTAATCAATGGTGTTCCACACACATAACTTTATACAATTGCACATTTTTACATCTTTCTCACAAACTCGAGCAAAACTCATAGATCCAGTAATGTGTATGCATTGTTGCTTTTTACGAGATATCATACCTTTGATGCTACATATCTACAACTCATAATATAATTACCACTAAAATACTTGTTCGTAATAGTTGTAACAATTATTTCTACTAACATTGGAAGTCGAGATCATACATTTTCTTCCTTAGAACTCCAAAATGCAATTAACACAATGTTCAAAAGGGACTCCTTCAAGATAATTTTTAAACTGAACATCATCTATTTTATATATAGAATAAAAACTCCACTTCATTTGACATTTGTAATTCCTCCAATCAGTCGCTATTGTGCTTAAGGCCTTTTTTTTGGCACGTGCTTCAAAATCAAACTTTGCCTACAAAATTGAATTACAACTATTATAAGTATAATGATTGAGAAATAATCATATATAAAAATTCAAAGCTTCCTTGGCATGAAGGGTTTGTAATACCTTCACTAGATCCCACATATCATTTTTATTAGATTGAGGCATTGCTCACCAATCAACATAAACAAAAGGAGCCAACATAGCATTTCGTGCCAAGGTTCCCAAGAAAGTGCTTAAATAACAGCTTCATCAGTGGGACCAATAGGCTGGTTTCTTGTGTTTAATAAGATGAAATTATGATTGTTTTCAGTCAATCCATGAATTCGAAGAGCCCTAGCAGGCCCCTTAGTCTTTTTGGTTGAAAAACCTACATAAAAAAAGTAAGAAACAAAAATATTAAAAGAATTTTAAAACAAGAAAATGCAAAAAAAAAAAGATTAAAATCAATAACTATTTTTCATCATAACAAAGTTGTTAGCATTACCTTCATTTTCAGAATTAGCATCAACCAATGAAGGTGGCCCTTGACTAGCAAAGTGTTGCACTTCAAAATTCATTTCCTTCAAATAAATAAAAAGTTCATTAAACTATCATGAGTTTTGGAGAAAAACAAACGAAAAATTAAAAAACAAAAAGCATATTTGAGTGCATTTCAAGTATATAATAATAAAGAGTTAGTTCGCTATTAAATAAAAGATACATTGGAAAAAAAAAAAAAACTCTTGCTACCACTAAAACAAGACATGAAAAGGCTAATAACAATATTTTTTCTTTCACACCTTTAAAGGCTATTTTGTCCAAGAGGGAAATTGCTGTCCTTGTTTGGAATGAAAATAAACTTCTTGAGAATTAGGAACATGTGGTTGTGGGTGGGTTTGTGGTGGTTGTGGGCAAAAACATGAACTAGTATCTCTTGTAAGAAAATTTGACATAGTGCTTGACTTTTTATGCTTAGTCTTTATCATTGTAATAAAAGTTCTTTGCTGGAAAAATACCACAAATAAAAGTTAGCACAAAGAAAAATGTTATACTAAAATAAAAAATAACAGATAAAAAGAGTCGAATGAAGAATACAACCTTGAGCAACATCTAAAGATGTGTCATTATTTCTCTATTTGAACACCATCTAATGATTTATTGATTGTTACTCCATCCATGTCATCCTTTGAATAACTAAAACTATCATCACTAACATTGATAATTGGATCTAAAGAGGAAACGTTTGGCTCATTATCAATTTGCCATGCAATGTCTTCATTTGATCTAGACATATTATATAAGTCTCTTGGACCACTAGGCTTGATAACAACATGCCAATCCTTTTCAATTGGATCTTGGATGTACAAAACTTACTGCACTTGAGATGCTAATACAAAAGGATCATTCTGACAAGTTAACCTCGTGAAGTTCACAAGTGAAAATCCAAATTCATCTTGCTTCACTTGAAACCCATCACATTTAAATACCACAACATTAAAATGCCTATAGTAGTCTAACTCAATCATATCTTTCAAGACACCATAGTATGTAACATTCCCTTTGATTGGATTTTGATCTCGAGAACTTACATAGCTTTCAGTTAATGTCGTAATAACCACCTTATTATTTTGAGTCTTTTTTTTCTTTTCACGATCTTGAGTGTGAAATCGAAAGCCATTAATAATGAAACCTTTAAACCTTCTAACCACACGACTAGGACCTTATGACAACCATTTAATTTCCTCTAAAACTTGCTGGTCTTTAACTTGAGTTTCAAACCATTCATGAAATTTTAGGCTATGGCTACGTGCTCTATTCCATTTTCTTGAACCAAAACACTACATAATAAGTTTTTCATGTCCTCTACATGCAACATAGGAAATAAGAAAATATCTATAAGTATATACAACGCTCTAAAATCAAAACAAAAAACTAAAAATGTATCAATGAGATAAAATAATAAGATAAAATCTTACTTTAGGTACTGCTCAATTGCAGGACAATTGAAAAGCACACATCTATGTGCCTGCATCCAAGAGTTGAAGTTTAATATAGAAATCTCACCACTTCCTAAAGAATGACCCATTCTTGGGAATAAACCAAACTTTTGTAAGTCCATTCCACCACCATCATTATTCCTAGAAGGTCTATTGAACCTTGTTTCAACACTATCATCCAAATATCTTGAACAAAAGTTAATGCATTCCTTTGCTAAATAGCCCTCTGCTATACAGCCTTTTGGATGACTTTTATTATGTACATAAGATTTCATTTTTAGAAAATATTTGTTAAAAAACATAACATTAATAATTTGAGCATAACCTACTTAATGAAACTTAGCTAATAATATAATAATTATACATACCTCTCTACAGGGTACATATAACGATATTGGACTGGTCCACCTAGCATACCTTCACATGCTAAATGAATGGGCAAATGGATCATGATGTTAAAAAAAATGGTAGAAAAATTCTCTCAAGCTCACAAAGTAAAACTGTAATCTCTTTTTCTAAGCGTTCAAACTCTTCCAATTGGATAACTTTGGTGTATATCCCTCAAAATAAGTCACTTAGTCTAATCAAGACATTGAGCACATGTTTTGGCAATACTTTTCGAACAGCTATGTGAAGTACATAGTGCATCAAAAAGTGACAGTCATAACTTTTTAATCTTGAAACTTTATGTTCTTTGAGATTGACACACCTTGAGATATTAGTTGCATGGCTATTTGGAATTTTCATTCCTTTCAAAACTTCACAAAGAACACCTTTTTCCTTTGAAGTCATTGAAAAGCATGCAGGAGGTAGAAGTATCTTGTCAAGTGCTAGAGTTCTTGGATAAATCTCTTTTCTTATACCCTAATCTTGTAGGTTAAGATGGCATTTCAAATGATATTTTGTTTTGCCATCAATATCTAGGAGTGTGGCAAGTAAAGAATCCCAAACATTTTTCTTTATGTACATTACATGTGAATTGTGAGGTAAGAGATTATACTCCTAATAAGGTACCTCAAAAAATATACTTTTTTTCTTCCATGGATATCATCATCTGCATGCTTTTGAGTATTTCCAAATTTATTATTAAAATCCTTCAATACTTTTAACACATCAGACTTAGAAAGCAACATTGGTGAAGAGCCTAACTCTATAGTTCCATCAAAAGATTTCTTATTATACCTCCATTTATGATTTAAATCCAAAAATCTTCTATGCCTCACGTAAGCATTTTTCTTACTATGGTTCAAGAATATGGAAGAAGTTTCATAGTTACAAGTTGTAACACCCCATGAAATAATAAAAAAAAAAAGAGAAGAAAGAGAAAAGAATATTATAAGACATAAGACTATATATATATATATTACTATTATTATTATTATTATTATTATTATTATTAGAAGGAACACAAGGGCAGCTGCCCATGTGTTAAAATAGAAAAAGAAAAATTATATAAAATAAAAATTTATTAAAGTTGAATGGGTAGGGGTCGGCCACATGGAGTGAAGAAAGAGAAGAAATGATGATGATGGGTCAACAAAGAATAAAAAAAAAGAAGGAAAGGAAAGATAAATGAAAAAGATGAAAATGAGAAAGAACAAGAAGGAAAAGTCTAGAAAGTGGCTGGCCAAAGAAGAAGAAGAAGAGAGAAAGGAAAAGAAGGAGAAAGAGGGAAAGAGAAAGAAGAAAGGAAAGAGAAAAAAGGTGACCGACGATGAGAGAGGGAAAGGAGGAAGCCATTTATGGAGCAAAAAAAAAAAAGAAGAGGAAAGAAGCTGACTTTTGAGAAAGAAAAGAAATAGTTGTGTAGTTGATTTTGAGAGGGGAAAACAAGGGTGCTAGTTGCTAGTTTTTGAAGGAGAAAGCAAGGTGTTGGCTGTTAGTTTTTGAAGGAGCAAGCAAAGGTGTTGGCTGCCGGTTAGTTAAGCAAAGTTTTGGTTTGGGTAATCGGGATAAAGGAGAAAAAAAAGAGATAAAGAAAGAAAAAAATGGTAAGTTAATATTATATTTTAAGGTTTATGGGTAGTTAATATTGTGCATATTTTGGATGAAAAATATGCAAGTTGCTTAAGGAATTTTTAATTAAGTTGCTACCCATTCAAATGTGTGATTAAGTATATTGGGTTTAAATTGTTGCTAGGAAAATTTATCGTAAAGGCGTGCCAGATGAAGTATGTGATTGACAAATATGAATAATTATATACACATATGAATCAATAGCGACGTAACATCCCGCTATTATGAGGTGAGTAGGGGGTGTTGATTTTAAAATTCCGTATATATATACATGTACGTATATTTTATGTTAAATGCAAAATTTATGGATAGCATGAGCTGGTAGAAATTTTAAGAAATTGTGGATGCAAGATATTTTTTGAAATTGTTTTGGATATATATACATAGATAAATTATATGTAAAGTGTTTTTAAATTGGGAAACAAGCTTTTTAAGACGATTTACATCCAAAAATGTGCCTTATATTTGTATAGTGTGCATTCATGAAATTTATCATATATTCACCATGCTACTTTGATATAAAAGTATCATGCAAATATTTACAATGAATGTCTTATGAAAATAGAGTTTTAATATGATACGGGGATCGATATTTTGAGAAGGATTTAAAATATCCCCTTGAAAACCCAATTTGGATTTTTTTAAAAAATGATTTTATTTGATTGAGAAATTCGAGAGTAAGTCAGATATCACATCGGTTAACTGTGACCCTCGTGCACGAGTGAGCTCTAGCTAGAGAATCTTTGGGTCACCGACGAGTAATTAGGCATGACGGGGGCCACAGCCTGTGATATATGTATGCATGGCTACGCCACTGTCATATACGGTTGTGACCGCTTGATATCTCTGATGTCAGCCAACATCGTTGAGATTGTTATGGCATTATGTGGAAATCTGGTGGAAGCGAGGCTCCCGGATGTTATTACGTGCTAGCTGGATCATGTGTTTATTTTCATTCCCTACTCAAGAGTGGCATTTCTCTAGTTTTCAAACTCATATTTCTTTGCATGGTGAAAACAAAAATTTATATGATTTTCTGCAGCTCCCTCTGGTTTTACTGTTACATGAATTTTACTCTCGCATGTGAGGTGATTTGTGAATTGTGTATACATTCGATTAATATCTAGTTTCGTGGGAGCTTGCCAATTTTATTGATTTAATTTGAGCAGTACATGAGATAATTTCGACTGTAAAGATCTTTTACGAACACGAGGTTTAAAATGATATTTTATTGATTTGGTTTGAAAATGGTTATTAACCTTCTCAATGCACAAAATTTTAATTACTTGATTTGATATACATTATGGTTGATTATGACCTACAGGAAATTCTCGATATTTTTTTTATATGGAAGGCACAAATCTCCACTTGAATTGAAGTATTTTGATCTACTCTTGTGATTTTTAATATTCAAAATCTCTACCTTATTGCTTGTTTCCCATTTACACCCTACTCACGAAGTCGATGATCACTGAGTCTGTGAGACTCACACCCCTCTTTCTCCCTTTTTTGCAGATAGGGATCAGCCTAGCGTGTAATCATCAGCATGTTCGATCCACTACGAATAGGTAAAGGCATCTCCTAGCATTTTATCTCGAGTCACTTCGCTGTTAGAGGTTGAGTCTTAGCGATTTGTTTATTAAGTTGTAAACAGATTCTAAATTTTTATATAAGCATTAATTTGTAGATTGTAGATTTTAGTGTACATACTTGCGAATAAAAGGTAAAAAGGTTGTATTGATTTTTATGTTTATGGTTCAAATTAGTATATGAAAGTACAATGTTCTAAGTATCAATGTTAAATGGTGATTGTATATAGTTAACTGACAGACAATTCTGGACAAACTTGTTCGAGACTTGATGAGTCTTTCTCGGAGGTCTCAGACATCGATAGCGACCGGGGAGGGGTCGTTACACAAGTAGGACAAGCTAGGTATCCTTTAGTACTCCATCTAAATAACATTGCATAACTTGGAAAATCATTAACAAACCACAATAAAGCTACACACATTTGGAAGTTTGTTGGCTAGAGACATCAAAAGTAGTAGCTCCAAACTCCCATAACTCTTTTAATTCTTTAATTAAAGGTTGAGGATAAACATCAATGATATTTGAAGGTGATAAAAGAACAAGAATCAAAAGAGATAACAAATTTTGGAAAGTAAAAAAAAAAGTGGAAAACACTCACAATTCTTTTCATTTTCCTCCCTTTCCTTACCCTCACAGGATGGCTGCCGGTGGCCCGCCGGACTCAACCCATGACCATTTATAGCCAAAAACCCTTCAGCAGCCAATCAACAATGGCTTCCAGCAAGCCATTTGTGATGGAAATCATCAGCCACTAGCTAGTAATGGCTTTCCACAAGTTGTTCTGGAAGGAAATCATCAACCGTCATCCCCTCGTGCTTTAAAGAAATCCTTTTTATCAGTTACGACAGAAAAAAAACCTCTTATGATTCCCTCAAGCAGTAACCCGTGCTTGTACAAGGACAGGCCAACTGCCACTTTCTATGAGGATGAGATCTAGATTTTGGCTCGTCCTTTCTCCCACTCCATCGTTGGAAAATTCACTCATATGCCCAAACTGTAGGATATACGATAGGCATTCAAAGGGATTGGGTTGTTAGGTGCGTATGAGATTTATTGGTTAGATTATAAACATGTTTTGATTCATTTATCTAATGAACAAGATTTTAACCGTATATGGGTTAAGCAACAATGGTTTATTTTAAACCAAAAGATGAGAGTATTCAAGTGATCTCCAAACTTTGAAATAGAGAAGGAATCGGCGATGGTGCTTGTGTGGATCTCGTTTCTTAATCTGAAGGCATACTTATATGAAAAATAAGCTCTGTTGCTGATAGCAAAAACAGTTGGCAAGCCATTGTATGTAGATGAGGCTACGACTAATGGATCTCGACCTAGTGTTGCTTAGGTGTGTATTGAGTATGATTGTAGATAGCCACTAGTGGACGAGGTTTGGATACGTATTCGAAATCGTGAGATGGGTGCAGTCACTAGAGGGTATTCTCAAAAGGTAAAGTTTTCAAAGATGCCGGCTTATTGTGGTCACTGTTGTCATGTGGGGAATGATGAAATGAAGTGTATGGTGTTAGGGAAGAAGCCAACATAAACTGGATCTGCGTTGAAAGGAAATGGGAAGCAGGTTGTTGTAGTATCGTCACGTACTGAGGCTGTGGAAAAGAATGTCAGGAAGGAAGGAGGCGATGGGAGATTTCTGGAAAAAGAAAAAAACATGGGAAAAGAAAAAATCTTAAGGAAGGAGAAACCAGCAAAACCGAATGTGAGATGGAAAATAGTGGATAAAATCAGTCCTAGTTGTGTCAAGGACCAATAGGGAAGGGTTCTCAAGTTAGATGATGATTCTAAAGATCCTAGGGTTCCAGTTTCAAACAAGTTTAATTTGATCTCGGAGGAGGAAGGAATGAAGAATGATCGGTTCAAAAAATAGGGACAAGCAGAATCGATGATCAATGATACTGCGGGGGAGAAAAATATCCTGGGAAAGACGAACGGGGAAGCCACGTGGCGAAAAAGGAATGCAGTGGAGTTCAGTGAGAAGATTATCAATAAAAGGTAATGAAAGGAGGATAGGAAGGATACAGGAAAATAGTCGAGAATAATGCCAAATGCAGCAATGAAGGGTCAACGGAATTTTATTTATGTGCAAGCGGAGGATAAATTGGTTAAAATGGCCCAAGGTGACAAAAAGATGGGAAGTGTTGCTTTGATGGGTCTAGAAAATTTGCATGTAAATGGTGATGAAGATGCAGATCCGGAAATAGCTCGAATGCATGGGGATGATCAACAGAAAGAATGAGAAATGTAGGTGAAGCATATGACGTCTGTTATAGGTCGATCAACCTCAAGCTAGTCCTTTTACGTGCATGGCTAGCAGGAGCATGCAAATGAAGTCATAGGAGGGCGAAGTATGGAGCGAATAACGCCAGTAGTGGGAGATAGGACGTTAGGGTAGGAGCCAATGCCTGCCAATGCAAAAGAAAACTTTAAAATTTATTTTTTTGAATGTTCTGTGCGGTTAGAGGCATAATTATTTTTCTAAACGTTCTGAACGTTTTTCCCTCATGAACAAAAAATAGTGTGATATGTCTAGAATTAATAACTCTCTTATTCCCTCCCTTGTATCCGTAGCTGACAATAATCTTTTATGTCAAGAAGTTCAAGAAGTTGTCTTTGCCATAGATAAGGATAGTGTAGTAAGGCCGAATGGCTTTTCATCATATTTTTACCAACGTTGCTGGGATATTCTTGCGGATGATCTTCTTGCAGCAGTTTGAGATTTTTTCCAAGGGGCACATATACCTCATGGGATTACCTCGACGACCTTGGTCCTTCTGCCTAAGAAAGCTAATGCAGCAACTTGGACTGATTTTAGACCTATAAGTCTTTGTACCATGCTCAACAAAATAATTACAAAGTTATTGGCAAACAGGTTAGCCAAACTGCTTGCATTTATTATTTCAGAAAATCAGAGTGGGTTTGTGAAAGACAGGTTGATTAGTGACAACATACTCTTAGCACAAGAATTAATTGGGAGACTAGATCAAAAGACGAGATGAGGGAATATAGTGTTGAAGCTCAGCATGATGAAGGCATATGATCGCCTTGACTAGAATTTTCTATATGTAATGCTCCAACAATTTGGTTTTTGTCCACAATGGATTGATATGATAAAACGATGCATCTTCAATTGTTGGTTTTCAATCATACTTAATGGCAAAACGACAAGGTATTTTAAATTTGAAAAGGGGCTTTGTCAAGGTGATTCAATTTCCCCTCAACTTTTTATCTTGGTAGCTGATTATCTCTCAAAAGGAATCAATGCACTTTTTGCTTAGTATCCTTCTATTCATTATGCTACTGGGTGTGCACTACCAGTGAGCCATTTAGCCTTTGCTGATGATGTTGTTATTTTTACTAAAGGTGCTAAATCATTTTTGTAAAAAATTCAAAAAGTTTTTGCAGGAATATGAGGCAGTCTTTAGGTAGAAAGTTAATTCCCAAAAAAGTTGTTTTATTTCACATAAAAACCTTGCCATCTCAAGAAGGCATATAATCTCACAAACTACAGGTTTCTCTCACAAAAGTTTACCTATTACTTACTTGGGTGCCCCTCTTTATAAAGGTCACAAGAAAGTGATTTTGTTTGATGATTTGATTATGAAACTAAGGGAGAAAATATCTAGGTGGGAAAATAAAATCCTGTCACCTGGAGGGAGGATTACTTTGCTACGGAGTGTCTTATCTTCATCACCCATATATTTGCTTCAGGTTCTTAAACCTCCTCAATGTGTTATTGACAAAGTTGAGAGATTATTTAATAATTTTTTATGGGGAGATTCTACAACTACACGGAAAATGCATTGAGCTTCATGGCAGAAACTTACATTTCCTTCATCTGAGGGAGGATTAGATATACGGAGAATATGTGATGTTTTTCATTCCTTTAGCATGAAGCTATGGTGGAGATTTCAGACTTGTGACAGTTTGTGGACAAAATTCATGAGTGCAAAATACTGCAAGGGTAAGGTTTGATAACTGTCAAGCTTAAACTGCATGATTCCCAGACATGGAAAAGAATGATAACAAGCTGTCCAGATACTGAGCAATACATCAGGTGGCAGATTGGGAGGGGGAAGGTATTTTTTTGGCATGATTGGTAGAGAGGGGATGAACCATTGGTACGTTCTTTTCCTTCATTTATTTCCTCTATGCAGCAAGTTAATTATTACTTTACTTATGGAAAATGGGATGAGAATAAATTGAGCCAGGTATTGCCCACGGAGATAGTTGATGAAATTTTAAAAATTCCTATTGACACATTTGTTGAGGATGTTGCGTATTGGACTCTCACTTCAGATGGATGTTTTTCTACTAAATCAGCTTCGGATTCAATTCATCAATGGCAATTGGTAAATCCAATTTTTAATTTTATTTGGCATAAAAGTGTTCCTCTCTCTACTATTTTTTTCTTGTGGAGGTTGTTACATAATTGGGTGCCTGTGGATTTGATATTGAAAAAGAAAGAATTTGTTTTAGGCTCTAAATGCCAATGCTGTAGATCAGAGGAATCACTTATGCATGTCATGTGGGAAAATCCGGTAGCTAAAAAGATTTGGAGTTTTTTTGCAAAATTCTTTCAAATTTATGTTACCAATCTCATGACTGTTATGCATATTATTTATTCATGGTTGTATTCTGGTGATTACACTAAACCTGGCCATATTCGAGTTTTACTACCTTTACTGATTTTTTGGTTCCTTTGGGTGGAGAGAAATAATGCTAAGCATAGAGGTCTCGGCATGTACTTTGAAAGAGTTGTTTGGAGGATTATGAGAATGTTACGTCAACTTTTCCAAGGTAACTTATTATGTCGTTGGTAGTGGCGAGGTGATATTAATATTGCTTTACAGTGGGGTTTCCGATTTGAGCAGAAAAAACAAAATCCGCCACAACTTATATACTAGCATCGACCATTGAGAGGTGAATATAAGTTGAATGTTGATGGGAGCTCCAAATATGCTCTTCAGACTACGGCCTGTGGAGGAATTCTTAGGGTTAATACAAGTAATATGATTTTCAGATTTTTTGAAAATTTAGGACCTCTTAACTCATTACAAGCAAAACTACGGGCATTACAAAGAGGTTTGCTTTTATGTATTGAATACAATATATCTAAAGTGTGGATAGAAATGGATGCAAAAGTTTTAGTAAAAAAGGTTCAAGAGGGACATAAGGGGTCATCTCAGATAAGATATTTGATAGCCTCGATTCGACAATGCCTGAGTAGCCTATGTTACAAGATTTCGCACATTCACAGAGAAAGGAATCAAGTCGCAGATTTCTCTCTAATCAAGGGTACAATCACCAAAACCTATAGGCAATCACAAAAGCTGAAGGTCAACTTCGAGGAATTATTAGATTAGACAAATTAAACTTACCTTATGTTCGTTTTAAATAAATGTAAAAGAGTAGTACTCTTAATTTATTTTTGTTACTTTGTTTTTCTAGTCTTCTTGGACTTATGTAATAACGAAGGGTTTCAGTTTTATGATTGCACTAAAAAATATGCACATAAAATGAAACACTTTATTTTAGATACTTTTATAAATTCTTCTCATGCTCTTGTAACTCTAGAGGTTCGGTCTAAGTCCCTTTCCCTACTGTACTTAATTTTTTTTTATCTTAATAAAATAAAAACATGGTAGTTGGGCCCTGTGAGAATTTCCAACATAAAAAAGAAAAGAGATAACAAGAAGTATGAAGACTTCTTGCACATCCATAGAGGTCAGTTGTATGGAATTAGTATGACAGGCCATATGCTATATGACAAACTCATGGTTCTAAATGGGTTGAAGCCATCAATTGTTAAGCCAAGCCTTACATTACGAGGATCTACTGCAAAATCAAGGAATAAAGAATCAAAGTCTTTCCAAGCTTGGGAATCAGCTGGATGCCTTAATTTCCTATCTTTAGTATGACTCTCTTCATGCCACCTCATTGCCTCAGCAATCTTGGAGAATAAAAACAACCTTTGCAGTCTTGGTTTCAAAGGAAAGTGCCTAAGAACATTTTTTTTAAGATTTTTTGAACTTTTGTAGAAGTACTTGCATCTTAATCTTCATCATATCCTTCCCATCTTGAAGCTCCACATATATGACAAGATGTTGCTTCAACATAATTTCCCAAATAGCATACAATCATTACAACATGCATCAATTTTTTCATACTAAACGCCTAAACCTTTCATAATCCTTGCTACTTCACTGTAGGATTTCGGTAGTATTTCACCTTCAGGTAATATTGACTTAAGCAACTCCAAAAACATGGTAATTGTAGCATTGCTACATCTAGTCATTCCTTTGATATTAAGCAATCTAATAAGAAAAGACAGCTTATTAGATTTTTTGCACTTAGGGAATACATCCTCTAGACAATCCTTCATCAATTCAAAAAATTTCTTGTCACGACCCAAATCCTAGGCCATGATCGGCGCATGGCCCAATGAGCATGGTTCACCAAGCCCAAGCAAGCCTATTTTCATTTACTTTTTTAAAGTACAATCGTGTGAGGCATACACACGCAATGCGCCCATGTGCACAAAGCCCGCTCAAAATGGCATTATAGATAAAATATGCACATACATACAGATCAAACATAAAATTTGATAATGTACATTACATGTACATAATCACAATACAAAAGGCCCATGATTTCCAGCGGAGAATTTACAAGAAAAATGGGCAACTATTGAATGTCGGACACCTACCAGGAGACGAACTACAGTGATCCCTCGATCTAGGATTCTACAATCTCCTGATTTGAAAACATGAATTTTTTAAAAACTGTGAGTACGAAACTCAGTGAGCGAATGTTAGAAGGGAACAAGCAATAATGACCAGGACAATTTAAAATCATGCTACACATAATTGGAACCAAACCATTTTTGATCCAATTTGATATCGAAACCCCCAATTTCCTCAAATTAAATCAATTTGCAAGGAAAGTAAATTTCTAACAGTTCACCTACCATGCAATCGCATTTTCATCATGCACACCATATCACATGTAAACATATTTAAATTCATGTGCAATTACATCCACCACTCCGTTTTTTATCCACTCCGATGCGTCTTCTACTTGCACCCAATAATGAACCCATATGTGTACTCTCTACCCATCAGAGCACTCACAGGCGTTACATATTGTCGTCCCTGCGAGCCTCTAGGTAGAGAGTCACGCTTCGCCGCAGTTCACTCATGAGAGTTTCCAAGAATCGTGGGCGTTACATGTCGCCGTCCCCACTTGCTATCAAAGCACTTGCAGGCGTTACAGTTTTTGGGAGTCGAATTTAGAGGACTTCGATCACCGATCCTCGGGTGTAATTTCCTTGCCCTTATAGGAGGATTCACCACCTTGACAAATTGTACAATAATTTAATTACTATATTGGTGTTAAATTATAATAAACTAACCTAGACTCTACATTAATGCGGAATATAGAATGCAAAATGTCTAAATTTTGCCTAAACACCATATTAGCCTATTTCGATCTTTTACCCGATAAATTGACCAACACGTGCAATTTAGCTCCAAATTACACCGTTTTATTTCCAATACTTCAATTTACCCAGTACAAGTCATTTTATCTAAAATTGGGCAAAATTATCTTCTCAATCCTTCATGAAAAATTTGGCCAATAATGGTGCAAAAATACCGAAATTTTTCCTACTTGGTTTTCTCACCATAAATCATCATTTTTCAATTCATTTCATTTTCTACACACAACCTAGGATATTCGGCCAATGAAGATTAATGGGCTAAATGAATTTTTTCCTTGTTATTTTGTTTATAAACATGTTAAACTAACTTAAAACACTAGCATAGTCCAAAATAAAATTATTCTAACATCTTTGTCTCTCAAAACCCATTTGACCAGCCCTTGATTCACCATGAAAACATGCATTTCAAGCATGAAAAAATAAGGGAAATTGCTTAGAAATAAAAGATCTCAAGCAAAAATGAAAAACCATACCTTTTTCACTTGATTTTCCTTAATTTCCCACATTTTTTCTTTGAATTTCTCACTCTAGGGTTTGTTTCTTTTCTTCCTTGCTCTTGCTCATGCTTAGGCCGAATATTGAGAGAGAGTAATGGGGTTTATAAGCTGATTTTTATGGAAAATAATAAAATAATTCAGCTTGCCATGTGTCATAAGCTTATTTGTCCATTTTTCTTTTTATTCTTTAAATATTGACTTTTAATCTCCACCACATGATTAATCAAAAGTCAAGATGTTGATAAAAGAAGACCATGGCTGGAAAAATGTTCTGGTGGTAGAAAATTACCGTTTTGCCCTCAAGATGATAAAATTACGATTTTACCCCTATACTCTAAAAATACTGAGAATTGATAATTTTTCACTTTTAAACCTCAAATTATGTTCTAAATAGTCTAAATAATCAACCTTGATCAAATATTGTCAAAATCTTTTTCAAAAATACCCATTTTGTCCTCGAGTGGCAAAATGATCATTTTGCCCTGAGATAGTCAAAATTCCTATTTGACTCCAAATTGATCATCGAACTCCGAATCACCATTTTAAGTCATTATGTGGGTTTTAGAATTTTCAAATTCATCTTAGAATTTCTATTAAACTAGTTCGAGGATCGAATCAAATTAATTGTATCACTAGGTATAATACCGACTTTTAACAAACTCAATAAGATCTCACATTTCTTAGCATCTAAATTTGGGCCCTTATCACCTTCTTCTTCATTGTCCTCAAAATAACCCATATAATCATCACAACCTTCTTGCCTCATAACATCTTACACTAATTGCTCTGTGTCATCATGCATATTTGACTTATCTCTCATACATACATCATCATCAACACTCACAGAAGGTGATGACCTTTCCCCATGATAAATCCAATGGATGTAACCTTGATCGATTCCTTTGCAAATAAGATGATTATAAACTTCATCCCGATCTTTCCACAAACAATTGTTACAAGTCTTACAAAGGCACAAAATCAATCCTCTCTTTGACCCATTTGCAAATGCAAATGCAAAATCAGGAAATTGTCTAACTCCATCTATGTATACTTTACTCAATCTAGAACAACACATCCAACTCTTATCTATCATCTTCACAGAACTATCCAAATTCACTGAAAAAAAAGACTATTGAAAAGTAAGTCCACTTACGATAATTCTATATAACACAAGACTGAAATATATAGCAGTACTATAAAAAATAACTAGCATTAAAACAGTAGCAAAAAGCACAAGACAGAATATTCAGATTGAAAACTATTCATATTCATCCCCTAAACTATTCATATGGATAAAAGATAATCATTGACTTATTCAATCTTAATAATTTCAAAAACTTCCTTGATGTGTTTAAAACACATACGTAGACAACTTGCCACAACTGATGTATCAGTGGATGATTTTGTGGACTTGAAGGTGAACTAGCCTTGACCTTTTCAAACTCTGTATCAAGCAAATTCTTAAAATCAGTTAACTGTAGTTAAAACATGGAGGCAACATATGACATTAATTCAATAAGTGTTAGTATACAAAATGATATTACTAAACCAAAATATATAAATATTTTTCATAAAAGAAATAAACTCAATTGCAAGGGTAACAAAGGTGCCATCTAACTATCACTATTTATTAACCCAATTGACTAAGTTAACTCAATTCCCAACTCGGATGACACTATTTATTAACCCAATTGAACTAGTTCTTCAAATTATTTCTACAATCAATCCTGAAACCTAGAATCATTAACTTCAAAGTCTATAATAATTGAACTAATTGAACAATTATGAGAGATGTTGAGACATGGCAATTTCTAAACAATGAACCAAAAGTTAAAGGAGAAGGAAAAAGAGGAACTGAAGCTTACTAAATGTTCCAAGGTACAAGTCCTTGTTTCCAGCAACCTTTCCTATTCTAGCTGGCCACCTATGCTCTGATTGCCACATAGATTAAAAAGGTTTTTCAATGATTTACGCTATGACCTTCAAGCACCTATGCTCCCAATATTCCAAGTACCATTTGTTTGATTTTTTTTCTTCATTAATTTCATTTACTTTGATTTTGTCTCGTAGAATAATGAAATCTTATTTTGCTTTTGCGGTTTCAATGGTCAGTTTTATTGAAAATTGAGTCAAAAGTTTTGATTAAATCCTAGATGAGATTGCATCGATACCTTGTTCGGTATCATCTCTATACAAAAATGGCTCTCAGTAGTTAAAATTATTATCCTATGTTTGCACAAAGTTTAGGGAATTGGGTGGTTTTCCTAGCTTCTTAGAAGTTTAAAATCTTATACTAGTTGGCAACACTACGTGATGGACCCTAGATCTTTATTTATTTATTTATTTTTGTATCAGTTTTGGAGAATTGAAAAAATAAACATTATTATTGACTTGAATTTGACCTAAACATTGAATCATGATTTGTATATTCTCCTACAACAAGCATTTCAGATCTGAGGTTAAAGGAAAGTCCGAAGAATCTTGGCAAAGTGGCTTATGCGACAGAGACAGGACTCTGCTATGTAAGCAACATATAAATAACTCATAAAGGCCACAACCCAACTCCTTCAGGTAATTAAAACTATACAAAATAGTTGGAGGGTACATACAATTAAGTTGCATATTGCTACAACAAACCTAAGGCTGATCATTATTAGAATGTAACTATTAAAATGAAAGGACATTACCGATGAAAAAATTTGTTGATATCATGAAATACTGATTGGAAAATTTATATCTAATCTATATTTATTTATATTACAAACATTTACAATTATTTATTATTAAAAATATTTATATTTATAATTATTATTATTTCACAGCAATATTGTTGTTAATACCGTTTAAAGCATTAACCTCCAATGTTGTTGAGTTTTAGCAAACTATTTTATCCTTGTTCTGTTACTCATATACTTAGACGTCATAAAGCACTCTAACAAAATTAATGGTTAATAAAATAATGCAACTTGTCAATACCACAAAAGTTTTAATTATTAAAATACTATGACAAACAAATATAAATTAAAAAATAGATTAATAGAAGAGAGAAAAAAGAAAAAAGAAAAAAGAAATAAAGAAAAGACAGAGATATTTAAATAGCAGCCCAATGCTATTAAGAGCTTGTACTTGTAGATACATTCGATTGAAGGCAAAAAAACTAAAATTTGCTTTAAATTGATTAAAGTTGTTTTAGTAGAAATTCAAAGTCAGGCCATTCAATGCATTTTGGGTACTTTGGATCGATATAAAGTTAATGAACACCATCTTTACCTTGAAAGCTAAATTTAAGAACTTGAAAATTTAACCAAAACTTAAACATTTAAATCATGAGGAGCTATCATCTACAGACTTCATAAAAGGTCTTTCTATCATAAACTAAAGAGCTTATTTTCTCTTCTTGCAGGAGAAGTTGCTCACATGGGTGCATGGTATTCTTTATACTTCCAACTTTTAATTTAACGGCTCTTCATTTTATGAAATCATGCTCAACTATAATCTTATTGACATCATGCATATGTTTACAAAGAAAATGGCACAAGGTTCTCGACCTCTATTCACAATTGATGCTTAAATCAATAAATCATGCTCAAAGTCCTTAATTAGTATTACAACAAACCATAATCTAAACTTGAACTACATAAATCATGATCAATTTTTTTTTAAAAAAAAATAAGAGAACAAAAAAGGAGTAACTGAATCAAGGATTACATGAACATGTAACTATGAACTGAAACACAATAAAAGCTCTATTCAACATATATATTTAGTGAAGAGATAATGAAGAAAATTGACATAAATTTGAAAAAATAAGGAAGAAAATTAACATAAAACCATCTTAATAACTAACCGTGACTCTTTAGATCCATGCCAATTGTAACACCCCGTATCTTCGTTGGACACAAATAAGACTTTATTGATTGAATAAATGAACGACCATTTGGTGCGAATCGACGTGCTAAGGTTGGCTCAAGAATAAATTGTTTCGCACGTGCAGAAGCAGTAATTAAATAATAATATTTTAGTCGGAAATGAATTAGTGAGCTAAAGGATGATTCAGAAGTAAACCGACACATAATAAAGTGTTTCGAGACCAAAGAAGACAAGTGAAAATTTTTAGAATAAAATAATATTTTATTCAATAAAATAATATTAAAATATTAATATTTTATATGTTGTCGTAATTAGTCATAAAAAAATAAAATATGACTAATTTAAGTGGGGAAGAAGAAGTAAAGAAGAATTTTGAAGGAAAACAGCGATAATCGTACGACGTGATTTTTATCGAGTTAACACGGTAAGTAAATGTTTAAGTATTACGGTGACACCGCGTTGAAATACAATTTCGATATTTTGGTTATACAAGTGTAAGAGAAGGAAAAAAGATGAAAATTATAATTTTTACAAGTGTTGGGAGGATTAATTTTAAGATATGGAAAGTTTGATGGTGTTGTATTAAATTAAATAAAGTTAAGGGGTGATATGTAAACTTTATTTGTTTGAAGGAATGAAAATAAAATGAAGAGGAATTAGACAATAAATTAATGAAATTTGAGTGTTGAAAAGTCAAAGAAAATAAAAGAAAAATAAACATGAAATGAAGAATGGTGTAGGGCCGGCCATGTGATGAAATGAGATGAAAAGACAAATGAAGGGAGAAAATAAAAGAAGCATGGGGCCGGTCATTGAATGAAAGAAGTAAAGGAAGACAAAGAAATGAAAAGAAAGGAAAGAAGAAAGAAAAGTCAAAGCAAAAAGGGAACAAATGAAATGAAAGGAAGATAAAAGAAGTAATGATCGGCTAAGTAACTAAGAAAAGAAGTAAAAGAAATAAGAAAGAACAAGAAGACAAAAAGAAAATGAAAGAAAGAGATAAGATAAAGAGACTAGAAGGTTCGGTCAAAAAGAAAAAAAAAAGAAAAAACCAGAAAAATAAAAGAAAGAAGCAAGACAAAGTTAGTCATGAGGAAGCCAAGAAAGGACGAGCAAAGGAGAAGAAAAGAGAGGAAGAAACCGAGAGAGAAAGCACCATGAAAAAAAAAAAGAAAAAATGGCGTGAAGGGGGAGAAATGGAAGGCCGAAAATCTAGAAAATTTTGGAGGTGAGAGAGCTGAAAATTCTCAGGTTTTGTTGTCCAATTTTTAGAGGTAAGAAATCTGAAAATTTTTTGCACTTTGAGAGGCAAGAAAACAGATTTTTTTTTTTTTGCTGCAATTTGGGACAGTTTTGCTGCCCAATTTATTAGGTAAGAAAGCTGAAAATTTTGAGGTTTCATGGCTGGATTTTTGAGCTGAAAAATCTGCTAAAAATGGGTGAGTTTATTGCTGTTTTTGGGTGCAAGAAAAGTGCAGAAAATTGGAGCTTTGTGCTGCCAATTTAGTGTAGAAAAATGGAGTAGAAAAGTACAAAATTTTTGGGCTATTGTTGCTGAATTTTTTTGGGTGAAATGGGCAGCTTTTAGCTGCTGATTTTGATGACAAAAAAAGCAATTTTTTGTTGCTCAAGTGGTGAAAAAGAAAAAAGGAAAAAAGGGAAGAAAAACGAGGAAGAACGGTGCGGTTGCCACCATTGGCGGTGGTAGAGAGAACGGGTTGCCACGACTGGAGGAAGAAAGAAGAAGAAAAAGACGTGGAAAATGAAGAAAAAAATGAAAAAGAAAAGAAAAAAAAATAAAAAAATGAAAATGGATGAAAAGGAAAAATAAAAATGAGCCAAAAGAGAAATGAAATTGGGCAAGGCCCAAGTGGAAAATAAATTTGGGCTTGGCCCAATAGGAAAATTGTAGAGGTTCATAAACAAGGTCCAATAGTTAGGAGGAAAAGAAAAGGCCCAAGCTCAAATGGAACGTTGTTGCGGAGGCGTGCTGAACGAGACACGCGACCGAGAAATAGAAATAAGTATATACGCATACGAAAATAGCGCTGTAAAATCCCGCTATTTAGATGTGAGTAGGGAGTATCAGTTTTAAAATATTCTTAATTATATATGTATGTATAGATATGAATTAATTTACGTATAAATTGTGAGATGTATGAATCGATGCAAATTTATGAAATTGTGAGTGCAAATTATTTTTAGAAATCGTTCAAAATATATATGTATAAAGTATAAATAAAGCGTTTTGAAAATGAGAAACAAGCCTTTCAATCTGATTTAGCTCCTAAATTGTGCCTTATATATTTGTGTAATATGCATACACGATTTAGAGATTTAAATTTCTCTATGTATGGTATTTTACGAATCATGCATTAAATTTTATTTTGTGAATATACGATAAATTTTTATGACTTTGATATTAAATGGCTTATGATATTATGTTAGCATGAGTTTTCATATTATTGTGAAATATATGCATTGTGGTTTAAATTGGATGTGATATATAAAACTGTACTGGCCATGTATGCCACTTAAAGGTTTTAGTGAAATGGTGGGTTAACTAGTCGTTGCAGTGGCGGGTTTTCGTTGACTGCCTTTAGGAAGGGCACGGTAAACTCAAGATTTATTTCACCTCGGTACGAGAGGCGCGGAGGGTAACTCTTGAGGTGACCATAGAATTTACACCATGTCTGACCCCACGTGAGAGTGAATTCGGTCAACGCCAAAGAATGGTTGCCTTTTGAAAAATTAAGAAATTTTAACAACCTTGGCGTATTCGGTTGGATACCTCGGCGCAAGGTATCACCGAATATGAGTTTTTGGCACAAGTCAAGTTTTTAAGTCATAAGCCTTGTTATTTATTTTTGACAAAATATAATTATTTTACATGGATTGAAATAAGTTTTAACATTTTAAATTATGTTTCTTGGCATAGTGAGAAAAGTGAATTAAATGGTTTTCACAACTCCCCTATTTGTTTTCAGTGAACTAAATCAGTAATTCCTCGCGTATAGGCGAGCTATGATTTGTATATGATTTTAAATAATATTTGGTTTCACGGGAGCTGGCTCGATTTTATCGAATTGATGCAAAAAAAAATGGTTATAAGGCACAAAATCCCTGTTTGAGACAATTTATTTCTCTACTCCTGCTTTTTACATTGAACTGATCTGCCGCTTGCTTGTTTCTTATCTACGCCATACTCACTGGGTCGATGATATTCACTGAGTCTATGAGACTCACCCTCCATTTTATTTTCCTTTTTGCAGACAGGGATCGATTTGGCTTGAAGTCATCGATGTGTTGGTCTACCGTGAATAGGTAAAGGTATCTCCTAGCGTACTACCCTGAGTCGCTCCGCTGTATCTGTTTCTGTTAGAGGTCGAGTCATAATATTTTATTTGTTAAGTTGTAAATGAGTTTAAATTTCTTTTTATATACAGCATAAATTTGAAAAAAAAAAAATTATTTTCGTGTATATGGTTGTGAATAAATAAAAAAGCAAAAAAGTTTATAGTGATTTTTATATTTATGATTTAATTTAATATATGAAAGTTTTACTATTATATGATGATTAAGGGTAGTGGATTATCGAGTAATTCGAGATAGGCTTGTTCGAGACTTGACGGGTTTTTCCCGAAAGTATTGGACGCCGGTAGCGACCGGGGAGTGGTCGTTACACCAATCAAGAATCTTCTTAGTAAGCGAACAGGGAAAATGAACAAATCATCCATTATCATTTGTTGAATGAAGAATCGAATAATGTTTAGTGAAATTATTTGATGAGATTCTATTCAAGAGAAAGAAAAAAAAAGATTTGGCAAAATTCTATGATGAGAAATGGAGAGTGAAACAATCTAAAAAAAGTTTGGTGAGAGATGAAGTAAGGGAGAGGAAGCGTTGAACAGTGGGAAAAAAGAATTGTTAAGACTCACAAAATGCAGATTGTTTACTTGGGCTGTCCTGGTAAAATAATTGTATAGGCCATAGTTGTTTTTATTTTGTGGGCTTCTCTTTCTCTTATCAAAATCTATTCTAATTTATTTTAAGATAAATCTATTTTAATTTACTTTAAGTGATTACACTTTAAATAGTACAGCCAAATAAAAATGCATTAAATGTTATATGAAGAATTTAGTTTCATTAAAATAATTGTAACTAAAATTGTGCATTAAAAAATAAAAATTGTTGTAGTGTTATGATTATGAGTCAATTAAATTTCAAGTAATAAAGTAATAATGTGAAAATAAAATTTATATATAAATTATTTTAAGAACAATCGTCCATGTTTCAAATAATTTCATGTTCATTAACATCCACAAATGGTAACATCGCAACAAAATGTGAGATCACGAATTAAGCTACGAGCTACTAAAATGAAGTTTAAAATTTATGTCGTTTGGTCAAATTAGAAGTATGAGTTTAGTAAGTTCAAATTTATGTTTGCTGTCGTCAGTGTAAGTTGAATTTGTTGTTTTGTGCAAGTTCGGGAATAACACGATTGTCTCAACCAATGATGGAGTTAGGATTTCACATTTAGAAGATAAAGGCATATTTATAAAATAATAATATTAGAAGTTTAATATTTGACAAAAACATAAAGTAACTTAGATCAAAAAATTAATGCAAAAATTCTACAAATAACTCCAACTACGTGTTAAGTACAAAATAAAGATATTTTTTAACAACTATTGCATACTAAGATTGCGTTTTTTTAATTGAGCTCTCTTTCATAGAGTTGAAGGCATCTATCATTGAATTAATGTCAAAGTTTCGAATGATTTCCTTTTCAATGAGAATGATCAACGAATTTTTAAAAAAATCATTTGACATTCTATTATGAGTCTCGTTCTTAACGAGTTTCATAGTAGAAAATGCACACTTTGATGTTGTAGTGGAAATTGAAAGAGTCAAGACAAGCTGAATCAATCTATCAACAAGGAGGTCAACTTTTGATATTCCTATCTTTTTCAAAACTTGACATAACTAAAGAAGAATAGATACATTTTTCAAAGCTTGATTATGAAGAAAATTAAGGTGGAATTGAATTCACTTGCAAAATGTGAACTTTTAGACTTGTAATCTATTGCTTGCTAAATTACCAAGATATTTGCTTTAAAAATTTCCTCAATTTAGCAAAGAAATCATGCAAATGCACATGGTCAACAAGTAATGTAGTGATAAGAAAGTATCATTTCCCAAGGGAGTTGGTTTAATAATTGTTGCTAAGTACTAACATTAAAACAAACCAATTTTATCCAAACAAATCAATATTTAAGAATTAAAAATAAACCTTAAACTTAACTATCTAAAATTAGACTAAAGATTGCACACAGAATTTAATGAATATTCAATGGACTAAAGTCTAGGATCATGATTTCATTCCACATTTCATTTGGATTATTATTTCTCTAAGTACTTAACTGAATGGGCGTTAATGCTAGTCTAGAATCCTAATGCTTGTACAATCTTATGTCTAGGTGTTTGTACAAATGCCTAGATTAATTGGGTTTCTATATGTCTATAAGATTCAATTAAACTAGGTTCTTTAAGCACAATTTCTACTTAGACTATATGTGGCATCTAGGCATATGTCTACCTTAGTTGCTAATCAAGGTACTTAATTTCTAAGTGATATGAATACATATTATCCAAACCTAGTCTAATCTAAACTAACTTTGTCAAGCTTCATTTAGATACCACACCCATTGAATTGGTGATCAAGCAATTTCTAATTTGAATAAACATCAACGTACCTATTCAAAATAAGTAAAAGAGGAACAACTAATCCAAATTACATGTAGAAATCCATTAAAATCCTAGATAAAAGCTATTTAGCTCATCATATTTATAGCAAAGTTTAATATACTCATAACATAAATCATTTCAACAATAAAAGAGAGAGAGAGAAAGATAAAACTAGTGAGAAAAATGAGCCGATGCAACTGATTAGAGCAAAAAATCCTTGATTTCTCTCTTTTCCTTTTTTGGAGAAAGCTTCCTTTTTTCGTCTATTGAAGGCTATTGTAATGATGCCTTTTCAACCCCAAAAAAATTCCTATTTAAACCCCTCCAAATAGCCCTATGATCTAAAAGATCGGAGGGTTTTGATTGCTTATGTTTCATGTCGGTGCCGCGGCACAAAGGTCACTGCCTTGGCTCTTCTTTTGCATGTTGGGGTGGCATCATAATGTTGTGGCGTCCATTTTCATGCTTTGTTGGGCTCATTAGGACAGTGCTGCAATGCTAAGAGCATGGCAACACAGCGTCATGCTTACTATTTTCATGCTTTGCTCTTTCCAGCTTCAATGCTATCCTTACTACAGTTTAGTTATTTCCTATATGATTTTGGCCATGATCTAATCAGAACTAGTCAAAGTGATCAACAGAAAAGTTGTAGGTCTTTCGCTTAGCTTTCCGATGATAAAAAATCATGGCAATTGGGCATCTGTAACTTGAGTTACACTCAAAAAATGGCAACATATTCAGCACACATCTATAGCAATCCATCCTTGCACGATTCATTGCAGCTTTAGCCCTTTTCATTCGTACACCTTCAAAATAAGGAACTAAATTAATAGCAACTAAAATTAAACATATTAACACATATATGAACTAAAATAATTGAAATTAAATTGACTCGACATGCTTTTATTTAATTAAAGAAAAACAACTATAACAACTTAAACTACCTAAAACTCGAGAACTTAGCCATTTTAGCACCTCAAATATGGCAAAATAACTCTATGTAATAGAGTTATCATAGTCCGTACACTAAATGGTGTAAAACCAGTAGGATATAAGTGGGTATTTATGTGAAAATGAAATAAAAAAAAAAGAGATTATGAGATATAAAACATATTTTGTCACACAAGGTTTTACCAAAAGAGCTGGAATTGATTATGAAGAAACATATTCTCTTGTGGTGGATGCAATTATATTTATATATTTAGTTAGTTTGGCAATACATGAGAAGATTGAAATGTGTCTAATGAATATAGCTACAACATATTTATATTGCTAACTTGATATCGATATCTATATGAAAATCCCTAAAGAATTTAAGTTACTTGAAGCATAAAATTTGAATTCTTAGGAAATTTATTTTATTAAGTTAAATAAATCTTTGTATGGATTAAAACAATCTAGACATAACTAGTATAATTGCCTTAGTGAATATTTGTTGAACAAATGCTGTAAAAATGATTTTATATGCTTATGTATGTTTCTAAAAAGATTCGGATAGGAATTTGTGATAATTGTTGTTTATGTTGATGACTTAAATATTATTGAAACTCTTAAAGAGTTATCAAAAGCCTTGGATTACTTAAAAAAGAATTTGAGATGATAAGCCTTGGAAAACAAATTTTTGTTTTTCAAATTAAGCACTTGACAAATAATTTTTTTTCTATTAATCAAATTATATAGCAAAAGTGCTAAAACGATTTTATATGGACAAAGCACATTCGTTGAGTTCACTAATGGTTGTAGGTCTCTAGATGTAAAAAGGGACATTTTTTGATCTCGTGAGGATGATGAAAAACTTCATGGTCATGAAGTACCATATCTTAGTGCAATGGGAGCATTAATGTATCTTGCTAGTAATACATGACCTAATATATTATTTGTTGTAAATTTATTAATAAGATATAGTTCTTTTTTAACTTGAAGATATTAGAATGGAATTAAACATTTACTTCTATATATCCGAGAAATAATAGATATGGGCTTATATTACTCAAATGTATTAAAATCAAATTTAATTGGTTATACAAATACAAAATATTTATATGATCCACATAAGGCTCGATCCCTAACAAGTTACTTTTTTATATATGGAGGTATGACTATTTCATAGTGTTCTATAAAACAAATTATATTTGCTATTTCTTCTAACTTTGCAAAAATTTTAACAATTCATGAATTAAGTCATGAATGTGTCTGGTTAAAATTTGTAACTCAACATATTGAGAAACAAGTGACTTGTCAACTAAGAAGAAAATTCTAGTAACGTTATATGAGGATAATATCGCTTGCATAACATTAAAGGTGATAAAACAAAACATATTTCATCAAAATTCTTCTTCACTCATGTTCTCAAAGAAAAGGTTAATATTATTGTTCAACAAATTCGTTCAAGTGACAATCTAGTAGATTTGTTCATTAAAGTCCTTCTTACTACAACTTTTGAAAAGTTGGTATAAAAGATTGAAACTCACCATTTTAAAGAGATCTTAAATAATGCATTCATCAAGGAAAGTAAAATACGTACAATACTCTTTTCCTTCATCAAGGTTTTTTTCATTGGGTTTTTCTTGATAAGGTTTTTAATAAAACAATATTTTTCCTTCACTCAGATTTTTTTCCCATGAGATTTTTTCCTAGTAAAGTTTTAACAAGGGATATTCTTAATATAATGGATATTTAAGGGGGAGTATTATGAATATATGTGTGAATGTCTATTATGTTATAATTCAAGAAATTCATACCAAGTCAAATAGTGCAAAAGGTCATAAGTGTAATCTAATATTCGATTATATATATCTAGATTTTGATATAATTAAATTGGGTTAAAATTAAAATTTAATTCATCCAAATCAAATCCCTTAAGCATTATGCTTATGTGGTAAATTCTATTTATATAAGAAGTTATTAACCTATAAATAAATTTCTCCTTTCATTTGTAAATACACACTTACATAAGATTTTTTTACTCTCTCTAAATATTTTCTCTTATAATTGTTCTTTCAAGTTATATTTCATAATAATAAATTAATAATCAAATAAGAATAAAAAGAAACCCAAGAAAGATTAGGCGTCTACTGAATTGTATATGGTGATGAGTGTAGATAACTGTGGATTAAATAAATATATACTTGTACAAGTTGATGAGAAGATCAGAGCAAAACAGAAGGATATCAGTTTCTGCGGAGATTTACAGCCCCTTTGCTCTGCTGTCTTTGTTCTGTTTTATGATCTGTTTCTGCAGAAAGTTTTAGACCTGTTTTTGTCTTCCTTTTAACTGACTGCATTCCAACGTTGAGTGCTAAAACAAGTGCAAGCCCTAGCACCTAGCGTCTCTATATCAGTTTCAAGATTAAGAAAATGTAATTTTATTTTCAAACAGCGTTTCCAACAAAATAGAGGAGATAGATTTAACAAGTTTAATTTAAATAGAACAATGTAAATTCGATAACAATAACCGAATTCTACCCAAGTCCCAAACTCTTCAAGTTCTACAAAAATGAACAAATAGTAATGCCAATGCAGCTGACTTAAGTATGGTTGAAAGTGGAATCCCATACTTTCCTCTCTCAAACAGTCCGTTCAGAAATGGCCAGAAGCATAACACGACCCACAGGCTACAAAAGACCTCCCCTAGCCCCACCCCTTGCATATCATGAACTGGCGTTGGCAACTTTGATGAAAGGGCAAGCAGAGAAATCAGGTGCACCAGCAAAAGCGTCGTGCCCGGTACGAAAACTGCAGACTCATTGAAGGTGAATTTAGTCACATCAGGGTCATCACCATCACAAGATTGATCCTTCTGTGTAACTTCAAAGACTGTTTCAGATATTCTCAAGAGTTTGAGAATGACAGTAAACAGTCCAAACAAATACGCAGAGGTTGCATTTATTCTTCCCATTCTCAGGTTATTCCACCAGGCTCGGATGGACAAGCCAGCTTTTAGGTACTCTCTTAGAGTGTGCAGGTTGTAAGTAACAAAAATGGCAATAGGAATCCATATAGCTGGTTCTTCGACCTGAATTCAAAAATCTTTAGCCATTAGATAAGGCCCATTTTCCCAGAATTACTATAATCCACCCGATCCAACAATAAGTACTTATTAGATTTAAAGAATCTGGTTTCCAAGCAAATACTTAGTCCGGTTTAGATAGTAAAATGATACTACTCTTTGTGTTATCAACTACATACATACATATTAGATTTGGCCTTGATCCAGAAATGTGAGTTGAAGGATCGAGGAGCAAAACTACAATTCTGCCCAAGTACATTTACCATAAAAAGATAAATCATGTGTTTGGTTTCTAAGTTTTGGTCTTTGATTAGTGTTTTCTAATAGGAAACATTGGTAATTGCGGGACTTAAAAACTTAATCTAAATTTTGTTCAACATTACTTGTACTTTTGTACTTTAGCATTTTGTATTGAAATAAAACTAACATTCCTTAATTCATAATCCAGCAATAGGTCAGGCTGATAGTAAATTGGTAAGGTAAGGTGGGATTTGGTTCCTAACAATTTGATGCAGAGACAATAAAATATCACCTCGATCACTTGATTAGTAGACCAATACCACCTTGGAAGTTGGAAGCATATAAAGAAAGGAGCAGCAAATCAATGAAAATGTTAGTTTACATGACTCTCCTCACCTTGGGCAAGAAATATGAGTTTGCAAGGATGCAATATGCTGGCAGGGCGGCATAACCAAGCTCGGGAATTGAGAGTAGGCCCCAAAACAGAATCCAGAGGTAGGCTAAGCACATCCTGAATTGGAGCTTGGCAGTCAGAGTAGCAATTATGGGGCAATTTTTGTGAACGAGAATTTCCGCTAGACCTGTAGCCCATCTCTTCTGCTGAGCCATTGCTTCCGGGCCCCCAGATGGTGTACACCCCATAAAACCCGGTGGCTCTGGCATGTGGAAAGCGGAGTTCCACCCTTTCCCATGAATCTTCAGACTAGCGAGGATATCTTCTGCTGTGGAACCATATATCCATCCGCACTGCAACCAGTGTATCATAGTTGAATGTTTACGCTCAAATAAAATTAATTACATTAGCATTTATCCCTCAATATTTGTTTTGTAGGTTTCTGCTGCTGACCTTTGTGCCCCAGCTAGTACCATATTCATAGCTGCAACTAGCGACTTTGCATGCTGCCCCGAGAGAATTCGATAAATTGTTTGGAAAACCCTTCTGCCCTTTCAAAGCTTGAACTGCCGAGTTGATTAACTCCTCTGAATTTCCAAATTCTTTTAGCAATGTATCATCTAGTGATTTTCCTACAAAAAAGAGACTAAATTTTTGAAATTGTAGAATCTTTAATATCATTGGTGCTACTTTCACGCCTCAGCAGTTCGGGGAATGTAGCACCTCCCTTTTTTTTTTTTATTTTTACCAAATCGAAAGAGACATGTTTATGTAAAATGAGCTAATTAATTAATGTACCCAATATTATACATACTATTAGGAGCTAAATAACAAATAAAGGATAGAAAGATAATTTGATACCATTGATGGAAGTATAATTTCGAGCTTCATTTTCTCGATCACCCGGCCATACACCATATATGACCTTTCGTCTATGAAAACAACCAGTTCCCCCATAGAAAGGTCCTTGGATTCCAGCTATTCCTCGGCCTATATACTAAGAATTGCAATAAATTCAGTAGGTGAAATAACAAGGGGGGAAAGTAATTGCATTAATCGCAAGTTTACACGAAAAGAAGACTTAATTACTTGATAAAGCACAACAAGCTGATTCCCATACGGATCATCCCTTAATCCATCATAAAAAACTTGAGGATACTGAACAAATGCAGTTTCTATTTCATTTTGGGAGCCAAGAAGCTGACACATTGCATGACGAAAAACTTGTGGGTTGTTCACGAACATATCGCAGTCGACGTTCAGCATGAAGGGAGCATTCGTCATCACTCCTGACACTCTAGTCTTTTTTTTTTTCACAAAAAAAAAAAAAAAAACAAGTTGAAGATAATTTGTAAAAATAAATGTTTTATTTTTTGTAACTTAGTTCAAATTAGTTGTCAGCTTACCAGTGCGTTCATGGCGCCCGCTTTGTAGTGATGTGGCTGCTTTGGCGCCTTCTCTCTGGATATGTAAACAAAGTTGGGCACCACCGCATTTGAATGATTTTCCTCGTTCTCCAATATAATCTGAAAGTTAAAGGATGCATTCAAACCCTTGAAAGCCCTCTTTGCGTTTTTGGGAAAGTATAAAGCTATCTTTATAAACCGTACAGATAAGTGAGAGACATTTTTAATATTTTAAATATTTTGATCTCTCATGAGCAACAAAAATTGTGATTTTACTTTTATGTGACTATATATTAAGCCAATAACTAGACATCCAATACTTAACTAAATGAGTTGCAATTGATAGCTTAAGGCATTACCTTGATTATAGTTGGATGGTTGCGGCGTTCAACATTACAGAAAACAGCAAAGTCGCCGGTTAGATCACATGGGACTGATTTCCGGGCTGCTTCCTCTATTTTCCTAGTAAGGACTTCATACTCGGCCTATACAAAAATTTAAATGACAATCATAAACAGAATCATTGCTGCTTCTCTACTTTCCTGTTTTATCCCATTGTTGTGATATTTTTAGCCCCACGGTAGTTTATATGGGATTGATATCCGCTAATTGTATGTGAAATACTGAACTCTCATTCTTTGATTTTGGCTGAGATAAAATGAAAAAAAAAATTGCATACTCCAGCAGTGGCCTAGCTTTTTGACTTACCTTCATCTTTAACCAATCTTGTTGGAACCCTAAATTACCATCAGTATTTGAGGGGTCGGAATCACCCAAAAAGTATCTGAAGGGAGCTCGAACTTGAATTTTATACTTCTTACAAAATGGAACCCAAAGCTTAGCGAATTTTGATGCTTCCACCAGAGAGTAAAAGGTGAGAGGGGAACAGCCATCGTCCGAGACATAGCAAGCTAGCTTGTCTGCTGGATAATCAACAGCCAATAGTGAGAGAACGGTATTTACGGTAATAATTGGCGGTTCTAGCGCAGGGTCTGCTGTAGTAACAAACATGTCTACTTTGGGAAGCTCAGGAAACCTGAAAAATCTCAAGAATTTTTAATGTTTTAAATAAACAAGGTACAAAATTAAGGAAAATAAGTAATAAGATTAATTTCCTACCTTCTTTCGAGGTTTTCAGGGTATGTTTTGTATTCCACTGGACTCCATTTGCAGTTAACAACAAGAACCCAATTGAAGGTGAAACATGACTCGCACACCAAAGCAAGAAACCAAGGGAGTCCATGATTATTGAGAGAAAAGAGACGATAACCAAGGAGCGAGACTAGAAGGAACAATAGAGTAATATCCAAGGATCTTTGTATAGTGTTTTTGCGAGCAATTTTTTCATATAAAGGAACAAATAATTCATCGGCCATTTGGGCAGAGGCAACAGTCTTCGACCACACCTACTGAATGTGTACATATTAGAAAGTGTGTTTTGGTCTCTATATATAGCAAAGACTATTACAGTTAAATTAAATAACAAAATAATTAAGGATTAAAAATAAAATTATTTTATATATATATATTTTGAAAGATAAGAAAATATTATTGAATAGAAAACAAAAGCATGCAGGACCACCCTTCCAAAGATAAGAAGACAAGGTCCCGCATTGAGAGCAAGTCCAAAACAAAGACACTCTGTAAAACAACCCAACCCCGAATGAGAACAAATGACACATGAACAGGACAACCTAAGGAAAAGCTGATGAGAGAAGGCACAACATAACAAAAGAAACAAAAAAATCAGCCGGGAAAAAAGCGACTAATAGCTCCAACACAAAAAGCATCCCAAAAGGGCAAACGGCAGGAAAAAAACTCAAGGCAACAAAGATCAGCAATCATCCGCAAAAGTCCGAAGAAACGAAGCCAACAAGATCAAAAAGTAGACAACTCAAAATTATTTTCAACAGGATGAACAATCAGCAGATCATCAACTCTTTCAACTCCAGCTTTGGCAAGGGAATCAGCAATAGAATTCCCAGATCTAAGAATGTGTTGAATATCCCATTGATTAACTTTGCTAGCCAGAGAAAGTAAATGAAGAACCTGATTTCTCAGCCTCCAAGGAGCCGAAGCAGGATCCTTAGTCCATTTAATAGCAGTGGTTGAATTACTTTCAATAATCAGACCATGAGTAGTAACCCATCTTGAAGCAGCGAAAATAAGAAAAGCCTCTTTAATGGCTAAAAATTCAGCTTCATTGGCAACACCAAACCCCACATTCTTAGAGAATTTAATCAAGATTCATCCTTGATCACTTCTAAGAACTCCGCCAATTCCGCATTTTCCTGGATTTCCTTGCGCCACACCGTCATCATTAAATTTTAAAAATCCGGCTTTTTCCAAACCACATTATTTCTTCTTTGATCCTTTTTAATAGCAACATTAAATTGCTGAGGACATCTATACAAATCTTCAAAATCATGGCAATCTTCTTTCCATTTAGATTTGGACCACCAAGCAATTCTTATTCTAGCAATTTCAAACGTTTGCACACTGTCCCAATTGCTACCATTAAAAATAACCTCATTCCGTGCTAACCATATAAACCAAACAATTGCAAAGAAGCTAATTTTCCCGATTTCACAATTTTGCTTAACAAAATGCACAAAATTCCATGCTAAAAAGAAAGTAGACGAATCACGAGGACAAACCCATGAAATATCCCACAATTTGCACCAAGCAGCCCATATTTTCCACGTTTCAAGACACTTAAAAAACAGGTGGTCGACCGTTTCCAATTCTTTGAGGCATAAAACGTAACAAGATGTACTGTTATGAATAATTCTTCTCTTAGCCAGCTCACTTTTAACTGCAATTCTCCCTCTAATAACCTGCCAGCAAAAAGTTTCCACCTTTGGTGGAGTACGACCAGCCCAAACAGCTTTCCATAAAGTCTTATTTGTATCGCTAGAGCCAAATAACAACATTACAAAAAGACTTAGAAGAAAAGGAGCCATCCACAGAAATTTTCTAAACAAGTTTATCTTCCATATTTTCGGTTACAATGATACCTGCAATCATCTGCAACAATCCACTCCATTGAGCTCTTTCCCAATCAAAAATAGATCTTCTAAGACTAATTTTCCATCTCCAATCACCATTGACACAAGCACCAAATTCAGTAACAAATCCAGTTTTATTTGAAGCGAGAACAAACATTCGAGGAAACTTATCTTTCAAAATAACACCCTCGATCCATTCATCTTGCCAAAAGAGAACATTATGACCATTGCCCACAGCCATGCACATTCCTGAAGATAAAAACTTAAAATACTCATTAGTCGCGGAAAGGGGAAGGGTAATATTTTCCCACAGTTTAGAAGTCATTCTACACTTTCTCACACGAGGGGTCAGCTCCAAAGGTCTTCCACCATTTCTTTCTTGGATCACGGCCCTCCATAAACTTGCTTGCTCCTTACCATACCGCCAAATCCATTTAGTCAGTAAGGCTCTATTTTGAATTTCTAAATTAATGATTCCAAGGCCGCCCTCACTTTTATGTTTACACACAGTGTTCCAATCAACCCAATGAAGCTTTTTTCTCTCTTCCGACCCACCCCATAAAAAATTTCTCTGAATTTTATCAAGATCAGCTTTCACTCCTTTAAGCATATGGAAAATTGACATAAAGCATAAAGGCATACTAGCAAGGACATATTTGATTAAAGCAATTCTTCCTCCAATAGATAACATGCTAGCTTTCCATCCGTATAACTTAGCCTTGCACCTATCAATCACTGGTTGCCATAAAGCTCTAGAACTCTTTCTTGATCCTAACGGAAGACCAAGATAAGATGAAGGTAAAGAGCCCACCTTACACTGAATTCTGTCAGCCCAATCATTAACAGCATAATCCTCCACCCCGACTCCAAAGAGATTACTTTTAAAGAAATTAATTTTCAAAGCAGACATAACTTCAAAACAGTGAAGGACTCTCTTAATATTCAGCAAACTATCAATCTCCGGAGTAATGAAAATAATTGTATCGTCAGCATATTGTAAATGGGAAATCACAAGATTATTGCTGCCAATACTAATACCATTACATAAGTTACCATCCACTACTTTTTTCATCAATACACTGAAAGCTTCAGCCACGATATTGAATAAGGAAGGCGATCAAGGACAACCTTGACGAAGTCCTCTTTTCATCATAAATTGTTTGGAAGGCGTTCCATTAACGAGAACGACACAAAAGTTGAAGAAATGCAACCCATCACCCATTTTCTCCATTTAGTGCCAAAGGTCATCTTTTTCATTATATATTCCAAGAAGCCCCAATCAATACTGTCATACGTCTTCTCAAAGTCAACTTTGAAAAAGAGACCACCTCTCCTATCCTTTTTCATGTGATCAACAACTTCGTTGGCTATTAAAACACAATCTAATATCTACCTGCCTTTAATAAATCAAAATTGAGATTTTCCAATAATTTCATGAACTACTTCTTTCAATCTGTTAGCAAGAGTTTGGCGGTAATTTTATACAAACTACTCACCAAATTGATAGGACGATAATCATTCAGATTTTTAGGATTATCTCTTTTAGCAATAAGAGTAACAAAGGAGGAATTAACCTTCGGATCAATAAATCCTGTTAGTTGACAGTTGAAAATAAATTCCATAAGATCACCTTCAATATCATTCCATTGACTTTTGAAAAAATCAATATTAAATCCATCCGGACCGCGGGTCTTATTCACATCGCATTCCGACTGTGGGATCGCATTTCGACTATGGGCTTTCACATTGTTTTGGTGAGATATTAATCATGTGGATCTGATGTGTGACCTTGATGAAGACATCAAGGATTTGAGTGGGTGGGATTGTGATACCCAATATCCCAAAATTGATATGAATGTGATTGTTAAAATTATTTTATATTATGTTCTAATTACTTTAACGTCTATGTGAATTATTTATTTATTTATTTATTATTTTTCATCTGATGAATGTACTTATATAAAGTTAAGAGTAAATTGCACCAGTCATTTGTGATTTTTATGTGATATTTCATTTTCATTCATAACTTTTAAAATTCAACTTTTAGATTTGAAAAATAATCTAAATTCATCTATTACATCAACAATCATTATAATTTGACAAAATTTACCCTCTTAATATCACGCGGCACTTCCATGTGGTAAAAATATGAGTTCAGATACTTGGTAGTCCGTGTGACAATAAAACGTAAACTTGATTTACATCAATGTTAGTATGAATTGATTTGGAATATTTTAAAAATTATATATCCAAATTTAAATTTTAAAAATCATAAATGAAAAAAAAAGACATTACATAAAAATCACAAAAAATTGATAATTTTACTTTGAAGTTACTAAACTAATTCTTAGAAAAAAAAAATTAAGATCCACTTCAGTTAAGACAATCATATTTTACAAATTTTAATTTCTTTGAATTCCTTACATGTTACAAGCCATCTGTTCTTAATTAGCACGAATTAAAAGAAATGTGATATTTAACAATAAAATATTTTCGTAACGCTGATAGGTGTTATAAATAATTTTGTTACAAAAAGCATTTGCCACAATCTCTTTGCACAATTTGGTTGCGAAATATAGTTTACGAACCCTATTGCAACATAAGCATTCGCCACAATCTCTTTGCAGAAAACGTGAACGATGAGATAACTGAAAACCCATAAATAAATGAAATAAAGAACCAAACAAAAGCCAAAGGTCTTCACTATTCAATTTTCTTAGTCAATTCCACCAATCAACCTTCATCATACCCAACACATTTATCAACACAAGACTAGACAAAAACAAAATTCTAAAAAACATGGATAATCAACGGTTCATACCACGTAAGGAGTAATCTCAAGGGTTTGTAATCAAAAGAAGATATGGAAAGTTACATAAACAAAAGAAATTTAATGTTATGAAAATTGTCCAGGAAAAAATCTAAAAAAATCAAGTAAATAAAAAACACAAAATTTCCCTAGTTTGGCATTTTACATATGTTCACAAAGTGAAACCGATTTTTTACTATTTAGAAATTAAAAAACAATAAAATCTCTCTCAATAGTTTTCCAAACCAACTCAAACACTTTTGTATACTGTCTCTCAATAACCTCATAAGAACACCACTCACACCCACTATAGCTAGCTTCATCTGAAACAAAAAATAAAGTTACAAGGTGTTTCCTCTCTAAAGCTCTCAAAATCATTACTTTACTTCTAAAGTCTAAAATACCACTGTTGAAGTCTTAGTGCTGGTTGGGTTTTAATTAATGATGGAAGAGAGAAGGAGAGATGAGAGAGAAGAGAAGCTAGTTCTGGAATATTTTCTAATTTTTCTTAGTAAATTCACAAAGTTACCATGGGTTTCCTTAAAATCTTACCTATAGGATGCTTAGTAACGAAAGTCTCAACTTGAATATGGGTGTAATCGGTGGGAAAGTGTGAGAGATGGATGAGAGAGTAGAAATGTCACAACCTAATTTCAGCCATAACTTACACACATCTCATATAGTAATATTCCACCTTATTCATATATCATCATATCTAAATACCTAACATATTTTGAATATGCCTTACCTCAATATCATAATATCAAGTGCCAACATTATCTTTATCCATTCTTTATCACAAGTATCTGACACGTAGCTATCCAGTGGCTATGTCAACACTAGACTTCTATCAAGCACAAAATAAAACATTACAGGATAGCGAAGTGATACAAGTTGGTGGGGCCTATTGAATGCCATAGTAACACCTACTATGATGATAAATAAGGATAGAATTGCTCCTCTATGATCCAACTATTTCCAATTTTGAAAACGAAAAATATGAATTCTGAAAATGTGAGTACAAATACTCAGTGAGGGATAAGGAGGGGAAACGAGCATCACCAAAAGAGTAGTTAATAAACCATGCCATTTTGTTTGAAAACATAAAACTTGCATGCAAGTAATTAAAATCCATCATATCTTATTTATAAAATGTTAATATAAATATTTGAAAAAACCAAACTCCTTATGTCTCAAATCACATGAAAAAAAACCATTTTTATGAAAAACATGAGATAAGTATTGGTACACAAGAAACTAGTTTTGAGACTTCATTCAAAATCTGTAAATTTTGATGTTTTTCTCATTTCAAAACTTTACCACACTTAATCTAATCACATAACATAGTAAATATTTAAAATTTTAGCATATTCATATAACTTTAAAATAATGAAAAGCTTACAAAAATATATCAAATAGTCCAAGTATCATGATTAAAATTTAATACACTAGTGGAGCAACCTAAGAAGCAGAAAATACAAACATATCACACATGATCTGTGGCCAACCCATATCGTTAATGCACTTCAGCTTACTGACTTCAATATCGCTTGTGCCATCCTCTAGCCACAAGGCTAGTGCCATTTATCCCACTTCCCTCTCTAGCTAAAGTGGTCTTATTGTGCACAATAGTTAGTAAAACTGCTGTTATCTCAGGTCTTCACTTAATTATTCCACATTAAAAACATTTTTCTCAAAAAATTCTATGTCCATCATGAGCAAAGAAAGTATAATCATACCACACATAGTATTTCATAGAACAAATTGATCATAGCACCTTATATGTTGTCAACGTTTAATAACTCTCAAACCAATTAATTACACTTCGAAAATAAACATAGTTAAAGGTAAAACATATGATACAAAGGGTTCATTTCCCATGCACATTTTTGAAAGCATTGATCATAATATCATCAAAAACATTTAATGCATTTATTAAAAACAATTTAAATACATATCCCTCACCTTATAAGTCACCAAATCAAGGCTAAACCATTTTATATGTAACCAAATCAAGGCTAAACCACATAACCAAGCTCCCCTAGCTAGTTGATCTTGGAGCTTCAAAAGAGCGCAACACATACAACCAACACAGGAAAAGAATCTGTCATTTATTTCAAGACTAAAGATTTAGCTAAATCATTTAACAACCTGTAACAATCTTTCCTTTAGGTTTAGGTTCTTTCTTTCCTATTCTCATATTTTTCACACTCGTTTCAACAACTTAAATTTTCCTTGAACGTTTTTTTTTCATATACATTCTTTTAAGCTAAAGAAAGTATAATTTATCACTTCAACATTTTCCATCTATCCTATTCTTAGAGCTAAGTTCTCTCTAATATATGTCTCAAAACTCATACTTGTAATTATGGCTAGAGCTTTAGAGGTAGGGGATTTCATTTTTTTGGCTTGATGTAGAAGCGCTTCAAACTACTGAAGTTTCTCCTCAATCTTTGTTATCTTCATAGCTTGTTAAATTAACTTCCTATCAATCCTTATGAAGAGATTAACAATCACTTTACCTTAGAAGGGAGGTTCGTTGACTCTGATGTAAGGTGTGGAAGGACTTTTAGTAGTTGGGGGCAATGGTGTACCTTTTGTGATTTTGATACATTCATTCCTCTCTAGTTTGTAACCTAGTTTCAAAACACTCCCTAAAAAGATTCCCTGATCTTTATTTTTATTTAAGTCAACTTGGAAACTTATACTCCAAATCCCCTTCTTTTTCACAAGAGTTGGGATAATGTTGCCGTATGCTAAATTGGCCTTATCTCCCAATAAAGTTACTTTGATTCTCTTAATCATGTATCTACTTACATTCAATGGAATGTGATTAAACACAGCTTCCATCAGCCACAAGTCCTATGCACTAACATAGCTGAAGCTCCTACTTCTGCCATGAGGTATGGTTGTAATAAAATAATACAGAATTCTGAGTTGAACACTTTTGATGTCGCTAGCATAACTTTTAAAGGGAAAATTTTCTTTTCTGCCAATCACAATTTGCCAAACATGACTGGATCATACTTTTCAAGCATTTTGAATTCTCCTACTTCAAACTCTGTTTTTAGATATTCTCCTAAGTCTGTGGCACTAATCTGAAATTCTTTACCACTCAAGAAAACATTCAAGACATCTTCTGTAACTTCTTCTTGATTAACCAATTCAGTTATATCTATAGCAATACTAGAATAGAATTCTTTTACCAATGAAGGGTTAAACATCTTATCCCTAAAGATACTCTGATTCCTCAGTTTCAATGTTTCAAAATATCCTTTTAAATCTTTTTTCACTACTGGTACTTCATTAAAATTAGGCCAATCAAAGAACTTTCCACATGAAATTGTTACATTTTCTATTCTCTTGAATCTATCAACATGTAACTTATTCCTAAATTGAGAAGTAAAATTAGTACCTTTTCTTGTGAGGATCCTTGTATCAATAATTCTTTTCCTTTTCCCTAAAATCTTCTCTTTACTTTCTTTCTTCTTCTCAACTAAGGATTCTTGGGTTTTTCCTTTCTTTTTTTGAGGAAAAAATGAGGGATCATCACCTTATCTTTTTCCTTTCCTTTTTCAACAACCTTGTGTGTGAGAGATGTTTTCGCCATGGAATTTATTCACTTTGGGTTTATTAGGTTTCAAAGGAAGTGAGGGAAAGGAAAATCTGAAAGTTCTTAGGTCTTTGATTTCTTATGGTATGTTTTCTTAATAGTTGAAAGGACTTTTAAGAAGAGTTATCAACCAGTTACTCATGTTTTGAATGGGCGATTTCCCATACCACCGGCTTAGTATCATTTTTTTTTTAAATTTTTTTTGTACTACAGTCTTTTTACTAGCAAAGGTGTTCTAATCGATTAGCTTATGTCTTGACTGATTACTATATCTTTGACTTAAAGCTTTCAAAGTATCTGACTTTCATTAACTAATTAAAAACACCTTTAACTGATTAAAAAATCACTAACTTAGCTTAGCTAACTTGAGACAGATATGTTCTAATTGATTAAATGAGGTCTTAACTTATTAATGTGATTCTTATTTCCCTTTTAACTAATCAAACCATTCTCTAATCAATTATATCAAGAAGTGAACATAATTATCATAAGTTATATCATCTAAAACATGACCAATTCAGCATAAACTAAATTTCATAGAAATTAATCATTCTTAAGTTTTTCCTAATTCTACAAAATTGTTCTTCACATAATGGTTTTGTGAAAATGTCAGCCAATTGATGCAAAATGTTTACAAAATCTATTTCAATATCTCCTTTGAGCACATGACCCTGATGAAATAATGTTTAATTTCTATGTACTTTGTTCAAGAGTGTTGAACAAGATTTTTGGATATATTTATGGCACTCATATTATCACAATATATGGGAACTTTATGCATAGCCATTCCAAAACCATTTAGTTGTTACCTAATCCATAGTATTTGCGCACAACAACTTCCTAGTGATATAGACTTAGGCTCAATAGTTGATAAAGCAACAAAATTTTGTTTCTTACAAAACCAAGACAAAAATATGTTTTCAAGGAATTGACAAGCACCACTGGTGCTTTTCTGATCAATTTTGCCACCAACAAAATCAACATTGAAATAGCCAAAAAGATTAAAAGATAAACTTTTAGGGAACCATAAGCCTAAGCTTTGAGTATCCAAGAGATATCTAAAAATCCTTTTCAGTGCAGTCAAATGTGCTTCCTTGGGACATTATTGGAATCTTTCACATAAGCAAACTCTAAATAGGATATCAGGTCCACTTGTAGTTAAATAAAGGAGTGAACAAATCATAGCTCTATAGAGCTTGTGATCCACATCTTTCCCTTTATCATCTTTGTCAAGCTTTGTGAAGGGGCTCATAAGAGTTCCAATTGATTTCGTATTCATCACGCCAAATTTCTTCAGCTTTTTTTTTGTATACTTTTATTGGTTGATGAATATTTTATCCTTACATTACTTGATTTGTAGACTAAAGAAGAACTTTAGCTCTCTCATCATGGTCATTTCAAATTCTCTTTGTATTTTCCTAACAAAATTCTCACACAACCTTTCATTAGTAGCACCAAATATTATATCACCAACATAAATTTGAACTACAATCAAATCAGTCTCATTTTTCTTGATGAACAAAGTATTATCTACACTCCCCCTTAGAATATCTTTTTTCAATTAAAAATTTAAAAAGTCTTCCAAACCAAGTTCTAAGAGCTTGTTTCAATCCATATAGGGCTTTATGCAATTTATATACATGATCAATTTTGTCAAAGACTTCAAAACTAAGGGGTTGTTCCACATATACCTCTTCTTATATAAAGCCATTAAGAAATGCACTTTTGACATTTATTTGAAACAAATTAAAGTTCATAAGACATGCATAGGCAAGTAAAAGTCTAATGGTTTCTAATCTAGCTACTAAGGCAAATGTTTCTTCATAATCAATACCTTTTTCTTGATTGTACCCTTGAGCAACTAACCTTACCTTATTTCTTACCACATTTGCCAACTCATTCATCTTGTTCTTGAATGCCCATTTTGTACCAACAATTGGATGGTTGGTTGGCCTTGCAAATCTCCAGCTTTTAGAAAGATTGTTGTGCTGTTTTTCAGTTCTTTGTAAGTCTTCTAATGATGGTTCTTCATCATCTTTCTCTCTCAAGCTCTCTACATGATCTTCTTTGTCATCCAAGCTCATCTTCTACATTTTCTTTTCAATGTCATTTGCATCATCATTATTAAACACTACTTTTCTTTGTACAACATTAGTTTCATCAAAAACAATGTGAATTGACTCTTCTATAACTAGAGTTCTTTTGTTAAAAGACTCTATATACTTTAAAGTTTAATGCATAGCCTAAAAAAATTACCTTATCACTCTTAACATCAAAATTTCCCAATGTGTGCTTTCCATTATTTAAAACAAAACATTTGCATCCAAAACTCCTTATGTGAGAGATATTTGGTTTTCTTCCTTTGTAAAGCTCATAGGGGTTTTAGAAATCATGGCCTTAATGAAGACTTTGTTCATAATAAAAGCTATAGCGTTCACAGCTTCAACCCAAAAATACTTTGGTAAGTTATTTTCACAAAGCATTATTCTGGCCATTTCTTTCAAAGTCCTATTCTTTCTTTCAATAACCCCATTTTGTCATGGAGTTTTAGGAGCAGAAAAATTGTGATCAAAGCCATTTTCATTTCAAAAAATTTTAAAATTGTTACTTTTAAATTCACCACCATGATCACTCCTAACATTGACAATAATGATGCCTTTTCATATTGAACTTTTTTACAATGATTAATAAAAATTGGTAATGCATCATCTTTATGAGCAAGAAAATATACCCATGTATATCTAGAGTAATCATCTGCAATAACAAAGCCATATGACTTGACTCCTAGACTAGCAACAGTGATTGGTCTAAACAAGTTAACAAGTAATAATTCAAGTGGCCTAGAAGTTGACATGACTTTTTTAGATTTAAATGAACTTCTAATTGTTTCCCAAATTGAAATACATCACAAACCTTGTCATTTTCAAATAATATTTTTGAAAGTCCAATGACTAAATCTTTTCTCCGAAGCTTTGAAATAGTGTGCATACTAGCATGTCCTAGTCTTCTATGCCATAACCAATTATCACATACATCATCCGCAATGAAACAAAATTCACTAAACTTAATCTCATCAAGGAAATAACATACATATTTTTTATTTTGTTACCCATGAATGCTACTTTGTTAACATTAACATCAATCACTTGACATCCATGAGAATCAAAGAAAACTTTAAAGCCATTATCACAAGGTTGACTAATACTTAGTAAATTATGTTTTAGGCCCTTGACAAATAAAACATGTTTGATTTGAGTTTGAGATGTGTTAGTTATGGTTCTAATTCCTTGGATAATACCTTTGGAGTAATCACCAAAAGAAACACTAACACTATTATTTCTATCAAGCTTAGCAAACAAGTTCTAACTGCCAGTCATATGTCTTAAGCAGCCACTGTCAAGTACCAAGGTTGCCTTTCCTTTGGTCAAGCTTCAAAACATTAATCCTTTTATCATTACTCAACCTACAAAATAGATTTTTAGTTTTTCTTTAAAGGTACTTATCTTTGATGGGTCTTTGGGGGTTAGCAATTATATGTGATCCTTTAAGAACCCAAACCAACTTAATCTTAAGAAGATTCCTACTATTGTGTTAACAATCATAAGACATGTGACCTTTCTTACCACATAAATAACAATGACATGAGAATGCATTAATTTTCCTTCTAAGGTTTGTATTTCGTTTAGGCTTTTCTTCAGTTTTTAATTTTTCCCCCATCAAAACTTTAAGTTTAGCATTTTCATCTATTAATCTTTGCAATTCAAGATTTTTGCTTTCTAATTCTAACTTCAAGAGTTCAAAATTAGTTTTGGACTACTCGAGTTAAATTTATAGCATATTCCTTTGATAAAAAACAAAGCTATACTCATGCTTGATTTTTTTCTAACTCATTATCGAAGGATATGACCTTTTTTCTTATAGTTTTCTATTTCAAAGTAAGTTTTTCAAATTTAGCATACAAGCAATCATATTCATCTTGCAAATCATCATAAGAAATATCACATAAGTTAAATGTTACCTCAAATTCTTCTTCTTTTGCCATCAAGCAGAAATTTGCTCTTTCTTTCAATTTTTCTCTTTCTTCTTCCGAGCTTGAAGAGTCATTACCGGACCATGTTGCTGCCACTATTGCTTTTTTTGGTTTATTCACCTTTTCTGACGGTTATTTTTTTAGAATTGGACATTCAGATATGAAATATCCTGGTTTCTTTCATTCAAACCAAATCATCTCATCATTCTTGTTGAGATCAACTTTTTGCTTATTTTAAAAAAAAAAAAAACCTTGGTCTTTCTTATAATTATTCCTTCCATACTTTCTGCCTTTTTTGTCCCATCAGCTTTCTAAATCTTTTGGTCATCATTAATAATTCTTCATTATCATCACTTGATAATTCTTCAAGTTCTTCCTCAAGTGTACTAATCTTGAGTGCAAGATTTTTCCTTTTCTCTTTGGCTTCTTTCTTTTTTTCCTATTTTTTCCTTCATTTCAAATTCATGTATGAGGAATGAACTACAAATTTCATCAAGTGTGACCACATTGAGATCTTTGGCCTCTTGGACAGCAGTGATCTTGGATTTTTAACTTTTTGGGACGCATTTTAGTAGTTTTTTACTAACTCATGTTTAGGGATGATTTTTCCAAGTTAATTGAGCTTGCTTGTAATATTGGTAAACCTATCGAAAATGGTAGAGATATCTTCACTCCATTCCATTTTGAACATTTGATAATTATGGGTGAGTAAGGTAACTTTGGAGTCATTTTCTTTTGAAGTCTCTTTATGAATTACTGTAAAATTATCCTAAATCACTTTAGCTATTTACAACTAGAGATTTTGTTGAATTTTATAAGGGTCAATGCACAATGAAAGGTGTTTATTGCTTTAAAATTTGTTTGGACCTTTTTAACTTTAGCTTTAGTCCACTTAGCTCTTGGCTTAAGCATTCTCTCACATGTGACAAAGCTAGGTGAGGTGGGAACATAGGGTTCTCTCTTGATTACATCCCACATTTCATAGGCAAGGGCTCAAATATATATAGACATCTTAGTATTATAATAAGCATAATTTAATCCATCAAATAGATGAGACCTATTTGTGGATTGACTATTAACAACTACAAACTTTTGCAAAGTCATATGTATCTCTTCTTAGGGTGTTAGGCTTTACAATGAGAGTTTGACTCTGATACCACTTGTTGGTCCTATTAGAGTGCTCGAAAAGGGTCCATAACACTAAAAATTTTAAGTTTGCTTTTTTTAAGTTGTACAACTTTTAACCAATTAGAGGGAGAAAGATGTAAAGATTGTAGTATATAAAAGACACCAAGTAAAAAAAAAGGTAAAAAGAAGTGGACAATGCAAAAGCGTTTGTAGTGGTTTGGTCTCGTTGACCTACATCCACTACCTTGATCTCCTAATCAAAGATTTTCAACCTAACTTCACTATACTAATGGAATTAACAACTTCCACCAAGCTTTTACAAGGTAAGCTTCTAACCCAAGCTCTAATCCCTTAGAACAAGCTTTAAAGTGCTTCCCATACCCTAATTTCCTAAAAAGGAGAAGAAAAAGAAATACTACTAAAAGTCTTTACAAATCTGGAAAGATTACAAGTAAGCTCAAATACTTTTTCTATAAAAAGAATGAATGACAAGTGCTTTTGGTGAAGTATGTTTGGCTTTTGGCTTACAATGGCTCTTTTCTCTTTTAATCTCATTTTTTTGATTGTTGGAGCTTTTTTGTATATTTGGGGAGTCAGATTTTTCTGTTAAAAATAGTTTCTAGCCATTAGAGACAACTCTGATGCTATTATAGCCATTATTTTGTCCTCTAATGCTTACATTCAAATGGATAGATAGAGTTTAGCTAATTAGTTACAAGTAGCTCTAACCGATTATAGCTTATCTACCTTACACTATATTGCAGCTGTGTACTCTACGTTAATCAATTACAAGAGACTCTAATCAGTAAAGAGATATCTACTTCAAGCTTTTCTATTTCAACAGACTTCCTTTAACTAGTTAACTTTCCCCTTAACAGATTGGAGTTTCACTTCCTTTATCTTAACCAATTAAGACAAGCTCTAATTAATTAAAAATTCTTCGAATTTGCAATTCCTCATTTTGGCCCCATTCAGTAGTTAACTTCACTTTGAATTTGAATTTTGGCTCTTGGAGATTCTTCAAATCTTATGCTCTAACCGATTAACCACATGCCTTAACCAATTAACACACATTTGTTTTCATTTGTCTAGTACCTTCTTAATCAGTTAAGCCTAGTGCTAACTAATTAACATTTTTTGTTTTGATTCAACTTGTAGCCTAGCCATTCCTTAACTGATTAAAGCCTTTTGATAATCAGTTACAAAAGTCTTATTTTCACTAACTCTTTTCATTTTTTTTCCACTTTGACTGTACTAATTAAGTATGTAGGATATTATTCAATTCATTTAAAAAATTTGTTAATTAAAGGAAAGTCAAGATGATTGCTAAATTTAAAGAATAGTTAATCAATTAAAGAAAGAAAGAATAAATTGATTAATGAAGACAAAACTTTAGTAACTAATTAACAAAGAGCCTTAAGCAGTTACGACATAACTGGGCACTAGGTTAAAGCCAGACAAAGGAGCCTTAATTAGTTAATACTAGGCTTAACTGATTAAAGAGGTGCTTGAGGTTGAAAATAGAGACATGTTAATCGGTTAAGGAGTTTGGTTAATTGGTTAGAACACAAAGACCTAGTACCTTTAAGCACCAAAATCAAATTTGTTAATCGGTTAAGTCTAAAGGAAGTAAAGCTCCAATAGTTAAGGGAAGAGTTAACCAATTAAAAAAAGTATGCTAAATAAAGAACTTTAAAGACAAAGATCTTTTAATCAGTTAGAATCTCCTTTAACTGGTTAACATAATGTACACAGCTACAAGATAGTGCAAAGGAGAAAAGTTGTAATTAGTTAGAGCTTGCTAGTAACTAATTAGCTGAACTTTGTCTGCTTATTTGAATTTAAACACAAAAAGATAAAATAACGACTAGAATGGCATTAGAGTTGTCTCTAACAGCTAGAATCTATCCTAAAAAACAAAATCTAATTTTTTAAGAATAAAAGGAGGCTCTAACGGTAAAAAAAATAGATTGAAGCACAAAGAGCCATTTTAAGCAAAAAGCTAAAGAACCTTCAATAAAAACACTTGTTATTCACTCTTATTTTTGCAAAAGTGTTTGAGCTTGATTGTAATCTTTTCAGATCTTTAAAAGTGATTAGTTGTACTTCTTTTTTTTCTTTTTTTCTTGGGAGTTTAGAGTGTGGGAAACATCTAAAAGTCATTGTAAGGGCTTAGAGCTTAGGTTAAAAACTTATCTCGTAAAAACTTGTTGGAAGCTATCAATCCCACTAGTATAGTGAAGTTGGGTTGAAAATCTTTAATTGGGAAATCAAGGTGGTGGATATAGGTCAAAGGGACTAAACCACTATAAATACTCTTACATTGTCCATTTCTCTTGACCTTCCCTTACTTGGTGTCTTTTAATTCTAACAAGTTCTAAACCGTCCTTCCTCTAGCTGATTAAGAGCTCTACAAGCTCAAAAGTGCTGACCTTAAAATTTTAAGTGTTATTCACCCCCTCTTTAGCACTCCAACAAGACCAACAAGTGGTATCAAAGCCAAACCCTCAAATTTAAGGGTTAACAACCTTAGGGGACATCCATATGGCTTTACAAAAATCTATTATTGTTGAAAGTTAATCCACAAATAGGCCTATTCTATCTGATGGATCAAATTATGCCTATTAAAGCACTAGGATGTCTATCTACATTAAAGCTCTTGATTTTAAGATGTTGGACGTGATTATAAGAAGACCTTATATTCCCACATCACCTAGTTTTGTCACAAGAGAGAAAATTCCCAAGCCAAAGGCAAAGTGGACTAAAGTTGAAGTTAAAAAAGTTCAAACCAATTTTAAAGTTATCAACACTCTCTACTCAATGTCAACCCTAATTAAATTTAATAAAATCTTTAGTTGTACCATAGCCAAAGAGATTTGAGAAAAGCTTAGGATCATCCATGAAAGGACTTCTCAAGTTAAGGAGTTCAAAATTGCCTTACTTACCCATAACTATGAAATGTTCAAAATAAAACTGAGTGAAGATATCTCAACCATGTTTGATAGGTTCACTAAAATTACAAACAAGCTCAATCAACTTGGCAAAACTATTCCTGAAACATGAGTTGGTCAAAAGATTGCTTAAATGTCTCTTAAAAAGTTGAAAACCTAAAGTCACTACCATCCGTAAGGCGAAAGACTTAAACACAATCACTCTTGATAAATTCTATGGCTTTTTTCTCAAGCATGAACTTGAGTTGAAAGAAAAAGAAGAGGAAGAAAATAGAGAAGCTAAAGATAAAAAAAAGAACCTAGCCATGAAAATCACCACACTTGAGGAAGAGTTGAAAAATCTTTCGAGTGATGATGATAAAGAGCTATCTATGTTGGCCAAAAGATTTAAGAAACTCATTAGGAAAAAAAAGGCAGAAGATTTGGAAAAAAAAACTTCAAAAAAGACTAAGGTCTTTCATGGAAAAACTAGGACGTTTCAGATTTGAATATCCAATGTTGAAGGAAGAATCTTCAAAAAGGATGAAGAAATCAAAGAAAGCAATGCTGGAAACAACATGGCCTAATAGTGACTCTTAAAGCTCAGAAGAAGAAAAAAAATTAAAGGAAACAGTAAATTTTTACTTGATGGCGAGAAAAGAAGAATTTGAGTTAGCATCTAACTCTTGTAATATTTCCTATGATGATCTGCAAGATAAATAAGATTGCCTATATGTTTAATTTGAAAAATTACTTTGAAATATAAAACCGTAAGGAAAAAGGTTGTGGCATTAAATAAAAAATTAGGAAAAATAAAGCTTGATTTCAATTGCACTTTTGGGCAAAGAAATATTTTCAAATAGAATTTAAGCATTCCAAAACTAACTTTGAACTTCTGAGGTTAGAATTAGAAAGCAAAAATTTTGAATTACAAAGAGTTGTTAATGAAAATGTTGCACTTAAAGTTGAAATAGAAGAAAGATTAAAGTTGAAATCAAAAATAGAAGAAAAACCTAAAAGAAATACAAACCTTAATAAAAAATGAATGTATTCTCATATCATTTTTATGTATGTGGTAAGCAAAGTCACTTGTCCTATGATTTTTATTATAATGATAAAAATCTTCCTAAAACCAAGTTGGTTTGGGTTCCTAAAAGATTCCACGTGATGGCTGCGCAAGGACTTATCAAAGTATGGATACCTTTAACAAAAAACTAAAACTCTATTTTGTAGGTTGAGCAAAGACAAAAGGATCAGTCTTGAAGCTCAACCAAATGAAAGCCAATATTGGTTCTTAAACAGTGGCTACTTAAAACACATGATCGAAAATGAGAAGCTATTTTCAAAACTTGATAATAGGAAGAGTGGTTGTGTTTTCTTTAATAATGACTCTAAAGGTATTATCCAAGAAATTGGAACTGTTGGTAACATCTCTCAAACTGAAATCAAGTATGTTTTATTTGTCAAAGGTCTAAGGCATAACCTACTAAGTATTAGTCAACTTTGTGATAGAGGCTATAGAGTATGCTTTGGTTCCTATGGATGTTAAGTGATTGATATTGATATTAACAAAGTTGCATTCATTGGCAAAATAATTAAAAATATGTATGTTATCTTTCTTGATAAAATTGAGTTTAGTGAAACATGTCTTATTGCCAATGATGTGTGTGATAGTTGCTTGTGGCATAGAAGACTAAGACATATTATTATGCACACCATATCAAAACTCTTAAGAAAAAACATAGTCATTGGACTTTTGAAGATACCTTTTGAAAATGACAAGGTTTGTGATGCCTCTTCATTTGGAAAACAAGTTAGAAATTTATTTAAATCTAAGTAAATCATATCACTTCTAGGCCACTTGAATTATTGCATGTTGACTTGTTTGGACCAATCACTCTTACTAGTGTAGGAGGCAAGTCATATGGATTTGTTATGGTAGATGATTACTCTAGATATACATAGGTATTTTTTCTTGTTCACAAAGATGATGCATTGATGATGCATTGCCAACTTTTGTTAAAAATTGTAAAATAGTTCAAAATGAAAAAGATCTTACCATTGTTAATGTTATGAGTGACCATGGTGGTGAATTTGAAAGTGACAATTTTGAAATAGTTTGCAATGAAATGGTTTTGACCATAATTTTTTTGCTCTTAGAACTCTACAACAAAATGGAGTTATTGAAAGAAAGAATAATACTTTAAAAGATATGGCAAGGACAAAGCTTTGTGAAAATAACTTGCCAAAATATTTCTGGGTTGAAGTTGTGAACATTACAGCTTATATTTTGAACAAAGTTTCCATTAAAGTTATGATTTCTAAAACCCCTTCTGAGCTTTACAAAGGAAGAAAACCAAACATTTCTCACTTAAGGAGTTTTGGATGTAAACATTTTGTTTTAAAAAATGGAAAACACACATTGGAAATTTTTGATGCATTAAACTTTAAAGCATATAGGGTGTTTAACAAAAGAACTCTAGTTATAGAAGAGTCAATTCATATTATTTTCAATGAGACTAATGCTACACAAAGGAAAGTATTGTTTGATGATGATAATGTAGATGACATTAAGAAAAAAATGGAAAAGATGAGCTTGGATAACAAAGGCAATGATGTAGAGAGCTCGAATGAGGTAGATGAGAAGGAACCACCATTAGAGAACTTGCAAAGAACTAAAGAATAGCACAACAATCTTTTTAGAAGCTGGAGATTTGTAAAAATCATCTTCAAGAATTAATTGTTGGTGATTCCTTAGAAGGTGCCAAAATTAAAAAGGTATTAAAAGAGGCTTATGAGTATCTTGCATTCATATCACAAGTGAAACATAAAAACTTTGAGGATGTTGAAAAGGAAGAAAGTTGGATGGTAGCCATGCAAGAAAAGTTAGGCCAATATGAAAAGAACAAGGTTTGGACCTTAGTTCCAAGGCCAACCAACCATCCAATTGTTGGTATTAAATGGGTATTCAAGAACAAGATGGATAAGTTGGGAAATGTGGTAAAAAAATGCAAGGTTAGTTGCACAAGGATACAATCAAGAAAAAAGTATTGATTATGATGAAACCTTTGTTCCAGTAACTAGATTAGAAGCTATTAGACTTTTACTTGCTTATGCATGTTTTATGGATTTTAAATTATTTCAAATGATGTTAAAAGTGTATTTCTTAATGGCTTTATACAATAAGAAGTATATGTTGAACAGCCCCTTGGTTTTGAAGTTTTTGGTAAACTTGACCATGTGTGTAAATTGCATAAAGCCTTATATTGATTGAAACAAGCTCCTAGAGTTTGGTATGAAAGACTTTCTAAATCGTTAATTGAAAAAAGATATTCTGAGGGGAGTGTAGATAATACTCTATTTATTAAGCAAAATGAAACTAATTTAATTGTAGTTCAAATATATGTTGATGATATTGTGTTTGGTGCTACTAATGAAAGGTTCTGTGAGAATTTTGCTAAAGAAATGCAAAGAGAATTTGAAATGAACATGATGGGAGAGCTAAAGTTTTTTCTTAGTCTACAAATCAAGTAATGTGAGGATGGAACATTCATTAACCAAGAGAAATATACCAAAGAAATGCTGAAGACACTTGGTGGGATGAATATGAAATCAATTAGAACTCCTATGAATCTTTTGACAAAGCTTGACAAAGATGATAACAGAAAAGATATCGACCAAAAACTCTATAAAGGTATGATTGGCTCATTTCTTTATCTAACTGCAAGTAGACCTGATATTTTGTTAAGTGTTTACCTATGTGCAAGATTCCAATCATGTCCCAAAAAATCACATTTGACTGTAGTAAAAAAGATTTTCGGATATCTCTTAGATATTCAAGGCTTAGGCCTATGGTATCTAAAAAGTTCATCTTTTAATCTTTTTGGCTATTCCAATGCTAATTTTGTTAATAGCAAAACTAATTAGAAAAGCGCTAGTAATAATTGTCAATTCCTTGGAAACATGGTTGTGTGTTGGTTTTGCAAGAAACAAAATTCTGTTACTCTATCAACTGTTGAAGCTGAATATATCTCACTAGGTGGTTGTTGTGCTCAAATACTATAGATTAGGCAACAACTAAATGATTTTGGAATGGCTATGCATAAAGTTCCCAAATATTGTGACAATTTGAGTGCCATAAATATCTCCACAAATCCTATTCAATACTCTAGAACAAAGCACATAGAAATTAGACATCATTTCATTAAAGATCATATGCTTAAAGGAGATACTGAAATAGATTTTGTAGCCACCTTGAATCAATTGGCTAACATTTTCACAAAAGCCATTGAATGAAGAACAATTTTGTAGAATTAGGAGAGAATTAGGAATGTTGTTAATGAAGTCTAATTGTGCTGAATTGATCATGTTTTTTATGATTGATAGCATGGAAATTGTTTTTACATTTTTGTGTAATCAACTAGGAAATGTTTTAATTAGTTAAAGAAACATTAGAAGGGAGATAAGATTTATATTAATCAGTTTAGGACCTCCTTAATCAATTAAAACATTTCTTTGTTGAGGTAAATAACCTAAGTCAATGTGTTCTTAACTAGTCAGAAATTCCCTTAACCAATTAATGAAAGTCTAGAAGTTTGAAAAGTTCCAAGTCAGAAACTTAATAATCGACTGAAACCTACACTAATCGATTAAAGCACCACAGTCAATGAAAAAACTAACGGGTGAAAAATTTTCAAATAAAAAAAATCTAGGCAAGTGATAGGGGAAACCAACCACTCAAAACGTGGGGTAAGCGGTTATTAAACCGCCCCTAAAGACTCTCTAGCTACTTAGAAAGCCCATTCCCTAGAAATCAAAGTCTTAAAAGCTTCCAATCTCTTCTCTCTCTCTAAAACCTGATAAACTCTAAGTGCACTCCATCAGAAAATCTATGGCTAGAACCTCCCTCACATACTAAGTTTCTGACAAAGGGAAGAAGAAAAAAGTGGGTGATGATTCTCCCTTTCCTTTTCCAAAGAAAAATGCCAAAATCGAAAGTCCTTCAGCTTAAGAAAAAGGGGAAAGTGAGAAAAAAATCTTAACGAAAGAGAAAGCAACAGTCACTGCAGGGGCTTGCACAATAAAAGGTATGATCTTCACCTCTCGATTTAGAAGTAAGATACATGTCGATAGATTTAAGAAATAGAAAATGAAATTGTGTCTTGTGAAAAATTATTTAATTGGCCAAGCTTCGATGAAGCACTTACTGTGAAGAGAGATTTTGAAAACTATTTTAAGGAATTAAGATTGAAAATTTTGAATACTTTTGGGGAAAGAATGTTTAGTCCCACACTAGTAAAAGAAATTTATTCCAATATAGCTTTGAATATGAATGAGGTTATTAACCAAGAGAAATTCATAGAAGATAGATTGAATGTTTTTCTGAGTGGAAAAGAATTTTTGATCACAACTAAAAACTTAGAAGATTTTTGAAAACATAATGTAAAGTAGGTGAATTCAAGATGCCAGAAAAGTATGATCCTAGGCCTATTTGGGAAATAGTGACTTGGAAAAAGGAGAAATTTTCATTTAAAAGCTATGTTATTGATATCAAGAACGCAAAGCTAAGAATCTTTCACTACTTCATTTCTACCACACTCCATGGAAGAAGTAGCAACTTCAGTTATGTAAGTGCTCAATGTCTGTGGTTGATGGAGTCAACTTTCAATGATACCCCAAATTTGACTTATGGTAACATCATCTTGGTTTTTGTCAAGAAAAAAAGGTTTTGAAGTGTCAAATTTCAAGTAGACTTAATAAGAAATAAAAATCAAGGAATTTTCTTGGGAAATGTATTGAATATGGGATACAAGTAGGAAAAAAGAGAGTGCATCAAAGCTATTAGAGGCACACCAATCCCACTTGATACTAAAACTCTTTTTACACTTCAAGCAAGAGTCAGTCAAGCCCTTTACCAAGGTGAAATGATATTCAACCTTTTTTATGAGAATTGATGAAAGCTAACTGAACAAGTTGCAAAAATAGCAAAAATTGAGGAAAAGCTTCAACACCTTGAAGATCTCCTACTCCAAGAAAAAAGAACCAAATCCCTTACTCTAGAAAACCAAGCCATAGCGATAAGTGCTCCAGTGAAAGAATTACCACATAGCAGTTTGAGTTACTTGCATCTAACCATGAAGGTGACTTTGGGAAAGAAAAAGCAAAACATGCACACATGGATCAAACTATAGTAGGAAATCTTCAAAAAGAGAATGTTGTGGAAGTGGAGAAAGAAAAAGAAAAAGAACAAACAACAGAGAAAAATGATCAAGAAGAAGAAATAAAGCAAAAAGAAGAAGTTGGAAAAGAGGAGTTGAATAAAAAAGAGATAAAGTTGTCAAAATTCATTGATGAACTACTCAAAAAGGCTAAAGTTGATTAGCAAAAGGCAAAAGATAGAATGCAGCAAAAGCCTCAATTAGCTTAGAAAAAATCAAAAGAGACTGTAACACAACCAGTTTAGGACAACCGCAAGATAGCAGTTGCTAGATCAACTTCCCAAAAACCATTTGGCAAAGGTAGAAAAATAGTGGCTACCAAAACCACCACTTTCAAGAGAAAAAAGTCAACTAAAGTGACCTTGACCATTACTAAACAGCCTTTTAAACTTGAGACTCCTTCAATTATCTCTTCCACCTCTACTTCCTCATCCTTATCCAGCTCCTCTCCTAAGCCTTTAAAAGTGCATTTTGGCACTAATGAATCTTCACCCTCCTTAGACTCTAAATAAGATCCATTTTTTTGGATAATGACAAAAAAGGGGAGAAAAGATTAAAGAGATTAAAGAGTAAGAGTAAGAACCAACTACGAAGTAATTTATTAAGAAAAACAAACTCAGTTTTTAGCAATGTTTTTTTTTATGGGTGTGTTTTGTGTTGAACAATGTTTATGTGGTTTATGCTGTGTTGAGTTTTATGTTTTTATGCTAAACTTGTGTTGAATGGTTGAACAATATAAATAAATATATATATATATATATACATATGTTCTCATGATGGAATGCTCTTATTTTTCATGCTTGTATATTGAATATTTTTATTGTTCTTAATGCACATATTTAGGGAGAGCAATCCCTAAATCTGCACATAAAGTTGTTTTCTTATACAGACAGTGCATTCTTAATCTATGAGTGTTTTGTCATCATAAAAATAAGAGAAGAATGTTGACTCCATATATTTTTTATGATAAAAAAATATTTCTTATTCATTAATATCTAACTCTACTAATAAAGTGTGATGGATATTATTTAATTCCCTTAACAAATTTGTTAATTAAAGGCAAATCAAAATGCTTGCTAAATTTCAAGAAGAGTTAACCAGTTAAAGAAAGAAAGAACAAAGTGATTAATGAAGACAAAACTTCAATAACTAATTAACAAGGAGCCTTAACTAGTTAAGGCATAACTGGGCACTAGGTTTAAGCAAGATAGAGGAGCCTTAATCAGTTAGCACCAAGCTTAACTAATTAAAAAAGTGCTGGAGGCTAAAAATAGAGTCATGCTAATTGATTAAGGAGTTTGGTTAATCGATTAGAGCAGAAGGACCTAGTATCTTCAAATGTCAAAATCAAATTTGAAAGAAAGTTGACCGTTGAAGGGAGCCAAACTGGAGAAATTCAAATTTTAAGATTTTCTAACTAATTAAAGCTTGTATTAATTGGTTAACACTGAAGGAAGTGAAACTCCAATCAGTTAAGAAGAAAGTTAACCAATTAAAAGAAGTATGCTCAATAGAGAACTTTGAAGATGGAGATATCTTAATTAGTTAGAGTCTCATCTAATCAATTAACACAGTGTATATAGTTGCAAGACAGTGTAAGGCAGAAAAGCTGTAATCGATTAAAGCTTGCCAATAACTAGTTAGCTGAACTCTATCTACTCATTTGAATTTAAACATTAGAAGACAAAATAACAGCTAGAATGGCGTCAAAGTTGTCTCTAACAACTTGAACGTATCTTAAACAACAAAATCTCATTCTCTAAGTATAAAAGGAAGCTTCAACAGTCAAAGAAAATAGATTGAAGCACAAAAGAGCTATTTTGAGCAAAAAGCCAAAGAACTTTCATAAAAAACATTTGTTCTCAACTCTTATTTCTGAAATAACGTTTGAGTTTGATTGTAATCTTTTCATATCTCTAAAGGTGATTAGTTGTATTTTTTTTTTCTTAAAAATTAGAGTGTAGGAAGCACTCTAAAAGTCATTTTAAGGAATTAAAGCGTAAGTTAGAAGATTACCTTATAAAAGCTTGGTGAAAGCTATCAATTCCACTATTATGGTGAAATTGGATTGAAAATCCTTAATTGAGAGATCAAGGTAATAGATATAAGTCAAGGGGATCAAATCACTATATATACTCTTACATTGTTTACTTTTCTCTACTTTTCCTTGCTTGGTGTTTTTTAATTCTAATAAGTTCTAACCATCTTTTCTTTAGCTAATTAAGAACTTTATAAGCTCAAAGGTGCTAACCTTAACATTTTAAATACTGTTCACCCCCTTTTAACACTCCAATGAAATCAATATGAAATAAGGTCAATTAACCCTTTATAGGTGTTATATTTCAAATAGGTTTAATAGTTTTATAAAACATGCATTTTTTTAAACCATAAACTTTCAGAATTTCAAAAAGAAAAGATTAAATCGATAGCTCTCCAATATTTTTACTTTTAATTCAAGATTGAGGTTTCACCATGCACATTCAAATTAAAAATACATCATTAAAAATTGCACTTATTTAAAAAATAAATAATAAATTTGATTTTTCACTTTAAATAGACCTTTATCAAACAAAAAACTCAATCTGCAACGCATGTTAAATTGCAAATTTATTGCTACTCTAATTATTGTACTTCAGAAGGTCCAGCCGTCAGAGGAGCGAAAAGTATCATCGTCCACTGATCCCCTGGAGTCTGGACAAAGGATTACCGCCACACAGATCCTTCCCCTTTCCAGCCTGGTAGCCCAATAATTTAAGGAAATTATGTGACTGAAAGGGGAAAGAACCCAAGCCTTCTTCTGTTCTTGTCTTTGCTTTTCTCATCATTTCTGTGATCTAATGCAATGGGCACTGAGTGATTGAATAGGGAACCTTTTTGGCAGTCCCGTAATTTTATTAGAAAAATGTGAAAGAGATGACATAAGCGATGATGTCTAATGCCTGTGGACGCTTTGCGATTGCTACAAAACGACTTTATTGGTCTCCATGCTGCGATTTACAGTTTCCCCTTTACAATTCACTTGAAAATAAAGTTGATAACCAATGGAACAATGATTTTCTTAAAGTCACTTTTACCTGGCCGAGCCACTCATTTAAGTTTGTTCCAAGATATTATTATATAGATAATAAACTTTAAAAACAAAATGAAGACTAAAATCTTAAACCCTCAACTTAGTAAAGGAGGGAGATATAATATCATAAATTAAGGTCTGTATGTCTAAATTGTTGATTTTTGAATTTTTATTTTTGGCAAATATGAAGAGATTGTATATAAAAGCAATTGAAATTCAAACTTTGGAGTTAATTTTTTTAAAAAAATAACAACGAATTAAAACAAATTATATTTGAGACGGGACATTGTATAATTATATAAATTCAATAAAAGTTTTATGTTTTTTTCTTATCCTTTCAACAAGTGGAGAGAGTTAAAACTATCAACATATTTCTAGAAGATAGTCTAGAAATTATACTTATGTATTATTCGTTAATTATCTGTAAGGGCAAATAATTTTGAGCCAACATTGACTTGTCACAATCAGATTAGACAGAGGTCAGGGAATCTTTTCACTAAAGTGTGGGTAGCTCTGTGACAGGACTTCCTAGCAAAACTCTTCAAGGGCCAGGTTATCCGTTCAAGTCCGAAGGTCCGTTGGATAAATAAGCGGGTTTAGACAAAATTTAAAGCCCGTTTGATGGGTCTAGGAACAAACTTGAAGCTCGTTTACAGTTCAGGCAGCAGGGCCCAATTATGAGATTTAAAGCCCAACCTTGACCCACCCAAATTAATTAATTAATTAAAAAAAAAACTTGAGGTTGATATATATTCTACATAAAAGAAACTCACAGGAACTATCTGTTAAGTGTTAAAAGAGTTAAAAACCTTCCGAAATGGAAAGGTTTAAATAGTAAAAGAAATTCTAAATTATTTCATTTATGTAAAAGAATCCCTTTTCTTTTATTGCATTTGAAAGAGCTTTTGTATTCAAATAAATCTTTTAATTTTAATGAAAAATTAACAGTAAACTTAATGTCAATTGATATTTTTTACCTACATGATATATAATGTGACCACATCATATCTTACGTGATCGAAAATATCAATTAATATTAGGTTTGACAACTGTTAATTAATTTTTTTTTTGAAGAAATTGTGAGAAATAACCATCCGTATAAGGTGATTTCAAAAGTAACCACCAAAATAAAGTTATCTGTTTCTACCCAAAAAGAAGCATGAGCAGACGAAAATGCCCTTAAAAAACACTGTAGCAAATTAAGCTGCCGATATCTGCCTCCCGCCATCTTCCAAAAATTAGAAATTAATGCTCAGTTGTTTGTGCTCGCTCATCTTTCTCTCTCAGCTCTCTGAACTGTATCAACTCTGTGTTCAGCACCATCGTCATCAGCTCTCAGCTCTCTGAACCGTGTGAGCTCTGTCAACTCTCTGTTGAACACCATCGTCTTCATGCCGTGGTCTATCTCTCGCCATTTGGCTATTTTGTCCTCGAAAAATAAACCCCATTGCGGAGATGACATCAAGGTATGTTTTTGGGTTCATTGCTGCAACACATAAATTTGTGAAACTTTTTTTGTAAATCAAAAGACGGATTAGAAACATAAAGGCGTGTCACCAGCATGTCTGCATGCACTTGTCGTGTTACCAGCATGTCTGCATGCACTTGTCGTGTCACCAGCAGGTCTGCATGCATTTGGCGTGTCACCAGCATGTCTGAATGCACTTGTCATGTCACCAGCATGTCTATGTGCACTTGACGTGTCACCAGCATGCATGCATGCACTTGTCGTGTCACCAGCATGTCTGCCTGCAATTGGCGTGTCACCAGCATGCATGCATGCACTTGGACTGTCACCACCATGTAATTAAGTAAAATAAATAATTATTTTTGTTTTCAAAATTTTAGTGGGGTTCCAATTCTGCGACTTGTGATAAGACACGGTGGTTAGTGGGTGGATAGCATGTACAAGGGTGGTGAGTCACGAATGCGGGGGGTTAGGAGTGATTTGTCGTTTGCGGGCTTGATGAAGCTGGTTGAAGATGTTGTTGGGGTAAACTCAGAAATTGACGACATTGAGTTGCATGCATTGATCAGTACAGCCGGGGAGCTATCACGACCAACTATCAAGGATGATGAGGATGTTGCATTAATTCTGCTAGAACAGAGGAATGTTCCAGCTGTGTACGTCAGCATTAAAAGACCCGAAACAAATGTTATTCACATGGAGAAGCTGAAAAACATGGTAATCAGCTCAATCAGAATCAGATTTACAATGCTTCACATATGCCAGAGCATTCGGTCCGTAACCCGCAGTTGGGGTATCCTCAGGAGTTTGTACAGCCCGGTAACCAGAGGACATTGATAGAAGAGTTGGGTGAACAATTCCGATCGGGATGTGCATCAAACCAATTAGGGTCTGCTGCTAAAGGAATGCATCGTTCGGGTGAAACGGTAGAGTGTGTAATTCCAATTTCAAATGAGAATACGACACGTGAGTACAACACTGTGACGTTGGATGTTAACACTGCGACGCTGGAGGATAATGCTGCATGTTATGAGGGAAATGAGGATTTGTTTGCTGGCAGTGAAGATAGATTTGATGACAGTTCGAGTGATGGGCTTGACGAATGGGATCATGACATTTCAGACAATGACTGCCTTTATGACAGTGACATTCCAATTTGCAATAATGTTGAAGGTGAAACAGAACCTGTTGAAGGTTTTGATGTAGGAAAAGTTCAGTGTGATGATCCCATATACAATAACCCCATCGCTGGTGAGGACGGGAATCGTTCCGTTGATGCAATGGTTGATGATAGTTATCAAGAAAGGCGAAATGAAGGGATATCTTCTACGTGGCGAATTGCAGGTGCAGAAAGGTTCGCCTTCCAAACAATAAGCACTAAGGAGTCGACATGTCCCAATGATCGCTTATACAAAGGAAGAATGTTTTCCTCGAAGGCGGAGTTGAAACGAGCTCTGAACATGTTGGCTCTAAAAGAGCAATTTGGGATAAGAGTGAAAAGGTCATGCAAAAGTCGTTACGAGGTTAGTTGTAAAGACAAGGCATGCAAGTTCAGTGTCCGTTCAAGGAAGTTACTTGACGGAGGAGGGTATTGGGAAGTTCAGAAGTTCCACAAAGTACACACATGTACTGTTGATGGTTTGCAAGGGCGATTTGCATCTGCGAGTGCCAAGATAATTGGTGAACTTATGGCACCCAAGCTTCAGGCTAATGGAGTAGCGTTGAGACCTAAGGACATAATTGGTGAGATGAGGGTTCAGTGGGGATTGGAATGCTTGTATGGTAAGGCTTGGCAAGCAAAGGAGTATGCGGAGACGCTTGTTTTCGGTCCCCCAGAGGAGTCATTTCAACTACTGCCCTCATATTTTTATATGTTAGAACAAGAAAATCCTGGCACAGTCACAGCAGTGGCTATTGACGAGGCTGAAAAATTCAAATATTGTTTCTGGTCATACGAGGCTTGTATTCGGGGGTTTAGGGATGTAATGCGTCCTACGGTCGCAATTGATGCAACACATCTGAAAGGCAAGTTCAAGGGTGTTCTGTTTGTTGCTGTATGCAAAGACGCGAACGAGTGTGTATATCCAGTTACGTTTGGCATCGGCCATGTTGAGGACGAAGACTCATGGACGTGGTTTCTCATCAAGCTACGTGATGCGGTTGGTTGTCCTGAAAACACCATGTTCATTTCTGATCAGCATCTCGGCATTAAGAAAGCAATCCAAAATGCATACCCAGAAGCGCACCACGGTTTATGCGGTTACCATTTGAAGAAAAACTTAAAAAATAAGTTCAAGCGTGATGACGTTTCTATGATTTTCACCCTTGCTCGAGATTGCTATAAGGTTTCCGAATTCAACAGACATATGAACCAGCTCAAGCAGATTCATGCGAGAGCTTATGCTGATCTTTTGAGAATAGGCCCTGAGAGATGGGCACGTGCATGTTCACCGACAAGGCGATACCAAATGATGACCTCGAATATTGCCGAATGTGTTAACTCCTGCTTAAAGCATGCCAGACAAATGCCAATCAATGTTTTGATCGAGTTCATACGAGACATGTTCCAGCGTTGGTTCCATGATCGGTACGAGGAGGCTGTCAAGGTGACCACACCCCTCAGCCCTTGGGTTGCTAGGCAATTGAGCAAACGCTTCAATCATGCACATCGCTTTGTAGTGAAGCCTATCAATCGAGTGGAGTTTGAAGTTAAAGACGGGAAGATGGACGGACTTGTTAACCTGTCCACGAAGACGTGTTCATGCTGTGAGTTCCAAAAAGATTTGCTGCCATGCAGCCATGCCATTGCAGCAATAAGGTCAGATTATATTTTCTTTATTTCTTATTTGATCCTTATTTTGACATAACATAGCATTATATTCTGCTTGAATATTGGGTTCATTGTATTTTTCAGTAAATGCAAACGTGAAGCCTTTGATTTCTGCGCCGACTACTACAAGACAACCGTTTGGGTGGAGGGTTATGTGGGGTCCATTCGCCCAGTAGGGCATCCTAGTGAATGGGACATCCCCCCGCATGTGAAACAAATTGTCGTCTTGCCACCACCTTGGCGAGGCCAAGCAGGAAGACCTAGGAGGAGAAGGATTCCATCCGCTGGTGAAGGCAGTCGAGCACGGAGATGTTCGCAATGCAAGATGTACGGGCACAACAGACAGAATTGCCCATCTCCATTTGCAAATCCATCTACAAATCCGGCACCATCTCCAAGTCAATTAGCACCCCAACGAGTGCGCCGACCGAAAGCATGTTCAATTTGCAGAGAAACTGGTCACACACACGACAGCTATCCAATCCGAATGACAATGTCTGAAAACGTAGTGTGTGGTGTGGAGGATGACATATTATTGGGGCCTAACTAATTGCAATTTATCTGTTGCTTTGTTAGGGTTTGATTCGAACTGTTTCGATCTTGGCCATTGACATTTGCATTGAATAATGATATTTGCTATAAACCAGTGTATAATAATAGCATTGCCTAGGCATAGAAGTTGTCAATAATTGACTTTAGCCACACCATGCATGGTGGTATAGTATGGAATGTAAATTGTCTAATCTTTGGACAGCATATATAAATAAAAAATCAACAATGTTACTCTACATTTCGACAATTGTAAAGCCAATACATTCATTATGTTATTTAGGGTTGCAAGCAAATCGCTTCAATATACATAAGGGAATTTTACTCATTTTACAAACGACGTTGCAAAACTATATCAATTGTCCACTTTGGTTTAGAGTTTGTGATAGGGTAAAATTACTACCCTAAACCCTAACCCTAATACATTCCCGCTACCCTATAATTATCTTAACCCGTTTAAATACCCGATTAAATAAAAAAATTATTAAAATTTTCTTCGTGAGAACCCAATTACCCAATTAACTTTTCTAATCTCATAACTTACCTTTAGATTTATATGTTATATGTTTATATAAATAAACATATATATACACTGTAATTAATAATTTTATGAGTTATAATTTTTACAATGTTAAAACAAAATAAAAAGTAAATATATTTATATTTAAAATACATAATATATACACACACGCATTCATAAAAGTATTAATGTCATCATATTAATAATTAGAGTAATCATACTTAAACATAAATAACAATATAATAATTTTTTAATTTAAATATATTAATGTCATCACATTAATAATTAAAGTAATCATACTTTTCATATATTTGTTAGTTTTTAATAAAAAAATTTAGGGTAAAGTTTGTAAAAATTATAAATTTTTACTTTAATTATTAAAGTGCATGCAGACGTGCATGCACACGTGCTGTTGACACGCCAAGTGCATGCAGATATTGGTTGTGACACGCCACCTGCATGCATACTGGGGGTGACACGCCACCTGCATGCATACTGGCTGTGACACGCCAGACGCATGTAGACATGGTGGTGACACGCCACCTGCATATTGTCAATGTTGTCAGACGCTGACTTATTACTAAATTGCGATACAAAAAAATATGTTCACTGGATACAACACTGGATACAAAATTACATAAAGATAATGTATTCCTGTATAAAATTGTCTATACAAAAAAAATTTATTCTGTATAAAAATATAATGAAGTGATTAATAAAAAAATGATTCTATTTCCTATGATTGTGTATACAACAAAAAATTTATCTCTAAATTGTATTGTGTAGAAAAAAAATTATACAACTAACTGCCGATATGTTCATGGTTCGCTCGCACAGCTGTTGGAAAAAATTTTGTGTGCGTATTGGATACGCAATTTTGCAATTATTTTCTGCTTAACTCTTATCGGCTTCGATTGCAACATTGCGTCAATGTAGCTTACCATGAACATGCCGCAGCTGAGACTATCCTCCTGCCGATGCACTGAAGGGCTGAGCAAAGAAATTTCCAATGGCATCGGCGTCAAATCCCGTCTCTTCCGACGGGTTTTATTGAAATACCCGGCTTGGTGACAGATGAATGGAAAAATTGTTGTAAGTGGCTTCATCTGCTCCGCACGAACTCCGTTATCCTTCGCTGCCGAAGTTGTTGCGGAGTCGATCACCTTGATCTTCCACTTACCCAAATCGATCTTTGCCACCACCCAATGCCCATCAACATTGCAAGGAGAGAGGATGAAATCGACCTCTTCCCATTTCTTGCCATATGTCGGCCTTTCACCCTCCACATACCCCCGTAAATCAGTCAGAATTTGCATGCTTGACAGGGCATCTTCGATTTTATATGTCAAGTGTAGCATACGGATGGTGTCCTGGAAAAAAAATTTGCATTGGTTTAGACTTAATGCACTGAAAAGCTTCGAAAAAAATAAAATTTTTTGCAGAAAACTTACAAAGAATATCGTGTCAACCACGCATGCACGGGCAGTGTAATGCTTCGATTTTGGGTCTATCACCCGTTTACAGATAACGCTGAGGCATGCGTCGATGTGTTCACTTGTCATTTCTTCTTGGGGATCCTCTAACGATGTGAAGAAGTCAAGACCTTGATCCCCTAAAATTCCGACGTTACGCCTGCATATGTCACAAAATGAATTTGATAAGCGATGGTGGATTAATGTTTCTATAGAAAACAACAATGAATTGATATTTAGAAGCTGACCTCGCGGACTGGTTCTTCTTGAAGGCTTCGTATGCTTCCATCATCGTGTCCTTCACCGCCCGACGAGTCAATGCGGGGTCGACATACGGGCTTGCAAGGTATTTGCTCGCCATAATCACCCGTGCCCGCTCAGTAGGGTCGGCAATTGCTGCTGCAAGATGATGGTAATCAGAGGATAGTGGTGAGCTGGTGGCTTCAGGAGTGGTCAGAGCAAGCTCGCCCGATCCTACTGCTGGAAGCGCGACGATCGCCTCGGATGGAGGAAGATGCTCTATGGCTGACTCTAATAACTGAAGGGCTCCCTCCTGTCCCGCGAAAGTATGCTCAGTAGGATCGGCCTCACCAACCTCCGCTCCTTCAGCATCTTCTGATTGAAGGCTGGCACCATGCTCCTCACGCTGCCCATCATCAGGATCATCGTGACCCGCAGCAGCATTGTCGGATGAAGGACCGGCCTACAGAACGAGACAACTGTGAAAATTCGATAGCGAATTGACCTAAAATAGCAAAATACAAGTGCAGAAAGATTAACGTACTTGTGATTTCAGCCCAGCTAGAACCCGTGAAACGATGCGGTCCTCTAGCGTTTCAACCGCAAAAGTCAAGGACTTAATTGATGCCTTCAGCTTCGACATTTCCCGCATGATATGTCGGAGCTGACGTTTTGTGCCTATGCCGTCATTGACTCTTGTCGATTGGGTCAACTGCAATAACATATATATTAGTGGTGTTAAAATAAAATCATATAGGTAACGTGTGGAAAACCAATATAACAACTTTAATATCCTTACCGGCGGCTCATGGGCAGTATGCGATTGAATCGGAGTCGGAGCCATTGCTGGTTGCGGACTGGACGTGGCCTCCGTGAACTGCAATGACATAAGTTACTTTGTTACTAGCTCAACATATGTCGAAACTTTGAACAGAAATCGTTATAACCAAACTTACCGACGGCTCAATACGAATGTGTGACTGAGGAGGACCGGTGGGTGGTTGTGGAGCTGCCGTAGGTTGATCCAACTGCACGCACATAAATGTTAGTAGATAATCACATATCAAAATGGATGTAAAAAAAATGTTAGAACCGTAAATACCGACTGTTCACTTCCTGCACCATGGTCGTCTCCTTGTTCCATCAACTCTGGGGCCAACGGCTCATCAACACTGGGAGAGTCGGTGCGCATCCGCTTACTTGAAGCGGTGGATCTTTTCTCCTTCAGGCTTCTCCTCTTCGACCTGGCAACGACACCAATGTGATCACCCCGATCCTCCGTCTGCCCGATTGGCACGTACTGGTGGCTCTCCGATAACGGCACATCGAGATCCACCAAATACTCCCGGTTGGCCTCCTCCGGGGTGATCTCCAACGTCTCCAGGGCCCATAAGTACAAAAGAAAAATATTTATCAAACGTTTAAATTTGAGGCAAATTTCTTATACAAATATGAAGGATCGATCAATTTGTAGCTGTTCACTTACTTGCTTAGATGACTCGAACTTCTCAACCGCCTTGTGCAGGTCTTTTGGCTTCTGATTACATTGCCATCTGCACATTCGCGGGTACACGTTATCCTTCGGAGCAGAGGGGGTTATTATTTTTCGCAAGACCGGAATTGCCTCCAATGCCCAGAACTGCAAGTCAATTGTAAACATTATCAAACGTAAATTATTAAACAGTGCAACAATAAATTATTTTCTTGAAACCAAACAAAAGCGATAAATGTGACAATACCTGTATCACCCATACGAAGCCGTAGATGTTGTACCGTAAACGGCTTTCCTTTGCTTCGCTTGAGGTAGGCACCTCGAACCCTTTCAATAGGTAGTCCAAGGTGAGCCTCCAAACATAGTGGCCCCACGAAAATGCGTTCCAAGCGTCAAGGTCCTCAACCAATGACAGCAACCAAGGTGTCACCCGTCTACGGTAGTCTTGCCCAAATAAAATGTTATTTGCGATCAAGACGAGTGCCATCTTGGTCGCGTCTCCTTCCCGCTGGAAGTTTCCTCCGCGAAACGTGTCAAGCAAAGCCTGCAGCTTTATGCTATCCTGGCCGCTCCAGTATCTCGCATGAATTCCGTCCGCAACCATCTCGTACGAACGTGTGAACACATCGGGCGTTGGACCGAACTTCAGCCTGGTTATAAGGCAGAACTCCTGCTTCGATATCCGCGCCTTGCTCTTGTCGATAGCAAACCAGAGCTCCTCCTCTGTTGCCTCCCTTTCATTGATTCGACGAATCATTATGTTATGAAGGAGACCAGCGCTGAAGTAGCCTTGCGGATAGACATCCAAGAGCATTCCGAAGCATGTACGCTTCACTGCATCCAACTCCCCCTTCTCTTGGAGAGTCTTGTTGATGTAATGGAGCTGGGACCACTTACAGTGGGTGTTTATTGAGACATTGAAGGCCCACTTCTCCCTCGGCACAATGAGGACATTGTCAAGATCCTCATATTCTCTACGATGCATCTGCATCACATGGCACACGTGCACGAGTCAGTTAACCAATAATGTGCCCAAAAGGTATACTAACTATATAAATAATTGTTCTGACACGCCATGCATATGAGGTGAAATGCTGTGACACGCCATGCATATGAGGTGAAATGCTGTCACACGCCATGCATATGAGGTGAAATGATGTCACACGACGCCATGCATATGGAGTGAAATTCTGTCACACGCCTGTCACACGCCATGCATATGAGGTGAAATGCTGTCACACGACGCCATGCATATGGAGTGAAATTCTGTCACACGCCTGTCACACGCCATGCATATGAGGTGAAATGCTGTCACACACATGACGCCATGTATATGGAGTGAAATTCTGTCACACGCCTGTCACACGCCATGCATATGAGGTGAAATGCTGTCACACGACGCCATGCATATGGAGTGAAATTCTGTCACACGCCATGCATATGAGGTGAAATGCTGTCACACGATGCCATGCATATGGTGTGAAATTCTGTCACACGCCTGTCACACGCCATGCATATGAGGTGAAATGCTGTCACACGACGCCATGCATATGGAGTGAAATTCTGTCACACGCCTGTCACACGCCATGCATATGAGGTGAAATGCTGTGACACGCCATGCATATGAGGTGAAATGCTGTCACACGACGCCATGCATATGGAGTGAAATTCTGTCACACGCCTGTCACACGCCATGCATATGAGGTGAAATGCTGTGACACGCCATGCATATGAGGTGAAATGCTATCACACGACGCCATGCATATGGGGTGAAATTCTGTCACACGCCTGTCACACGCCATGCATACCAGGTGAAATGCTGTGACACGCCATGCATATCAGGTGAAGATGTTGTCACACACTAAACCCCAAAGTCCAGTCAACACAGCACCAAACCAGGACTCAAACAGTTTAAAACTTAACATTTGCAAAAAAGACGACCATATGTATCACCCTAAACCCTTAAAATCAATTACCGAAATCAATGAAGGTTTTTTTTGTGGTTTTTTTTTTCCAGTCTCACGTACCTCTTCACCGATATCCGACATTCTTCTTCCTGTTGCAGTGGTGTCGTTAACCTTCTAAACAGCGAAGTTGAACTCCCTTCGACCTTTCGCAATGAGAAATGAATCGAACAACCCTTGGTTCACACACACAGACGTTTACGAATGAGGAAAAGGGAATATGAACGGTTTACTGTGAAAAATGAATAAATAAAATTTAAAATTAAGGGATATTCATGAAACTACCCGCTTTTCAATCCGTCGTGTCAGCCTTTCTATTAATGCCGTGTCACATATTTCAAAGTAAACCATGGCCTGTCAGATGTTAAAGCAATGCCGTGTCACACACTCAAAACCGTGTCACCATGGCGTGTCACAAACTCAACATATGCCGTGTCACCAACTCAGCTCCATGCCGTGTCACCACCAATATCTGCATGCACTTGGCGTGTCACGACCAGGTCCGCAGTGGTAGCCGAAACGTTTAAACTGGTAAAGTCGGTTTAGGTCGGTTTATATTCCTCTACTATATATAGTCCAAAACTCCTCAGTTCTCATAGACAGACCGTACGTTGCCTCTAAAGCAGACTTTGTCGATGCTTCATCGGCAGTTCTTCCGAGCATTTTTTACAGTTGTTTCCATCCCGCCCTTGATGTATTCAACTTTAGAATTGTCCACTAGTCGAATAATGAATCTATTTCTCTTCACCTCCGACCTGTAAGCAATTGTCCAACCCTAGCTATTTGAAATCCAGATACTCTGGATTTCAAATAGCCTGGGTTGGACATTGCAAACAGGTCGGAGGCCAAGAGAAACAGATTTATTTATTATTAGGCTAGTGACAATTCTAAAGTTTACTATATCAAGGGGGGGATGTCACCAACTCTGCACCCTGCCGTGTCACCAACTCTGTACCCTGCCGTGTCACCAACTCTGCACCTTGCCATGTCACATTTTCCCTTTCACAAACCCTAAACCCAATGGCCTGTCCCTATTGCTGTAGCACGACCATTTCGTGCTTTGCATTCACGTCTTTCTCCTTTCGATTCACCTCCTTAAGCAGGATTTTCGGTTTCACATCGTGCTCCAAGCTTTCGATTCATCACGACCACCTCCCCTCCTCGTTCGGTTTATCTGAATGCCATGTCCGAACATTCAGAAAAACCATCTCATGCAACATTATTTTCTTTTGCACAAGCTTCTCCAAAAAAAAAAAAAAAGGATGTTTTGCGCAAAAAATAGATATTCGCTAATTTCTTTGCATAATTTTCCGCCGTCCGGGTGTTTCAGAGTGCCCAGAACAAAGATGTCTCATTAAGGGCATTTTTGTCCGAAAATGTACTTTTTTGGCTAAAAACAGTTAAAGTTATCTTGCTGGCTATTTTTAAACACGTCTTATTTTTAATGGCTAAAAAAAAAAATCTCCCTTTTTTTTTTTAAAGTTAAAAGATTGAGCGGGTAAAATTTAAGGGATAATGACTTTTCCGTTAAAGTTAAAGGCTTTTTTTAATATTTAAGCCAAATGAAAATAATATTTTATTCATTAGTTAATGCATGATTTCTCTCTTAAAAATAATAAGATTCGAATCCTCTTCCCCAAACATAGAAGAAAGAGTAAACTTTAATTTGGAATTGTTTTCAACTTAATTACATTGTAAAAACAAAAACAACCTTTTTCGATAGAATTTTTTGTTAAAATTACTTCTTTTTTGACTAAATTTCAACAAAATGCTATTTATAAAAAAATCTATGAGATATTCTTAAGTAGGTAATGCCTTTTATTGAAAATGAAAATTTTGTTGGTAATGTGGTCACACTAGTGGCAGAGTCAGAATTTTATGTTTGAGGGGGTAAAATTATAAAATTTTTTTAAAAATAGAGAACAAAATTATATATTTTTTTTAAAAAAGAACAATTATTAATAGAATTTTATTTATTGTTGTTTTGTTCTCTAGATAAGACTGATTCAAATAATTGAAGTTCAAAATCTTATTACAATTTTTTGACTCAAGTTTTTTAGAATGGTTTTATAATGGAATAGTTGAAAATAGTAGCATATTCCCATATATCCCTCTATGTGTGTGTATGTGTGTGTGTTCTTTTTTTACTTTCCAAACCTAATTGTTGCTCTGTTTTTGCTATCAATATGAAATTTTGATTTGCATAATCCTTGACTACTTCAAATTTATTATCATATTGATATTATTATTTTTCCTTGATTATTGTTAATTGAATGTTCATACACACCTTTAGATGTTATATTTGTTCTGTTAATAGTTTTTGTTTATATATATATATATTGTATTGTATTGTACTTTTACTGTTTTGTGTAAAATTCTATTAATTTATAAAACTTTCACACCTTCTGCTTCATTTTATTATTTAATTGTTTTTCTCTGACTCATCTACCATTCTTATTATATCTTTTTTGAAAAACATATTATAAAATTTATACTACCATGTCATCATTGCATTCACACATTATTTCAATTGCTTACTTTTACCTATAAACTACAATTGTTTGATTACAATTTGACATAATATACAAGACACAAATATAAAAAATCACTAAGTCTACATTTTGTTATTTTGACAATTACAAATGAAAATGCCTTCTCCTTTTTGTTTGAAGGTAGCAATCTTGCATCCATATTGTTAAATATCCATCATTCGATTGCAAGTTTTTGATCCACTTTTGTGAAGAAACTTATTAGCAAACCACTAAAATGCCTACAAATATGATAGTGGTATCTTTTGCAACAAAATATTTTCTACAATTGAAACTTTCGGCAACTATTCTATATGTTGATTAAATTACTCTTAGTCTATTTCTCTAAGTACCCTATACTACAGTCAAAAATAAAAATTCTATTTTTAGTTCATCTTGAGCGCAGCTCACGGGCAGCACGCTAGTGTGTGTATATTAAAAGTGAGTTCAAAGTGAAGTTTGAATTGGGCTTCAATTCAATTGAATGACAAGTGGGCCATTTACAGGTTTTTTTTTTATTATTTATTTTCAACAGGTGACTTTTTGGATGATTGTGGGATTTTTTAGTCTTCTTTTGTCTTTTCACCATCAATCTTTCTTTTTCTTGATGGCGGTTTTGGGTATGCTTTTAAATTAGTCCCTTTCCCTCTAGGTTTCTGTCCTCTCTCATTTCTTACTTTCTCTGTTCTTTTCATCTTTTTCTCCTTTTTTTTTCATTGGTCTTTTCTTTTTTTTTTTATTTTGTTTTGTTTTCTTTCTTTCTTTTGGTGATTTTTTGTTCATTTTCTTTGCTATTTGATTCATTAAGGTGCTGTTCTTCTTGATTTATTTACTTTTTTGTAGTTTGCTTTGCAATTTTTTTTTTTACTATTTGATGCCATTCTTGACTTTTGATTTGGTTTATTATATCTTTGGCTTGGTTATTTACTCTTTGTTCCAAATTTGGTTTGGTTTGTTCTTTTGTTTTGCTTTTTTACATTTTGTATGTTTGATTTCCATTATTGCTTTCCTTGTCTTCCTCTCTAAGTTTTGCTTCGTTTGGATCTTTTTTGGACGCTAAGTTCTTTGATCTTGTTATGGTTTTAATTATTGTTTAGGTTGTTATTTTCATCTTTGATATTAAGTTTCGATTGGAATGCGTTTTGGAGGTTTTTATTTTGTTAATGTCGTGTGAATTTTTTGTTTCTATTTTAGTTTTTTTCTTATTTTCGTGATGTTTAATTTGATTTTATGGTTTGGTTTTATTTTTTTTATTTTTTAATTTTAACAAATTTTTTAGCCATTATGTTTTTGACAAGTGTTTTCCTTTTGTTGGTATAAAAGTGTTTGGCTTTTTAAAAATATTTTTAAACTATGACTTTCAAATTGTTCAAATTCAAGTAAATAATATTTTCTTATACAATACAATGCTCACGAGTGGTTACCAATTATTCAAATATTTACTGTTTTCAATGTAACATACTTAACTTTTTTTTTTTTTCATAATTGATAGCATCTTATATAATATTACATTCTTTCTGACCATCAATATATACTTTAACGTTAATAATTTAGTTAGTTATACTATTTTGATAAAATCAACTACATAATTAAAGTTAACAATTTGTTCAACTATATTCTTCTAATAATATAAAAAATAATTAAACTTTTATTTAAAATAATACTAACTTTTCATATAATATTTTAAACAATGTCTACAAAATAACAATTTCCTAACATAACGCTAGGAAGCACTCTAGTGTATATAAAGTTTTGTTAATAATCCCAGCGTCAACACTATGAAGTCCTGCACAAATAAACAAAAACTAATGCCAACGAAGTTGACTTGAATATGGTGGAGGAAGGAATCCCATATTTTCCTCTTCTAAACAACCCTTTCAGAAATGGCAAGAAGCATAGCACCACCCATATGCTACACAAGACCTCCCCAAGCCCGACTACATGCCCAACATCATGAACTAATGGTCGCAACTTTAAGGAGAGGGAGAGCAGTGCGGTCACGTGCACCAGCAAAAGGGTCGTGCCCGGCACAAAAATTGGTGACGCATCGAAAGTAAAATTTGTGGTATCGTTAGTTTGATCACCATCAGAAGATTGATCTTTCTGTGTAACTTCAAAAACTGTATCAGATAATCCTAAGAGTTTAAGTACGACACTTAGAGTTCCAAATAAGTATGCCGAGGCTGCATTTATTCTTCCCATTCTCATGTTATTCCACCATGCTCGGATGGAGATGCCAATTTTGAGGTATTCCCTGAGAGTGAGCAGGTTATAAATCACAAAAATGGCAGCTGGAATCAATATAGCCGGGTCCTGGACCTGCATTTAAACGAGAGTTAGCTATTAGAAACACACAAAGTCGCTCTTCTAAAATAAGTGCACATAATTAACTCGTACAATTACATTATACTAATTTGTTTCAGAGCAAATGGTAGTAATTAATCATACTATTGCAGCTGGTAAAGTACGTGCTCCGAGGTGGGAGACAATGACATAACACATAACGACTCGAATATTTGATTCAACTTGATTCACTTTTTGGATATATACTATAAAAACTTTAAAGGACAAAGATGAGGCATGGACCGACCCGTCAATTGTATATTATACTGCATGTAGATTCTCCTCACCTTGGGCATGAAATGAGAGTTGGCGATTATGCAATATGCAGGCAGCGCAGCATAACACAACTCAGGAATTGAGCCGAGGCCCCAAGAAAGAATCCAAAAGTAGGTTAAACACATCCTGAATTGGAGCCTGTCGGTCAGCGTGGCGAATATGGGGCTGTTTTCGCTAACAAGGATTTCAAGCAGGCCTGTAGCCCACCTTTTCTGTTGAGTCATTGCTGCCGGACCCCCAGACGGCGCACATCCTAGAAAGGCCGGTGGGTTGGGCATGGGAAAGGTGGATTTCCACCCTTTCTTATGAATCGTCAACCCCGTTATGACATCTTCTGTCATGGATCCATATATCCATCCAACCTGAAATGTAATCAATGATACCAAAAATTGGATAGATTAGACCTCTATTATTAATAGTATTTTAGTAGTTAGGTTTCTCCGACTAACCTTTGTTCCCCAGCTAGCACCAAATTCATAGCCACAACCTGAAACTTGGAATGCTGCCTCAAGAGAACCTGAAATGTTGTTTGAAAAACCCTTCTCCCCTTTCAATGCATAAGTTGCTGATTCCGAAAACTCCTTTGATTTCCCAAACTCTTTTAGCAGTTCATTATCAGTTAATTTTCCTAAATAAGAAAGAATAAACCATCATGCTCCTACTATTTTTATTAACACCGGAGGTTAGTCAGAGTGATAGGATCATGAAAAGAAATTATTAAAAGATAGTAAAGTGTTCGTTAAATGTTACCGTTAATTGATGTATGATTTCTTCCCTGATTTTCTGAATCATCAGGCCATAGACCATAGATGACTTTTCGTCTATGAAAACATCCTGTTCCGCTATAGCAAGGCCCTTGGATTCCAGCTATTCCACGGCCCAAATACTAACACAGCAACATGAATTCTCTAGAGCAAGCAAAAAGGAAGGAGAAAAAAGAATAATAGAAAATCCATTCAAAGTTTTTGGAAATATCTGTATCACTCACTTCCATCAAAACCACAAGTTGGTTCCCGTAGGGATCATCCTTTGGTCCATCATAAAAACATTGAGGATACTGAACAAATGCGATTTCTCTTTCACTCTTGGAATCCAGAAGCTGACACATTGCTTGGCGAACAACTTGTGGATTATTCACAAACATATCACAGTCTACGTTCAGCATGTAGGGCGCATTCGTCATCAAGCCTGACACTCTAGTCTGTTTTCCATACAAACACCAAAATTGATTTGAAGGTAGTAGTTTCCAGCTTCCATGTTATTTTTTAAAAATGAACTGGATTTCGTAACTTAATTAATTGTCGAGAAGTGTTTGGTAAATTTCGAAAAATGGAAATAAAATTTTGTACTTCACTTGTTGGGCCTAAAGGGGAATCTTATTCTTACCAGAACGTTCATGGCACCAGCTTTGTAATGATGTGCATGTTTTGGCCGTTTCTCTCTGGAAATGTAAACCAAATGTGGCACATCACCATCTGAAGAGCTTTGCTTGTTATCTCCTATAACCTACAGCAAAACAATTGAATAGTTCCAAATTTATATCAACCAATAATAAAACATACTTAATATTAAACGAACATATATCACATACAAACCATATATATATGTCCCTCGTTGAATCGAAATAAATAATATAAATTTTCTTTTGATTAATAATTAGAATACGGGAGAACGATTCAAACTTACAGACTTTTGTTTTTTTGCATTGAGGCAATGCATTCGTTACCTTGATTATAGTTGGATGGTTGCTGCGTTCAACGTTGGAGAAAATAGCAAACTCGCCTGTTAGATCACATGGTCCTGATTTTCTGCCTGCTTCCTCTATTTTTAGGCTAAGGTGCTCATACTCAGCCTACAAGGAAATATAAAGCGTAAATGTCGATCGGTGCCTAAATAGATGGTACAAAACAAGATACTAATTAATTTTGCTCTTCGCTTTCTTATTTTTTTTTTCCTTTCACTCTCATGATTCTACCCACAACCTCAACACCATAGAAAACGTTGGAATTACCTTCATTTTTTTCCAATCTTGTTTGAACTCAGAATTTGTACTGGAGGTGGAGGATATAGGATCGTCCAAGAAGTATCTAAAGGGAGCCCTAACTTGAATTTTGTTCTTCTTACAAAATGGGACCCAAAGCTTGGCAAATTTTGATGCTTCCACCAGAGAGTAGAAGGTGAGAGGGGAGCAGCCATCGTCCGATAAATAGCAAGCTAGCTTGTCAGCTGGATAATCAACAGCCAACAAAGAGAGAATGGTGTTTACAGTTATAATAGGCGGCTCTAGCACAGGGTCTGCAGTCGTAACAAACATGTCCACAAGGGGAAGCTCGGGAAACCTGACAAGAAAAATGAACAAATTTTAAGTTCTTATAATTAAGTAATAAACAATAACAGAAGGATGATAGTGATCATAATTAAATTCTTTGTTACCTTTGTGCAAGGTTTTCTGGATACGTTTTGAAGTCTACAGGATTCCATTTGGAGCTAACAAGGAGAAACCAGTAGAACGTGAACCATGACTCGCAAAAGAAAGCAAGGAGCCAGACAAAGCCATGGTTGTTAAGAGAATAGAGGCGATAAAAGAGGAGAGAAACGAGAAGGAACAAGAGAGAGATATCCAATGCTCTTTGGATAATGTTTTTACAAGCAACTTTCTCATACAAGGGGAGAGAAAATTCGTTAGCCATTGCAGAGTGCTTAGAGAGATATAATTTGTATATTCAAGAAGATTTCGAGGCCTCCATCCTAACTTCTAATGGTTATTTATAAGCGATTCATGCTTTAATAAAATTGCACTATAATTAAGTAAAAAGTTATACATTTTTTATCATTTTTTGTTAGATTTTCAGGATTGGCATCCAACCTAAAATCAACCAACAATTTATCTATCTAGGATGTCTTAAATGTAAATATAACTTTAAAAAACAACTATGAGAAAAAAGTATTAGTAAAGTAAGAAATTTTTTTTTTCAAATGTGTATTTACAAATGAAGTTAAAGACCTATTTATAGGTTAATATCCTCTTAAATGCTAGTTTTAATTCAATTTAATCTATATCTAAATTTAGATATACATAATCAAATCTAAGAGTTCAAATCAAATTATAATTCATGTGTCTAGCCTTTTGCGATATTTGACTTGGTTTGAACTTATTGGGTAATAACACAATGGACAAGCACACACATTTATTTATAACACTCCCTTTGAATGTCCATCGTATTAAGAATATGTTTTTTAAAAACTTTACTAAGGAAAAACTTCATGGGTAAAAATTCAAGTTAAGAAAAAAGTGTACATAATTTTATTCAAGAATATATTTTTAAAATATTAGCTCATTAAAAACCTTATAAAAAAAAACCCAATGGGAAAAACTTTGATGAAAGAAAATAGTACAGTTTGTATTATTCTCTTCATAACTGCATTATTTGAGATCTTTCCATGCACCTTTTCTTATTCCACTTTTGCTCCCAATCGTCTAACCCTAAACAAGGCTAAAAGACCTGTCAACTTTTTTTTTAAAGATCTCTTTCGTTGTAGAGTGATTGCTCTCGTATGTAGCCAACATCTCTATCTTGTTTCTCTTTACACTACAAACTAGCCAAGATCACCATGCCATCAACATCTTCGAGCCAATAACACCAACAAAGAAGACGCTGACACAAAACCAACAAATAAGACATTGTCATGGATCTCAAAAAATAGCAACAACTCAAACTTAGCGCCAAAATAAAGAAAAACCAAAACATTCCCCTTACCCACTGTGCACATTTACAAACCCAATAGTGAGGTCCTTGAGAAATACATAACGAGAATCCCTTCTTAACCCTCTTTATCCCTCCTTCAGTCACTTGCCATCTGACCAACCACTTACATGATGATTTGATGTGATGAGTTCCCCCCACCAACATCTTCTACTTTGAGCACTACAATTTTTAGAGTAACCTCATCCTTGTCCTCAACAAAGGATAAGTCAAGCATTTTACTTAACTCCCAAATCTCTTTAGCTTCCCTAGTAAGAACTAAATTTTGCCTTCTAAAGTCTACATCTAAGATTGACCTTTCTTGCAAATCCAATTCTTTTGCTATCATCTGCTCCTCTTGATCACCTTTTATCCCTCCAAACTAATTCCTTTTCTTTTTGCTCGATTTTGACCTTGGCGCGCTTATAGGAGCAATTTTTATCTTTTCAACTTCCTTTTGGAAATCACCCTTTCCTTTTGCTTTTACTTCCTTGCCCACTTACAAGTTGAAAATTTCAGCTTGGCAAGTTTAGTCCTTGTCTCATTTTGTGCTAAAATTCAATCTCTTAAATGCATGATCAAATCATGATTTTGCTAGCCATATTTCTAGCATTGAATATGGAACATTTACACTTTTCACATGCTAGATATTCAACACAAATCAGAACCAAAACACCCTAGGTAGGTCCTTAACATGGTTTAGGTGCAATATTCATTTCATGCCTTTTCTTGTGCATTCTTTGTTTGTGCAACCTTAGAATAAGTAAGAAACACACTAGGTAGGTCTTTAACATGATTTAAAAGATTAAAACATGATCAAATTAGATTTAACTCGTATTGTATATAGCAAAAAATTAAAACTTAAATACCATTTTCTCAAGATAACTTCTAAACCGAAATTGTTTGCACTTCCTTTGATTGCGTATCCAATGCAACAATCATCTATGCCTTAAACATCTTTTAAATATGATTTAAAACCATTTGAAAATATAAGATTAAGGTCTAGATAGAAGCATAAACCGCAACTCAAAACTGAAGTATGAAACGCAACTTTAAAATCAAATATGAAGAAAAATAATACCAAATCGAAATGCAAAACTTCCAAAAGTTAATCGTCATCATTTAAACATGTTTGGTAATTCAAAATCCTTGAAAAAGGCTTTGATACCACTACAGGGAGAGGGTCGGCCATGCATCTCAATGCAACAAAAATTAAACAACGTAATGGAAACGAAATAAAACATAGAAAACCAACCTTACCCACCCAAAGTCACATTTAATAGCCTTTTGAAAGTCATTAAGTAGTTTTGCAGCAAGGATATGATTATAAGTCATTACCTTCGAGATAAAGTAAGTTGGATCCTTTATCTAAACACCCGAATAGCCTTTTGATCAACCTCACAAAGTTCAGTTGTAGCAAACTAAAGTTGTTCAAGAGGTTCTTATGCAACTTCTAATAAAAGTCCACACTAATGATCTCCAAAAATGCTTCACAAGGATTAAGATTACTTTAACCTTTACAAAATTCTAGCTAGGTTTATTACAAGAATCAAACTTTCTCAAGTGCACACGCATCCCTTGGCCAAATGCTTTAGAAAAGAAAACTATTTTCTTTCTCTTACTAGGGGTGGCTATGAAGTGGTTAGGGTTGTGTTTTTTTCACCCTTTTAGAAAGTGAGGCTTAAGTTAGGTTTGTATAATTAGGGTTAATTTCAACCCATGCATAGGAAATTACATAATTCTTATGTAATTATGAATTAACCCCTCACTTAATTAAACTATTTTAATTATGTGCTTAGTAGTTTGTAACTACTAACTTGATTAAGTCTTACTTAATCACCCATCCCATTTTGTTTCTGAATTTCATTTTGGGTGTGTGACCCATTAGTCTTCTAACACGTTAGTAGTGATCTTAGGATGTAATCCATAAATTAGTTTTTGAAATTAGATAAATTCAAACTAGTTTGAATTTATCATTAATCATATCAATCATCATATGATCATAGATCGAGAGTAGGATCTAGCAACCCATCATGGTCACCCAAATGTTAGAATAGTCAAAATGGTTTGACTTTATCTTTCAGTGATTAGTTTTTCAACACAATTCAATCCTTTCATCATATACATCAAAAAGACTAGGAGCATGGTACAGTGTCTACTCCTTATGTCTTTCCATATTAACTCTTGACTAAGTATAACTCTAAATGAAATTTGAAAACCTCTTTTTCCCGAAACTTCATTCCACTCTGACTAAAGAATTATGTAAGTTATTACTTATCAAAAATGAAAATAGGATAGGTCTCTTTTACTTAAGGTGATGAATTCTCTCCAGACCACTCAATTGCCTTCATATGTTTCATGTTACACTCAATGACCGTCACTTTGGGCATTTGTGGTTAACACCCTATAAAATGGTATCAAAGTATAACAATCCTTATATAAGACAACCCGATGTCACAAGTCAAGGGATCACTTACACGACTATCATGGAAGGATATATTCCATAGACCTTAGATTGAAATACCAAATAAAATCCTCATGACGGGTCATATTCAGTGAACTTGTTCTAAGAACAAAGCACCTATATTCTAGTTTCAAGAATCCTTATACTTTAACCTATGAGATTAGTTGCTTGCTTCTCAAGTAAAAAACATAAAATGAACCAGTTTCTAAGCATCATTGATGTCCAGTCTCAATTATACATCGACTAGGAACAATTTAGAGATTATACTTTTATACATAGAGATCTCATAATTGTAACTCTTTACAATTTCCTTGCAAACTATGTAAATATCTTTGAATTCATTCAATAAACTTAAGAAGGGTAGTTTTATTGATGAAAAAAAAACCTCCACTCATTCATTATGAATGATATGATTGCATCATTGAGATTTAAGCCTTGACCAATCTGATTAGCTTTAGGATTCATTCCCAACAGACTTGTCGTTCCTTTTTTTTAGCTTTACCTAACTAGGCCATCAATAATCATTTGCTTTACTACTACACCTTTCTTTTGGCCTTCTCCACTAGTTTTTTTCTTTTACTTCCCTCTTTTACCTACTATTGACCATGCCCCATATATAACACTATTTTTCGTTCCAAATCAAAATGATCTTTTTCATTGTATCTTATGGGACTTGAACCTTCTGGTTTTTATCTTCTTTACTTCCTTTATCTCCATCGTTTTCTTTCCTTAACTTTCCATATCTCACTTTATCTATAAAAATCCATTCCCTCACTTTTTTTTTTACTAACACCTCTTTTACTAACCTTTCTTTACTTTAATTCAAATTCATCTATCATTTTCACTAATTCCACTTGACATTTGCTTTGCCTAATGTTGTTTCTTCCCTCTATTGTACATACTGGAGCATTTTGAACTCATTCTTTCACCTTGCTGCCAACATCACCATGCTTATTGCTTTTTTATAGTAACTCCTTTGCCACTTGGATAATTTCTTTCCCTTTATAGTAAACTTCATAATCATTAATTCCTTCACTCCCAACAATACTTACCATTATATTGAAAGCTTCACTTTCTGCTTCAACCTTTGCCATGTTGGGAATATTTGCCCTACTTTTGACCTTGACAAGCATGATAGCTTGATTAAATCTTGTCTACTTGTATGTGTCTCACTCCGTTCTAACAAACTTACACTAGTAGCAACTTATGGCTTTTAAGGTGTTAATGTGCCATACGTGCAACAAAACTTCATAGAGCTTATCCTATATTCTGATCTCCCTCTCCCCACTAGTAAGATAAGTCGAGCACACTACATAAGTCCATGCTTCTAGTAACTCTAAGACTATCTCCATAAAGCCTTGTTCCTCAAACCTGAGCACCACTATCAACCCTTTAAGTACACGCACTTGAATGTGAATTCCATCATTGGCTAGCTTCGCGTGTATCATCTCTTCACCCACTCCATAACTTCATCTAGAATGTAAGTATTGACCATAACCATACTTGCCCTTGGCTTTCGTTCAGTGTGCCTTTTATCGCTCTAGGTCCTCTGGTTAAATTGACTTTACCTGTTTCCATTAGTCGCTTAACCGATTCATCTTTTCCGCTAGCCTTTTTTTACACTATTGTATCCCTATCTCCACATAAAAACTTACCCTACACAACCTCCTTGAAAGTCTAACTGTTCACATATTGGGAGTTGCTTTTAATCTATTTCACCTCTTTAACCTTTGACTTAACTCCTTTAGTACCTTTAGTCATCAGCTTCGACTTTTTCACAACCAAATGCCTCCCACCAATCCATTGATGGTTCCCCGATTTGATGGCTCTCTACATCTCATGTTTCTCCTTTTATCTAATGAAAGTGAAGTTCCCAACTCTTTTTCCATGTTGCGAACTCTTTGAGATAAAGAGATCGATGACTTTACCATATTCTTCAAAAGTTCCCTTAATCTCTGACCACGAGACCCTTTTACTACATTGTCAGAAAAAAAAAAAACAAAGACGAGGTTGCCCAACCACTGTTGCTTGTTCTCTCTTTCCTTAGTCATCTTAGCATTAAGAACAACTACATAAGATAACTTATATACATGTCTCAATACTTTTTCCTTAGACGTAAAAGAAGTTTAAGGCACAAAATTTTAGTTTTACTAATAATATAGTAGTTACTATATGTTATTAGTATTACTTATAGTTTTAGTTTTTCATTTAAAATATTTATATTACAACTGTGTTTATAGAACTTTTTTTAAGAAAAGAAACAAAGAAATAGTTTGGCTAAGTTTTTGAAAGATGGGATATATATTTTAACTTTTTTTCTTAGAATTTATAATAAAATAATGTTAGTCTATAGTTGATTTTTAACTCAAGAAGATTTGCATGGTCTAATTAAATTCAAGATTTTGATAAATTTAAGTGTGGGTAAAAGTATTATTTTAATTAATAATCCAACTAAGTGTCGTTTTGGGGCCTACTGCAATGTGGACGAGCTCCCAAGGCACAAGCCTGCCCATCCAAACAAGCCTTAAAAATTCTAATATTTTTAAATTTATGGAGTTGGAAAGATTGTTTTTATTAAATTTTTTAATTTTTTCTAAGTAATCTCAATAAGTTTTCAAAAGTTTGGTGAATCTAGCTAACCTTAAATCCAGACTTGAAGAAGGGGATTCAAATCCAACCTTTTGAGTAAAAGGGTATATGTAGTTACCACTCAGCAAAATGTTTGTTACACTCAAAAAAATTATTCTATTAGTAAATAATATATTTCTCTTTTTATTTAAATATTAAATATAATTTAAAATATATTTATATAAAAAATTATTATCATAATAATAAAATATTAGGTAAATGAACAGATTAAGTTGGCTTTGCACTAGGTTTTCTAAAACTTTCAATTGAGTGACAAGTTCAAACCTAAAGGATATATGCACTGTCCACTAAATCATAACTGAAAGGTCAATGATCTTATTATCACGGAACAAATTATTCAAATTCATTACTATTTTGGAATATGTACTATCTTTTCCCCTAGAATAAAGAATCATTTCACTTTTATAGGGAACTAATTAATTCTTCCTATGTATGACATGTCATCTGGTTTTGGAGGTTTTTTTTTTTTTTTTTGAAATAGTTATCTTGTCTAGTTTAATTTGTGTGCAGACATGCTTTTACGACTCGATTTTGGATTTCAAACTAAACATGTGATTAGGTTAATGACAAATTTACACCTAAAAGTTTTCAAGTGCACAAAGCTAGTGGATGATGAAAGGTGTAAGGATGGCTAGGTTCAAACTCTCATTGAATATGTTTCGATATTTCCAACATAACTCTCACTATAGAAGTCCAATCAATGTGATTCTTAGATCATTGAAATCTAAAAGGCAGACCTACAACTTTCGTGTTTGCCATTTTGCTTAGATTGTTGTTGATTTTGTTCATACAAGTACACATATCAAACTAGTAATATAAACAATAAGTCCAAAATCATACCTTGCAAAGATTTGTTCCTAAATCTTTACTAAATACTAAAATTATGACAAACTAATCTTATTCAAGTACCTTGATGTTTTAGAAAATTAATTAAAACTAAATTAAAGTAAACACTAAATTAATTAATTGAAACTAAAAATTCACTCGAGAAAGGCACTATATCAAAACTTTGGTCTATTTATATTCATGGGTGGTTTTGCTAATCTAGAATCCAAAACTATGTGTAAGTCTTCGTCGAGATGCATGCACAAAATACCTAACTTAATTGGGTCACTATATATCTATTGTAATCAATTAAATAAGATTCATTAAGCTAGTGTTCTAATTTGGCTATGTATGACAATTGACGTATGTCTACCCTAATAGCGAATTAGATCATCTAACTGACATGAACATACACTATTCAAACCTTAGTTCAATCTAAAATCTCTTTGTCGAGTCTCAATTAAATTTATAAAGCAGTTAATTGTTGGCTAGACAATCAAAAGCATTAACAATATATTTGAATATGTAAAACTATACCCATTCATAGTAAATAAAAGAAAAAAAAATATTCAAATTACATATTGAAATCCAACACAATCCTAGAAAAATAGTTTAGCTCATAATATTTAATAAAATTTCATCCAAAGAAAATTAGTCATTAATCCAAGTCAAGAAAATAAGAAAAAAGTAGAGAGAGAAAACTAATAGTTAAAGCTTTGTGATATTGATTCTCCCTTAAATTCTTTTATTTTCTTGCTTTGTTTTTTACTTTTTTTCTCGATAGAAATTATTTACTGCCTCTTCTTAAAAACCTCTAAAAAAGGCCCCTTAAAAAGCTTCCAAAAGCCCTAACTTCTAAAAACCCATAAGATGCATATTTTTGGAAAATTCCTCGAGAGCCTCAACCCTCGAAGTTTGTGTGTTGAAATCTAGACTAAAAGTATTTGCAGTGCCATGGCATAGACTTCTTGATGATTTTTCTCTATACTCTTATTCGAACTGGGCAAAGTGGTAGACATGAAAGTTGAATTCCTGTCTCTTAGATTTTCAATGGCTCAAGAATCATGCCAATTGGACTTCGAGAGCGAAAGATATGCTCAAAATACCGTATCATGTTTAGTTCTTGCAAACTGCTATAGTGATCTAACTTCGACAAGGATTTTGACCACAATTTGATCCAAACTAGGTAAAGTGATTAATCATAGTTGTGGTCATTCCTATTAGCTTTCTTTTGGTTGAAGAATCACCTCATTTGGAGTTTTGTAGAGAGAGTTATGGTCAAAATACGAAAATATATTTGGAAAATTCTACACTTAATAATCCTTGCTTGGTTCACCTCCACGAAGTTTCATGCACTTGCACACTTTTAAAACAAAGAATAAATTAACGATGGCTTAAATTAGGAATTTAAACATAAAAATGAGCTAAAATTACTAAAATTAAAAGATTCCAACATGTATAAAATTTAATAATGAAAAACATAAAAACTACCTAAAATTACTTAAAAACACAAAGACTTAGTTATTTTTAATAATCAAAATGTAACAAAATAACTCTATATCATAGAGTTATCACTGATCAACCTCATAGGAGAAAATTTCATTACAAGAGGAAGGATTGTTACAATTTTTGCACAAGGCAGCATGAAAGAGTGGAAGGTCGCAACTTTGAAAACCCAAGGCAGTGACACTCTGATGCCACAAGTCCCCATACATTTTCCTAAGAGTTCAATGTTGCGACGGCCAAGGAGGAAGGCTGTAGCTCTGGATATTGAAGTTGGCCTAGCTATTGTCCAATTATGGAGCGTTGCGCCACTCTAACGTGATTGGTAAAAAATCTGCATTTTTGGGATTTTTAAGTCTAGGGCTTTTTGAAAGATTATAAATAGGACTTGTTCATTAGATGAGAGGGAGGGCTAATGGCTTGAGAGAAAAAAAAGGAGTCCTATTCAAAAGGAAATGAGAAGAAATCAATGAGGAATTAAGATCAGAATCGACAAAAAACTTGTTCTTCACTTTAATTTTGTTTTTCTTTTTCTTTCTTTTGCTATAAACCTGAATTATTTTCATGAGAAAATGTTGTTTGCTGCAAAAATGATGAAATAAATTATTTTTCTAAGATTGTGGTGGATTTTAACATATAATCTGAATATTTTGTTTCTCTTTTATTTATTATGAATGGGTATGGTGATGTTTATTCAATTATGTACTTATTGCCTTTGATTGTCTGATGAGCAATTGATAAGTTTTGGAATCTAAATGAAACTTGATAGAGTAATTTATATTGGACTAAGTTTGAATAGTTTGTGTTCATGTCACTTAGAAATTAGTTGATTTTATTAGCTATTAGGGTAGACATACACTTAAAGGCCACATGCAATCAAATTAGAACACTTGCTTAATAAACCATATTTAATTGATTACTATAGATATATAGTGACCCAATTAAGTTAGGTATGTGTATAAGCATCTTGATAGAAACTTGTACATAAGTTTGGATTCTAGGCTAGCAACACCACCCATGAATTTAAGTATTAAAAGAAATGTATTCCAAATAAAATGTTAAATAAACCCATTATCCTAGGCCTTTAATTTATTGTTTTTCTAGTAAATTTTCAGCCTTCATTTCTTAGTTTAGTGTTTAATTGAATTTAGTTTTTAATTAATCTTTCACAAATTGAGTCACTTGGATAAGATTAGTTTATTAAATTTTTGGTACTTAAAGAGAATTTATGAGTAAATCCTTGTGGGATACGATATTGGACTTATTGTCTATATTACTTGTTCGATACGTATGCTTGCTTGTATTAAATTTGCAATAAGTTTATGGCGTCGTTGTTGAGGATTTGTCTTTCCTATTTGTTTGGCTAATATTAATAAAAAACAAATTGATCTTAATCTAAGTTTATTCTTTTTTCTTTGTTTTTCAAGTACGTTTTGTCATTGTATGCAAAGAACAAGAAGCTTGGAAATTGTTCCTTGTGATTCAGAGATTGAGAGAACATTTAGAAGACTTCGGAGGAAAAATCAAGAAAGTTCTGCTCAGACTAATATAATGGCCGAACAATAAAGAGAGTAACTAGTCCAAGAACGAGTAGTGGAAGAAAATTGGTCTCTAAGGGACTATGCTGTTTCGTTGGTGCAAAGGTGGTTAGGAATTTTGTGAATATGGTGCCCTAGAAAGCAAGTATATGCTCATGTTTAGTTTCATTTAATTTATTTGTAATGAAAGTACATTTTGATAATAAGACGAAAAGTTTGTTTTAAGTAAGTATTCATTATCTAGTTATTAAGATACCATGATTCTATTGAGATATTAAAATACTTTTATATGAAGAGTCACACCTATGAGACATGTAATTTAATTGAATCTAAAAATTGTTCACAACCATATAATAAAGCTGGTCACTTTATTGAGTTAAGGTTGTAGTGTTTATATTACTTCCAACAAAACAAATGTGATTCACTTCAAAGGAATGACGAGTCTCAAATCATCGAAATGGTTGACTTCGAATAATGACACTATATCATGAACTAGAATCATGTAAGAATCAAATTTAAGTTTAATTGTTACTTAAATCTTGATCTTACACTTATGCATTTACTTATAGTAGAATCGAAATCCTAATGGATAGTGAACTCATATTTAATCTCTTTTAATCTTTGATATTTCATGAGCATAATCATCATAAAGTGTTGATCTAAACTTTGTATGTTGGGATTATAATTGAGATGAACATTTAGGAATAGATATTTAAATAATAGAGTTCATAGCATTAACATCACTTTTAATGATTTCAAGAAGATTGGTGATTAATTTGGGCCTAGTGGATTGATGAATTAGCTACTCATCACATCTAGAAATTCAAAAGATTAGATCTAGAGTATTGAATCACTAATTTGATGAAATTTGAGACTATGGGACAAAATTGACATAAAGTGTAAAATGGTAATTTCATCTTTTGTCATTGAATGGTTATGAGGGTTCATAATTAGAAGTGTCAATATAAGCTAGCCTGGCCCAGCCTGGCCTAAGCCCTTGTGGACTGAGAAAATATGGGTTGGGTCGAGCTCGCCCATTTTTTACATGGGCCATCAAAACCTCAACCCAGCCCATCCCTTGCTAGCTCATGAGCTGAGTTGGGCCATCACATTTTTTTTTTAAAAAAAATCATTTTTATAATTTTACCTAACAGATTTTCTATTAATAAAATTATTCTATGATTTAATTCATAAATTGAATAATAAAAGCATGTTACAAACAAATAAATTATACCAAATATAAATAAATAAATAAATTACATAAATAAAGTTTAAATCTTTAACACAAACTACCATCCCATAAACATAAGTATATAACCAAATAATAGAAACTTCAAGACTCATTTATATCATCCCCAATTCTCATCTTCAAGCAAAACATTTAAATCTTATTTAGATAGTAATGATGTCTCAAGGTTTGAATCATTATCAATTTATCATCTAATATTCATTGCCATAAAAGAAAAAGATATAATAAGTTTTAATCTAAATTAAAATTATTAATTTGACAAGTAAAGATTAACAACATTAAAATATATAAAATAAGTAATACTATTGATAACTAAATTATTAATTTTATATAGTTAATTATATAAAATTATTAATTTATTTTTTTGAGCCCACAACCCACAAATATGATGGGTTGGCCCATTTAGGCTTGGTTCTAATATGAGCCTAAATTTTCAAGCCTTGTCCACCCCATATTCAATAAAAAATGGGCTAACCCAATAGGGTAAGCCTATTTTGACAAGTCTATTCATAATATAAGATTTGCAATTGGACAACTAATAATTAATATCAAGTATTGAATTATTTCTTATAATATAGTTAATTCAAAAATACAACCATGAATATATGGTGGAGTGATTTCATGTTTAATAAACTTGAATTATTTTTAATGAGATTAAGAATAACTCTAAGTTTATTGGAGCTTGGAATATCTATGTCCAAATAGATCTCTTACTTAACTTTGTAGAATTCAATTTGTTTAAGTTGGAATGCATGTTTTATTTGATTAATTAAGTTGTGTACAAAAATGGCAATTTTAATATGTTTGTCTTAATTTAGATAAGAAAACATGTTATGTCTTAATTATGTTTGTTTTATTTTAGAAATGAAAATATGTTTGGTCTTAATTTAGATAAAAAAAGTATGTTTGTCTTAATCTAGACAAGAAAACATATTTGTTTCAATTTAGACAAGATAAAATATTTTTGTCTTAATTAAAAATAAAAGTTAGCTTAAATTAAGATAACGTTATGAGGATTCTTACAAAATGAATCTAGACATCCATGTTGATAAAAAGAGACTCCATGTTTGACTATCATTCTTTTATTTATTATTAATTTTTTTTAAATAAAGATGAATAATAATAAAATAAGAGTTATTATTTAACAAGGAGTTTTATTTTATCAAAAACACTAAATGATAATTAAAAAATTAAATTATTTATTTTTTAATTTTAATTTTGATAATTATGGAGCATGTTTGATGTTTCCATAACTCTAAACGGATAGTCCAGATTGATTCAAAAGTTTTTGATATTGATTAGACTTTTGAGACAAAAGTTTTAATAAAAAGAAAAGAGATTAGAAGAAAAGAAATGTACATACTTTTCTTGAAAAAATTTCAGTCGTCACTTCTCTCCTCCTCCCCCTCTTAACCTTGTTGTATCTCTCTTCCTCTCTCCCATTCTTGGGTGAATTTTTTTGAAAGAAAATAGCCATTAAATTTTAGGAAGAAAAGAAAGAAAAATTAGTTGCCATATTGTAGTCTAGCATTTCACACCTTGTCCACTTAAAGTTTAAGTTGAAAGTATTCTTGAAGAATTAGTGGTAAACTTGTTTAATCAAAAAATCAATCATTGGTGTGGTGGTTTCTGAAAATAAGAATCTCAAAATAAAAAAGGACGTATTTTTTTCTTACTAAATAGATTATTATTTTTTAGGATGTGATTATATTGCTTGCAATAAGAATGATGTGTTTTTTTGCTTATGTAATTAGATTGCTTGCTTCCTTTATAATTTTTTTTTAAATCCATGTTTTACACAATCACATTAATCCACTTATATCCAACTCCATCAATTGGTATCATAATGGAAATTATTGCAACTTTTGTTTCCTACATTTATTATGCATGGTTGGCCTCTTTGCATGTATTGAACTATCTTGATGTGTTCAATGTATGATTGTATGTTATGATGCATGATTCAAGGTTTTTGCCACATTAATTATCCTAGAAAATTTTACATGTAACATTTTTCTTTTGGCTATGTAACAAGAAAGGTGGCCTATCATCGCCATGTTTCCTTCTTGTTTTTCTTTTAATTTTTCTTAGATTTATGTAAATAGGAAAAGCTAGGTAATTTCAATATTACTTGATGTATTTGGTGCATATATGGAGAAAGAAGATGAAAGCCAAAAGGAAAAAGGTAATTAGGTAATATTTAGTCTTTTTATTTGTGTTTATGGCTATTAATATTTTTTTTTAAAGAAAAGGAGTTTTTCTTGTCTCATTTTTTTTTTGAAAAAAGAAAGAGTTTTTCCTACATTAAAATTTTGTTATTATAAAAATATTTTTCTTCGATGAAAATAGTTTTTTGATTAAAAAAAAGATGGAGGGGTGGGGTGTGCTGTTGGGCAACACAACCCCTTGCTATGTGTTGTGTGATGGAGGCACTTATATCAGGAATGCCGACCGGAACCCCACAAGGTTTAGCATCAGTTTCCACATCTCCCCGGTGAACGATAGTTATAAATTTCCATATTTCAAGAACCGTAAATCATTTCCAATTCAAAAACATAAAAATAATTACAGTTTGGCTCACATGAGCATTTTCGTCATTTTTCATCAAAAATCTCGAAATTTACTAAAAATGTAGTAAATGCATACAAAACACATACTTTACGATTAAAAATAAATTTAAGAGTCTAAAACGTTTGTCTAAGGTAAAAATTTAACTATTTGAATATAATAAAAATATTCAATAAAATAATACATTTTCTTATAAAACTATCGATAAATAATTTTCGTAATGTAAAAACTAAATATATTTTTACATACTATAATACAAACAAATAAAGTATGAAATTTAAATTACAGTGACACGTGGGCCCACAACTAACCGAAATGTATTGGAAACTGTGAACCTACAGTTCTGGTCGATTCAAGTCCACCATGGTCCTTGATCGAATCCACTAACTATGGAATTCTCTGAGCCTGTAATGTGAGGAAATGAGGGGGTGAGATTATAAAATTTCAGTAAGTAAACAGATACCATCTAAACTATATAAAGGCGAGTAAATGGAGATTTTTAAATAAATTAACGTAAAATGATTTATAACATTTCACTTTCTTTCACTAAATGAATTAATTTCATTTTATTCAAAATTTTGCATGGGTTATGATTTCTCAAAAAATCGTAGCTCATGCCAAAACCTGTACTCGGGGACACCTTACGCAAGGGCATCCAACCGAGTCCGCCAAGACTGTTAAATTTCATAATTTCTCGAAACGCAGTCGTTACTTGGTGTTGGCTGAGTCCATCCTCATGTGATGGTTTGGCGTGAAAAGACTCTAATTGTTACCTCGGGAGTTACCCTACTCGCCTCTCGACCGAGATAGAAATACATATACATATATGCCTAGATTCCGTGCCCCTCTAATAGGCTGGTCCACAAAACCCGTCACTGCAGTGACCATTTAATAATGCACCAATTCAATAAAAATATCAATAGCATGATTTGGCAATTTTATCACTAAGTAATTTATCAGGGCAAAACATACAATTCACATTTTTCAATATAATTAACAAGTCAGCCAATCATGCCGTAATATCATAAGCCAATTGAATCAAATCAAACTTTACAATAACACATGTAGTCTCCAATTACTCTAGTTTCATAATCAATTGTTCAATTTTCAAGTCAATTTATAAAAATTCAATTTATTTTATAAATCCAATTTATTTCATAAATTTCAAAATTTTCTCATAAAATAAGCAATTTACCAAATAAAATGATTTTTCATAAAATCATCAAATTTAATAAAATCTACTTTAGATAAGAAAGACGATAATAAGTTTACTCACTGTATTAGGAGTAGAATACTCTTATTCTCGGTCCGCGGTTGTAGTCTCCTACTCGTGCCAAATGGCTCACCACCTATCCATAATACATGACACAAAATTCAAAAATTTGTGTCAATTTGTCGTAAACTATTTCAGGCTCTCTAAATCTAAATGAATGCAGACGATGGAATGCATAATGTTCGATTAATTGCTTAAATACAATTTTTTACCTAAGTCGCACTACACTCGGTCTAATCGGCTAAAATCTCCAATTTAATTCCGATTTGATCCATTTCAATTTCTAATAGTCCAATTATATCCACAATACCCAATTACTGTAAATGTGGGTTAGCGTATCAGTCCTAGACCACAAATTGCGCTTTTACTCTTATTAGGTAAAATTTGTATCTTTGCACCAAAAATTCCCATTTAATTTCTATATTCATAATTCATCAAATCTCACTTTAATACCTCAATTTAGCATCAATTTCAGCAGCCGTTCATCCCCTATAATATTCGGCCATAATGGGTTTCAAGAGGAAAAATCAGTTTTCTTACTAGATTTTGTTACATTTGATTATTACCTAACTAAAAACACTAATTTAACCTAAAATTTACCAAAATCAAGCATCAAAACTACTCCTACAAAATTCAGTCAGCATGGATTTGGTATGACCACTTGAGATTCATGCATGGAAATTGAAGAAAAATGGATGGGTAAGGTAGATTTCAAAGAAAATTAAACGAATTTTACCTTTAGCTTGATCAACCTTGAATTTCCACACTTTTTCCCTTGAAATTCAGCCTAGGGTTTCTTGGTTTTCTTTTCCCCTTTCTTTTCCCTTGCTGGTAGGCCAAAATGGGTACGAATGCTGAAGAAATTTGGCCTTTTATAAGCCATTAAAATATTATTTCTTTACTTGACACATGGCACCATTTTATTGATCCATGTCTAATTGTTTAAAATTTATTCATTCTTTCTCCACCACACATTATTTCTCACTTATCCAAAACATTAATTGAATTCTATGTGTTGTCAAATGCCATGGTGAAGCAAATTTTTAAAAATTAAAATTTTGCCCTTGTAATTATGCAAAATTACAGTTTTACCCTTAATACTCCAAAAATTATAAAAATTTAAAATTTTCACCTTTCAACCTCAAATTATACTCTAATTGATCAATCTTAGTCGAATGAGGCCAAAATATTTTTCTAAAAATTCTTGTTTTGTCCTCTGGTGACAAAATTACCTTTTTACCCTTATGCTCCAAAAATATCGAAAATTAAAATTTTTCATTGCAAAACCTCATATTATGCTTCAAATGATCATATTATACTTCAAATGATTAATCTTAGTCAAAATTTTCATCAATTAACCAAATTTAAATTTTAGGTGGCAAAATGACCATTTTGCCCCTAGATAATGAAAATTTCGGTTTGACTCCAAATTGATCCTCGAACTCCAAATTACTATTTTGAGTCATCCCTAGACTGTGAAATTCTCAATTTCACTTGAAAATTCCTATTTTAATTAGTTCGGGGCATAAATCGACTTATTTGTACTTCTAAGTACAATACTGGCTTTCAATACCTTTCAGGGCATTCAAGTATATAAACATTTCATCTAGCACACAGATAACATGACATACACTTTATAGAGTCGGGTCTTACAACACTACCTCCCTTAAAATAAAATTTTGTCCTCAAAATTTCACTAATCAAACCTAAAGAGAAGATGGGGGTATTAATCTTTCGCCTGACATTCAATTTCCTATATTATCATCTTTCATAGGAATTTTGATTCGTTCACCTCATTTACTTCCAATTTGACTTGTATTTGTATTTCACTCTTGTGTAGCATTGTCCTTTAAAATCATATCTGTAATATCTTTCACAATCATGTTCTTTTATATCAAGATTCCAAGCATGTCTTTGTTACCATCATTAAGTTCGAACCATAAATCCATTTTCATCATACCAATTTCGATCACTTTTTATACCTATTTATGTATATCTTTCTCCGTCTTATTTCTTCATTTCTTATCAACCTTTCAGTATTCATTCATTCCCATTTTCATATACTATTATATAGTTTGTAGCATCATCAGCATGCCACATTCACTTCTGCACGTGTTCTCAATCTTAGAGAGATTAATAATCTTAATTATTCATTTCCACATATTTTGCATTTATATAACTTCTATCTTCTCAATCATATTAGTCCATCTAATATGGCTTAATCCTATCATAGATTACATTTCTTTAATTACTTCCTCAAATTTCCTTGGTTGCTATCAATCAATTTCTAATATGATTTCTGATCGTTTCATTTTCTACACAATTCATCAAATATATCAAGTTCAAATTCTGAATCTCTATGTATAATTCTTTACTCTAATTGATCATATTATCGACTTTATATATACGTATGTATACGTACTTTCAGATGTTTATATTTCTCATTATGTATATATGCCTTTGTTCTCAAATGCCTTTGGACAAATTTCTTTTTGTTCGTTCTCCTTTATAACCAAGATCTAATAGAATATTCTCCATAATTCTTATCAACATCTTAATTATGTCTATGCATAGTGCTATATCATTAACATACTTATACCCTTTCCTTATTATCCCTAATTATATGCTTAAGTCTCCTAGTCTTACATATCATTATATCACCCCATCATTTTCATCGAATTGTGATTAAATACTCATGTAGGTTTTATAAGGTCATTAGTGTTTTAAAGATTTTTTCCTGACTTGATTGTTCATGTCATAAGTCACACTTTGAACCCAATAGACTTTTGAAATTGATCTCTCAGGTAATTTATATATATACATCTCTATTATAAAACTTTATGTGGCACTTAGGACTAGCTTCTACATTTCTGAGTCATTTGATATCAAAATTGCCAATTCCATATGTGGGATTTTCCTTGAAAGACTATCTCTCCAGGGTATTGTTTTGTTTGGGTCCCCATCCCTCCCGTTCGGTCTTCCCTACAATCTGCAGCCTGCAATTTGACACAAGAAGGTTTAAACCCAAAACTCTTTCTTACCCTGAAAGGAACGCCTTTAACCATTTCACCACATCTAGTCCTTTAATCCTGTAACTCCCCATACTATGTATAGCAAAATTTAAGCTCACCTTTAGAGTAAATTTATTCATTAACTTTTTACTTCATGACCACACTTTTATCACTTAGTATTTACATCTCTATTTAACATCTTATATAGTCATCTAACCTTTCACTCACTTTCTCTTTAATCTCTAACAAGGCCTAATCTCTTGTCTTCTTTATTTCTTAAGATTTAACTTTAGTCAACATACTATTCATCCTGTCACTCAATATGTTAATTTATCTTTATGTAGTCATCTCAAAATTTCTCTAACTTTTCCCTTCTCTTATACACCAATATATAAGGCAATAAAGAAACTTTTAATTCACTTCTTCTCTTTTTCTTAATACTTCCCCATTACACTTAAGACTCCAAATATCAAAATTTAGCATCAAAACCAATAACCATATTCCAACTTGTGAGTCCAATCTTTATGCTGCTCACAGTTTGCTCATACTTTTTAGCTATAAGGAGTTCTTAACGCGACAACATTTGGTAGTCGGTATTGTGGCATTGCGGCTGTTAAAATTTACTTTATCAAAACAATTCTTCTACCCTTAAGGCTGCTATCACAATCATTTACGATTGTGTGGCTTCCCTCTCAGTCTATACCACAATCAGTAAAGCTAACTTTCCATTACAAGTACACGATCAGATAATTGATTTAACATATATATTTTGTCATTAACATTCATGCATCTATATCATAAAATTTAGTACGAGTACAAGTAAGTAAAAATCTCCAAATAACTCTTAAACACATAATTATCGATTTGTACAGATAACTACCATTTCTTTCTTAATCAAAATTTTATCTTTCTCCATTTTCTTCATTTATCTCCACATCAGATTGTCTAACGACTCCTTGACTCGAATATAATCTAGAAGAATCTATCCTCTGCATATCCGGATGAGTTGGTGGAGATAGAGCAACTACCGGAGCCCTTCCTAACTGTGGGCAACCACTCCTAATGCGACTCGTCTGACCACAATAAAAACATCATACAAATCCCCAACACATTCTGAAATGATATTTCCCACACTTTCTGCATTTATTAGGGCCTCCGAAACTCTTTCCAGAAATAGTCTTCTCAGACTTATTAAATCTCGGAGGTCTCTACTATGTTTGTGAAAATGGGGGTCCAGGAGATGTCATTGCAATAGAAGTAGCACTTTTTGAAACATACGAGCCTTTACCTCTTTTTGGTGGCTGACTGAAGGATACACTCGAATTCTTCCTCTTTGCTAACTTGGCTTGCATTTTCTTATTTTCATTTGCGAGCTTCTCAGCCCTTAAAGCCATTTGTACTACCTCTTTATGTGGCTCCCTGCCCACTATCGTCATTTGCTCTCTAATCTCATTGCGGAGCCCCTCCTCAAAATAGCTGGCCTGATCTTGCTCCGATTTCACCAATTACGGCACATATATCATCAGCTCGTTAAAACGAGCCTCATACTCCCATACCGTCAGACTTCCCTGTTTCAAGGTAAAAAATTCTCTCATCTTTTCTTTTTGATGGAAGCGAGTGTAATATTGACTATCAAATTCTTTTAGAAAGTCTGACCAGTTTGGAGGGGTGGTAGAACAAGACTTCACTGAGTTCCACTATATACGGGCCCTCTTTTCCAGTAATCTCGTAGCCACCATTAATTTCATATCATCGTCCAACCTCATATTCAAGAGTGTCTCCGAAACTTGAATAATCCAATCTTTGGCTACGGTTGCATCCAACTCACCCATAAAAGAAACATAGCCTAGCTGCCTAGCCTCTTTCAACTTCTTAAAAATAGGTACATCATGCACTGGTGGTGGAATTGAATGAGCAACTAGAGGCACTGTAGGTGGAGCCTGACCAGCCTGAGCCTGGCCAGTAATAATGGTAAAAAGGGCTACCAATGCCTGAATTACTTCAGGGGACATGGCAAGTACAAACGGTATACTAGTAGGTGGCGAAGGAGGTGGAGGATATGAAGGAATCTCGGACTGCTCTGCAGTAGGTGCTACCCGAAAAGAGAATGCAACCGATCCCCCTTCTACCTCATATAACTGACGATGATGAGAATGACCTATTGCCCTCCCAGCCGACCTAGTATGAGATGGGTGTTCTAAGCTAGGAGGCATGGCGATCTAGAAAAAGAAACGAGGTAAATTTAATCAACCTTAGACTCTATATGTAGATACACACATGCGACTCAACCTAACTTAACTTAACTCGGGGCCACACTGACACTGTAAATTTTTAAAACACTTTTAAAACCAAAACTCTTATCTTTAAAACCAAGTGCTTTGATACCACTAAGATTGTCACGACCCGAAACTCCCGTAGGGCCTATGACAACCGTCGTGACATCCCGATAGGCACTCATACTTGGAGTGCCGACCGGAACCTCGCAAGGCTTAGCATTATTTTCCATATCTTCCTGGTGAGTGATAGTTATAAATTGCCATATTTTAAGAACCGTAAATCATTTTCAATTCAAAAACATTAAAATAATTACAATCTGGCTCACAGGGGCATTTTCGTCATTTTTTATCGAAAATATTGAAATTTACTAAAAATGTAGTAAATACGTAGAAAACACATACTTTATGATTAAAAATAAATTTAAGAGTCTAAAACGTTTGTTTGAGGTAAAAATTTAACTATTTGAATATAATAAAAATATTCATTAAAATAATACATTTTCTTATGAAACCATTTTTTTATAAAACTATCGATAAATAATTTTCGCAGCATAAAAACTAAATATATTTTTACATACTATAATACAAACAAATAAAGTATGAAATTTAAATTACAGTGACACGTGGGCCCACAACTAACTGGAATGTATTGGAAACTGTGAACTTACAGTTCTGGTTGATTCAAGTCCACCGTGGTCCTTGATCGAATCCACTAACTATGGAATTCTCTGAGCCTGTAATGTGAGGAAATGAGGGGGTGAGATTATAAGATCCCAGTGAATAAATAGATACCATCTAAACTATCTAAAGGCGAGTAAATGGAGACGATTAAATAAATTAGCGTAAAATGATTTATAACATTTCACTTTCTTTCACTAAATGAATTAATTTCATTTTATTCAAAAATTTGCATGGCTTATGATTTCTCAAAAAATCGTGCCTCATGCCAAAACCTATACTCGGGGACACCTTGTGCAGGGGCATCCAACAGAGTCCACCAAGGTTGTTAAATTTCATAATTTCTCGAAATGTAGCCGTTCCTTGGCGTTGGCTGAGTTCATCCTCACGTGGTGGTTTGGCGTGAAGAGACTCTAATTGCTACCTCAGGAGTTACCCTATTCACCTCTCGACCAAGGTAGAAATACATATACATATGTGCCTAGATTCCGTGCCCCTCTAATAGGCTAGTCTACAGAACTCGTCACTGCAGCGACCATTTAATAATCTACCAATTCAATAAAAATATCAATAGCATGATTTGACAATTTTATCACTAAGTAATTTATCAGGGCAAAACATACAATTCACATTTTTTAGTATAATTAACAAGTCAGCCAATCATGTCGTAATATCATAAGCTAATCGAATCAAATCAAACTTTACAATAACACATGTAGTCTCCAATTACTCTAGTTTCAAAATCAATTGTTCAATTTTCAAGTCAATTTATAAATATTCAATTTATTTTATAAATCCAATTTATTTCATAAATTTCAAAATTTTCTCATAAAATAAGCAATTTACCAAATAAAATGATTTTTCATAAAATCATCAAATTTAATAAAATCTACTCTAGATAAGAAAGACGATAATAAGTTTACTCAATGTATTAGAAGTAGAAATACTCTTATTCTCAATCCGCGGGTGTAGTCTCCTACCCGTGTCAAATGACTCACCACTTATCCATAATACATGACACAAAATTCAATAATTTGTATCAATTTGTCATAAACTATTTCAAGCTCTCTAAATCTAAATGAATGTAGGCGATGGAACGCACAATGTCCGATTAATCGCTTAAATACGATTTTCGACCTAAGTCGCACTACACTCGGTTTAATCGGCTAAAATCTCCAATTTAATTTCGATTTGACCCATTTCAATTTCTAATAGTCCAATTATATCCACAATACCCAATTACCATAAATGTGGGTCAATGTATCAGTCTTAGACCACAAATTACGCTTTTACCTCTATTAGGCAAAATTTGTATCTTTGCACAAAAAATTCCTATTTAATTTCTATATTCATAATTCATCAAATCTCACTTAAATACCTCAATTTAGCATCAATTTCAGTAGACATTCATCCCCAATAATATTCGGCCATAATGGGTGTCAAGAGGAAAAATCAATTTTCTTGCTAGATTTTGGTACATGTCATTATTACCTAACTAAAAACACTAATTTTACCTAAAATTTACCAAAATCAAGCATCAAACTACTCCTACAAAATTCGGTCAGCATGGGTTTGGTATGCCCACTTGAGATTCATGCATGAAAATTGAAGAAAAATGGATGGGTAAGGTAGATTTCAAAGAAAATTAAACGAATTTTACCTTCAGCTTGATCAACCTTGAATTTCCACACTTTTCCCCTTGAAATTCAGCCTAGGGTTTCTTGGTTTTCTTTTCCCTTTTCTCTTCCCTTGCTGGTCGGCCAAAATGAGTAAGAATGCTGAAGAAATTTGGCTTTTTATAAGCCATTAAAATATTATTTCTTTACTTGACACATGGCACCATTTTATTGGTCTATGTGTAATTGTTTAAAATTTATTCATTCTTTCTCCACCACACATTATTTCTTACTTATCCAAAACATTAATTGAATTCCATGTGTTGTCAAATGCCATGGTGAAGCAAATTTTCAAAAATTAAAATTTTACCCTCGTAATTATGCAAAATTATAGTTTTACCCCTGATACTCCAAAAATTATAAAAATTCAAAAATTTCACCTTTCAACCTCAAATTATACTCCAATTGATCAATCTTAGTCAAATGGGATCAAAATATTTTCTAAAAATTCTCGTTTTGTCCTTTGGTGGTAAAATTACCTTTTTACCTTTGTGCTCTAAAAATACCGAGAATTAAAATTTTTCACTGCTAAACCTCATATTATGCTTCAAATGATCATATTATACTTCAAATGATTAATCTTAGTCAAAATTTTCATCAATTAACTAAATTTAAATTTTGAGTGACAAAATGACCATTTTACCCTCGGATAGTAAAAATTTCGGTTTGACTCCAAATTGATCCTTGAACTCCGAATTACCATTTTGAGTTATCATTGGATTGTGAAATTCTCAATTTCACTTTTAATTTCCTATTTTAATTAGTTTGAGTTATAAATCGACTTATTTTGTACTTCTAAGCACAATACCGGCTTTTAATACCTTTCAGGGCATTCAAGTATATAAACATTTCATCCAGCACACGGATAATATGACATACACTTTATAGAGTCAGGTCTAACACATCTAGAAAATTCGATAATAAGTCAATCAAAAATTTAAGTAAAAAATATTGAGTGGGAGTGGATGCTAATAATCCTAGAGTTCATAATCTCCATTGTTGGCCCGTTGGCGTGTGAAACATGTCACTCCCTACAAACAGGCATGAATCTAGATCATGATGGACTGGATATCTGAAAGGAGAAATCATTTTAGGTGGATTAAGAAGTGAGACCTCCCATAGAGGCTCACCAAGTAAGGAGCTTAAAAGAATAAAACAATAGTGTTAATACATAACATGAATTTACTATTAACCTACCTACAGTAGCTTTGTTCGTAAACTTCGTGGACCAAATGAAGGTGCTCCTTAACCATGTTAAGTATGAAGATATTGGATAACATAGTAAAGTGAGAGGATCCCAATTTATTTAATAGTAAATTCTCATAGCCCGCAGTCGGTTAATTTATTACAAAAAGGTAAATGACTGTTAAACCAATAATACAATTTATAGGATTTTATATATTGTCATCATGCATACATGCATCATGAAATGTTCAAAGTCCATGAATAACTAGTCTGCTTACATAATTTCAAATGTACTTTCAGAGATATATCTGCGTTATAAATATGAATCCACTTTCAATTTTGCTAAACAAATGCACTCTGAATGGTGATAACTACACTTAATGGAAAAGAAACCTTAATATCATCTTTAATTATGACAACACATGGGTTCTTTTTGACCATGAGCTTGAAGCATTGACTCCTCAATCAACTCCACAATATATTAAATATCATAATAAGTGGCATGATGCAAACGAGCTGGCTAAATGTTACATACTAGCCTTTATGAACAGTATATTGCAAAAGCAACATAAAGGCATGTGAAATGCTACTGACTTAATGTTGCACCTACATGAGATGTTTAGTACGAAAACAAGGTCTGCTAAGGTGAAAGCAATCAATGTTGTTAAGAACCTTAAGTAGAAACCTAGAGAGCCAGTTAGAGATTACTTGCTGAAAATGATCTCTTGTCTCAATGAGGCAACTACTTGGTGTTGAGATAGATGTGGAAACACAAATATCAATGATTGTTCATTACTTGAATTCGTTATGGAAGAGGGTTAATGAACAATCATTAATATTTGTGTAATTCTTATACTTGAATTACTTGAATTACACACAAATATCAATGATTGTTTATTACTTGAATTGCACACTATGGATTACATTCTTTAAAGTATTGTAACCCACTTTGAACTACAATTTTTATTCTTCAATTTCCTTAGGGTCGTAGCTTAGTTTTGGAAAATGTTTATTACATTCCAAAGATTTATAGAAATTTAATTTTTATCTTTTGTTTAATAAAGTCTGGATATTTAATTAATTTTAGTGAAACACTTACTATTTATTTGAATAAGGATTTTATTTGTTATGGAATTGTAAGATATAATATTTATTTCCTTAAGCCTACAACTTGTTATGCAAATGCTATAGAAGCAATATGATTTGAAACTAAAAGAGTTAAAGAATCTAGCATAAATCAAAATTATCTTTGGCATCTGCGTTTAAGTCATATCAATCAAAATAGACTCAACAGGCTTAAAATGAATGGTACTCTAACAGACATGGTTGAGGGTTCTTTGCCAATTTGTGAGTCTTGTATTGAAGTAAAAATGACTAAATGACCTTTTAAGGCAATATGTAACAGAATGCCAAATGTTCTAGACTTGGTGCACACAGATGAGTGTGGACCAATAAAGGTACAAGCTAGAGGAGGTTATAAATATTTCATAACTTTTATTGATGACTACTCAAGACATGGCTCTGTGTATTTAATGCATATAAAAAGTGAATCTTTTGAAAACTTGAAAGAATTTAAAACCAAAGTTGAAAAGCAATTAGGTAAGCCCTTGAAACAACTTTGATCAGAACAGAGAAGTGAGTATCTATCAAATGAATTTTAGCAATATCTGATAATGGGATAATTTCCAATTTGTCAACACCGAGAACATCTCAACATAATGGTGTAGCTAAAAGAAGAAATAGGACTATTTTAGAAATGGTTAGATTAATAATGTCTTATGCTAACCTTTCAATCTCCTTCTAGGGATATTCTATGCAAACTGCTAAGTACTTGTTCAATTTTGCTCTATCTAAGGCTATGTCTAAGACACCAAGGGAGTTGTGGATAAGGTGTAAATCATCTATATGTCATCTGCAAACTTGGGGGTATCCTTCCCATGTTTTAAAGCCTAAGTCCACAAAGTTGGAACCAAATATTGAGGTGTACTTGTTTATAGGATATCCAAAGGGGACAAGAGGTTAGTACTTCTATAGTCCTTAAGATAAGAAAGTTTTCATTAGTGTGAATGTCACTTTCTTAGAGGAAGAGTTTATGATAAATCACAAAACTAAAAGTAAAATTGTCTTAAAAGAATTGTCTGATGTTTTAGATTTAAGAGTTAATTATGAAGAAGTTGACAATTTCCACTTAGAGGGAAAAACATTTACTAAATATATGCAATATATGAAAAGTATTGCAGATGAACTCGCACTAGCTCAAGCTCCTATAGCTAAAGATGATTTGGTGATATTCATTTTGAATGGCTTAGGAAATGAGTTCAAAAAAATCTCTATTGTGATATGCGCTAAAGAAGCTACCATTACTTTTGAAAAGCTACATGATAAGCTCACAAACTTTGAGACTAACATCAAACAAGATGAATGTCTTTCTTCGATCACAACAAATCACATCAGAAAAAGTAAAGGTAATGTTACTCGAAGAGAAGGATATTCCAAAGATAACCATTTTTACTTTCAAAATTGTAGCAACCCTCAATATAAAAAAAAAAAATTGAATCCATATGGCTTCTTATCTACCAAACCAGTTTGTCAATTTTTTGATAAAACGGGTCATATAGCCAAGGAATGTTGACCATTCAAGGCTATGACTAAGGAGCTAGTAGCTAATGTTGCTACATCTTCCTATTCAAAAGAATATTCCAACTAGATAGTAAATTCAGGAGCTTCACATCAAATGACCTCTAATCTTAACAATCTTTCTCTGTTCTCTAAGTATGGTGGTTTAGATGAGATTCTTGTTGGTGATGGTTCAAGTTTGGCCATTAAGCACATTGGTTCTTCCATAATCCCTACTACTAAATCATCTTTTCACCTTTCAAATGTCTTACATGTTCCATTAATGAAAAATAATTTAATATCTATTTCAAAATTTTGTAAACCTAACAAAGTTTCCATTAAAATTTTGAAAGATTTAAGCAAGAAGGCACATTTGACGAAAGGATTGAATAAAGGAGACATTTATGAACTTCCTCAACGGATGCCATCTACTCTAAAGTTTACCATTACCATAGTCAATCTCAAAACCACTAGTAATGTCTAGCACAATAGATTGGGTCATCCTTTCTCTCATATTCTTTCTTTCATTTTAAAGTTTTTTTGTTTAACTTCCAATAAGTCATCTAAATTATCCATTTGTGACTTTTGTCAATGCCACAGAAGTCATAAACTTCCATTCTGTCAATCTACTATGAAAAGCACTAAACCTCTTGAACTTATTTACATTAATGTATAGGGACCTCGACATATTAAATCAATTGTTGGTTTTCTTTATTATGTTATTTACGTATGACACTACACTAAATATAGCTAGTTGTTTCCACTCAAACAGACATCTGATTATTTTCAAATTATTACCAACTTTTAAAGCATTAATCAAAAACAATTTAGTACTTTAATTATGTCCATGTATTCAGATAATGGTGACGAATATCAAAATTTATCTCAAGATCTCACCAAACACGGAATCTCTCGCTTCACTACCCTACCTCATACTCCTGAACACAATGGAACCACTAAAAGAAGGCATCGATAGATTCTTGAATGTCTTTCTTTACATTATCATGCTTCTATGCCTTTAATATTTTGGCCATAAGCTCTCCAAACAGCAATTTATTTAATCAATAGAACTTATACTCCCACCTTATAACTCAAGTCTACTTTCAAAAAACTCTTTCATCATCCACTCAACTACCCCAAATTAAGAGTTTTTCGATGCTTATACTATCCTTGTCTCAAACCTTACAACCTCCGTAAATTGTAGCCAAAATCATGTCCCTGTGTGTTTTTGGGATACTCCACCACTTAAAGTGCATACAAATGTTATGATCCCTTTACTAAAAAACTTTGTGTGTCAAGACATGTAATGTTTCATGAGTTAGATTTTCCTTTTAAAAGTATAATCTAAAATCACAATTCCACTTTAGCTTTTGCTAGTGATCAACAATTAACTCAGTTTCTTTCTTTTACTGCTATTCAATCTCCCGTATTTACTGTCTTAGGTTCTCCATAATTGCAACTTTTGAGAACTTGGCATGCCAACCTCATACTTTTATTCAAACTGATCTCATAGCTATTCATCCTTCAAGGTCTTCACCAGGTAATACTTTTACCTCTCATATCTCTTCATCAACTCATTGCAATACCTTTCTTAACCAAATTTACACCACCACCCACTGGAACTCATACAATAATCACACGGTCTCAAAACAACATTTTCAAACCTAAAAAGGTCTTGATCACCACAAAACATGCATTGCCACTTGAACCAACTTGTGTTAGTTAAGCCATGAAAGACATTAATTGGAGATGGGTCATTACTAAAGAGTTTAATGTCTTGGTCAAAAATAACATTTGGTCATTAGTTCCTACTTCTGCCAATACAATATTGTTGGTTGTAAAAGGGTGTTTTAGGTTAAAAAAGAAATTTGATGGATCGCTTGATAGATATAAAGCTCGTCTAGTAGCCAAAGACTTTCATCTAAAACCTAGTATTGACTATAAGGAAACCTTCAACCCTATTATTAAACCAACATGTGTTGATATAGATAAATCCTCACATGAGTGCAAATTGCACAAGGTTATCTATGGTTTGAAACAAGCCCCTTAGGCTTAGTATGAAGAACTTAATTCTTTTCCTCTTCATTATGGCTTCAAGAACTCCATGTTTGATGCATCTTTCTTCATCTATGCTCATGACTCGATGTTAATTTATTTCCTAGTATATTTGGATTATTTCTTAGTGACAGGAAACAATGCTGCAGCAACTCAATTGTTCTTGCAACAATTAGCTCAAAAGTTCTCCTTGAAGGATCTTGGCCATTTGAATTTTTTGATTAAGAGTTGAAGTAATCCTCACCTCTCGAGGTATGTTTTTATCTCAACATAAATATATTCAAGATGTCTTAGATAAAGTTGATATGTCAGTAGCCAAAGATGTTCACATTTTTATGGCAATTAATGTCAAATTGCAACTTAAAAATGGTGCTCACCAAGTTGATGCAACTATATATCGCAAGTTGATTGGATCTCTCCAATACTTGTCTATAACCAGACCAAATATAGCTCACTCCATCAATAAACTATCTCAATTCATGCACCCTCCCAATCAGCTACATTGGTCTAGTCTTAAACAAATTATGAGATACTTGAAAGCTACTATACATCATGATTTATTTCTCAAGAAAAATCCATAACTGCATCTATCAACGTTTAGTGACTCTGATAGGGTTGGTAACTTGGATAATTGTTCTTCAACCACTACTTACATTTTTTACCTTGGTGGCAACACCATTTCATGGAAATCAAGCAAACAATGAACAATTTCTAGGTCTTCTACGAAAACAGAATATCAAGTCATTGCCAACACTAGTGTTGAATTACTTTGGGTTAGAAACTTACTGTTTAAATTTCATATTTCTTTTTCACAGCCTCTTGTTATTCATTATGACAACATTGGTGCTACTTATCTAAGTGCCAATCCAATGTTTCACTCTAGAATGAAACGTTTGGCTCTAGATTGTCACTTTGTGCATCAACAGGTTCAATCTGGCAATCTCAAGGTTTCTTACTTTCCTACCCAGGGGCGGAGCCTCCTTATGTGATGGGGGGGCCATGGCCCCCCAAAACTTTTAAAATTTTTTTCATAAGATATAAAGATTTTTTAAATTTCTTTATATATTCTACTACTAGCTCTCTCAAAATAATGTTTTATTTAATAATTAATATAAATAAAAAATAATAAAATGATGTCACTTATCTCACTAAACTTTAAATTTTTTTAATTTGTATTATTATTTTTATTTACATTTATTTTTTTTTCATTTCTATTTTATTTGTTTATATGTTATAAGTTTTTATAAATATTCTTTCCTAAATTTCTACAAACCATTAACTGTATTCTTTTTCTTTCGTTTTTGTTACATAATATGTGGTATCTACTTTTTACTTGCCATGTTTTTCTTTTTTATGTTACATAAATTTTATTTTTTATGATTTTAATATTTAAAAATTAATAAATTATTATATAGTTCTCAAATATAAGTTGTAGTGTTATATTGTTACTTAAAAATTCATCAACGTATCATTTTTTTATTAATCTTGATTACTTAAGAGGAAATTAACTTGAGTTTTTTTTATATGCTTTACGTTTTATGTTTAGTTAAAATGAAATTATCTTGAATATATAGTATTTAAATAATTCTGCTTATATAAGAAAAAATTATTAATCTTATATATCGTTTTTAACTATTTATATTTTACAAATTATAGTTTTATATTTAGTTTCATATTTCTATTATCAATATTTTTATTATTGATTGAATTTAACATATTAGTTTTTTAAAATTTTTAACTCTTATTCAACTATATTTGACCCCCCCAATAAAATTTGGCTAGCTTCGCTCTTGTTCCTACCAAAGATCAACTTGCAGATGGATTAACAAAACCCTTGTCTAGACAGAGATTCTTATTGCTAAGGTTCGAGATAAGTGTTGCTAATGGCTCCACCTTATTACAATAGCATGTAAAAGAGTCAACTACCACAGCAACTGAAAAGCAAGTAAAAAATTCAATCAAACCATGATCTTTTCGTTACTATTTTTGTTGCAACTTTTGAGTTCAAATTGTATGTATTTTGCTACAGTTTGTTATGATGCTAATGCATCCGGTATAAATTTACACATTCCAAGATCAATAAATATAAGTGTATTCATCATCATTACCTAGCTTTTATAGTGACGACTGTTGCTTCTCAATTTTTTGTTTTTTAATTTTTTTATAATATTATAAAATTTGAGATATATAACTTTATGATTTTGTATAATTATCTTTTAGTCACTTTTATGTAAAATTTTAAATCCATCATTATTTATAGCCAAAACCTACTCTATATATTTACATGAAATAAAGGAAAAGGATTAATTGGTAAAAACAGACCGATTATAGCGTTTTAATTTTGTGAACATTTGTGTTGTTTTCTATCCTTTTCTGCTCCTTTATTTAATTTTTGTGGTGTTAATTATTTTTCCCTGTAATATCATAAAAGAAATGACATAAGCAATGACGCCCTGTTCGCCTGGACGATTTGGAACAAGAGACAGCAATTAGTGTTTTGACTATTCTAAGTACAGAAACGTTTAAAAGTTTTAGTGCTCAATTGGATAATTTATTCCTATAACTTCAGAAATCTTCTCGTCTGAAGGTGACATTTTCTTGGTCAAACCATTCAAAAGCTCAAACAAACATAAAGGGATGAATAGCATCTGAACATTTAGGTCATTGGTTGGTGTATTATCCCATTGTCTAAAGTGCAAAATTTGAATCTCTCATCCTCTAATTATAAAAAAAAAAACACAAAGAGATGAATAAGACGTTGCTTGATGTGGCTTGTATGATAGAAAAATTTCAGCCGCCTCACATCGAATCAAGTAAGGCTCTCTTTATTGATATTTTTTTTATTTGTCTTTTACTTATTATTTATTAATTTTTTTTATTATCTTTGAAAAAGAGAAAGGAAATAATAAAAACATCGGCCAAGAGAGTCTAAATCAAAATAATTAAATATTTATCCTGGTATTCTATTTTTTTTTAAGTGGAGAGTAAGTAGGATCCCTTGTTCACAAAAATAAAATAAAAATCAGATTTCATCTCTATCCGTCTAATGAAATTTGTCGTACTAGGCCCTTTTATTGATTATTTTCTTTTATAAAAATGTATATAAAATAAATAATAATAAAAAAATGCAAATATCATATAGTCATGATAAGGTTCATTGGTTCATCATTTCATTGTAAAATTTAACAGGGTAGTTGGGCCCTGCGCAAACTTCCAGCTTTAAAAAAAAAATAATAAGGTTCATTGTAAACTGCAAAACAGCCAACCTCTGGGACTATGGGCCTTGGGTTGTGAATCGAGTTGTTCCAAATCTAGATAATCACCAGCATCATATTATACCATGTTATCTTTGCACACCAGCCTTGACAAACTCGTCTATCATATCATTAATGATCTTAGATGTGTGGAATTCGTCATTTTTCCACCTTAATTTTTAAAACTTCAATGTGCATGATAGCATCTCTTACTCTTCGTAGAAAATTTGAGGAGCTAAAACCCAATTTATCCATTCGTAAAATCATTTTCAATTAAATTGTGAGAACTCTCCCATTTAGACGCAGCAAAGACTACGAAAGCTTCTCTAGATTCAAATCGCTGTTGCCAATTAATTTGGAGAATAAAAGTCTCAGAAATCATACCTTGTTCCTTTGAGCCTCGCCAATTTCCACTCTCTCAAGTTGCCTTTCAATGATCCATGAACATTAAACTTGAGAGATCCATTAGGCAATAAGGCCAATATTCCCTCCTTGTACCTAACTTCCGTCTCTTTACCTTCTTTGTCTCCATCACCACTTTACCTCTTAACAGATGCCACTAGAATATCTCGACTTTAGGAGATGCAAAACCTACCCATACCAACTTCCAAAGTTCAGAGTTAAGAGTCATTTTTGCCCATACGTGTCCTACAAAAGGACTTAGCAAAATAGTTGCCACTTGGTGATCCTTTCCATATCATACTATCTTGGAAATCCCTTTCAAGGAAGAATTTTGTGAGGATTTTATGCAATTGGTTCCATTGGAACACCTCCTAATCAAACAATCTTCTTCATAATTGGATTTTCCACTAGCATGTGTTATCCACCCATGCTCCAAAGTCTAAAGAGTAAGATAACTCTTTATTATATTTCATTGATTGGTTAATACCTGTATTTATACAAGAGTTGGGTTGAGTTCGGTTGACTATTCCCATCAATTGACTATTCCCAGAAGATATCCTAAAAGCAAGCTTATCATACCTATCATATCAAGTAAGGATATATACATATCAATTAAAGAGATATGGGAGAGGATAGAGGAAAATTAAGTAATCTTCTTGTGATTGTGATCGTGATCTTTATTACTTCCCCTCAAGTTAGAGTGTGGAGAGTTGAAACACTTAACTTGCCAAGTAACTCATGAAAATGATCTCGTTCAAGTGCCTTAACAAAAATATTTGCAAATTGAAATTTTGAAGTGATGGATCGAGACATCAAAGTTTGAGACTGAATATGTTAGCGAATGAAGTGACAATCAATTTCTATGTGGTTCATGTGTTTATGGAACACTGGATTTGATACTATGTGGATGGTAGCTTGATTCTCACTAAAAAGTGGAATTGCGTTAAAACAAGGCACCTGTTAGTCTCACAATAATCAAATTAACCAAATAATTTCACTAGAAGTAGTGGCCATGGCTCTATACTCTGTTTTTGTAGATGAGTGTGAAACAACAATCTGTTTCTTGGATCATTATTAAATCAGTGATGACCTAAGAAATATAATGTAACCAATAGTAGATTGGTGGGTGTAGGACATCTTGCCCAATTAGCATCACATTATGCCTAAAAAGACAATGATATATTGGAAGGTAACAAAAGTCCTTAACCTGGAGCATTCTTGAGATATCGAAGCACACAAAAACTGCATCTAAGTGTGGTTGCTAAGGATTGTGCATAAATTGACTCAATATGTGTACAACATAACTGATATCCGGCCTTGTGATGGTGAGATAAAGCAAGTGCCCAACATGTCATTGATAAAGTCTAGGGTTAGAACAAAGAGGCCTAATATCAGATGTAGGCTTGTGTTGTTGGTCCATTGGAAAGGATGAAGGCTTGTTACCTATCAAACCACATTCGGACAAAATATCCAATACATACTTTCCTTGGCTCAAAACTATGCTAGAAAGGGAACGAGCAAATTTTATGCCTAGAAAATATTTCAATCCCAAGATTTTTGATGCGAAAGTTCTTGTCCAAATAACACTTTAGTTTGACAATGCATTTTAGATCATTTCCTATTACTATCACATCATCTACATATATCAAAACAGTAATAAAGGACGTCCTTCAATGAAACAAGAAAAGTGAGTGATCTGCACTAGATTGACAAAATCCAATGGCTAACAAGGTTGTAGTAAATGTGTGATACTAATTTGTCAAGACTTGTTTAAACCCATATAGAGATTTCTACAACTTAGAAACATGTTGCTCCCTACTTTGGGCAAATCCTTGTGGAATCTTCATATAAACTTCCTCGTTTTAGTCCCCATGGATAAATGCATTGTTGACGTCTAGTTGGTGTAATTCCTAATTTTGTATTGAAGCCACTGCAAGCAAGCAGTTGACTGTCACCAATTTGGCCATTGGTGCAAAAATTTCATGAAAGTCCATCTTTTCTATCAAAGTGTAGCCAACTAGACGAGCCTTATATCATTCCACACTTCAATCTGGGTTGTACTTAATTTTGTACACCTATTTAGAATTGATTACTTGTTTTCCAAGTGGCAACTTACTCAAGACCCATGTTTTAGTTTTTTCCAAGACTAAATATTCCTTTGCCATAACATCTTGCCAATAAGCATGTTTCACTACCTGATAAAAATTAGTTAGCTCATTAATGGAAAAGATAGCCACCAAGAAAGCATTGTGATCATGTGAAAATCAAGAATAAGAGATAAACAAGGAAAAAGGATATACTGTAGAGTTGGCTGTAGGTGTGGAAGTGTGCGTGGGAGAGAGGATAATGTGAGAAAATGTGGCAAGGTGAAATCATAGTTTGCCAATTTCCACGGAATCTGACGAGCTCTTTTTCTTGTCACCACTGAAAAATCTATTGTCACAGTAGTGCCAAGAGCAATACTTAGTTCAATTTCAACATTCATTATCGTCTGCCTATTAGATTGAGAGATAGTTAGTGGAAAAATTCTTCCATCGCCAATCTCTTGCTCTATTTGCTGCCAAAATGACGCATTTGCATCAAAGGTACACCCTTCATTACTTAAGGAATGACGTGGCCCAATCTTGTCTATCTTGTCTGCATCACTTGACTGGCCACATCTAGTTGTATCAAATGACTCGTATGACTCAATTTCAAGACAAGGCCCATTGTCTTTGTTTGACTCGACCATACTCGGTCCTTGTGTTAATTTATCAAATGGGCTCAATATGGACCCATGAATGATTCATCAAAAGCATGAACCTGGCTGTTATGATCTATTGCTATCCAAGATGCTAGTATGTGTGTCTTTAAAAAGCCATCAATTCTATTACTTCCTTTGGTCAAGGCACTAGGAAAAATATTCTCAAAAAATTGCACATCACGTGAAGTATAAATTTTCTTATCTCTAATGTTGAATATGCAGTACTCCTTTTGTCTGTGTGGGTAGTCCAAGAAAATACCTAGTTTAAAACAAGGTGCAAATTTATTGTGTGACTTATTGGTGATGAGTCCATAACATAAGCATCCAAAAGTCCTAAAATGTTGGTAAGTTGGTGATCTTCCAAACAAGATTTCATATAGGGTTTTATTCATCAAAATTGACAATGGCATCTTGTTGATTAAGTATGGGATGTCAACACACATTCACCATAAAATTTTATGGGTAGATGTGCCTGAAAACATAGTGCTCATGCAACTTGTTTGGCACTCAATTACATTCTCATTGTAGTAGGTAAGTAAATCACTATGTTTGAATTCCAACCCATTGTTTGAATGCATAATTTTCACTTTTGAATCAAACTGAGTATGTATCCATTGGTGAAAATGTAGTAAATAATCACATGTTTCTAACTTATACTTCATCAAATATACATAAGTGGCCTAACTGAAATCATCAACAACGATTAAAAATAAAAAGCTCTATATAATGATGGAGTTTTATAATCTCCCCAAATATCACAATGGATAAGTTCAAAAATTCAACTAGATTTATGAGTATTGGCAAGAAATGGAAAACGATATTGTCGTGCTCTATAACAAGTATCACAAAATTTATTTTCCCTAACATTAATAAATAAATCCCCAACAAAGGATAGGCGGTTCACTAGCAAATGTCCTAATGTCCAATGCCACATCTCTACGTGCCTCATATTGCTTGCCATTAATGCCTGGTCGATCACTCTATGATATAGAGTTATTTGGGCTTAATTTTGATAATAATTTAACGTAGTTTTTGTAGTAATGCATAGAAACTAGTAGGTTTAATTTAAGTATTTTAAATTAGTTAATTTATGTGAGTCAATCTTAATAACATCAATAGTAATTCTAAAATTCTTCCTACCTGCAAAGTCAGCAAAGATGCAGAATGATATCACTTCTTTCATGCAATTTGATTCTGAATCACTATATGAGGCTTGGGAGAGGTATAAGGATTTGATAAGAAGATGTCCTCACCATGGATTATCTAACTGGCTACAAGTTCAGACTTTTTATAATGGTTTGCTAGGACCTTTTAGAAATACCATTGATGTTGTCGCTAAAGGTGCACTCATGAGTAAATCCATTAATGAGGCTTATGATTTGCTTGAAAAGATAGCTTTTAATAATTATCAATGGCCATTTGATAGATTAAGTACAAGAAAAATTATTGGAATTCATGAATTAGATGTGATGAACATTATTTCTACACAATTGGCTTCTTTCAGAAAGAAAATAGATAAACTAAGTGTTAATACTATTCAAAACTCCTTTATGACATGTGAGTTTTGTAAAGAAGGACATTCCAATGACAATTGTCCCATCTATTCTAAGTCTTGTTAATTTGTAAGAATTAGGCAACAGAACAATCCTAATTCCAACACTTATAATCCTAGTTGCTGGAATCATCCTAATTTTTCATGGAATAACAACCAAAGGTCTTCATCAGTGGCTAAGTCAAGCTTTCCTCTTGGATTTTCATCTAAAGCCCTTATGCTAGAGGAAAAGCCTTCAATGGAGGATATGTTCATGCAGTTCATGATAAAGACTGATACATTCATAACAAAGACTGATGCATTTATAACAAAAATCGATGCATTTATGACAAGGATTGATGCCTCCATTCAAAATCAAGTAGCTTCAATTAGAAATCTTAAGACACAAGTGGGCCAACTTGCCAGTGCTTTAAATACTAGACATAATGGTAATTTACCAAGTGATATTGAACCCAACCTAAAAAGAAAAGGTAAGGAACATTGTAAGGTAATCCATCCTCGCAATGGAAAAAAGGTAAATAAAGAGGTAAGTAGTAAGGATTTAAATTTTGAAATTTCAATTCAATGCAATAAGAAAGAAATTGAAAAAGATGCTGAAAAAGAAATTGCGATTGAAAATTTTGTTGAAGATTCAAAATAAAAATCACAATTAAAAACTACTCTCACACCCCCACCACCTTTTCTTCAAAGATTTTAGAAAGAAAAACTTGACAAATGATTCCAAAAATTTATTGATGTGTTTAAAAAATTACAAATTAATATTCCTTTTATTGAAGCTTTAGAACAAATGCCAAGATATATTAAATTTTTGAAAGACATCCTGTCTAAAAAAAAGAAATTGGGTGAGTTTGAAACTGTTGCACTTACTGAAGAGTGCAATGCCATCATTTAGAATAAGCTTCCTCCAAATCTTAAAGATCCAAGTAGTTTTACTATTCCATGTATTATTGGTTCTTTTAATTTTGCTAAAGCTTTATGCAATTTGCGTGTAAGTATAAATTTGATGCCATTGTCCATTTATAAAAAATTGGGTTTGGAAGATATTAAGCCAACTTCTGTGACTTTACAATTTGTTGATTGATCCATCACTTATCCTTATGGTATAGTGGAAGATGTTTTGGTAAAAGTTGGTAAGTTTATTTTTCCAGTAGATTTTATTGTTCTTGATATGAAAGAAGATCATGAAATACCGATCATTCTTGGAAGACCATTTTTGAGAACTGCTCAAGCTTTAATTGATGTGGAAAAAGGTGAGCTTACTTTAAAGGTTGAAGATCAACACGTAACATTTAGTATTTTCCATGCTTTGAAATTTTCCAATGAACATGATGAATGTTTCTCAATTAATGCGGTGGGTGACATAATGAATAAGGTGTTTATTGAAAATCATCAAGATGCATTGGAAACTTCTTTGAATTCTTCATGTGATATTATTGATGAAAAAGTTCTTGAATATGCTAACCATCTTTATGCCTATTCACGTCTTCTAAGATCCCATTTTGAGTATTTGGAATTATCAATTACAACTTCACCAATCAAACCTTCCATTGAAAAACCACCAAAAATTTTCTCTTGGCATAAACCATTAACAGGTGAATTTAAGTTGAATGTTGATGGTCGCTCCAAGCTTAATTCTCAAAATGCTGCAGGAGGTGGTCTTCTTCGAGATCATACAAGTACCATGATTTTTGGGTTCTTTGAAAATTTTGGACCTCATAATTCACTACAAGCAGAATTAATGGCTTTACATAAGGGTTTACGGTTATGCATGGAGCACAGTGTTACTAGACTTTGGATTGAAATGGATGCAAAAGTAGTGGTACAAATGATACAAGAGGGCCATTAGGGGTCCTCTAGGACTCGGTACTTGTTAGGTTCCATTCGTAGCTACTTGAGTGGTATCTCCTTTAGAATTTCGCACATCCATAGAGAAGGCAACCAAACGGCAGATTATCTCTCAAATCAGGGATATGCGCACCAGAACTTGCAGGTGTTTTCACAAGCAGAAGGTTAGCTCAAGGGAATTCTTAGATTAGACCAAGTTAATTTACCTTATGTTCGTTTCAAATGAATGTAAAGGAATAGTACTCCTTGTTTATTTTTATGTTCTTTATTTAGCCAATCTCATAGAATTTTGTAATATGGAAGTGTTTCAATTTTATGATGGTAGTAAAGAATATGATTATAAAATGAAACACTCCATTCTAGGTACTTTTCTTGATTCTTCTCGAGCTCATGTAATTCTGGAGGTCAAGTTCAAGTCCCCCTTCCTTTTGTAACTTACTTTCATGATTATAATAAAACATTTACAAGGTAGCTAAGTCCTGCGAGAACTTCCAGCATAAAAAAATAATAAAAATAAAATAAAATAAAAAAGCCTTCTATCGAAAAACCTCTTTCACTTGAACTCAAACCACTGCCTAATCATTTAAGGTATGCTTTTTTGGAAAATTCTTCTACACTACCATTAATTATTTCTTCTTCTCTTTCTAATGAACAAGAAAATAAACTCTTTCGAGTTTTAAGAGACTATAAAAAGACAATTGGGTGGACCATTGCAGACATCAAAAGAATTATTCCGTCAATTTGCATGCACAAAGTTTTTTTAGAAGAAAATCACAAAGCAACCATTAAGCATCAACAAAGGTTGAATCCAATCATGAAAGAGGTAGTAAAGAAAGAAATTATCAAGTGGCTTAATACAACTATTAAATATCTGATCGAGAAAAAAGGATGTAAAATCACGCTTGATAAGATGGGTACTTTTGCTTTAAGAATTCAACTTGGAAATTCAAGATAAGAAAGGTACAGAAAATCAAGTGGCAGATCATTTATTGAGATTAGAGAATAATAAACACATTAGGAATTCAACAGTGATCAATAAGACCTTTCCTGATAAGCAATTGTTTCATATAAAGAAACAGAAAAATTTTCCATGGTAATGCTGATGTTGTGAATTATCTAATGAGTAAAATTTTCCCTCTTGAATTTAATTCTCAACAAAAGGAGAAATTATTGCATGATGTCAAATACTACATGTGGGATGAGCCTTTTCTTTACAAGCATTGTGGAGATCAAATCATTAGAAAATGTGTTCCTAAAGAAGAATTTGAAAAAATTCATCATTGTCATTCATCTGATTATGGAAGACATTATGGAGGAAAGCAAACTACTACAAAGATTTTATAATCAAGTTTCTACTAGCCTTCTCTTTTCAAGGATGCTTACAATTTTGTTGAAAGATGTGATAGATGTCAAAGAATGGGCAATATATCTAGGAGACATGAGATGCATCTAAACAATATCTTCGAAGTTGAAATTTTTTTTGTGTGGGAAATTAATTTTATGGGTCCATTCATTCCATCCTTCGATAATGAATACATCTTGGTTGTTGTTGATTATGTCTCTAAATGGGTTGAAGCTATTGCATTACCAAGGAATGACTTTAAGGTAGTGATTAACCTTTTACAAAAGAACATCTTCACCCGTTTTGATACACCTAGAGCTATAATTAATGATGAAGGGCCTCACTTCTGCAACAAAAATTTTAAGGCAATCCTAGCAAAATATAAAGACAAGCACAAAATAGCCATTGCTTATCATCCTCAAATGGGTGGCCAAGCTGAAGTTTCAAATCAATAAACTAAAAAAATTTTGGAGAAAATTGTTTGTCTTTCTAGAAAAGATTAGTCGAAAAAGTTGGATGATGCTTTGTGGGAATATAAAACTGCATATAAAAGTCCAATTGGGATGTCTCCTTATAGATTGATGTTTGCAAAAGCTTGTCATCTTCCAATCAAGCTTGAACACAAGGCATATTGGGTAATTAAAAAAGCTTAATTTTGATCTTCAAACAGTTGAAGAAAAGCATCTTTTATAACTCAATGAGATGGATGAATTTTGTCACAAAGCTTATGAAAGTGCAAGAATCTATAAGAGAAAATGAAACAATAGCATGACTAGAAAATCATAAAGAGAAGTTTTAAGCCTGGCCAACACGTCCTTCTTTAAAATTCTTGTTTGAGATTATTTCCTGGAGAGTTGAAATCTCATTGGTCTGGACCTTTCATTGTGATCAAAATATATCCTCATAGAGTAGTGGAGGTAGTTGATGATAAATCAAACTTCAAACTAAATGGACAATGACTAAAGCATTATTAGGGAGGCGATTTTGATCGTCAAAGGTCTTCAATCACGCTTATCGATGCAATTAAAACCAAAAAGAGTCAAGCCAACGATTATAAATCAAGTGCTTCTTGAAAGGTAACCCAAGCATTGTAACTTATTTTCTTTTACTTATTTTTAGCTATTCCATTATTAATTATTAATATTTTCTTTTTATTTTGCAAGAACATGTAAAGCCCCCCATAAAAACAATTAATAATAAAAAAATTAAAAATAATTTAGGGGAAGGAAAGTAAGTCGCGCCTTCCCCAAAGGAAAGCCGTGGCCCAGCGAAACCCCTTAACACGGGCCGCAGCGCCCTCTAGGGGTAAGGCGAGGCTTTTTATTTTGGTAGCCCACAAAAAGAAAACAAAAAACAAAAAGGAAAAAGGGTAGGCTGCGGTTTCCCCAAGGGGAGACCAAGGCCTAACAAAAAAAATCAACACAGGTTGAGACACCCTTAAGGGGTAAGTTGCTGCACCTTTTTATTATGGGTTGCCAACAAGGGCAGCCTATAGCCCAAAGAACCCCATTTATAAGCCCTTTTGACAATAGGCTGCCAATAATGGGCAGTCCATTCACCAAATGCCTTTTTTCATCTATAAAACCCTCTTTTTTTGTTTTTGTTAGCTCTAGCACACTTACCTCTCCCTCTTTAATGTAACTTTATGCACTTTTCTCTCTTTTCTCCTACCCATCACTCTTTGGCGCTCTTTTATTCTTTCCCCTTTCATTATACCCCTTCCATTTTTCTTTCTCTATACTTACTGCCCACATCAATCTCTTACCTTTTATACTCATTTTCAAACTTTTTACTCAAGATTTCAAGAAATTTAAGAATAACACCCAAATGATCAAGACAAAATTTTAGTGGTTCGTTTAATCATACTAGATTTATGTCAATTGATGCTGTGGCTAGACACGCAAGTTCTCTTGCAAACAAAATTGCAATACCCAAACAAAGACTAGATAAAAGGTTGATTACTCACCTTGAGCTTCAACCAATGATTGATGGCCACCACTAGCAAAAATTTTGTGCTTCGCTAGTAGTTGTAAGTATCCCTTTTGTCATGACCCGAAACTCCTATTAGCACCGCGACAACCGTCGCGACGCTTCAATAGGCATTCATACCCCAAATATCGATCCAAACCCCATAAGGCTTTCGTATCAGTGTCCTTACCTCCTTTGTGAGCGACAGTCATCGAACACCACGTTTTAACAAATTTCCATTTCACAATATTCATAAAATGACTTCCGACTCACAGGGGCATTTTGGGTCAATTCCGTCGTAAATTTTTGAATCATTTTAAATACGTAGCAAATTCATGGAAAATACCCATTTCGAAATCGAAGACACATTTCGTTAACTAAAATATTTATTTTAAATGAAATAGAAATCATCAAATATAAATATAATAAAAATGTTTAACAAAATACTGTAAATTCTTATAAAACAATATTTACAAAGTGTTCAGTAAATAAGTTTTATAGTGTAACCACAAAATAAAATTTTACATGTTGAAATACAAATAAATAAAGTATGCAGTAAATTTACAGCAACTCGTGGGCCCACAGATATACAAAAGAAAAGAGGACAGAAACCTACTGTGGATGAAGTTGCAAAAAACAATTGTCGTCCTCTGCAAGTACAGCTGTATACAACTAGTCTAGTTCTGAAATGTTAGAAGGGAGAGTAGTGAGTTTACACAACTCAGTGAGTAAACAAATATCTCCTAAAATATCTAAAGGCGAGTAATAGGAGACAAGGGAAAATCTTTTTATATCAAAGAGTTTCATAACATGAAACCTTATTTAATCCAGTGTGAGTAATTTTAATTTACTCACATAATAACAACTATGATAATAGTATTAATAGGGCTTATGATTTATCAAAATCGTGGTTCGTGCCATGAAATATATACTTGGGGATACCTTGGTCGAGGTATCTAATCGAGTCCGTCAAGGCTATTAAAATTTATAATTTTTTTCCAAAATGCAGTCGATCCTTGGCGTTAGCTGAGTTCGCCTTCACGTGGTGGTTTGCGTGAAGTGAACTCTGTCATACCTCAGGACAACCCTTTACGCCTCTACAACTGAGATAAAAGTATATAGGGGTTTTTAACTGTGCCGCCTTTATATAGGTCGGTCCACGGAAACCCATCTACTGCATCAGATATCAATCCACCAATTAACAAAATTTTAGCAATACGACTAGGCTATTTTATTACTAACCAGCCTACACGGCAAACAGCAGTTCATATAGATTTTCAACACAATAAGCCAGCAACCAATCATACCACATTTTCATAAGCCATAATAATTTAAGAAATACCATTTATCATGCAATAAACAACAGTCTCCCAGTACTCTATTTTTCGAAAACCATAGTTGATTTCTAAACAATGTATGACAAAATTTCATTTAAATCCATTATTTATAAAACATATAAATTTTTTAGAGAAATCCAATTTTCGTAAAATTTACCAAAAGCAGACAAAATCACTTCAGATAATTTAAGCGATAGTATGTTCACTCACAGTTGTTGAAAAATCGGATTCTGGATACACTCGGACTAACAGTCCTCATGCGAGATCTTTTTGCCTTTTTCGGACGTCTCACCACCTTGACACATAATAAAGTCGAGAAATTTACTATATTATCCCTAAATTAATATAAACTAATTTAAATTACTAATGCTTGATTTGCAAATGTAAAAATGCGTCTGATTATCGCTCAAACGCGGTATCGATTAAATTCGACCGATCACCCGATTAATTGACAATTATGTCCAAATCACCTCCAAATTACTTTATTCCTCCCCTAATATCTTAATTCACCAATCACATTTCAAATAATTGAATTTCAGCATTGAAATCCTTCAATTTCTTCAAGCAAAAATTTGACTATTACGGTGTACTAACACCATAATTTTTCCTAGTCACATTTCTCACTTAATTCTTCATTTTTCTAATCCATTTTCCTTGAAATACAAAAAATTCCTCCTTGATATTCAACCCTCATGGTTCGGCCAATGAAGAACCCTAGAGAAATTGAATGTTTTTCTTATATTTTTGTTCATAACCATGCTTAACTATCACCAAACAACAACATAACTAAAAATCAAACAATTCCCATTATCAAATATCTCTCATACCCATTCGGCCTCAAGGATTTCAGCATGATTACTCATCATTCAACCATGGAAAATAAGAACTAAAGCATGGGTAAGCTAAATTTAAAGTAAAACTAAAGAAATCTTACCTTTATTTTGCTTGATTTTTGAAAAAAACTTGAAGTCTCTTGATTTTTGGCTAGTTTTCTTATTTTCCCCCTTTGTTTTCTTTTCCTTTCCTTTGGTTCAGGTTTATGCCAATTTTTGGAGAGAGAAGATGAAGGTTATAAGCTGATTTTATAGTTTAATAATAAAATATAATGGTTTACCACATGGCATAAAGCCATTGCTCCATTTTTTTAATTTTTTGACTTTTTCTTCTTGATTTCCCACCACAATTAATTTCATATTTATCCATTCCATTGTTAAATAAAATCCTTGGTCTTGACAAATGCTGAGGTGAAAAATTTACCGATTTACCCCCGGGGTGAAAAAATTATGATTTTGCCCCTATACTCCGCAATGTACCGAAATTTCATTTTTTTCCACTTTTCAACCTCAAATAACACTTCAATTGATCAATCTTAATCAAATGAGGCCAAAATATTTTTTAAAAATTCTCGTTTTGTCCTTTAGTGGTAAAATTACTATTTTACCCTTGTGCTCCAAAAATATCGAGAATCACAATTTTTCACTGTTAAACTTAATTTTATGCTCCAATAATCATATTATATTTCATATAATTATTCTTGGTCAAATGTGATCAAAGCCTTTTATAAAAATCTCCATTTTGTCCTTAAATGACAAAATACTGTTTTGTCTTTAATCGGTCAATTTTCTCAATTGACTCCAAATTGGCCATCAAACTCTGAATTACTATTTCGAGTAATCCCTGGACTGTGAAATTCCTTATTTCACTTTAAAATCCCTATGTTATTAGTTCGAGGCATAAATCAACCTATTTGTACTTCTAAGTACAATACCGACTTTTATCAACTCTACTAAGCTATTCAGATATGTAGGCATGATGTCACACATATATAAATGTCATGTCAAATAATTTAGGGTTGGGCTTGATACCTTTGGTAAGAGAATTTTACGTTAATGCTGTAGAAGCTACTAATGATTTTGTTTTTGTGCTAGGTAAATTAGTTCCATTCTCGAGCCATGCCATAAATGAATTTTATGAATCTCTTGATATTGAAAACGATGGATATGGTCAATATTTAGCTGAGCATGAAAATTGGGATGATATCATTACTATGCTCTGTGAGGAAGGTGCTCAATGGCGATTCTTCAATAATACACTAGTTTCATTCAAAAGGACTATGATGAAACCAACTTCTAAGATATGGTTATATTTTATGACTTCCAAACTACTTCCTCCCACACATACTAGTGATGTCATAAAATATCGCGTCATCTTCATTCATTCAATCATGACTGGATGCACAATTAATATTGGTCATGTAATTTACAAAGCCATGACTCACACTGCAAAATCAAAGTGTGAAGGCTTGTGGTTCCCTTCTCTGCTTACAGCTATATGCCAACAAGTTTTTGTACATTGGGATGCTAGTGAGGAGATGTTACACCCTAAACTTTCAATTGATTTTAATCTTATCTTCAAACAATTTCAAACTTCTACTGAGAGTAGTTCTTTTTCTACATATCATCCTCCACCCCCTCAACCAAGACACCAACAATTGTCAATAACTTAGAAAATTGAGAATCTTGAGCACATAGTTGAGAACCTTGGACAACAATTTGAGTAACACATGACTTTTCAGACCCAATGTAATTAACATATAGACCACATGTTTCAAGCTTATGGGGCTTTTATGGGAATGGATATGTCTACTCTTCCACTAGTACCTAATCTTCCTAAGGGTGCTAATGAGGTAGAGGACAATAAAGATAATACTATAAAGGATGATGGAAATGAGGATGAGGGTTAGAGCTTCTTCATATTCATCCAACTATCAGGGGAGTATTCTTTACCTTTTTTTTATTTTTCTAACATTGAAGACAATGTTTAGTTTAAGTTTAAGGAGGTGAATTTATTTTTCTGGTGATAAATACTTTGTGGAAGTTTTAAATTTAATTTTATTTGCATGTGTATTTATTTTTATAAATAATCTAGAATTAGTTGGTAAATGAATTTAATTTTTGTTTGAATTTTAAGAATCTAGAGTAAAGTTGTGACAATTTTTTAGATGATTTCTCTATCTAATGATGATAACTAGTTGTTTTGAATTCTTAGCTTTTGGTGAGTAAAGTTTTTGTTTGGATTCATGCTAAATGCTTTTGTTAAGTATCATTGTTAGGAGGTGATTTTCACAATTTTGAGCACTATATCTTTTACTTTGAATTATTTTGAATATCTAGAGAAAGTTTATATTGATGTAAATTTTAGATTATATCATGAATTCTAAAATTTGCTTGATTTTCTCTCGAGGTGAAATCTTAGGCAATACTTAGTTAAGGAGATGATTTAGGCCATTTTTGGATTATTTGAGCCTAAAAGCCAACCTTGTTAAATCTTTATCCCTAGTATACCCCTTTTGAGCCTAATTTTCCTTTTCTTTGTTTAACTACATAATAATTGAGCTTAGACTTAAAATTAATTTTTCAATTTTGCAACCCTCACTCCTAAGCATGTATATTGTTTTAGGAAATTTAAATTGAGCTAAATTTTGAAAAAGGTGGAAAAGTGATGTTGATGTGAAAAAAAAAAGTTCAAAATATGAAAAGTAACCCCACTACATAAAATACAAAGAAAATAAGTTTAAGGGTGTGAAATTGTGAAAAAAAAAAGTTCAAATATGGAAGAAAATGTCTACTTGAATAAGGAAATAGAGCTCTATAGATAGATCTTAGAATAATTATGTGTTTAGAGTGATTTGAGCCACATTATTATCCTATATCCTACCTTGACCCTATCCATACATTGCAAGCCTATTAAAGTCTTATTGATCCTTAGCTTTGTATTAGTCTATATTAGTGAAGAGAGAGATGAAAAGTAAACATATGGAGTTCTAGTACTAATTTGAAATTTGTATTGGCATAAACTCATTTAGATATCATGATACTCTTGGTAAAAAAACTTCACACACATATGGAAATCCATTTAAGAATATGCTTGCATTGGAATTGAAATATGAATTTAAATGATGCCTATATTTTTCCTTAAGTTATTGATTGATAGACATACTTCTGAGGAAATTATACGGAATCATTGAGCTGGTGCACTTTATCTCTAGCAACAGTAGTAGTAACCATATTTATTTTAGTTTTCATTAACTGAATTTGATTTTCATAAGTTAATTTTTTTTCTATGTTTTGCTCTAGGACTAGTAAAATATTAAGTTTGGAGGTGTGATAACTCTATGATATAGAGTTATTTGGGTTTAATTTTAATAATAAGTTAACGTAGTTCTTATAGTAATGCATAAAAATTAGTAAGTTTTATTTAATTATTTTAAATTAATTAATTTAGATGAGTCATCTAATCATAGTTAATTTTATGCTTAAATTGGTGTTAATGTGATTAAGATAGGTTGTTATTGATTTATTTGTGCTTTTGTAGGTGTTTGATGAAAGAAGAATTTTAGTGAAAAAAGGAGAGCAATTTCAAGGTGTAAACTTGCACTACATATATTTCAATATTTTGGCTATAACTTTCTCTACATAGCTCCAAATGAAGCGATTCTTGAACCATTGGAAAGCTAAGAGAAAAAGATACAATTTTCATGTACACTTCATCCAGTTAGACCTAGAAGGTGGTTAAAAATCTTGTTGAAATTAACGCACTGCAATAGTCCTACAGCAATTACGATTTCTGTTAATTAATTGGACAAAGTTGTGACCCACGTAGTTTGATGAGGAAATCTTTATTGGAATTGACTTCTTTCTTCACCCAACTTGACTTAACTTCAAAGCCCTATAAAAATAACCTTTCGGAGGACTTTGAAAGGGAACAAAACACTAGATTGACAACCAAGAGTCAAGCCACAAAGTTATTGAAGCTAAAAAGAATTTGAAGGATTCAAGGAGATTTGGAGATCAAGAATACAATTCTTGGGTTTTTCTATCTTTTGTTATTTTCTTATTTTTCTTAGTTTGTTTTTAATATTTAAACTTTATTCTATGATGATGCGTAACTTGATAGGGAACTAAACTTTTTATCTAAGATTATGATAAACTTTATTTATCTCTCTTTTACTTATGTTTGATGGACTTAAGTTGTTTATTTAATTATGTCCTTAATGCTTTTAATTGACTGGCCACCAATTAGATTGAATTGAAAACCTAGGTTAAACCTTAACGAAGGAGATTTAGGTAGACCGTGAATAGAATACCGTATGATCGAATAAACTTAGTTGATTAGGTGATTTGATTTGTCTATAGGGTAGACATATACCTATAAGCCATACGTGGCCTAAATTAGAGCACGAACTTAATGAATTTTTTTTCAATATAATTTGCATAGACATATAGTAAATTAATTGAGAGAGGTATTTTTATGAGAAACTTGATAGAGACTTGTAAATAATTTAGGACTTTAGGTTATAAACTTAATCCATTAAAATAAGTTAAGAAAGAGAGACAATAATCAGATGAAGTATTGAAGGACATCATAATCTTAGGTCTGGTACTTATGCGAGTTTTATAAAACAAATTTACTATTTAATTTTAGTTTCAGTTTATTAGTTTAATTTTTCTTTTTAATAATTTTAAATTTAATTGTTTGGATAAGATTAAGGTGTTACAATTTTAGTAGTTAACAGTAAGAAGTAATTCAATTCTCTGTAAGATCGACACTCTATTCATCTCTATATTATCTTTGTGATACGTATACTTGCGTGGGTAGAAAATTGAACAACACTTACCTTCTCTTATTAGATCCAAGTTGTAGAGTTGATCATGTACCCTACCCACTCCAATCGCCCTCCTCAAAGGTAAGTCCAGTATAATAGAAAATTCATGCCAAAACATGCGTACGTAATTCAAATTCTTGGTTAATTTGCTAACAAATAACAAATTAAAATTAAAACTTAAGATCCCAAGGACTTTGTTCAAGACCAATGGCTTATTTAAATTAATATGGCCTAAAGCTTGTGCAGGGACAAATTCTCCATTAGGTATTTAAATTGGAAGAAAATTGGGCTTGTGCTTAACATTAGTGAGAAGGCTTAATTCGTTTATTATGTGGTTTGTGGGCCCATTGTCTATGACCCATGGGTCATTGTGTCTCTCTTTCTTACCCACAAGCTAATTGGCGATATTGGTTGTTATTCCTCCTACTTGTGATGTCGATTAAAGGCTTGGTGCACTACCCACACCTAACGCAGCAAGCACCTGAAGACTTTGCTATTGTTGCACCTTTATTCTTGGGCTTAAGATTTAAGATCTTATATTGCTAGTTATGGCAACAAAAGCTGAACTGTTGCTACTCCGATCTAAACCGGTCACACGTTCAGTCATGTGTTTCTTTCCTTAGCTTTTACTTTGACCAAATGATCGACAATTCCAATTTTTTGGGTAGCCGATAATTTTGAAACATTGCTCTCTTTTATGCTTTGATTTCCCGTAGAGAGTGCAACACACTATTTCGGTTTTCTCCTCAAAACATCAATTTTGGTTTCCTTTGTTGCTTGCAACAACATGCTCGGATGTCATTACTTGACCTCTTGACAGTTGACCCACAAAAAACGCAATGCTTTCAACAATTAGAACTCAACCTGCGGCTATTTGTTTATGTTTTTCCTCCTATGCCACGATGGAATATGCTTTCTCTAAACTAAGTAGTGGATTAACACTAAGTATTTAAGACTTCACCGTGCTGAAGGTATCATCTAATCCTATGAGAAAATCTAATACTTTTTTTTCTCTCACATACCATTTATTTTCCTCGCAGCTCCACACATGCAACCATATGTACATATAGGTATAGGATTAAAAACTTAAAATTCACTCCAAACAATTTTGAGCTTATCGTAACAGGACAAAATTAATGAGTTTTCTTATTGCAATAGTGCAATTGCAAGCCGTAACTCATAAATACGTGGACCTATTCTTTGTGTGAACCTCTCTTGTAAATCTGCCCAAACCTCATAAGTTGTATCCACATGAGCCGCACTATTTTGAATCTCCTTTGCAAGTGCATTTGTTGACCAGGAAAACATAGTAGCATTGCACTAAACCCATGACTCATAATCCTGGGAATTGACATCCAGTTGGACTATGGTCACATCCATAAATCCTGCCTTGTTCTTGGATTGTAGTGCATTTAGAAAGTTGTGTCTCTAGGTAAAGTAATTTTCATCATTCTCATTAAGAGGTTGTGTAACAAAAGGTAAGCCAAGATAATCTGATAAATGTAAGAAGTATGAGGACTTGGTACCAACTGCAATGTTGTGTGATGCATTCGTAGATGGTACCAAGCTCGCATTAACTTGATTTGTTTCATTCTCTACCATGACTTAAAAAAAAAAAGAGCTAAGATTTGTGTACCTTGCTTTGATACCATAAAGAGTAAAATAACTCTTTGTTATATTTCATTGATTAGTTAATACTTGTATTTATACAATAGTTGAGTTGAGTTCGGTTGACTATTCCCAAAAGATATCCTAAAATCAATCTTTTTTCCTAGAATATATCATATCTATCATATCAATTAAGGATATATACATGTCAATAAAGGGGATATGGGAAAGGATACTGGAAAATTAAGTAATTTTCTTATGATTGTGATCTTCATTAAAATCCTTAATCTTCCTCGACTTATTTACTGCAAGCATAAAAATCCTTGAAAACCAAGATTTAAGGACCACTACTAGGATCATTCATCAATCTAGAAGACAATTTTGCTACCATCACCAACAGCAAAGCTAATATTGGAAGAAACATAAAGAAAGAATCTATTGGAGAGGCAAATAGGGCTAATGATATTTCCTTATATTGTTGAGGTTTATTTAATGTATCCAAGAGTAGGGGATCATAAAGGTTGAGTCCCTTCCATTTTTCTCTGCAATAACCTATTTCCATAAGCTATTATGTTCATTTTGGTACCACTAGATCCAGTTTTTCAACAATGCTCTATTTTTTAGTTGGAAATCAATAATACCCAACCTTCCAAATTCTTATAGTTACATCGTACACACCCCATTTTGTCTTAATCAATTTTAAGCTTTCATTTATTTTATTTTGTTTTATTCATTTTAATTTTAATTTCCTTCTTTTATTTGCTTGATTATAGGCTATATTGAGCCCAACTCAGACTTGGACTTTTTTAGGCTTTAGAAGCCCAAAGACCATATTTATTGTTAAATGGATCCATTTTCGACTTTTGAAATTCAAAAGCCCTTAATTCCTAAAAAAAACAAAAAGAATTTGACCTCACTGCCATGGTAATCAACTTAGCTAACTTCCATGATAGCCAACGTAACTGGCTTCCATGATAGCCTTCCTTTCTCTCTAAGAAAGACCTAACTATTTTCAAGCAAGAGTAAAAAAATCTTGTTATTTTACCTTATCCAAATTATAGGAAAAAGTAAGTTTTTTGAAAAAAAATTACTAGCAAGCTACCAAACCCGAGTATGCTGCCATTGGCAGTAGGCGTGGAAGGAATATCTTCAAAATCTTCCTCCCCACTTATGAATAAAAGAAAAAAAAAGTGTATTTTGGGGTGAAAGGGAAAAAACCTAGAAAAAATATTAAAAAAAGATCTAGAAAAATGTAGAAAACCTAGAAAAGAAAAAAAAAACCCTAGAAAACAATATTCAAAAAAATTAGGAAACCTAACAAAAGAAAAAAAAACAAAGACCCTCATTTTTTCTTTTCCAACTGTTAACCTTGTCCTAAAAATCTTCAAGAAAACCAAAAAAAAAAAAAAATACAACAAGAACAAATGCCTTAATGAGAGGGATGTGATTATGTTTTAGGGTTTCAAAAGCAAGAAAGTAGGGAAAAGATTAGAGGGTGAGAAACAGGAAAGGAAAGGAGAAAGAAAAAGGTTGTGTAACGATAGTAAAATGGCAGAGCAATGGTTGTTCAAAAGGGCTAGGGTTTTGACTAGGTCTTGAAAAGAAAAAGAGGAAAGGGTCGTTTAGGTAGAGAAAAAAAATCAATGAGAGGAATGAGGAGAGAGAGAATGAAGCTTTTATACCTAGGGCAACAGGGAGTTTAGGGTGCTAAGAGACATCATTTGGAAGAGCAAAGAGAAGTTACTAGTGGGCTTGAGACTAGGTGAGTTGTCATTTTAGTCTTAGAACCTGTTTGGCCTGATTTTTTTTTAGCTTAAAAGCTATTATGAAACTCTTATGAAAAATAATAGCTTTTAAAATTAAGCTAAATCTCTTTGGTAAATTTACTTTTATAAGTTCTTTTTTATAATAAGCTGGTTGACAAAATAATTTATATAAGTTCTAATTTTGATTAAAATTACCAAAAAGGGTATTTAATAAATAATTTTCTATTCATCACAAATTCCTTTGATCATAATGAAAAAGTGTTAATTTTATTTTTTTTTATTTATAAAAAATATAACAATTATTTTTATATAACATAAATTTTATAATTAATAAATCATATAAAAATGAAAACAGATAATGTTGTAATTATTTTTAATAGATGAGGATGTTTTTGGAACAAAAAAAAAGTTTTCCCAAAAAATAGGCGTGTTTTTAAAAAAAAAAAGAGAGAAAGCTCCTCTCAGGAGCTTTTTCTAAAGCTTTTTTTTTCAAAATTTTATTCTTTAAAAAAAACTGCTTATTTTTTTTAAGAGCTTCTCTAAATTCTTGTTTGGCCTGGCTTTTGCTTTTAAGAGGTGGATAAGCTGAAAAAAAGCCAAGCTAGACATGCACTTAGATTGAGTAGATCTGAATATCGTCTTTGCCCACATTGGGCTTGGTCAGTGAAATAGACCAAAAAAGAAGTGTATACCTTGTTCATAGAACCCGTCCTTTGGGTAGTCCTTAGTCCATGTTTTGGTATGATTTTGAATCCTTTGGTTTATTAGGCTTTGCTTACATGTTTATTTGTTTGTTTGTTTTTTTTTTATATATTTGTTTTGTGTTTATGTATCTAGTTTCTTGAGTTCTTTTCCCACTAATATATATAATATAATTTTTTTCTTATGAAGAACTTAGTTATATAAAATATTATATGTTAAAATATATATATGTATATAAAACAAATAAACTTTTAGTTTTATTTCTACATAATATTTTAAATTAGTTGATGTTGATGTTTTGGAGAAGAAAACCTAGAGGATGATGTTCATGAAAATTTATGTAGAATGTTTAGGCTCAAGAAAATAATAATAATAATAATAATAAATAAGAGTATTTAGCAATATGAAATATGCATAGGTAGATGTAAAAAAAATAAATATATAAAATAAAAATAAAATAGTTAGCTATATAAACTACAGGTAGGAATACATAAAAAGAAAAGAGAAGAAAAATGGGGTAAAGTAAAAAAAAAATTACAAATATAAAAATAGAATGGTAATTTTGGAATTAACTCGAGGATGGAATCTCCCATAGAATGTGAAGAGTCGCCCTTCCAAATTAAATTTCCTATATGAGAAATTTAATTAAGATCTTCACCAAAGTGTTGGGTAAGTCCTAATCTTATATTTCAAAATTCTATTGGCTCAAAAATATATATCCTAAAATCTAATTATAAGAACAAAAGTAGAAATTCAATTAAAGTAAAATATTAAATATATAATTACAAAGTACAAGATCCAATATTACATTCATAAGTGCATTCATTTTGCATCATCTATGATTTTGCATCACGCATGATTTGATTATTTTGTAGATGGGTATGAAAACTTAGATGGTGGGATTTTCTCAAGAAGCTTGTAGAAACGAGTTCTCTTGAGAATTTCCTTGGATAAGAATTTCCTAAATTCTCAAATTACACTCCAATAAGTTTAATATGATCAATCTCAATCAAATGGGATCAAAAAATCTTTTTTTTTAAATTTCAAATTCGTCCTTTAATGATAAAATTACTATTTTGCCCTTGTACTCTAAAACTACCAGGAAATTAAATTTATCACTGCCAATTTCATTTTATACTCCAATAAATCACATTATACTCCAAATAATTGATCTTAGTCAAATATGATCAGAATCTTTTAAGAAATCTCCATTTTGTCCTTAAATGACAAAATTATCATTTTGTCCCTAATCGGTCAATTTTTTCCGATTGACTCCAAACTGGACCTCGAACTCCGAATCACTATTTTAAATCAATCCATGGGTTTTAGTTTTCTCAAATTCATCCTCAATTCTCTGTTTAAACTAATTCGAGACTTATTTAACTTAACCATACCGTTAGGGGCAATATTGTCATTTAACTTATTTCCCGGGGCAATTCAATATACAAACATGCTATCCAATGCATGTGAATGACATATCACAGATAAATTAGGATCAGGTATTACAGCACTACCCCCCTTAAAATAAAATTTTGACCTCAAAATTTCATTCATCATATTCCACAAAAATGAAGGTTTTAGATTTTCATTTCATATTTAATCTCACATGTTATCTCCTTTATAAGGAAACTCTGATTCGTTACTTCGATTTCCTTCAACTCGACTTACATATTTCACTTATATTTATCTTGAACCTTTAAAAATTTGATCATCAATAATTTTCTCATTAATGATTTCTTGCCTAGAGACATGCTCAATGTCTCTATTCCTCTTATTAAATTTGAACCAAAATTTCTTTACACTTATATCAATTTCAATTATTACTTACACTTATGTATATATATACACCAATCACCATCATCACTTGATCATTCCTCAACATCTTTTTGACATCCATTCATTCATTCTCATCCTTAAACATTATTATGTATCTTACAACATCATTAGCATATCGCATTCCTTCTATACATATTCTTTATATAGGGAAAATTTGTGGTCTCAATTATCCCCACATACCTCATGTTTACTTTACATTCATACAACTTAGATTTTTCCTTAATCCTCTTAATGTCAACATTTAAATCCATCTCACATGGATTCATACTATGGATTTCATTTTCTTGACTATTTTTTCCAACAATTCCTTAAATCCATATAATTTTAACTTTCGATGAAAAATTTCATTATTGTGTTACTCACACAACTCATCGCACATCAATTTCAAACTCCGAACTTTTAAAGTTCATTCTTTACTTTAATTGGTCATATAATCATTTCTATGCATAAAAGTACGCATCGAAAAACTCACAATGCTCTCGAGTAGGAAAACATAACATCAACACGTGGACCCACTTCCACGTAATAACATCCGAGAGCATCGCCTCCACTAGATTCCCATATAATATGCCATGGCAATCTCAACGATGTTGGCCGACATCGGAGCTATCAAGCAGTCGCAACTGCATAAATCATCTGTGGCCTTGCCACGTATATCACAGACCATGGCCCCAGCCATGTCTAACAGCCCGTCAGCGACTCGACAATGTCTCTAGCTAGAGCTCACTCATGCACGAGGGTCACACTTATAAATTTTCTTTTTCATAATACAATCAGCTTCAAAAGCTACATAAAAATCATTTAACAAATGCATTTACTATGCATGTCATTCCAATATACTCCTTATGTACTCTATACTATTTCTATTCAATTATTGTCTACTATACACATACATTTTCTAGTTCCATTGATACTTTAAGTTTCGCTTTGACACGATTCATTGTATTTCATGCAATATCATCAATTCCAGTATTACTTTATCCCACAAAACTTAAACTCGTTTAAATTTTGTGTACCTTAACCAACTTCAATTTCCAATCTCCATAACCCGTTAGAAGATTTTCATTCTCAAAGTGGTTTTTCTATCATCCCTTGCTCTACTCTGTCATATGAACATTACATGATTTTCTCTTAATTAATTTATCAATTGCACTTAGAGTTGGAAAAATTCGGAACTAAGTTCTCTTTCTGTACTTTGCAAGGTCAGCCAAAGTATTATTTTTAACTTATCCTTCCCTTTTTACAATCACTTAGTTCCACGTTTATTTTTGCCTCACTGATAGTAATACTTCTCTTACATATTTTCTCTTTAGAAATATCTATCTAGATCTCATGTCTTATAACCTGTGATTACCCAATTCATGATTTAGCCATTTGGCTCTTTAGCCAATTTCAAGACCACACTTATTATACTCGTCACATATGCTTTGAAATTTTCTCTTAAAGAATTTAAACATCCTTAGGAATACTTAACCTTTTGTTTATTTCTCCATACTACAAACATATTCTTTCTATAATGACATATATTTGCTTACCAAAATATTCAAATACATACTCCACTATTCGTATTTCAATTTACCTTCAAGGATTTCCAATATACCATATACCCGATCTTATTTTATTATTAACTCTCTTTTCATTCTACTAGATTAAAACAAAATTTATAATTTTCCATAACAATACTTCACATTATCTCTTTTATTGTGCCACCATTGTAACCTTTCATTCACAAGTTTATCACTCAGCATTGATATTTCTCGTCACTATTTCATCATTTATCCCACTCTTCTTTTAATTTTATTTAGCCATTTACAAAGCTTAACTCTCTCTATCACCTTTATTCTCTTATAATCAGACTTCAATCAACTCATCATTGATCTTACTACTTTACATAATAATGTACTTCAATGTGACCTTTTCGGTAACTTTTAAATTTTCTTTCCATTCACATGTCTATACATGAGGATCAATATAGGAATCTTTCGATTTACTCTTCATTTCTATTTTAAAACTTTTCCCATACATTTAAAACTCAAATTAATAAGACTCAGTGTTAAGCTAATGAATATCCTTTATCTTATAAAATTTACTTTCATGTCACTCAAGATTTTTCCTTGTACTATTCAGCCACAAGAGATTGTTACATAAGGATACTGAACGATCATTGTTACCGTGTTGTCACCCTTGGAATTTACTTAAATAGAATAAATCTTTTACCTTTAGGCTATTATCTCAACACTTGTTGCAACATAACTCCTTTTTGAATTTACACCTCAATTGATAAAATTTAATCTCCTACCATACATTGCATGATTGAAACCTTAATTTCAAGATCAATACATCCATTTCATCTTATCCGTATTATCTATTTTAGTATACCAAACTCATCCTTTCTCAGTAGATTTCTATAATCCTCATAACATATTTCCATTTCCTTTTCCAATGATAATATTCTGTAATTAATTCATATCACCCTCAATCTCTAAATACTTGGATCATAATCCAATCCTTGTTTACTCTTATCAAATACTTTACCATTTGCACTTCCATCATTAAATATCTTCAAATCCTCACATTGTTTATTTTATCTTAAAACATACTTCCCATGAGGTCACCCATCCTGGTATTACTCTTACTTAAGCACGCTTAACTTCGGAGTGCTGATGCGATCTGGTGCATCAATACTGGTATGATCGCACCCCACTACTATTTTCATTATTCACATTTAATTATTCTTTCTATCTGATAACTCCGGTAATTTATTTGCCTCTAATACAAAAGAAATCATAGGACAATTTGTCCTTCTCAAATTCCTTCATCGATGATCATGGCTTAAAATTTTAGATCGAGAGTCTACACAATTCCCTGTGTATAATCAGTGCTGCAATCACTGACTATAAATAAGACTCTATGTTGACTCCGTTACTCCAATGTTTGACTCCAAAATTCTTTCAATTAATCGTTGAATAGCTCATTTATATTCCCAGTATACCATTTCTCTAAAGACGGATACTTGCTCATCAAAGTATTCACATACGTACTTAACTTATCTCCCATTGATTCATATTTGGGTCAAATCATTATCGTATAATGTCATGATACCATCTCCTCATTTCCACCATATTCAATTTTGCAATCATTAACTTACTCCCGTTAAATGGTGACCAAATATGCCACTACGGTAAATATTCATTTTCAATACTTATATTATAAATCTGCCTCTATTATACCAAAAAATTCTCATATAAGCACATTTATATTGTACAAGATCCAATATCAACCTTTAAGTCTTTTATACAAAGAACTTATTTTTCCTCTTATATCACATTCATATTGCACAGGAAGAAGTCAACACTCAATTCCTTTATACATTTATCTATGGCTATTTTCGCTTATTTTACATTTACCCAAAATTTAAAGTTGTGAGAAACCTAGATAATACCTTAAGTATCATTAAAGTCGTCCTCGTCTGTATCTTCCTCCATCCTCTGGGACTTTCTCTTTTGTTTATCCATCCGAGCTTGTCGGATCCTTTTATACTCCTCATCACTCACTAGTGCAACATTCCATCTGCACCCAAGAAGAAAATCTCGTATAGCCAGGGTTTTCCTAAGAGGAGGATTCCTTACTAAGGCTACGTGAGATGTCAGAACTACTGTTCTTCCTAGACATTATCAGTGCGTACTCGGCACAATCCAAAATCTATACAAAATCATTAGTGACGGTTCAGTCACTATACCTCACAAAGGCACAAAACGATTTTTAAAATCTACGTGCAAACGCACACATTCTATTCAACCTATCTTAACTCGATTCGGGGCCACACAATGCCAATGCAAGTTTTTAAAACAACTTTAAAATCATTTCGAAACCATGCTCTAGTACCACCAAGATTGTCATACCCCGGAACCACCCATCGGGCCCATGACAACTGTCGCGACGTCCCGATAGGTACTCATTTTCCCCGAGTGCGAACTGAGACCTCGCAAGGCATCTCGTACTAGTTGTTCATCTACCCCGTGGTTAATAATTTCTAATAAACATTTGTCAATGAATAAAGTTCGTGTTTTGAATCAAAACAATCAAAACGCACCATTAACCACACAGGGGCATTTTTGTCATTTTTCTTCTCAAAAATTTCAGAATCGGTAAAAATGTAGTATACATATAGAATGTGCATAATTCACAGTCGAAAATAATTTTTTATGTCTAAAACCCTTATAAAAATAAAGTTTTCAGATAATAAAATAAAATAATAATATTTAACAAAATATGACATTTGATTGTAGAACAATATTTCGAGAAATACAGAAAACCCATTTTCGGAACATAAAAGTATAATAAATTCATACTTACTGTAAAACAGACAAATAAAGTATGTATGCAAATTACAAAGACACGTGGGCCCTACTACGTTTAACTTTGTACCTTTGTATACTAGAGTCACGACTTCAATCGAGCCTCTATATGCACTCTTAGTGCTTACCCGTAGTTTCGAGCCTGAAAGGGAAAGGAAAGGGTGGTGAGTTTTACAACCCAGTGAGTTGGATAATAACCATCTACGACATCTAAAGTCGAGTAGATTGAGACAATATATAAACATGATATCATAATATAACTTATTCACCCAATTTAGGGCAATCATGGAAAGCAATTTCATTTTCTCAAAACACAAGGCTTATGATTTTCCTTAAAACCCAGCTTATGCCAAATCTTTACTCGGTGATGCATTGGCCCGAGGCACCCCAATCCGAGTCCGCAAAGGTTATTATAAACATATTTCATTTAGAAATACAGTCGTTCCTTGGTGTTGACTGAATTCACTCTCATGCGGGGTCAGACATAGAGTGAATTCTAAGTGTCACCTCAAGAGTTACCCTACTCGCCTCTACCACCGAGGTGATATAAATCTTGAGTTTACCGTGCCCCTCCTAAAGGCAGTCCACGAGAACTCGCCACTGCAGCGACTAATCAACCCATCATTTCATTAAAAATTTTACAGCATCACAAGACAATTTTTATACTAGCCAGCCTACACGGCAAACAGCAATTCATGCAAATTTTAACACAATAAACCAGTCAAGCATGCTCACCAAGATCATAAGCCATAAATTTCAATTCATGTATAAATAATACAATTCACTAATTTGGTCTCCATGTACTCTATTTCATAAAATTGACATTTAATTTCAAAACAGTATTTCATCAATTACGTTTTAATCGAAAATCATAATATTTTTATTTTCGATTTCATCATGCTTTCAAAAGCATACAGCCATAATAAAACCACTCCAAATATTACAGATGATAATTAATCCACTCACCTCGTCTCAGGAGTGCCCGATACTCCTGTTTTCAATTTCCCACTACATTGTCGTTTTCTCGTGTCCGAGGACCCACCACCTATGTGTTTCGTGTGACACCAATTTCAATAAATTGTGTCAATTAACCATAATCAATTTCAGGCTTTATGTGATACATGAAATGAGATAAAAATGGTCTGGACAGTCGTTTTCTCATGGTGTCCGACCGACTCACCTACGCGCGTCTAAATTGCTAAAATCCTCATTTTAATTCCGAATCAATTTTTTTTCACTTTCTATACCTCAATTGCACCCAAATTGACTTAATGTCCCTCAATATGGTGCAAATTATCCAATCGCAAATTACGAAAATAACCCTAGTAGGTAAAAATTTTGATTTTTCTCTAAAAATTTTCATAATTTTCCTCTAGTCATTATTCACCATTATTCATCATAATACCTCAAAATAAACTCAAAATCAGCAGCATTTCTCTCTCTAGAAAATTCAGCCAAATGGGTTTAAATATGAAAATTTCTATTTTTTTGCTTATTTTTGCCATTTTTCATTTCTACACTTAACTAAACTTCCTAAACACCTTAATTCAAGCTAAAATTCAACCAAAAAATTGCTCAAATCTGCCCATGGAGATTCGGCCAACATAGTGTTCATTGGGCAAGCATGAATTTCATGCATGGAAAATGGAAAGAAAAGAATGGGTAAGCTAGATCGTTAAGAAAATTAAAAATTTTTACCTTTTTCAAGTTTGATTACTTGAATCCGTGCACTTCCCCTTTGAAAATCAGCCTAGGGTTTATATTTTCAGCTTTTCCCCTCTTTCCCTTTCTTGGTCGGCTGAAGAAGATGAAGAATGCTGAAAATTTTACCTTTTTAAAGGTATAATAAAATAATATTATTTTATTCATTTTTTTAATGTTTTATTAATCAATTAATTTCTAGCCATTCATTTGTCTTCAAATTTCCACCATGCATTTGTCTCACACATTCCCAGCTTAGATAAAATTTTCAGACTTATCCAAAGTCTTGATGGAAAATTTTTCAAAAATTACGCTTTTACCCCCAAAAAAGTCAAAAATTACATTTTTACCCCAAAAACTGAAAAATTGCCAGTAGACATATTTTTCACCCCTCATACTCATACCATTCTCTAATTTGTCAAATTTGATCTAAATTCTCTCAAAATCTCAAATTTTGTCTGCGGGTGGCAAAATTACGATTTTACCCCTACACTCTAGAAATTACCGTAATTAAACTTTTTCACTGCTAAATCATCAAATTACACTCTAATAAGTTTAATATGATCAATTTCAATCAAATGGGATCAAAAAATCTTTTTTTTTTAAATTTCAAATTCGTCCTTTAATGGTAAAATTACTATTTTGCCCTTATACTCTAAAACTATCGAGAAATTAAATTTATCACTGTCAATTTCATTTTATACTCCAATAAATCACATTATACTCCAAATAATTGATCTTAGTCAAATGTGATCAAAATCTTTTATGAAAATCTCCATTTTGTCTTTAAATGACAAAATGACCGTTTTGTCCCTAATCGGTCAATTTTTTCTGATTGACTCCAAACTGGACCTCGAACTCCGAATCACTGTTTTAAATCAATCCATGGGTTTTAGTTTTTTCAAATTTATTCTCAATTCCCTGTTTAAACTGATTCGAGACTTATTTAACTTAACCATACTATTAGAGATAATATTGTCATTTAACTTGTTTCTCAGGACAATTCAATATACAAACATGCTATCCAATGCATGTGAATGATATATCACAAATAAATTAAGGTCGAGTATTACAAGTAAGGTGCACCATTGACCAACACAGAGATAGAAGCCAAGGAAATGCTACCATTAATCTACCAATGTCATTTCTCCCCAAATCATTTTGCACATGACAACCTCTAAAAAGTCTCAATCCACCCTATCATAGGTTTTTCTGAGATTCACTTTGAATAATATGCCCCCCGCACTATCCTTCCTCATGAGCCCAAAGGCCTTAAACGTCCGTAATTTATCTCTCCTAAACAAATACAAATTAGCTGCGCCCAAAACTCGAACTCTTAATTTTATTAGAATCAACTTCTTATAAAAGAAAAAAAGGTATAAGACTCTTTACCCACATGATAACAACAACGAAAGATAATGATAAACACTAATTAGAAAGCCAAATAAGATAACAAAATATTACTTATTACACAAAAATTATCACTAAAAAGGAGCGTGACGATCAAGCTACTTAGTTCAACTCATAATGAGTCAAGCCAAGTTCGAACTTCGGAATTCTCAACTTGAGCCATCGTGAGCTTTAATTATTAATATTTTACAATTTCTAATATTATTTATATAAATAAAAATAATACTTATCTATGTATTTGAAATTTATTTATAAGTCTAAAATATTCGAATTCAAGCTCGAGATTGTGTCAAGTTTCAAGTTCCTAACTGAAATAAAAAATAATTGAACTATTTGAGTTTGACTTGACTAAGTTCAATTATTTTTTTAGTCGTGTTTGAGAACAGAAAAATACAAAACTTGAGCATCAAGCTCTACGTCTAAAATCAAGTCGAGCTCGAGAGCGGGCGTTGTACCAGCTATGATCAGCTCAATAACAGCTTAAGTGGAATAAAAACCAATAAAATACTACAAGGATTAGTATGACCACGACAAGGATAAAGCCCCTACTTCTTCCCACGATGCTAATGCGATGCCATTAGGATAAGCCCCCTTAAAGTAAATGAGTTCAACTTTCAAGTGTTTCATATAAGTGTGCGAGTATTCGACTTAATACATAGTTGATATTTAAATCTCTTATTTAAGAGAGACTTAATTCCCCTTCCTTGAAAATATATATATAAAAAACTTGAATATAATATTTACATCTTTTCTTACAAACGATAAAACAAAATTAATAACTTAAAATCTTGGATTATTTGAAAAGCATAATAAAGCTTTTTTTTTTTTTGGTCTAAAAATTTTTACTTCCAACAAAATAGACTTCAAGTTTGAGAGAGCCCAAGAAAAGAGAGAGTACTATTACTCTATTAGTGGAATACAAGCTCAAATTTGAGAATATTGGGGACGTTTTCTCTTTTCATCCCTAACATTTGCATTTATTGAGCATAGGGATGACTAAGTTAAAAATAAATATTGAAACTAAGACAACCCAATTTTAATAAAACCCAAAAACAAATTATTACTTTAGTGATTACTTAAATAGCTGGCAAACAATCACTTTCCATCAACAAATTATTTAAGCCCTTAACTAACTCCCAACTAGGGGCGGAGTTGGCTAATTTTTATTGGAGAAGTTAAAGACGAAAAAAAATATGAGTTAAAAATTTTTAAAATTAATATGTTGAATTTAATCGATGATCAAAAGATTTATAATAGATAATAATTTTATATAATAAGTAAATAAAAAATAAAAAATAACTTATAATAATTTTTTAAAAAAAGTTGTGCTACATTATATTTCTTGGTTTTATCAATTATTAACTCTATACTGAAAAAACTAGTAATGCCTTTTTTAATATAAACAACTAAATTATTTACAAAAAACTCATTATCCATTTTATTTCAAAGTATTATTTTTATAATTTTCATTACTTAAAAATTTTTCTTTATAGTTGTTGTAGAAAATAAAATACATATAATAAAAAAGAAGAAGAACATGATAAATAAAATATAAAACCTACGTAACAAAAATGAAAAAAAAAACATGGTTGATGTTTTGTAAAAATTTAAAAAAGAAAATCTATAAAAACTATAAACATATGAACAAATAGAATAAAAATAAAAAAAATAAATAATAATAATAATAATAATAGAAAAAGAAGAGAAAAGAACAAATATATAAAAAATAAAACATTTAAAAAATTTGGAAGGGGAGCGTCTATTGCGCTCGGCTCCTACTCCCAACCAAACAAAATAACTCGTATCTCCCCATGAAGAGATCCTGCCACATGCCTAACTCTCCTAACCGCACTTGGCACTACAATTCCTTCACAATCCTTAACCACCATACCAATCCTCCTGCCTTTTCATCCTTCATGATTTGCTGCATCATCATTAAACTTGAAATGGGAAGTTCGTCCGGTGGGAACTCAATTCGGGACTTGTAATATAAAGCACAATAAGGGACATTGAAAGTGAATATGATGATACCCACTTAACAACCAAATTCGTTTATCCATCACCAGATTGCTTAGCAAATAGAAAGCATGGAAGACAATATGTTGTATCTTTTGTTGGAGAATATTCCAACCAATCAGGATGTAGCTTAAATCAAGCATAAACAAATCGTGGACCACTCTTTTCAATTGCTGGCCGTGTCATTTTGTGGAATCCCTTTATATGGACCAAGCCTAAGGTAAGTTCTATGCATTGCATCCCTTTGATCTATTAAATAATCACTTATTGACTTATGTAATCTTAGATTATACTCTAAGAAAAGATCATCAAATTCTTTAAATTCGGTGCCGGCAAATTTAGTAAGGTGAGAATTTTAGATAAAGAGATTCATGTTTTAAAATATTAGAAACTTCTAGATAATAATTATGAACATTTATAGTTGACGTGTCAAGAACGGGAATATAAACATTGTCTTATCAAGATGTAAAAATCAATTTTTGAATTAATAATGGCAAGCCACTTTGTACTTATTTACTTTGAAAAAAAAAGATAAAATTATTGAAATTTTTTAAATATTTTAATTACATTCTTATTCAATTTTAAATCAAGTCTTCCAAATTGTGATGAACCATGCATATTAATAATTGAACAAACTCACGTAGCAATAATAACATAACTTAACTTCAAGATTATATTTTGGGTCTCACCTTTATTTGTAAGAGAATAAAAGTATACCCATTAAATTAAAATATATAACAATAATTGATTCAAACTATTCTTTATAAATTTAAATATTATTAATATAAAATAAAAAATTTAGTATAGTTATTTGGTTTGCCGAGGAGAAAGGGATTTCAAATTTATATGAGTTAAAAGATAAAGTTAAAAAAAACTAAAAAAAAAAAGAAGAAGAAACGGTTTAAAAAAACATGAACGGTTTTTAAGAACAAAAATTGTATGTGTCAAAAGTTAGGGTTAAAAAAAACTAAGAAAAAAAAGAGAGAGGAAAGGCTTGAAGGGTTTCTATAAGAAAAAAAAAGGAAAAAACGGAAACAGGAAGGGAAAAAAGGGGATGATTTGAAGGGTTTTTATTAAAAAAAACAAAAAAAGAATTTGAACTTAGTAGGGATTAAATTTGAGTTTTTTAAAATTTAGATTAAGTTTCTTATCATTACTCTAAAGTAATTTATTTGAATTATTTAAAAGTGAGAAGTTATATATTTTGCATTTTATAAATATAAAATAAAAAAAATTAAAAATTCCCTGTATGGTGGGTAAAAAAACCAAACGAACGCTTCCTGTGAAAATAACTCATCACTCGTCATAAATGTGTAGGATAATAAATTTTGAAACACTCTTACACACTCGGGCCACGTTGGTCTTAGATGATTATAGTAGCTCCAGGACCGATGCGTGCAAGTATCAATATCAAATATTAAACTTGGGCCTATAGCGCCAAGTCGGGCCTATAGTCATTTTCGTTTGGTGGTTTGCTTGTATCCATCAGAAGATTCTACAAGACAATGAGGCCATACCCTTAGTTGAGTAAGAAGGCAGTGAAGCAATGCTCGCAGCAGCATTAATATCTTCGTCACCGTGCAGAATTTTCTCCAGAAATCTTGTTCCCAAGCCCTCTTCCTTTACCCTTTCACGCGTTCTCTCTCCCTCTTCTGCCCGCTTTTCGATCCGATCAATGGCTGACTCTGCTTTTAAGAAAGTTCAGATTCAGAGAGACAATGCTGTCAGTTCAACTTTCCTTTTCCTTTCCTATTTGTTCTTTTTAACAATATGTAAATTATGGGTTTCGCATTTTTGAATAATTTTGACTTTTGGGTTGTTGAAATGCTTATATTTGAGTTGTAGAAAATGTTTGTTAGACTTCGTTTGGTTGGTATTCGTACTTGTGCATGAATTTTTTAAGAGAATTGAAAACAAAAATTGGTTTTTTTTGGGAAAAACAAAATTCATGATCATATTTTGTATAGAGTAATCATGTTAGAATTAGTGGTGCATTTTAGTTTTATGATCATTTTTAAATATTAACAAAATTGTTTTTTACTGTTTGCTTTTCATTTTAGCATCTTATATGAAGCAAAACGTAAGTAGTAAAAGCAAAAATGGAATCGAGCGGAGCCTTATTGATTTGGGTTGTTTTCACTATTCTTTGAATAAAATTGTAATGACCAGGCTTTTGACGCATACGTGGTTGGCAAAGAAGATGCGCCTGGAATTGTTGTTCTTCAAGAGTGGTGGGGTGTGGATTTTGAGATAAAAAATCATGCCCTGAAGATCTCCCAACTGGACTCAGGATTCAAAGCTCTTATTCCAGAGTAAGTATTTCAGTCCACAATGCTTTTTCTTTTGGCTCAATTGTGATAAGCTTTGGTCACCTGGCATTTGCTGCATTTGAATGCTAATTCTTTTTCTTTTCTCACTTTGTTTCAGTTTGTATCGAGGAAAGGTTGGTCTGGATGTTGCAGAAGCACAACACCTAATGAATGGTCTTGACTGGCAAGGTGCTGTAAAGGATATCCGTGCTTCGGTCAACTGGCTTAAGGCTAATGGCTCAAAGAAGGTGTGCCACTGGTTATTCATTGTCAATTTTGTTAGAGCCTTATGCTTACTTAAAACATGTTTAAAGTTCAACGCTCCACTGTGTGGACTGTTCTGGTGTTTATTTGACTGAGACAGGTGGAAGCAAATATATGAAGCTGAGATAAGTTTAATACTTTTCTATTGTTTGGATAGCTAAGTGAATAGAGAAGCCGAGAGAAGATTAAATTATGGGCAAAATCTCCTGTCGTCCACTTTATCTAAAAAGAGGTTTAAGGGAAATGAGATTTAAATATTGTTAATTCTTCTCCTTTAAAAAAGGTAATAAAAGAAAACTGAGCATATAGTGGATCAATGATTTCATTATTGCAATTTACCTCTTATTTACTTACCATTTTTCTTATTCAAACAACAAAAGGGGCGTCGCCTTCATATCCAATACCTTCTCATCTCTTCTCTTTTACATTTTATTATTTCCCTTCTCTCTTCAGTTCACCTCTAAGTTTAACTGCCGAACAGGTTTAGGAGAGTGTGTACCATGATTTTGTGCTGCATTTTTTATTACTTTGTTTTGTGATTTTGTCAGCCTTCATTTTCTGTTAAGAGGTGAATATTGGATTTATTACATCTATGGTGCTTTATGTCAACTAAATGTCCTGTGAAGTTTAAAACATTGGTCAGTGAGCAATCTCTGATTTCATTGCAACAGGTTGGTGTGACTGGGTTTTGCATGGGGGGGGCTCTTTCTATTGCAAGTTCTGTTTTAGTTCCTGAAGTTGATGCCGTTGTTGCATTTTATGGGGTTCCTTCACCGGAACTTGCAGACCCTGCCCTGGTCAAGGCACCTGTTCAAGCTCATTTTGGAGAACTTGATAACTATGTTGGATTTTCAGATGTGACGGTATGGCAAAATTTCTTTACTCTCCCTGTTTCGACTTTCACCATTTGTTTTTAATCATGTTTAGAAATAAATTTCATGTTTGTGACTTAGTTGTTGAAGTTACTACTCTGGAAATGATCCTTAATTTGTTTCTTTGAGAATAAAAAATTTTCCACCACCACACATTCCATAATGAGAGCTTAGTTGCTAGGTTCAGTTGCAACTCTTTGTAGAAAAGCCAGGAATAATATTGTCCAAAAGTTGAACACCCACTGTGGGCATTCTGTTTTTTTATGTTCACAAAGGGTGAAATTTCTATATTTTAAGAATTAATTTGTTAGTCATTTATAAGAATAATTTCGAGGATAACTTTTCTTAAATTCCATGTAATTTGAGAACCCATACTATGTCACATGTACAGCTATCTAAAAAGATATTTGCTCTTAAAATTGTTTTTTCTTCTTATCTCTGGAAACACTCTTTGAGAAATGATAACTAAAAACAATAAAAACCGATGGCTTGTGCAAAGTCGTTTTGTTCCTTCATAACCACTTCAAAATCTACTTGTTGGGGGTAAGATTTTATCACATGAGAAAATTTTATCACAGTGGTGCTTCTTTTTGTTTGACTCGCCTTGCTCTAAAAGTGTCAAATTTTATCTGAACCATGAGAAAATTGAATATTAAGTTAATCTCACAAGGTTAATTCACTTCCTTTTCCTCCCAAAGCCCTATCTCCAACATCTTCAGCCTGATTGTAATTGGGCCTCCCTAAGTTAATTGACAATATGAATCCTTTTTGAAACCCTAGTTTATAAGACCTTTCCATCTTAGAAGTATGATTGAAGAAACTTGGTAAGTCTTATTCCTTGGGGACATAAGGCAAGAAAATGACTTTAAAGTTTATTTTGGAACCAGAACTTAATCCAGTGGATGTTTATCATAGAATTTTGATTTCTTGTTTGCAAATATTTGTTGACCATATAACGAGTCTGATAGACCCACAACCAGATGGATTGGTTCCTTGTTCACTGGGTTGAAGTCTTAGATGATCACTTTATTACTGTATTTTCTTGAATTCATACTATGAGGTTGTAGATTTCATATGTACAAGTTGTCTCCTTGCATATGATCCTTTCTTCTCCCCTTCAAGGGGGGAAATACAAACTAACCTCCTGCCCATGGTGTTAGCATTAGTTGTATCATTCTCTTTCTTTTATTTGTTTTTCTAAGGGGTGCTTCTTCCTTGATAGTCAAGGATTTTGTATCTTGTTTTGGTGCACATATCTATCTAATGAGCAGTTCTAGAGGTTAACAACACAATGGATTCATTTCATGATCATTTGTTTTTAAGTCTCTAAGGACATCATTTCTTTTTCTTAGGGGAAAGAGAGAGGGCAGGAAGTGGGGGGTTGATGCTTCTGCTGTAGTGAAGAATTATGAAACAACCTGTTACACTTACTAAAATTAATAGGAAGAAAACTAGTGTTTTATGAAAAATAGGTATAACCCCCTCTGCTATCTGTGGTCTACCCCTCATTTTTTGTTTTTTTTTTTCAATTTATTTTCTATTTTTACTCTTTTTGTCTCTTTTTTTTTTCTTTTTTTTCTTCTGTCCTGTCACCCTAATGAAAATGTCCCACCTGACTTAAGAAACGAAATCTCCAGCCAGCCGTCGCTGGTGAGCATGCCTGATCTAGCTGCTTCTGGCACTCCAAGCAGCCAGATCTAGCTACAGGGGGCATCATTTTGGCCCTCAAGGCAGCCACATCTAACCCCTGGTCTGTTGTTTTGGCCCCTCCAATGGCCTTAGCTAGCTGCCAAATCACTATTTTTAGTCTTTTCAGTCCAAAATTGATCTCTGGCAATTATAACAATGGAAAATAAGAAGTTCCGGCCAACATTCTCTCTTTTGGATGAAGGATACAATTGGAATTTAATTTAATGTGTGACGACAAAATTATACAATAAACAGTGCTATTCCAGATGGATGAGGAATAGCCATTTTGAGGTGTGAGTAAAGAATGGCTATTATTGGGTTTGACTGGAATAGACTCGTGGACCAGAATCATTATTCTTGCCCAAAGATTGAACTAATCATTGGAACCAACATATCACACGGAGCAAGGCCTGAATGGAATGGCCTTTCAAGCCAACCAAACATGCTTTTACAGACATCATTTGTTTTCCTTAGGGGAAAGTGAGGGCAGGAAGTGGGGGTGCTGATGCTTCTGCTGTAGTGAAGAATTATGAAACAACCTGTTACAGTTACATGAATAGGAAGACAACTAGTATCTTATGAAGGATAGGTACAACCCGTTCTGCTATCTGTGGTCTATCCATGCCAAAACCAAACACACTATAAACATGGTTGGATATGTATCAAATATGGAGTAGCACAGTTAAACATGATATTAAGCAGTTTTGACAAGGGAGAATGCTTAGACTTGGGTAGTTGTGGTAGCCTGGTTGTATTTTTAGTGACAGTCATAGATTCTCAACCAGTGATATGGATGGAAGGTAGCACCTTATGTTAAGGGAAAAAAAATATTGAATAGTGTGCATGAATCTATGATATTTGTATTAAATATCTTTTATGTAAAAAAAATTTTGGTCTATGGTTAAATATAACTTTTATAATTTCTTTACAAGGTCATTATATTTTAAGGACTTTATCTATATAAGTCTTTAATAACTTTTTTTAAATAAACTCATGGATAAAAGGAATAAAAGGAATATCTCATACATTATATAAAATATCCATAGTGTATTTAACATGAAATATGATTAATTATTATAGTGTTTTGCAAGCATAAAATGGATTGGATTGCAAGGCTTACAAGGCTTACACTAGAAAATGCAATGAACAATCGGAGTGGTTATTTCAATGAATGTTATAAGTAGTAGACAATTAACTACCTAATTGGTGATTTTTCAGGCTGCGAAGGCTTTGGAGGAAAAGCTGAAAGCATCAGGAATTCCATATGAGGTGCATATCTATCCAGGCAATGCACACGCCTTTATGAACAGATCCCGTGAAGGTATAGAAAGGAGGAAGGGCATGGGAATGCCTGATGAGGATGAAGCTGCAGTCCAGCTTGCATGGTCTCGATTCCAATCATGGATGACTCGTTTCTTGTCATCTTAATTTGCTTTGGTAGTTTATTATGGCGTATGCTTCTTGTTCTAGCATAATTAACAAATATCTTACTGGTTTTAAGCAGAGATATAAACATGCGTGGGGTTTGCTGCCATATATTGAGAGATATTGGTTTGAAGACCACCTTCAAAGTTAAATTGGGTATCGTAAGTCCTGTAATAATCTGTGTTTTCTTGTATAATATTTTCCTATTGGGTTTGGCCTTAGCTTTATCTTGATATGAACTTGGATTTGTACTGTTTGTCCAACTCTCGCTCTCTCTCATATATTAAATAAGCTTTTGAATTTACCCACTTTATTTTTTGGTCGTACTCAAATAAGCACCTATTTTACAATTTGTATTTGTATAAGTTTTTTATGTCACGTAATCTTAATAATTGTTGATCTGAGTATCAACATAAGTTTTATTAAGTGACAGTTGATTGAGTTGGAAAGTTTTATGTTCCAGACATAGTTATTTAATTAATTATCATGTCAAAAAAACAAAAAGATTTGTTTGAGTAAAAATTATTAAATAGATATGTAATTAAGTAAAATAAAATAATAGTTGAGTTTTAAAAAATTAAATATTTTAGATGCTTATTTAGTATTTAGCTTCTGTTTTTTTTTTTTTTTTACTTGAGGATTAACTGTAAACCATGGTGTACGTTTTATGTTATCGAATTTGTTAGCTATATTTTGGTTTTCTTAGGAAAAGAGTACTATTTGGAGATGAAAATTTCCCAGTATGTGTGCCAACGTGATTTATACTTGGACAATTAGCCGTCTTCACTCCTGTTGGAATAGGATAGAGTAGGTAAATTGGGTGCGTGAACTTGAGGATATTCCACTGTCTTTTGATGTAAACATGAGCAAATTGCAAGGGCTGAGTATGACATTTGGGAGAAAGCATCGTTACTGTCCAATAGAAGTTTCTATTGGGAATGGCCCTCCTCCCACTTGATTGAATTCGACGTCCAACCCATTTTCTTTATTTTCATTTCAAGTCGTTGGTCTTCATGAAAGAGGCACTTGTGGCTTGAATGGAAGAGTACCACACTCAAAACCACTCGTCCGGTTGATTTGCTTGCATTGCTTTTAGATATTCTTTCTTTTTTTTTTTTTTTTTCAAACTGGAAGTAGCACAAAGAAGCGGAATCTTATCCATTGGATTATATGATATGAGATAGTTATATTTCCTTTTTATACTTGCATTGTTATTTTTGGATAATAAGACTAAGACTAACGAATCAAGTTACATAATTAGTGAGTCATAATCACAACTAGTTATGCAGAATTTTGTAATAATGAAAACTGAATATAATTCTTTTTACTATATTAGCTATTAATCCACAAATCAAAATACGATATGGTAACTAATGTGATAGACAAATCCTATACGATGATATCTGAATTACGATCTTTATCTTTGAAATTTTGGCTCAAAAGAAAAACTCCATCTTTAAGATAAAATTTATCCAAGAAAAGAAAGTTTTGAGAAAAATGATGATTTTAGGTTGTGAAAGTATGAAGAATCCGCAAACAAAAAAAAAAATTCCGTTTCATTTTTTACGTTTGTGTTTAGAAATTCCAAAGGATGCTTTCATTTTCTTGCCAAATTTCACACAGAGTTAGCCACGTTAAGAGTGAATAACTTTGTTCTGTTCTTATCATATAGCGTCTTATCCAAAGAACTTGGACTCTTAACAAACAACAATGACTTCTCGAGCTTATCCACATTAATTTCACATTGGGCTTTAAGCATTTATAAAATCTGCCTAGAAACGTCTTTACACGTAGTAGATGGATTTTTCTGGTAAGGAAATAGGTAATGTTGCAATAAATAAAATGAGATCTATTGGAGGCAACGTAAAGGAAGAACTAATGGAGAAGTTTTTGAAGTGATTAATGCTTGTGATAAGACGTGATAGGATAAAATTTACTATACGTTTGGTTCGCGGAATTAATAGAAACAGAATAAAATAGTTATTATATGAGAATAAAATAAAATGATAATAAAATAAAACACGTATTACATTATCTGGTATGACGAATGGAATATGATAAAAATAATTATTATAACTTATTGCAGTGTTTAATTGGTAATAATAACTTTGAAAAAAAATAAAAAGATAAAAATACTACTTATTATATATAATTATTTATTTTTATTTTATTTTTGAAATATTAATAATTTATATTTTAATTAAAATAATAATAATTAATAATTTAAACATTAACATTTTAATATAGTTTAATTATTAATATTTTATTTATAATTTAATATTATTATGATTAAAATATTAATTATTTTTTTATTTTTTATTTATACTCATTAAAAATTTAATATATTAATAATTTAATAAATAAAACATTAACTTTTTAAAATATTGTTATTATAATATTTTAATCATATTAATATTAATAATATTTAAATTATATATAAAATATTAATATTTTAAAATTTATAAATAATTTTTTTATTTTTTTTTCTTTTTTTTTTCTTCTTCTTCATGGGGTTTAAGGTATCGGAAAGATGATCAGTGCCATAAAACGTCGATCTGGCCCACCATATAGCCAGATCTAGCCATTGAGGCACCATGAATCAAGCCACTGCAAGTACTTGCTTGCATCAACAGAGGCTTTGTTATCTATTTCGCCATTGTTCTTCCTTGTTTTTCGAAGCCACTGATCCTGGTTTGAAGTTAACAAGCAGCTAGGCTTTAGTTAGTTCAATCCTATCTAGCAAACCAGGCACCACAAAAGGCTCCAGATCATCAAAGACCTTCTCGCAAGTTAGATGAGAGAGGTGGTGCTACTGGCAGAACAACCGTGGAAGAGCGATTGAGAGAAAGAGGGAAAGGAGGAAGAAAGAGAAAAAAATGTTTTATATAGACCAAGTTGTAATTTTGTAAATTAATAGGGGTATTTTAGTCATTACAAAGTCCTCAGCTATTCCATGAGACATAAGATAGATAACATATGGGGGGAACTCAGGTATAGTTAAAGCAGCCTTTTTACCCATTTTAAAGAATATGAATTACTGAGGAATTCCTATTCCTTGTTGCACTTTTAAACCAAAAAAGGTAATAGCAAATGACTAGGAATAGAGGGTGAATAGCATAGCTATTTCCCATCCTAAATGTGCTGTTAGGAAAAAAGTACGAAAGTGTAGCAATGGAGTAAGGTAGAGAATAAAGCGAAAATAGTTGAGTAAAAAAAAAGTATTTTGAGAAAAGTTTAGAGAAAGCTTGAGGAAGAGTATCTTAAAGAAGGAATCTATTGAATTTTCAGTGTCTCTCTAATGAATTCCTAAGGTACTATATGTAGATTATGAAAGAGTAGTTACTTGGGAGTTACATGTGATTACTTGAAAGTAACATGTGCATAGTGCGCATAGTGTGAATAGTGACTTGAGAGTAACTTGTGCATGATAAATATGGTTATTAAGAGTATTATGCATGTAATTGGAACACCATACATGACCCATAATGTATAGTAGGGTAGTGGTTTCGTGACACCCAAGTGTATTATTTGTTATTGAAGAAAAGAGAAAAGATAGGAAAAGGCACTCGTACTTCAAAAAAAAAAGTTAAGAGGAAGAACTCTTTTCATTTTTGAGTTATCAAATCAAACTTTGTAAAACATCGTAAAGACAAAACTAATATGTAAATTTTGTCACTTACTCTAAGTTACTTTCAATACTCTTCACGTGATATAGTTGTTTCACTTGCTTTAATTGTTCTTATTACTTTCTACATAACATTATACTTGCTATGAAACAAATTTTAGAAAAATAATAAGTTAATAGTCAAAATCAAGTATCTACAGTTTACTCATTGCTTGAGAAATCTTAATGAAAAAATTTCTCGTGCATTGCTAGTGAGACAAAATAATAAAATAATAAAGCAAAATAAAAGTTAAAGTAATTTAATATGTGCGAGCATGTTTTGCAATTATATTTTTATTTGCACCACTTTTGCTTGATTTGCCACTAGCAGCGTATAATTCCTGAACAACAAAATTTGAACAAAATGTAGGTAAGAGTAATGCATTATCGTATGTGTGGTATTGCTTTCCTATGAAATAAGTCTTTTTTTCTTACTTTGGTTCTCATATCGTTGGCCCTTCCATGAAACTTTTTTCATTAAAAGAGCATTAGGTTAATTATGCATAAGTAAGATTAGAGTGATGCAGTAAAACTAGAGATTTAAGTTTTTTTTATTAAAAAAAAGAAATAAATAGCTTTTTTTTTATCATATTTGTTCTTACACACATGGATCTCACTTGCATGGACACCATGCACAGGGATCACACACGAATGAATCACATGTATACAGATCTCATGTAGGTGGATCCCGCACATAAGGATCTTATGCATTTAGATCTTACGCACACATGAATCCTACGCACATGCTCCCATGCACAATGCTTTTTTTCTCATTTAATTATTAATCTTTAATAATAATAGTAACACTAATAATTGTATATGGGTACTTATCTCATTTTTGACTTGATGTTTGTAAAATCCCTTTTCTTCTCTCATCCATGATAAGACTAGTTACACTCTTAAGATCCATTATGGCAAGTTAGATAAGGTTCTTTTTAAGAGCTTTTTCTTTTAAGAAAATCCAAGTAGGAAAATTGGTGAAGTTCCCACTTGTTGCGTTTAAGGTAGTGTAAGAACATGCCAATTTAGGTATGACCACCATCTAAGCCTTCTTCACTTGACAACTTTTTGTTTTTATGTTTCTTTGTTTCTCCTCGAAAGGCTCTATGTACACTTGGTTAAGCTTAAGAGTTTTATTACTCTAGCTTTTGATAGAGTTAGGAGTCACTTCATGTGCTAGTAGTGCTTTTCGCACTCATGTAGCACATATGTAACAAAACAATTCGAAAGTTGACTTGTGATTGCCAATATTCTATGGGCAAGTTTGAGAAATCATGAAAAGGAGTTGCAAGGAGTTAAATGCTTTCTCTAATATAAAAAATAACAACTCTTCTCCATAGAACTCTATAGTTTACTAGACCTTTAATTACTTTGTTGTTGCTTTTAGTTTACTTTTTCAGTAGCTTGGTAAGCTCATCTAAGTAATACTATTCAAATAAATATTACGCTTTAACACTTCATATTATTATATGAGGTCAAAAGGAAACTCTTAACTGTACATCAAGGAGATTACCTCTCAACTTAGTATAAAAGAAATTAGTTTAACCCTTAAGAAAATCGTTCAAATTGCAATCATTTTGCGAATAACAAGTTATGACAAGAAATGAGCGATAAAGCTTGTTTCCAATAACATAATATCATTGCAGCCAAAGTATGAGCAATAAAGCGCAAGCTAAAATATGAATATTGAACTATAGCCAAAGAATGAGTGATGAAGCTTGCGATCAATAGCATGCAATCAAAGAATTGAGTGGTAAAGTTGTTGTTGAAATATGAATAACTGAGTATAGCCAAAATTAAAGCAATAAAGTTGTGACTGAAATACGAATTTATTTCCTTTTCAAATGTCAAATTTTAATACATGAAGTAATTAACAGTAAAAGTCATAAAAGAATCTCTATTGCTTGCAACCTCTTATGGAATATTCTACATAGGTCTTTACATTTAGTACATGAGTGACCAACTATTCAGTGATAATCACAATACCTTGGGTTGAACTTCTTTTATTTTGTTGATGGTTATGGAATGTAGGATAAGTTCATTTATCTATCCCTAATCCATTCATGGAAAAGCATTTACTCTATCTGGTGAAATTGAGAATGGTGAGGGAGGATTAATATCTTCACTTGGTTTTAATTTTAGGTTATCTCATCTAGGAAGAAAATTAGGTCAGGGGTCTCTTCTGCCTCTTCCTTGAATTACATTCATTGTCGAGATGTTCCTCCTATTAAAACTACTGGCTCTTTTTTTTTTTTCTAAAAACCTTATCATTGGCTCTTCATGCAACTTCAACCAAAGTAGCGAAGATGAGAAAAGGTAAGTTTTCAAATGCACCCTATACTCATTGAACATACTATGAATGCAAACTTTCACTAGCTCTTTCTCATCATGGGAATTTTGAATGCCTAATACCCTTTCATTGAAACATTGGATGAGGTCCTCCTTCGACTTCTGATGATCTCTTCCCAAGTCAATGAATGTAACCCCTCTTGAGTGGAGAATAACTTTTCTTCAACCATTTTGCAAATTGACTCTAAGATTCCACAAAATCAAAGGTAAGATTAACAAATCAAATATAAACCTTTTTGGTAAAAGACTTGAAAATTGCTTTTAAATTCCTATCATCATTCAATCTCGTTACTTCCAAAGTCTCCATAAACTCCATAACATGTTTTTGAGTATCCTAGAGCTAATCATTGAATTGTTTGAACTTAGGATTGGTGTCATTCTTAGGTTATGGCTTAGCAACTAAACTAGTTGTATATGGCAATTTAAGGTTAAACTTCAAAAAATTCATGTTCATCTTCTTCTAATCAAGTAGCTTTTAGAGTTTTTATTTAGTCAAAAAGCCTCAAGTAGTGGTTGGCAAAATTATTACTGTAGAGTTGTCAACAATAGAAGGATTGGTTGTATTGGCATTTACGACAACTACTACATCAATTAGGGCTCTTTCCATGTCCTCCATTCTCATTCGCTTTTTAGTTTCCATCATATTTTCACTATTATTAAGCCGTATAGGTTGAGCTTGAGAAATTGTGGTGACAAAGGATACAAGTTGAAAGACTTTTTCCATCATTTGCTTGTTGTTATCCTTTAACATTTGCATCCTTTCTTAGAAAGATAGGAGCATTTTCATGAGGTTTTGGACATAGATAGGAATTGGTATGTCTTGTTTGTCAAGGAACTCTTCATATCTTATAGTAGTGTAATTTTTCTATGACTTTTACTTAATGCAATCACTTCTCTGTAGGGGAGTCACCAAAATGTAGATGGATTCTTCTGGTAAGTAAAAAGGTAGTGTTGCAACAAGGCAAAGAGAAAAATTGGAGTAATCCTTGAAGAGTTTTATGCTTGTGACAGGAGGTGATCAATAAAATTTAGTGAAAAGGTAAGGAAAATGTAACCGCAGAACAAGGTAGAGAGTTGAGCAAAAGAGAGAGTATTTTGGGAAGAGCTTGAGAGAGATTAAGGGATAGTATGTTTGAGAGGGAGTCTATTAAATTTATAATGTGTCCCTAATGAATAGTCAAGGCGTTGTATATAAACTAGGAAAGAGTAGTTATTGGGAATATCACGCAATTACTTGAGAGTAACATGCACATAATGGGAATAATTACTTGAGAGTAACATGCATGTATTGGAAACAATTATTAAGAGCAATATGGATGTAATGGGACGAAACACGTTACCCATAATGTATAGTGGGGTAGTGGATTTTGTGACATCCAAGTGTATCATTTGTTGTTGAAGAAAAAGGAAAAAGTAAGGAAAAGCACTCGTACTTCAAAAAAATGTTAAAAGGAATACCTCTTAATTACTTCCATATCTATGTCATTAAACTAAACTCTTTAAAATATTTCAATTGTGAAATTAACTTATAAATCCTATCACTTACGCCAAATTATTTTTACTATTGTTTGCATGATATATGTTGTTGTGGAGATTTAAATCCTAAACTTTAACCCATCTACAAAAGGTTAACAACTATGGGCTAAGCTCGACTTTAAATTTTTGTCCCCCAATGCAAGTATTTCTCGTTATAATTTATACATGTTTTGTTTGTGAATTTCCTCATTATCTTTTCTATATATGAAAGAAATATTTTGATATTTTTCAACTATTAAATAAATTTCTTTTTATTTAACATACATATTTCTTTATGTCGGTCTATATTTGTTTGAAAGAAAAAAAAAAAGAAAAATTGTATGCATACATATATATAATATTCTAAATAATTATAGTAACTAATTGAAATTGGGATTTTGTGATTTGTGAAGTTGACTGTGACTTTTAGTTCAAAGAAACAGATATGGTAACGTGGTAAAAAATAAAAGAAGAAGATGAATGTGCAGAGTGGACGAGAAACCAATTATTTTAATAGCTTAAGTTGTTAGGAAAGGTGTATCTTTATAAATTTAGACATCAAGAAAAGCTTTTCAATTCAAAAAATGATTCTGAGTTTGCAATGTTGTCAAACTCAGCTGGGAGACAGGAATATATGATGATAATAGAATTTTAATTTGTCATGTGCTAAAATGTGTATTTTGATTGAATAGCTTGGCCGGTTGGAGTTAGCTCTGAAATTATGATGCGTTTATTATGAGCTTGTGTCACGATCCAGGCAGTTCAACACTAAATATATTCATACTTTAATAGCCTTTCTGAAGGAATTTCATCAATAATAATAACCTTGCTTTCAGTACTTCCAGGCTCCTCTCAATACTAGTACCACTAATTCGAGTAAACTCAATAATGTTTATGATATTAAAGATGAGATATAAGACGGAAGAGTTTTACTAAAAAATATAGAAAAATGAAATTTGTGGTCGTGGGAGGATATCTACCACAGTTCCCATTTTGCAATTAAGAATTTGAGAATCTTCAATCATGCACAAGGTTGATGTCGGTATAGATTATTTGCTAATTTCATTTCTTGGTGCAATCAAAATCTATGTATACAATACAATATTTATTTGAAATGAAATTATGTTGGTAAACATGCATCCAAACATTCGACCCATTAGTTAGTACACTCTCAATTATAAAAAGAAAAAAAAAATCATGTTCTTAAACATTATATGCAATCGATGAACCTAATTCTATATTATAAATATATAAAATAAAGAAAGCATATTCATAGGTTAGAGTAAAACTATCACAAGTATAATTAATGACGAATTTAAAATTTTGTATAAAGAGTAATTAAAAGATGATCATACATAATCATAAATCAAGTCAATTGGAAGAAAAAATTAATAATAGAGTAAATAAACCTCCTAGTTAAACAGTTGGCCACAACTGCTTTCTCAGTTGTCATGTTGATGGAGAAAGGACAGCAAAAAAGATGTTTTAAAATCGAAATTTGATATTCTAAGATGGCAGCGGCATGTGAATTGTAGCTTATGTTAGGTATCTCTCCTTTGAAAAACGATGTTTGTGAATAAATGCGCAGATCAACCTGCAGGCATCTCTTTTAATTGCCCCCCAAACTTTCTGCCATTAAAACAGCTGTTGAAAGGCAATATGAGAAAGTTTAGAACATGCGGGCTCGACTCCAGCAACTTGATCAATTTGAGAACTTCTGGGATTGGACTGTTTAACTAATTGCATACCAACTTTACATTGTTTGGTCCAACTTCTCACACGGATTCAAATCAAAATCAAAGGGACCATATTTTTCAAGGTTTTTTCTTCTTTTTTTTTTTTATGTTTTCTTATGCTCGTTTTGCTTCTCCTTTTCATAGTTACATTTCTTATGTTTCCTTTTTCTTAAATGGGAAAGAATTATATGATTAAGGGTGAGTTGCAAAACTGAGGATGTAATAAATTAAGCCTTAACAAATTATTTGTCAAGGAACACTGATTAAAATATGAATGAATTATGCAATAAGGTTGTAAAAATTGACGTTAAGCACATTGTTTATTTTTTTATATTTTGATTTTATTATTTAACCCTATAAGGTCGGTCGTTCTGTAGCCATTGCCCTATATATACAGGGAACCTATTTTCCCTGATTATTCACAGAAATTGTTATCTTCCAAAAAAAATTTAAAAAAAAATTAAAAATCCTAAAAGGAGAAGCGTGTGATTAAAGGATTGAAAGCAAGACGACAACAAGTCTTGAATTCTTTAACAAACCAATAATATTTTAGAATACAAGATGTGGTTGGTCACGGCAAGTCAAATGGTCACATGTTCTGTAAGAAAGGGGTTGTTGAATGTGAACTCAAATTGGCCGTGGGGCTCATCAATGAATTTGCTGCATGGGGTACTGCTAGCCTAGTATGCCAGACATAATGGTTTCACACTTAAATTGACGAGTCTTCCCAAACTCTGATTTCTTCTTCCGCGGATCAAATAGGATCACCTGAAGTTAGGCAAGCTTGGTACCTCATGTCTAGGTCTAGGACCAGTCCATTTCATTTTATAAATTAAGCTGTCTACGGGGTCCGATTCTTCTCATTCTTCCTTGATGATGTTTATTTTAGTAATGAAAACGCAAAACAATTCAAATTATCATTTATGTGGCATTTCATTTGAACGCCAAAATGCAGTACCAAACGAAGTTTTAATTCTCAATAAAATTTGACTTCCGAATTAGATATTAATCATATTATTAAGCAAGTCATATTTTCCTCATCTTCTATGCAATTTTAAAAGAAAAGAATCTTTTATGCCACCCCAACCAACCTTAAGTTCTGCACAAGTATAGCTGTGGAATCGCCAAAAGGAACATTATATTCTAGCAGGAATTAGAAATTTCAACTTAGAGTAAATTGCAATTTGGTCCAAAAATTATATATTTTAAGCACAGAATACTGCTGATTTCCTTGATAATGAAATCTGATTAGGCCACCCATTGGCAAAGGTCATATAACTTCTGAATTTTTGTTTAGATAATAATAAGACAAAGACGCTTCCATAATGCATTTATTTATCAAATCGCTTGGGCATCCAATATATTGCTATTTAAAAACAAAGAAAAATCATGATTGAGAGGCAGCCAGCCCGAATATTTGACCGTCAACCTCATCAACCTGCAGTTTCTATGTGCCATGACCTAAATCTCAGAAACAAGAATGAGTGCCACAATTGAGTGTTGGTGTAAATGTAAAAATGTAAAGAAAGTTTTTTCGGCCATAGAATCATATGGAAAGATTGAATATTCAAATCTACAAATTTGTCGTATAGATAATCATTTTTTTATGTATAGGAGTGTGCCAACTCACAATCAAGTTAACACCTTTCCCCTAAAAAGAAAAATAAAAAATTAGCACCTACTCCTCCTACTTGGCATCACTCAATAAAGAAAACATCTCGTTAATAAATTGCAATCAAAGGCGCATCCGGTTTGATTAATCTTTAACCACATAATTAATTTGTGATATGAATAAACTAGTTGCCTTAACTTTATTGGTCGAAATTTGAGGTTGTTTGACGTAGAAATTTCAAGTTTAATAAATACTGAGACAGAGAGCAGTAGAATTTATGAATTAATAAAGAATTATCTCTTATTATAATTCAAAATTACATATACAAAATTATATAAATAATCAATTTTCATTTTTTTATTGTCTCTTAAAAAGACTATTGGAACTCGAACTTAAAATCCCGATACCGGCTCTACCTCAGTCTTATCACTGATCAGCTAAGCATGAGAGCATGAGTGGCTGCTAACTAGTTTCAAATCTGTATTTATTCAATCAATCTGAAATATGTATATATATATATATATATTTATATATATATATATAGAGAGAGAGAGAGAGAGAGAGAGAGAGAGAGAGAGAGAGAGAGAGATTATGAGTTTGGAGTAGAGTTGAATTTGTTTAGAGGGTCACAGTCGCGTGAAATCCATGCATGTAGTTATATACATAAGTGCACGCCAGCATACATGGTCGGGAAGGACTCAACCATCCATTTTGAAAGACAAGACGTAAGATAAAAAAAAATTAGATAAAACATTCTCAACATTTTAACTTTTAATTATAATTCACACTGAATTTATTAATTTTTAAATAAATAATAAATTTTAAAAATATAAATATCATTAATAAAAAATTAAAAAAATAAAATATTTTTTTATTTTTTCTCAAATAATGTGATTGATCGACAATATTTTTATTCATGGGCCGACCATCTCACTATAAGTGCTCCCCAAGGAAGGGGAGCACTAGAAGGAAAGCACCCTTGAGTGCACCGATGTGGTGCTCCCCTCCCTTGGAGAGCAAAGAAATTTTTTTTCTTGTAAAATAAAAAAAAAAGTTAAAATTTATAATTTATATAAAAGTTATTTTTAAAATTAATAAAAAATAAATTTTTTTTTAATATTATCACATCATTAACTTAAAATAAACATTAATTATTAGACTTATATATTTAGTTAAAAAAATTCTTAATATGAATTATTTATTTTAAAAATTAATAAATTCATATAAAATTATAATTAAAAATTAAAAAAATTAATAGTATTTTACCAAAAAAATGAGAAACAAGTTTGCAGTTAGCTAGATTGACAATGAATGCTGGAGCCTGGAGGGGTCCCCTTCATTTCTGCCTATATTTACCAAAAGTACTGATACAAAACCGCTTTTAAGGGTACAATATTTTCTCTTGCATATATTTTATAATTATGGTGCCATTACTAGATTAGCTGGTGATGTTGGGGAGCTTTGAACCTTCAAAGAAGTCCGTTAGAATTTTGACAAAAGTGATTTTATTCTCATTGTTGACCCCTTGTTAATAAACAATTGAATGTATCTGATACATTATAAATTAAAATATTATAAAGTGTTGAAAACAATGCCCAAACTTTAAGCCTAAAAGGTTACACGTAGTTGCCTCGTTTACAACATGATACATTGTATCAGTGGGAAAAGTATCTTCGCGTTCAGCCGGTTCCCCAACAGAAATTCATTAATATATTTTGGTAGACCCTATTCATTTTGTTGATTCAAATCTACACTAAATTAATTTATTTTTGCATAAGTCCTTAAAAAATTATTGTGGATATTTGGTGGTTTCAACTTCCGCAACTTCGTGTTATTATTTTGGTTGACAGTACTTTAATCAATCATCTTTTTCATGTTTTTAATTCTAACCTTTATTCCTTTGATACATCATTGAATCTTAGTTGTACATTTAAATTTAAAACCTTTTTAAGAGTATATAGATATAGATATTAGCCATAGCTAGCTGATCAGATGCCTACAAAAAGTTCTTATACTGCCATGCCATGTTTTCCCCTCTCAATCTCCATTTTAATAGTTTTATACATAACTAGCAAATGCCAAATGGATTTTGTCAACCATTACTCTACTCGTGAGTTCCCTACCTCCCCCAACCCAAAAGTTTTTGGTTTAAAAGTTGCAATATACTTGGCTAAAAATAATATATATCAAATATACACCTGTCGCCCAAATTATTGTATACTTATGTCCTCTATCGGGTTTACATGTAATTCAAACCAGTAGAAATTAGTAACTTGGTGTAGAGGCAATTAAGCAATTGTGTTCTCATTTAATGCTACTTGCCTAACCTTTTTCATGACTTTTTTGTTTTTAAAAATTCACAATCACAATATCAAATGGACAATTAATCAACCAACAAATCAACATTTATATAATTGAATAATTTTAACATAAAATTAAATCAAACTCATACATAACAAGTTTAATTTAATGATTAATAATTTAAATATTAACATTTTGTTCATAATTTAATGATTAATATTTTAAAATATTAACATTTTATTTATAATTTAAATATTATGATAATTTATTTTTATTTTATTTTTAAAATATTAATAATTTATTTAAAATATCAATAATTTATTTAAAATATCAATAATTGGTCACTTAAAAATTAATATTTTAATTATAATTTAATCATTAATATTTTGAAATATTAATATTTTATTTACAAATATTAATATGGGTAGGATTGTAAATTTCTAAACTTATGAGGGGTAATTTAGTCTTAACAATTTTTGAAGCCATTCCATCAAACATGGAATAGCTAATACCAAGAGGGAGAATGGGTTTAGTTAAACTTGACTTTTAATTGATTTTAAAGAATAGTTATTCTTTGATACAATTGCCAATCAAACATGGGAGAAAATATCACATGAAAATAGAGAAGGAATAGCTTAGTTATTCCCCATACCAAACGTGCAGTTAGGATAGATGTGAAAGAAAATATTTGCCTCACAAAATTTTTTTAAAGAAAATGAGGGTGAGTTAAATTAAGTTTTCATAAGAAAGATAAACTCAATAGTTTTCTATGATAACAATTTTAACAGCTAGCACTTAATTTCTTCCAAAATCAAGTAACATTAGAGTATATTGTTTGTCTTGATTTTAACTTTAATAATATATAGTTTGACACCTTTATAAATTTCACTTCATTTTAAACAATTTTTTAATAACATTTTCAATAGAAATGTTACCAAACACATTTGTACACAATGTTACATATATGATATTTTTATTTTGAAAAACATGTGAATTATCATTTCATAAGAGAGTTGTACAATTAAGAGAGGCAAACAAATTGCCTGTACAAAATAAGGGGGTCAGCATAACCCCCTTTACCTCAATTTAAAAGTTTCCCAAACTCCCCAGTACATGAGCAAAAGGACAAAAACATAAAGTCAATCTACAATCTATACAGCATTACCCATTGTAAGTCCACACAGCTATACAATATTACCCAAAAGCTAAAAGGCTTGTGTCAACCTGTTCAACAAATGCCAATACAATGATTAGAGATACCAACCACAAGACAACAAAACATGGAACCACAATACAGCAAACAAGATTTATCATCTAGAATGACTTCAGGAACTAAGCCAAACCTCATTAAACCCTTATAGCATGTCCTAACTTATTAGAAACAAACCCTGGGTGAAAAGGGTAACCTCAGGATTGGTCAACCGCATAAATGGTCTCCGGTTCCTATTTCACAGCTTGGGATGACCTGTTGTCATAAATCCAAAGAAAGTTCTCTGGTCTGAGAATGCCTTCTTTGGTCAGAGAATCAGCCTCCTCATTTGTCACGCGCAAAATGTGTTTAATCTCGTATTTACTAATTTTACAGAGAACATTAAGAGTTTGAATTACCAACTATCTCAACCTCCATGACACATCAGTGGGAGAAGTGATCTATTTGATGATATTTCTGTTATCGGATTCAATAAGAAAAGGGCGAGAAATGCACCATCTAAAGGCCACATAAATTAAAGCGACTTCCCTTACTGCCAGTAATTCAATTTTGTTAAAATCACATATGCCAACATATTTAGAGAAGAGAACTAGAACATCCCTTGCTCATTTTGCAAAATACCTCCAATCCTCGAGTCTCCAAAACAACCCCTTAAGGCACCATCCGTGTTAAACAAGCAAAGGCTCAATTAATTGAATCACGTTTTACAGCTGTTTAGTTGTTGCACGTCTTTTGCATTACACTCATTTTGGATTGCACCATCCTTTCCCCTTTGGGGTCCAACTCGTCTCGACCTCATTCTCTTACTTTTCCTATATATTCTTCCACGTAGAAACAAAAGAAAGTGCTTATTATTATTTAGCAATGCACCTAAAGTAGAGAAGAACGTGATGATTGGAAGTCTTAGGAACAAAATTATTTGCCTTTTAGATTAAGTTTATCACTGGTTTAGTCATATGATTGAGGTCAAATGACTTCTCTAATGGGGTCAAAATTTCAAAGATGTTACTTTTAATTTCATTTTATGATTTTGTCATTTCTAAAAATCGTACAGGTACAAGTGTGATGTTGACTATTAATGTTGTAGATTTATAGATCTGAACTTCCCATGTAATCCCAAGCGTGTTTGCTTGTATCAGTTTTGAGGGTAGAGAGAACACGAGTAGAGACAAGGAACGAGTAATATGTGCGGAGCAGAGAAGGAAGGAGAGCCAGACACAGACACAGACACAGAGACACCTAGCGGCCCCTTTTTGACTTGTTCTTCAAATAATGCGGCCCACTTTCACTAACTTTTGAATTTTTCTTCCTGTTGCAACTTGTGATAGATGCAACCAATCCAACACCAAATGGATCCAAAGGACAAAAGGTTAACATTTACGTCTTCTAGATTGGATATCATCATTCTATAACCCCTTTATAAATTATCAAGATCCCGATTTCATATTTTAATTTTATCTGTGATTCCAAACCATGATTAAGGCTTGTTAAAGTTGTAATCCTACAGCATTCTAATGTTTCAGTCAGTTTCCTTCTTCAACATCACTGCTGGAGTTGTACGGTTAAGCAGTAAAATGTAATGGTAAAATTTTAATTTGACGCCACTTCATGAGGAGGTGGATAAGAATGTCAACAAGAAATTTATGATTATTAATCTTACATAATTATTTGTTTTTCCCGAAAGTACTAGGTGAAGTGGACGGTATGGAAATATTCAAGATTATATTAAAATGTTGTCAAATAATTTTTGAAAACAAAAATATAATAATTGATGAAAACAAACAGTTGGTCTAAAGTGGGACCATTAATCCAAGACTAGACAAACCAAGTGGGAGGGATTCGGTCCACATGAGAGGGGCCGACGGAGTCAACCCGTTAGCATCGGTCCGAGTACGAGCCAATCCTACGGGGATTAATAATAAGTCATAAAAAGAATGTATCGGGGCCTTCCCACTTTCCTCATCAAGCACCGTTGACTCCGATACCTTTTTCCAGTACGCCGGGCCAACCGGGGCGGTGAATTTTTGGAACGCGTCAATCTCCAATCTTCATTTTCTTTTCTTTTTCTCCTTTTTTGTTTTTACAAAGGAAAATGAAATCAAGCCACTTTCCCCTCCACTCCTCGGTTTGGGCCTTGCTTTGGGCCCAGTCTTGCATTGTGTGGGCTCCACTTCTTTGCCATCTGTCTCTTCTACCGTCGCTGAAGCGTTGTCATCAGATTCAGCGATGAGGGAGGGGCAGCTTCCTCCCTAAAAATATTGACCAGATTTGCACGTGAATTGTGATTTTGCCAATACCCATAAATTACAAACAACAAAACAAATAGCCTACTAATATAACACTGATCCCAGTAATTCAGGAACTGAAAAACATGGTAGAAAGACAAATAATTAAATAATTATTTATCATTTTTAAAATGATTTTTTTAGATTATAAATTTAAGTTTTCTTGGGCGCAAGTAGGGAAAGCAAAGGGACAATATTCTTTTCTTAGTTTCTTTTTGGATTAGTATTAGTTAGAAAAAACAAATCATTACACAAAATTCTCATTTATTTGTCTTAACTTTGTTTCCTCAAAGTAATAAAGGTAAATAATGAAAAGTGAAAAAATTTTGATTGAATCCGTATAAAATGTAGTACCTATATAAATATAATTATTTCGTACATTTTTTTAACTTTTTATTAACGTTATAAATTGTAATTTACATATTATAAGATATGTTACATGAGGAAAAACAAGGCAAGCCTTGCTTTAAAGGAAATTAACCTAAATTATGAAAAAGAAAAGTATTAAAAATATAGGATAAAAAATTAAGGAAAGAGAGTTGAAAATCGAAAATGTGGGTAATATTAGATTGGAGTAGATGTGTCTCTAATCTAAAATTATATAAAGAAAGAAAAAAAGAAAGAAAGAAAGGAAAGAAACATTGAACACAAATAACACACTAGTGTTTTTACTAGTATATTTACTGCTGTTTGGTCTACTTCTAAAGTCTCAACTCCCCTTTTGTTGCCGAGTCCATTGCACCGTTTAAAGAATTCTCTCCGCCTCATCTCTCTCTCTCTCTCGTGCTTTCTCTCTTGATTTATGGCCGAAGGCAGTGGACTCTCCATTGATTTAGATCCCAATTCCTTCTTTCTTCACAAGCCAACTGTCCTCAATTCTTTCCTTGAAGACACTAAAGACAACAATATTATTAACAATAAGAATTCCAAGCGCAGCAGCAAAGTCTTTTTTCCTACTGCTCCTCTCATGGATGCCACAACAGCAAGCAGGTCTTCACCACCCACCATTCAGTTCCCTGTTAACCTCAACTGTTCCCTTGATCAACACCCTTCTCTTCCCTCCGATGATCATAAACGCACGGTCATTGGAGAGATGGACTTTTTCGCACAAAAGAATAATAAACGTGTTGATGCTGATGATGATGGTGATGCCAATCCCATCCACACCTCCGATGCCGACGTCAAAGACTCCACCGAGCGAATTGCTCTTGAGCTTAACGTCAACGTGAGCTCATCACCCTTTATTTCTTTTTGCAAGTTTTTTCATTAGTTTCATTTGTATCGTTGGGATTAAAATAATTATTGAATTTTTTTCTTCTTGATTTTCAGACTGGTCTGAATCTGTTAACTACAAACACTAGCAGCGATCAATCCACAGTGGATGACGGGATATCCTCAAACTTGGAAGATAAAAGAGCTAAAAATGAGGTGACCATTCAATTTAAAATTGGAAAATTTATGCGATTTTGGTTGTGTTTAAATTCATGTTTTTACTGTGCCATTGCTTTTTGTCCAGCTAGCCGTTTTACAAGCTGAACTGGAACGAATGATGGCGGAGAATCAACGGTTAAGGGAGACGTTAAGCCAGGTAACTAGCAACTACAACGCAGTACAGATGCATCTGGTCACCCTGATGCAGCAACAGCATGATGGAAAAGCTGAAAAAGCTGAAGAACAAGATCCGATGATGGAGGAAAAATCAGAACAAAAGAAACCAAATGGAGGAGTAATAGTGCCAAGACAGTTTATGGATCTTGGTCTAGCTGCTGCTGCAGCAGCTGACGCTGATGAACCTTCGCTGTCTTCGTCGGAAGGGAGGAGTCACGACGGTTCAGGATCGCCCAATAATAACACGGAGGTAGCTTCCAAGGAAATTGGGTTGAGGAAGAGTGGAAATAGTGAAGAAGGAAGGGGAACTGGAAGAGAGCATAGCCCGGATCAGGGATCCCAAGGTTGGGGTGCTAATAAGGTTCCAAGATTTAATTCTTCAAAAAATGTTGATCAAACTGAGGCTACCATGAGGAAGGCACGCGTTTCTGTTAGAGCTAGATCGGAGGCGCCTATGGTGTGTGACTTGATTGAACTGAATTGAATCGAATTATGCGACTTTAAAATTCATGATTTTGTTTTTATGTCTTGTTTTGAGTTAAAATTGATTGGATTATGTTTCCTTTCTTCTTTTTGTGAAAAGATCACTGATGGATGCCAATGGAGAAAGTATGGACAGAAAATGGCCAAGGGAAATCCATGTCCTCGAGCATATTATCGATGTACCATGGCTGCTGGTTGCCCAGTTAGAAAACAGGTACTCCAATGGTTGTTCTTCAAACTCTTTTTTTTTTTTTTTTAATTCTAGCCAATTCTAGCATCGTTTTCAAGATTAGTACAACAGGTATTTCACATTAGTTTCGAAACGTCAAATTCATTTGCAACGTTTTTTCTTAAGGAGCAGGTAACCTGTGCCTTTCAAGGGGATTGCTTAAGGTTTTGCATTAAATATTAAACATGAAAAGTTTGTTGTACTTGTAATTTTAAATGATGCATTTAAATTCAATCAATATTGTAGAGACCAGTCCAGGAGGAGTTGTATTACATTATCGGAGAAATTTGTTTGACAATCAATTTTAAAAAATAAAAAATTTTCTTAATATTAACTTGAATATGCTGAATGTTAAAGGTACAAAGATGTGCAGAAGACCGAACAATCCTCATCACCACATATGAAGGCAATCACAACCACCCTTTGCCTCCAGCTGCAATGGCAATGGCATCCACCACCTCATCCGCAGCTCGAATGCTACTATCAGGTTCTATGTCCAGTGCTGATGGACTAATGAACTCGAATTTCTTCACAAGAACTCTCCTGCCATGCTCCTCTAGCATGGCTACGATATCAGCTTCAGCCCCATTCCCCACCGTCACCTTGGACCTAACACAGACCCCAAACCCTTTACAATTCCCAAGGCCACCAGGCCAATTCCAGGTCACATTTCCAAACCCACCACACAATCTTGCCAACTCCCCAGCTGCATTGCTGCCTCAAATTTTTGGTCAGGCACTTTACAACCAATCCAAATTTTCTGGTCTCCAGATGTCTCAAGATATGGAACAGCCACAATCGGGTCACCAACTGCCACAGGGACAGCAAAATTCACTTGCTGATACTGTAAGCGCAGCCACTGCTGCCATTGCAGCTGACCCTAACTTCACCGCAGCTCTAGCAGCAGCTATCACCTCTATTATTGGGAGTTCTCACCCCAACAACGTTCCTAATAATAATGCTACCAACTTCACATCTGCCACCAACAGCAGTGGCAATGTCACCACTACTAGCAACAGCAACAGCAACAGCAATGGCAACAATAAAATCAGCAATTCCAGTTTTGCTGCAAATTAGAAGAAATTAAGATCATAACCTTCTGTTCTTTAATTTTTTGGAGGAAGAAGGGCACTTTTTTCCTTTTATTCCTTTCTTTTTGATCAGGGAGAAACTGCAAATTATACATATGTCTAGCTATTTTGCTTTTTGAGGGTGGGGTAGGAGTAAACCATAAGATTTTGGGTATTCTTTTGTTAGCTGAATAACTTTGTTCCAACTTGTATGTCAATGTAAAGTCAAGAAAAAGATTGGAAAAGAGATTGAAAAAGAAAGGGAAAAAAAACACAGATTAAATTATAACTATTTAGTAGTACTTATTATTGTTTGTATGGATCCGGAAATGAAAGGAAGGCTGTTCAACTTTCTATCCAGTTGTTTGTTCTCAATTGCTGTTTGTATCTTTTCTTTAGATGAAGACAAACTCATGAAGAGAAAACGAAGGCAACATTCAATTTAATTCATTCTTGGAGTTACGTGTATTGGATGGTAACGGAAGAAAAGCAGTCAAGAAATCCGTCTCCCAAGTGTTTAAAATAAAGGTCGGGTTTGTTTGACACGCAAAACAAAAGACCCAGAGAGCTTTTTGCTTGTCACGTTTCGATAATGTTCTATTTCTTAGCCCACTGGTGGTTTTATAGCAGATAGAAAAAGACTTGCTGGAGATGACGCCCATTCACGTTCGAAATCAAAGTCTTTAAAAGAGAATATGGCTATGGGTGCATTTGCCTCGAGATTGAATGTCACGAGTAAGTTGCCTATCCGAAGGGTTAGCTCTTATTTCTCCATCGTCAAAGTCATGGTTTTTCATTTTACCTTTTTTTGTATGGCAAATAAGATTTCTATTGCTCTAGCAAAAGGGCCCGGGAAGGAGAATAGAATATATATTTCACGGCCGCTAGGTTTGTAAAAAAGGGAAGAAAAACAAGAAACATACTTGGCGTTTCAATGACCACAGTTGATTCACGCGTTTTGCATGCATACGCATTTCATCATATTCATGGTTGGCCTCTTTGATCCCAAAGTCATTTCTTCTAGGAGGAGCAGCGTCGTAGTCCTTCTGTGTAAGCAAGTCGAGAAGCTTACTCAATAATCAAAATTAAAATTTTCAAAAAATTAAATGATTAAATGGATAATTTACTTTCAATGAGAAGAGAAGAAGAGTTTAGGTAAGTGTTAAAGATAAAAAAAAAATGAGTAATGAGCTATAACCCAACAGAAAGTAGTAAGAATTTGGAGATTAGACTCCATTTTAGAGACATCCAGATTGTACCAAACTTTGTGATCAGTTGGTAAAGGAACCAACCATGCATGCCTAGATTCAGCTCTTATGTGCGGTTAGCGGCCTCCATTGATATTCCATATGATATATTATATTCAAATTTTGACTATTTTTTGGGTTTTTTGGAATAATTATCATTATAATTTGGAGTCTTTTAAAAACATTAATAAAACCTTTTTTAATTATTTTTTGAAAATTGATTTTATTAACCTCAAAACCAAGATCCCAAGATCCCACGTGAAGTCTCTCGCCTAGTTGGCCAAAAACTCTCATGGCACTAAAACCCGGTTTGAGAAGAGAACTTGTACAAGAACCTCATAGCTGCCACTCACAAAAATTAGTGGCTAATCAAAACAAATCAAAGGAGAAGTTGCAGATGCTTAAAAACAGGGAGGCATTACAACAAGTCTAACCAACAAAAGTGGTGCTAGGTCCAAACTAAAGTGGCACACAACAGAAGATTAACAAGATCAAACTCCACAATACCAAACCAGGTGGAAGATCTCAATAAAATGCTTTAGAGATGGCACAAAGATGAAACCAAGAGCCACAACCCCAACCTTGACACAGTTGAGACCTCCCAAGTGTCAAATTTTAAAAGATCACTAGAGACTCCTACATCAACCTCTCAAACTCCATCACTGCAGTAGATCATCATCACAAAAACTCGAAAGCAAACAATTAGTAGCAAAAAAGAAAAACACATCCCCGCAATATGGAGTCCTAGTAAGAGGTAGCATCAACAAGATTAAAAACCCTCATCATCATCCCAACCTTGCCTTCCGAAGCATGAGAACCACATCAAGGCAAGAAGCCACAGACAGAAACCTCAAAACAGAAAAGCTCATCTTTCCCCTTTCTCCCATCAAAAACTAAAAGCCTCCCACCCCCTTAAGCTATTCTTGAGCACACCTTAAAGAGAAAACCTCAAATCCCATGGCCGAGCCTCCTGCACCCCATCATGAGAAAGCCCTTTCTCCCCCTTACCTCCCATCATGAAAAAATCACTTTCCCCCACCCCTTTCAAAATTCAAGGCAATCCAATAAAAGCTCCTTGACAAAGAAAGGGCAGATATCATTAAGTGCAATCAGAAAAACTAAAAAAATACCAAAAACATATGTTAAGACATCTCATGGAAACGTAAATATAAATATATTGTTTTGGTTTTTTTTTTAGGCCATTTTCCTTTTTCTAATTTTTTCTTTTTTCTTTCCTTACATTTTTGTTCTATGCTTTTTTTCTCTTTTTTTTCTTTTTTTTTTTTTGTATTTTTCATAAACATTTGTCAAAAATAAACAATCTAACTTCATGCACAACTTATAGGGGACGAAGGACAAAACAAAAAAAGCATGCTAAGCAAAGACAAAAACAAAACCCACTCAACACCAAAGAATCAAACATCCCATGTAACAAGAAGAAAGCCAAGCCAAGTTCATCTCCTTTAACCCTCACCCACCCAACAAAAGATCTCTGTACAAGGGAAAAAAGAAGTCCTCTACACATCAAAACAACCCTAGAGCAAAAAGAGAAGTTCCAAGCATCCCAAAACCCATCCCTTGAACAAACAAAGAGCTAACAAGACACAAACCACTCATCCTCCCTTAACCCTTCTAATAGAGAGATTGCATGCATAAGAAGACAAAAAAGAGAAATTCCCTTGCACAATCAAAAACATGATCTAGCACCTTTTAAAACTAACTATCAACAAAAAGAAAATCATTTAAAAATAGAAAGCACCTACCTATCCAATTCACCCTCATTCATGAACCTATGATACTTCATTTAATATCATCCAAACCTCACAAATAACAAGGTAGAAAAGAACCAACAAAAAACTTCACTATCCCTCTTCTATCTCTCTTTCTCTTTTTATTACTAGTTTTTTCCTTACTTTTTTTTTTTCTTCACAAGGTTACACCCAATGGCCTTAGCACCACATCATGATCCTACATTAATAAAACTGTGAGATAAAAATAGGGTTTCGTCACCATGGAACCTACTTAAACTCAAAAAACAAACACATCAAAAAATCCAAGCCCTATTTCTTCTAAAAACAGATAGAAAAACTAGTAATAAGAAAAAAAGAAAGAAAAGATAGAAAAAAATACTCATCCTCCTCACTCTACATCTAGTCCAAAACTAAGATTATTCACCCTCTCTCTGCACCCCTGACTTAGCCAAATCATCTTCCATCTCATTTGCTTCCTTATTAATCTTTTGAATTGCTCATTCCCTAATCCTCCTCTTAATTCCTTTTAGTCTTAGAATTTCTCTCCTTTTTCTCCATAGGGCTTAACTAGGCTTCTAAACCCAATTCACTAAATTACTCGAGTCACTTTCCACTATTAAAGAAAAACTTTCCACTTATTTAGACACTCTAATAATTTAAACGTTTCCTTGATGGCTATCACTTTAATTGTATTGACATTAGTTATCCCTATAAGTTTTGAGAACATAAGTTTGACAACCCTCACCTTGTTCCTTAGAACGCCTCTAATCGTTACTTGGTTTAGGTTCCCCATCATTGTCCATTGACATTGAACTTGAGTCACTCATTTCTGTGTGGTTTTCACTTCAAAGACTGTTTCTTCTTGACTTTAGGGCTTTATAACGTGTTGGCCTCAAGATATCTAATAGTCTCTTCCATTTAGTGAAAGTCTTTTGGCCATTTTGCCCTTGCCCACTATGCAACCCTTATCCTAATTAAGTTTAAACAATGGTCGTTATCTCGTATCTTTCCTTGAAATAATATATCATTTTTCATAAGCCAGATAGACTATAAATAGCGAAAAAGGTCAAGTGTCATAGCCTTTTGTTACCATAATAGACTAACTTATTCTAATCAAGAAAGAATTTAGTTGTTTTAGCTTGCACCGCCTAAATAAAACCCCCTGATTGATTTATCCCGACCAAGTCTTCCAACTCTCAGTACACTTAAAAAAAAGGTGATCCACCATTTTCTCTTTAATCTCATAGAGGACACACATTGCTGGGTTGATCCTAAACAAGCTTCTTTTGACCAACTCAGCTTTGATTGTAACCTTACCACTAAGGAGTCTCCAATGAAAAATTTTCACTTTCGTTGGTGTTATTCTTTGCCACAACTTTTAGTAATGAACACTTATATCCCCATTCTTTACTACCATAGATCTACAATAAGAGCTCACTGAGAACTCTCCATTAAGTCTCTATTTTCAAATGATTATGTTTTCATATTCATCCACCACAGGGTTTTCACTAATAACCTTAACCATATGTTCACATTATTCCTCTTCCCACCCAAACAAATTTTGTTTCCACTCCACTCTCATCGTTTAAACAATTTTCCTCTCCACTCCACCCAAACAAATAACCATGTCTTCTACTCCATTTCTATTCACTGTCCATATTTTCTCACTTTACCAACTTTATTAGTGGCTAGTGAGTAGATTCTACAATAAGCATGCTTCAAAATAAGCCCATCAATCCACTCATTGTTCCAAAAGTCAAGGCATTCACCTTTTTCTAAAATAAAGCCTAAACCTTCCCTAAGGAATGAGTTGCCTTCATCTTTATCACTTAAAGGTTTGATAATGTTTTTTAAAGGGTTGTTTGTTTGTCTTTCCTGAACCCAACAATAGTGCTCGAAGCTCACTTTCATCTTTATCCACCAATGTCGTCCTCCACAAACTATTTCTCTCATTTCCAAACCTCTATATCTATCTATTTAATAGAGCTAAGTTTTTTCTCCTTAAACCCAACCAAGTCCACCAAACTCTTTATTTGTGAACATTAATCCCAGCCAACGTAATGAATTTCCCTCCCTTCTATAGACTCACTCTATAAGAATCTCTTCTGAATTCAGTTCAACTCCTAACCCACTCCAATTGCATTCTAAACAACGACATGAAAAATATTGACAAGCTAGCAATAATTGTCTTAACAAGTGTAACTTTACCCTCTAAAGACAACAGACTACATTTGCATCCTACTAATCTACTTTTAAAATCTTTCCACAACTAGTCTCCACATTTCTCTCGAGTTCATCTTCACCTCTAGTGGTAATCCTAAATACCTAGAAAGGAACCTTTCAATCTTACACCTAATCTTACCAACCCACTCAATCACTCTTTTCTTCTCTAAGTTGACTCCAAAAAGACTATTTTTTGGGATGTTAATACGAAGACCTAAGATCAACTGAAGCTTCATAGGATTCTTTTATAATTCTTAATTGACTCCCATTCCAGTTTGCACATAATCATCGTGTCATCCACAAACTGCAAATGTGAGACAACAAGCCCATTCCACCAAACTTCAACTCATTTACACATTTCCACCCTAATTGCCTCACTCATAAGTACAATAAATGCTTCTGCAAGACAGTTAAACAAAAATGAAGATAACAAGAATCTTTTTCTAAGCCTTCTTAGTATCTTAAATTATCTAGTAGGAACCCCATTAACTAGAATTAATATTCTAGCTGTTGAGATACACAGTCTAATCCAACTTCTTTATTTTCCTCCAAACCCATTTTGCTTAGTACAAAATCTAGAAAATTTCAACTAACAATGTCATAGGCTTTTTCAAAATCAACCTTAAAAAAATAGCCCCCCTCTTTCTCCATCCTTATGACATTAATCACTTTATTTGCTATAAGCGTGTAGTCAACGAGTTCCCATCTTTTAATAAAAACAAATTGTTTGTTACATATTACTTCTTCTCTAACCAACCTTAGCCTATTTGCAATAACTTTGACAATAATTTTATAAATACTACCCATCAAGCTTATAAGTCGAAAATACCCAATGTTTTCTGGGTAGTTGCACGTAAGAATAAGAGTAATAAAAGTGGCATTGAAAAAACCCTCAATATTTTCGATTTCAAAAAATTTTACAATCAAACTCATGAGCTCATCTTTGATCACTTTTAATTGTCTTTTGAAAAAGTTCAAGTTAAAACCATCTGGCCTCAAAGCTTTATTCCCATTGCAAGAATCTATGGCTTCCCTTATTTCAACTTTTGTGATTTCTCTCTCCAAATCTTCAACTTTACCTCTTTCCAATATCTTAAAAACACCACTCATCTCCCTAACTTTAACCACTTTGTCCTCCTTATCAATCATCTCAAAGTAGCTTGCAATGGTGTTCTTAATCTGTTATGCATCATTCAAAGTTTGATTCTTTATTTTGAGGTTTAGGATGAAATTGGATCTCCATTTCGCAAATGCAATTGTGTGGAAGAACCTAGTGTTCCTATCGCCCTCCACTTACTAGTTCACCCTTGATTAATGCCATTCTTTTTCTACATCTCTATGAATTTTCCACATCTCATTTCTTTTTATTCTTACCATATCCTTCCAATCTTAGGTTCTATCACCTCTAATCAAAGCTCCCTCTATTATTCGAATGCTATTATCAATGTCCTCCAACTTTTTTTGTAAGTCACCTAACTCCCTATACTGCCACTCCTTAATAATTGGTTTAACTTCCTTGAATTTCCCTCAAATTCCTCTTGAATTCATTATGTCTTCTCCTACTTCTTTCCAAGCATTTTTAAACATAGAATCAAAAGACATTTCAACCAACCAATGATTAAAAAACCTAAAAGGTTTTGGCCCCCAATCCATCTTCATTGACCTTAAGCATATTGTGTTGTGTTCTAACAAAGACATCAGTAATCTTCTCTGTACTAAGTCTCTAAACCTATTTAGAATTTCCTCTACGATTAAGAATTTATCCAACCTACTAAAAGTCTCATCTTCCTTAAAATTTCTATAGGTGAACTCTCCTCCACTCATTGGCAAATCAACCAATTCCATTTCTTTAATAAAGTTCCTAAATTGGTCCCTGGGATGCACATTGTAGCTTCTCAAATTCTCCTATTCCTATTCATCGTAACATCAAAGCCCCTTCCAAGGCACCATAGGCCTTTTATAGATTCCACAATTCCCTTGATTTCTTCTTAGAGTGTTTGCCTATCACTGTCCACATTTAGAATTTTGTTTCTTCATTAACCCTGTAAAAAGAATGAATCGCCTAGAAACAAAACTTTGTTCAATGTCAAAAAAATCATTAATCCATACTATGAGTAAACCACTCGAGGTTCCTATTACAACTACCACCATATTCTGATTACTACCCTTTCCCCAAATTAATTTGACCACCATCTCTTCAACATTTTCTAGTTTTATTTCTTGAAAAAACAACATGTCTAGCTTTTTCTTCTACTAATTACTTAACCACTCTTTTTTCTCTTTATTCCCTAACCCTTTAATGTTTTAAGAAATTAATTTCATTAAAAGAATTAAGATCACGAACAAGGAAAATAGACTAACTTTACTGCTTTAGGGTGTCGTTAGTGCGACAAGTGCTAATTACCCTTATCCACACCCTCTAACTATACTAACCTTTGAATTATTGATTCTTTGTCCTTATAAAAAACAAGTCCCAACCTATTCAACAATTCTCAAATCTTTTTTATGTCATTCCTTATTATTAGGTTTCTTTTTCAAATATCTAAGTTTAAAATTAAGCCATCATCTCTAAATTTTTGTCGTACATTTCTAGCTCCCCTTTCTTTTTCTTCTTCAAGATTTTCTTTACTTTTTCTTCAAGCTTTTCTTGGTTTTACTTGACTTTGGCAATTTCATTCTTACTTTTCTTGGTGTCTTGCCTTTCTTTGTCTTGTTATAGCCCTTACTAGAATTCCCATGACTACTCAACATGTTTGGTGAGAATCTTACCCCATCTCTCGTCATCTGAACTCACAACAAGAGCAAGACCATTACCCAATGAACCTTTCACACCATTACTTAGAAAACCTAATACACCCATGTTGTTGTTGTCCTTGATTCCCTTAGCATCCAAATTCAAATTTCTAGACAAAATGATCTTAGTTAACTAACATATGTCTTAGTCGATTAAGTCGTCTCTATCTTACAATATGGATTTTTGACAGTGAGCTCTTAGTTGACTAACTCTACTTCTTAGTTGATTAAGTGGTCTCTATCTTGCAATCTACTTGAACTTGCCAACTTCACATTTGAATTTTAACTAACTCCCTTGATTATCCAACTAAGTGGCTTATGTTTTGTGGCTCAATTGTAGCTCCTTATTCTAATGAGTTTTAATATTTGCTTTTGAGTGATTAATTTATTATTGACATGGATTTTTGTCTTGCACACTCAAATAGAAAAATCAGACACAAATGAATGAGAATGTTTTATTGTCATCAAAAACTAATAGAATCAACAGTCTTAAATTATTTATAAGTCTCTATCATGTTTATTATAAAAATATCTCTCCCTATTAACTTACTATATGTCTATACAAATTAAATTAAATACAGATTAATTAAGTTTGTGCTCTAATAATGGCTACATATGGCTTATAAGTGCATGTCTATCCTATATGCAAGTCAAACCATCTAATCAACTAAGTGTATTCAATCATACGTTATTTTATTCACGGTTCACCTAAATCTCTTTCGTCAAGGTTTAACCTAAGTTTCCAATTCAATCTAATTAGTGGCCAATCAACTAGAAGCATTAAGAACAACATAAAATAAATAGCTTAAACCCATCAAACATAAGCAAAAAATAAATAAATAAATTAGATTACGTATTAAGTTAAATCATAATATTAGATTAATAATTTACTTTCCCATCAAATCACATATCATCATCAAATTAAATTTAAACATTTAGATCAAACTAAGAAAAATAAGAAATAAACAAAAAGATGATAAAACCCAAGAATTATAATCTTGATCTTCCTAATCTTCTTGAATCCCTCTAATTTTTCTCAACTTCACTAACTTTGTGGCTTGACTTTCAGCAATCAATCTTGTGTTTTGCTCCCTCTCTTTAAAAGTCTTCCGAAAAGTTATTTTTATAAAGCTTTGAAGTTAAGCCAAGTTGGATGAAGAAAGAAGTCGATTTCAGCTAGGATTTCCTCATCAAACTACGTGAATTGCGACCTTGACCCATTAATTAGAAGAAATCGTAATTGTTCTAAGACTGTTGCAATGCTCCAACTTTGATAAGATTTTTGACCATCTACCAAGCCAAACTAGGTGAAGTGGTAAGCACGCAAGTTGTAGCTTTTTTTCTTAGCTTTCCAATGGTCCTAGAGTCATCTCATTTGGAGTTCTATATGAGTTATGGTTGAAATACCGAAATATATGTAGTGAAAGTCTGCACCTTGAAATTGCTATCATTCTTTCATTAAAATTCTTCCTTTATTAAACCTACAAAAGTACAAATAAATCAATAACAACCTATCTCAATCACATTAATACCAAATTAAACATATAATTAATTAAGATTAGATTAACTCACCTAAATCAACTAACCTAAAATAATTAAATAAAATCTACTAATTTCTATGCATTACTACAAAAACTAAGTTAAATTAATATCAAAATTAAGCCCAAATAACTCTATATCATAGAGTTATCAATTTAACAACAAATTCTATGAAAGACAAATCATAAAACTTTGTATGGATTGTTAACAAAACCTGAATCTAGTTTTAACCAAATTTGATATTAAAATTTCATGATTCATGCAATCTTCCATTTGCAAGTTATTTTCAATTTTTTTCTTGACTGTACACAATAAATCATTCACTCAATTCCATTTGTTTTCTTTACTTCACCAAATCTAGAAAAATCGAGATACACAATGGGGTTCCTTTAAAAAGAGAATGAGTGAGGAAGAGATAGAAAAAAAGCATAAATGAGGTTGTTTTAGAGAAAAGAGTGAGGAAGAGAAGGAAAAAAGAACCATATATGGGGTTGCTTAGCTTGCTTTAGACAGAGAAAGAATGAGGAAAAGGAAAAACAAAAAATGAGGTTGCTTTAGAGAGGAGTGAGCAAAAGAAAGAAAAAAGAATGGGTTTGAAATTATACAAAAAAATAGTTTTTGACATTGTAAGGGAGTAATTTCATCAAATCATTTTTTTCTTATTCCCAAATGGCTTGGAATAGACATTATTGGAGGACGTCTTGGTAATGTTTATTCCAACCCCTCAAGGAATGGCCATTGCTTAAAATGGCCAAACCCATAAACCAAATGACTTATTTGATTGGTAATAGGAATAAGAGGGGAATGATTTGTCATTCCCCTCAATCAAACATGTTATAAGGGTATCAAACTTTATTTGGGCCTAAATTCCTTCCCTAATGATTTTAAGAGTATACTCTCTCAAGTATACTTGATACATTTAAATTTTACTCTTGAATTGCTTTACATAAAAATCAAAACTAATTAATTAGGAAATGGAGCTCCATTTATCAACTAGATTAATTGTGAAAGTGTGCAAATTCAAATAGAAACTGAAGAATCAAATCAAACATAATTGAAGGGAATTTGGTTTTTTTTTGTTAGTTTGGCATTTGGTTAATTAAGTTTGGCTTAAACGATTTAATCAATTCGATTTTCGATTTTGAATTTTTTTCAATCGAAGTAATCGAACTAATTGAATTGAGTAATACTTAAAGAAGATAAGTAAGCTTTGAGTTCAAAAAACAAAACAAAATTCTTCATTCTTTATTATTCAAATAAAAAAACAAAACAAAACAAAATAAAATCTCAACAATTAAAAAAACAAAACAAAAAAAATCTCAACATGGGATCTTGTAAAAAAAATACCAAATCTTCACATTTTTTCCCTCCATCTTCATGAGTTCGGTTTTAGATAACTGAACCGAACTGATCGAAATAGTTCTGTATTCAGTTTTTCTGTTCGTTTTGGTTTTCTTAGAAGAGGATTTCGATATTTTTAAATTTAAGATTTCCAAAATTGATTTCACCAACCTAACCATATGCACACCCCTAATTAGCTAGATCTTAGAGTTCAACTTTGATTATAAAAGTTGACGTTTATATTTACAATAAGAAAACGAAGCTAGTATAAATATTTACCATATATCTATACTATATATAAAAGTAGCATAATTTGATTGCTATTCAATTTCTTTCAATTGAGTCTCTAATTGAATGACAAGTATTATTCAATGAGAGCCCCTCCCTGTATATATTTTTTGACTTTTGCTATTCAAAACACATCGTTTTGATATTAAGCTTTTTAGATCCCTAATTGACGATTAATGGGTTTTTTTTTTTGCCTTTCAATGGATCATTCTGTTACCATTGATTTGCCTCCCCATTTTCTTCTTCTCATTTTATTGTTTTGTTATCTCTACTTTGGACGATCTGCCTCCGATTTGTCACTAGCCTGTCTTCTGCCCGCCGGTCATCTTCCATTTCTTCCCTTGTCGTGCCGGACTCTCTCTTAGCCCAGTTGCTTTCCTTCCAGCCGCTTCCTTAGATTCTGGATCCCTCTCTTAGGTTCGTCGATCCTCTCAAGTTTCTTATCCTGTTGAAGGATTTTTGTCTTCTCTTATGAATCGTTTTCCCCAAAACATCGAGCTTACCTTATGTTAGTTCAATCTTCTCATGAACCTGAATCATTTGTTGAAGCCTTCAATAATTCTTGCTAAAGAGCTGCTATACAGGAAGAAATCAATGCCCACGGAAAAAAGAATGAAAAATACTTAGTCTCATTGCTTGCAAATAGTTTATTATAGGTTTCTATTTTTATATCATTAACGGACTGCCATTTTCAAAGGCATCCAACTTTGATTATTTATATCCCTTTCTCTCTTTCTCTTTGGGGCTGGGGCATGGGGCGTGGGGAGGTGGAGAGGCAGTACCCTCTAATATTATCAAAATTAATCCTTTTTTTATTATATGCATTGAACGAATTAAGCCAATAAAATTATGATTGACAAAGCACATGATGAAGAATAAAACTTTTTATTTATGTAGATTTTATGTTCTTAATTTGAGCACCCAAATATACTGCATATGTCCTTACATGGTTTGCCTATTGCCTCAAAGTTTTCTTTCTACATAGCCAACGATGATGGTGATTGTATTGTGAACATTCGAGTCTAAAAATGCACAGGGGGTTAAATCTTTTGATCATCTTTGTATTGCTTGATTATCATTTATTGTTTGTTTTAAAGGAATTCATTGTATGTTATAGCTCATCAAGGCAGGAAAATTTTGTTCTATGATGAGTAATTATACTAATATGATTATATGAACAGTTGCTAAGTCATTGTTTTCCCCAGCATCAACTAAAGTAAGTGGTTCCTCACAAGTACTTCAACTAACCTGTGTGTTTGTTTCATTGGCAGGATAATAGACAACAAATCATTAAGGTTGATCACTGAGGCATCAGAAAGCTCTCCATCAAAATCTAATAGAGATTATATGGATAGTGGCCTCCGTGGTATTTTTTCACTTTCGTATTTAATATATTTTTTGCAGATTATAGTTTGTCATAATCTCTTAAGCTAAAGTTGTATGCCATTTCTAATTTGTTTCTCTAAAAATTATAATAGTACAATGTTTGGAATTGTATATCTGCTATCTAAAATACAAGTTTACTAGATGCCCCTAGGTTATTGCCTTTCACTCCACCCAAAAGTTTTTTCAAATTTGAATTTATGTCTTGAAAGTCATTACTCACTTCACCCCTTTCTGTAGATAATATTAATTCAGAAATATCATAAGATCTGCTGGATGTTTTTTTGTTATTTATGTTTTTATATTAATGAAGATTATGTTAATGATGTCAATTCTTAGAAATCAGTTAATTTTTTGTATGGTGATAAGGAATTGACTACAGTTATTATCAATTTTTTTTCTTTTTGTTTGCCTATGGTTAATCTTACTTTTAGCTATTAGTGGTATTTAATTTTTGTTCCCTGTTTTTTTGTTCTTCTTCCACCATAAGTGGTTTGTCCATATCAGAATAGAGACCTGAAAGTGTTGCAACTAAGCTTTAGAGAATTCTCCAGGTTATGTTCTTCTTTGTTACACGTGTTTTAAATCTATAGAGTTGTGTGGTTTTGAATATTCAAAATTAAGGTAATTACCAAGCATTTACTAAATTGTTAACCTACTACCTAGATTTTTTTACATATAATTTGAGTTAAAAATGTAAATCCATGACATCAATATCATAAATACAAAATATATATATATTATAATTCTAAATACAATAGATTTTTTCATTATTCTGTTTTCTCTCTTTATTCCTATTCTTGGTTTTTATTTATTTGTTTATTATCTTTTGACCTATGATATTATTTATTTCAGAATTCTTTTGCAGTTTTTAGCATTTCTATGTTTAATATATGCCATTCTTTTATATTGTCTTCAAATGTCTTATTCTGATTTTTTTTGTTTAGGATTTTCAGTTTATTATTTGTATGATAATTTTTTTTTTGAAAAAAATATGATATTATTTGTTTCAGAATTCTTTGCAGTTTTTAGCATTTCTATATTTAATATATGTTATTTTTTTTATTCTTAAAGCTGCTGTGAATATCTTCAAATTTATGTTTCATGATTATATTGTTCTTTTTGTTTTTATAGATTGTTCAAGCTACTGTTAAGGATTCTTCAGTTGCGCTCATAGATTATTTAAATATTTACAATTGGGTATCGTTTATTATTTGTTTTTTATCTATATACAAATTTGTTTAGGATGTTTTGTTTCATTGTCGGAGAAATTCTCCAACAATTACAAAAGTGTGTCTTAGATTAAAAATAACTGTTGTTTGAAATTTTAGTGCTTTGTTTTTGGTCATATAATTGGATAATTGGTGCAAACAATTTATCTTTTAAAAGTATCAAATTGAAATCTAATATAACATAATTTATACTTTTTGTAAAATTTTTCGTAACGTAACTACGGAAATCATCTTAGTTTATATAATAGCATATAAAAAAAGAAATAAATAATAAAATAATTTGATTGCCATTTTAATCGAGCTGAAATTTATTGGGCCCATACCCAAACAAGAGGTGTCAAAAGCCCAACTAAATGTTGGGTTGGGTGCTAGGGCCGCAGGCAGCTTGAGCCTGAGATTAATCCCAAAATCTCCTCAATCACCGTTAAAAAAAAGATCAGCGGCTGAAATTCAAAGTTCGATTAAGTCTCCTTCAGTGGACGGGTAGTTGAGCAACGAACAGTAGCAGTGTTAACTCGGCTACCCCTATGCATCCAACAACGAACAGCCACGTCGTTCTAAGTGGGGTCTACTGAAAAGCAGAAACATCTAATACCGTTCGATTGAAAAACTCTACCTAAGATTAGCGGTTGAGACGAAGATAATACGTACTCCTTGTAAATAAAACAAAGATTCTATTATTACGTGCTCCGTTTTCTTTTGATCTTCAGACTCAGTCTTTGTCTCCTGCTCTTCGTTTTCTTCCTTTGTCTTTCTTTTTAGCATCGATTTTCCTGGTATGTTATATTTTCGAACTATATATAATATATTTTTTCGCTTAGATTATCTTTTAGAAAATCATATGCCAATTATTTTCTAGAAATTTCAGATTTATTAGTAAACTTTGTAATGTTTCTGTTTGATTGTCTGGAAAGTGTGGAAACGAAGAGGAATTTTGAAAAAAAAAGAAGGATCGTATGATATACTTTTAGTTTTCTTTTTCTTTTATATAATCTGAGAGACAAATGAGTAAATGTTAAGGCTGTGATTTTTTCTGGTATGTTATGTATTAGTTGTTGACTTAAGGGGAAATGGAGAAGGGAAATATTTCAGCTCTGTTTAGTTGTTGCTTGCTTTTGTTAATTTGTTTGTGTCTTTCTTAAGGATTGCTAAAAAGTCAAAGTAAAGAATAAAAAGAAAAATTAATTTTGATGAAAAAATTAGCAAATAGTTAGGATTTAACAGCTTTTCAAGTATATTGTTTCTTATAAGGGAAAAATCATGGATTCGCTTATTGGCAGAAGTTCAATTTTTAATGTTTAATTCCTCAAAATGTTAGTAGTGTTTGCTTTTGTATGCAAACGCTATTTTTACTTTTCGCTTTGAGGAGCAAAATGTAAGTAGCAAAAGTGACATTTAAATGCAGTTTTAGATGAACCACCCAACCTAAATGCTCATGATTATTGATAGGGAAAGGTCACACAAATAGTTTCACTTTTGAGATTGAAAGCTTCACTAAGCACAATCTAACCTGCACCTTGGAATCAAAACATTTAAGAGATTCAAAACGAATCCTTAGATACTAACTTACAAAAATTTTCTCAGCAACGGAGAATAAGGTTTATCATGTTTTGTGGCGTCAGCTGGCTTTTGTGAGTTATATCTAAGTTAAAAATAGTTGAATTTTTGCTTTGCAGCAGCCTAGATGGGTACCAAATTCAACACCATTCGGGTTACACTTCTCCTTGTGCTCCTTCTGTCTCCTGCAGTATATTCTGTGCCAAATGAAGGAATGGTCAGAATTGGATTGATAAAGAAGAAACTTGATCAAATCAACAGGGTTGCTGGAGACATTGACTCTAAGGAAGGGAAACTGTCAAGGACTCCTTTAAGGAAGTATCATCTCCAAGGAAATCTTGGGGCTTCTGATGACTCTGAAATTGTTGCACTAAAGAACTACATGGATGCTCAGTATTTTGGAGAGATTGGAATCGGCACACCTTCACAGACTTTCACTGTGATATTTGACACAGGAAGTTCTAATCTTTGGGTGCCTTCTTCAAAGTGTTATTTCTCTGTAAGTTACAAATCTTGTTCTTCTTTATTTATATATTTTTTGGGTGGGAGTGAGCCTTTCTTTCTATCTTAATTCACTAAATTTATTGTGAGCCCTAAATCCTAAACCCTAACCCAAACAAGAGTGAAAATATCTTTAAAACCATTTAACCTCTATTTTGAGATGCAGAAGAGTACCAGATGGGAGATGTTGAAAATAAGAATATTTACAGTTTTGCATTTGATGCAGGTTGCTTGTTATTTTCACTCCAAGTACAAGTCCAGTCAGTCTAGTACCTACCAAAAGAATGGTATGTTTATCTACATTGTTTGGCCTGCAAATGAGATTATTCAAGTAATATCTGCTTGAACTCATTTATTTAAACTTTTATGAACTTGGAACTCTTACTGAGCTTAAACATTTGAGACTGAGTTTGGTTAGTTAAGAAATTCTCAAGTTGTTCTCAAATAATTTATTAAAATAGAGCTGAAGATCATTTCTGAACTTTGGATTTTATTATGAGTTTGTTCACATCTTATAACTGGTTCATAGCACACTCCAAGCTTGTATATGAGTTCAAACTTGAACTAGACAATCATAATTAAAGACCTAAAATCTCAGAAAAAATTTCGTACATTTCCTGATTAAGAAGTTGCAATTAGATTCAGAAAATTTATGCAAACATTAAAATTAGCAAATATTATGAGTAAATGTAAGAAATATTATGGTGGACCAGTTAAAGCTGTTATAAAATTTTCTAACTCAGCTAAAGCTCTTCAGATTTGTTTTCTAAATTTCAATCAGCTTTGTTTGCACACTGAATATAATACGCTGAGCACTTTTGTACCTAAGCTAAATTCATTAGTTGTAATTTTGATTCAAGTCTTGTAAAATAAAATTACAAGTATTTAAATTGAAGCGCGTTTTGAGCAAACTCATAAGCAATTTTTGTTCACCTGTAACCTCAAATATTGCATTTAATATGGATTCGTATGCACATTAATGAAAACTTCATGGTCATTTTCCCATGACTGGTGCATGCCTGTTCTATATGAATAAAATAGACTTATGGCTAAAAGAAACCTACAAGCTGAGTACCAAGTATGAAAGCATGGAAACAGTTTTCAATTTGTCCATAAGTCATTATTTAGGGCATCTGTTAGTGAATAAACTTTAAGAAACATCAGAAACAGAGTTTTAAAATCATCTATCCCCAAACCACCTAACACGTCTTGACTCTTACAATAGTCGCTGTTTCATTTTTTATGCAGGGACATCTGCTGCAATCCAATATGGAACAGGAGCAATTTCAGGTTTTTTTAGCCAGGATGCTGTTAAAGTCGGTGATCTTGTTGTGAATAATCAGGTAGTCCGAGTGCTATGTTGACTGTGGTGGTCTTTAATTTGGCACCCTTTTTAGAATTCCCTTTATTAATTCCACTAATGCCAGGATTTTATTGAGGCAACCAGAGAGCCTGGCGTTACATTCTTGGCTGCCAAGTTTGATGGCATATTTGGCCTTGGATTTCAAGAGATCTCAGTTGGGGGTGCTGTGCCTGTCTGGTAAATCTTGTGTCTATGCCTTCAACATACTAGGAAATAGGAATTGCTTTCAGGATAACCGCTTCGAATTGCACATTGTTTGCAAATAACATTGTCTATGGTTGAAATTGGTTTTTCTGTTTCCTATAATTTTTTTTTAATCAATATAAATGCAATACTTGTAGGTACAATATGGTTAATCAAGGCCTTGTTAAGGAACCAGTTTTTTCGTTTTGGTTGAACCGCAAAATTGAAGGGGAAGAAGGAGGAGAAATTGTGTTTGGCGGAATTGATTCTAATCATTATAAAGGAGAGCACACATATGTACCGGTGACTCAAAAAGGCTACTGGCAGGTTGGAGATGCAATTGGTTATACAGCCGGTTTCTACAATGGTTGACATAACTTCACTTCTTTTCTGATTTGTTTGTCTGTTTTGCCTACTTGCAGTTTGATATGGGTGATGTTCTGGTTGGAGGTGCAACAACTGGTAGCCACACATAACTTGTTTTAAATCTTTCTTATGTGGACAAATACATTAACCTCAATGGGTTTTGCAAATTTGTTGCCTATGGTATTGAGACATGAGCATACCCTATTTCAGGAATCTGTTCCAGTAGTTGTGCAGCAATTGCTGATTCTGGAACATCTTTGCTGGCAGGCCCTACGGTAAAGGAAAATCACTTCTCAATTTTTCTAATCTTTTTCATGTAATGGAGGAGAAATTCCGAAGTAATCTGAGTGTATGAACTAGATATGATTTGACAACATTGCCTCTGGAAAAATAAATAGCTCATAAATGATTTCTATGCATTGCTTGATCTCTTGAAGCTCTCTATTGTTTCCTTTCTAAAGCAGTTTTACAGTGATGCTGAAAGGCTTTGCCACAGCAATATGTGGGTACAGGGTCGTCCTACCTGTACGATATAGAGTGGCCAATGATTTTATTTTTTGTAAATTTGGCACATTTAGGTATTTTCTAGAAATAGACAACCATTTTCCTCCTCCTTCACCCACCACTCCCCTCACCTTACCCAAAAGAACAGAAAAAAAAAAGAATCTTCTTTTTTATTCAAAATGGGCCTATCTTAGCAAAAGCAACATGCAGGCTTTGAACTCCCTCCATTAGCTTTGCCTTTCTCTCGTTTGATGTTTTTATACAAATTTTGATACATCAGATGTTTGCTAGAAAGTGATCCAAAACTCATCAACTTAGACCTGTCTTACCATGTAAACCTGTTATCTGTCTGAAATTCATCGTCTATTGCTTGGACATAGCTTTACCTCTCTATAATTTTGCTATTGTGTGGTGGTACAAAACTGGCAGATTTTAATTGATATAATAATATCATTTCCACATTTGCAGACTATCATTACTCAAATTAATCATGCCATTGGGGCTTCTGGTGTTGTTAGCCAAGAATGCAAGGCAATCGTTTCACAATATGGGAAAATGATACTGGAACTGCTGGTGTCTGAGGTAAGTTGTGTCTCCTTTCTTTCGCTTTTTCAATTTTGTGCAGATGACACCCTTCTCTTGAAGAGAAATGAAACTTTCCCCCCTACTGTCTATCCTTTGCAACCAACGCAAAAACCTTTGAGATTGAGTTAATCAAACTGCTCAGAAATAAGATACATTCTATAGATCAATTTTATTCTTTTCACAGTTATTCACCTTGGAACTCCCTGCAAGTTACTTATAGCTGCTTTGATTATCGGTGTTTTACAGACACAACCACAAAAGATCTGCTCTCAAATTGGTTTATGTACTTTTGATGGGACTCGAGGTGTCAGGTCAGATTTAACCTGCCTTCTTATTGCTACTACTGTTAAAATGTGGCACAACTACAAAGATATATCTTCTGACATCTAAAGTTTAATCAATTAATATTTGTACAGCGCACGAATTGAGAGTGTAGCAGATGAGATCGTGGGCAAATCATCTGACGGTGTCCATGATGCTATGTGTACTGCTTGTGAGATGGCTGTGGTCTGGATGCAAAATAAGCTCAGGAGAAATGAGACAGAAGATCAGATCTTGGATTATGTGAATGAGGTGAATTATCACTCTTATGCTTCTTGGAAAACTGCCTTACTGTATGCTTATTCTTCTGTTGTAACTGCAGCTTTGTGAAAGACTGCCCAGTCCAAATGGAGAATCAGTAGTTGACTGTAGCAGTCTTTCTTCCATGCCCAGTGTTTCATTTACTATTGGTGGTAAAGTTTTTGACCTTGCACCTGAGGAGGTATAGTTCTTTCAAAAGTATTTTGGTTTCATATGGTTAAGTTTTGGGTTTTTATGCAATTCATTGATCACATGCCAGTAGGACTGGAGCAATAATTTTGTTTTTCTCTTGCCAAGAGAGGCAGAGATGGCCATAAATATAAGTAAAAATCTAGGTCATCCAATCAATATAATTATATCTTTTTCCAGGCTCTAAAAGAAAATTTTGTTGAAGCTACTATATTGATGGTCAAAAACTGGAGTTTGTAAAAGCTTGAAACTCTCCCATAACCTTAACACCTGAAAGAGTAGAAGGGGAAGTATGTATCTCTGCCTCCTGCAATCATTCCTCTTTTTTTTTCCCCATTATTGTATATGATTCAAAAAGTCGTCTTTGGCAGATGTATAACTGATAGACTATCCAGCTATAAGTGGGTGGAAAGCTAATGATCTTACTGAAATTGGTTTCTAGTAAAGCAATAAAACACAAGGTCCCAAAAAAAGAGAGCTTCACACCACATAGATCTGATTGTTTAAAAACATGTAATGAAAACGTAGTGCATGAACAACAATAATTTGAGGGTGGACACCTAAACCTTCTAAGGCAAGGAGAAACGTGGGATTTGGATGAAGGAAGAAAGTATCTTTGCTTAGAATCAGGAAAATTCAAAGAAACTAATAATTGTGCCTGTGTTTTTGTTTTCTTTTCTCATTATTCTAATGTCTGCTTCCTCTTTTTCCTTTTCCTCCTCTCTTTGTTCATCTTTATCCTTGGTGGTCTTGCGCATCAGTATGTTCTTAAAGTGGGAGAGGGGCCTGTAGCACAATGCATTAGTGGATTTACCGCTTTGGATGTGCCCCCACCTCGTGGACCTCTCTGGTACTTTTTTTTTCCCCCATCATCATTCGTTGTAAGCCATCTATAAAGGGGAAACCTGTTGATCGTTGGTCTTTTAGTCTTGCTTGCCAGTGACATGGACAGAGTAAGATACGACAGATTCTTATAAAGCTCAAATTCTTAACGATTCTGCTTTGTTCAATACAGGATTTTGGGAGATGTTTTCATGGGTCGCTATCACACGGTATTCGACTATGGGAACATGGCAGTTGGGTTTGCTGAAGCAGCTTAAATGCTTATATTCTACTATACATGCTGCCTTATCTATCTGCAATGACAGTTTGTAATATAGGTACATTACATTATCATTAAGATAGAACTTAACCCTAAGAAGACCTTGGCTTTGAACTTGTATTGTAAATAGAATGCTTCATGAATATCGGTTGGCTTGTAGACATTAAACTCATATTTTAATTAAATAGTTTGGCATTTCCTAATGTTTTACCTAAATGTCAAGCCTTCAGGTGGTTTCGCGGCCCTTTGGGCATTTGCAAACAAAAACTGCAGCACCTCCAACACTCATGATCCTGCATGTGAAAGATATCTCAATGATTAGAACGTGGAATTGATTCCTAGTTTTAGTTAAATCATCTATCTAATTTTGTTCATTAAATTCTAGTCTTCAGATATTATGGCTGTCACAAATGGAGGTAAGAACGATAGAAATTAGAAACTGCAAGTCACAAATGGAGGTAAGAACGATAGAAATTAGAAACTGCAAGAAAAAAAAAATTTCCCCAAAAAGATTTAAAAAAGGTTAACAACAATTTCTTGCACTAACTTGATTGAATCTCTTCAATCTTTATTTCAGATTTCGCATGAAACACTGTCCTAAAACTCTCTCTGCATCGCACAATTTTTAGTTCTCTTCCATCTCTTCTTTTCAAACGTAGTTAGAATGTTTTTTAACCCAATATTTTGATAGAATATAACTATTAAATTCAAAATTTGACTTTTCAGAATCAATAATTAATATCACATCAGAATAATTGACTAGAACCTCATGTCAATAACTTTAAAATAAAAAGCTTGACAGTGTTAATGATTGGATAAACATTAACAAATTTTGAAAATAAAGAGGTTTAATTTATACGAATTATAACTAAGAATTTAAGTCTAAATTTCAATAAAATACAAGAACTAAATTCAAAATTTGGGCAAAAATTTTGAGTTGGACCCAAATTTTGAATTGGATGGACCAACTCAGCAACTGATACCATAATTAGCATGGATCCTAATGTCATCATATTGAAAAATTGGTCAGTTGTTATTAGACTATGACCGACCGAACAAAATGGACAATTAATCATTCCTTCTACATTCAACTTAAGTTATTATCAAAATACATGTTGAGATTCTTAATTTTACATGACTACCAAGTTTTCAAATTATCCCCATCCTTTGATAGACATCAGATTTCTAAACAGAAAAGGTCAGCATATAGATATAGCTAGGACAATGATGTTTTTCCCCTCGAGTTAATTGATCATCCATTATGGATTGTAACATTGTCCCCATTTCTATTATTAAACATTAACAAGTGTAATAATTTCCGCAAGTTCGGCTTAAATCTCTCTCCATTGTTAGTTTTCTTTTCCAATTTTTTTCTTCTTCCTCTTCTTCTGTCTTTTGTGTCTTGGTACGTTTTTTTCTTTGACCGGTGTTTGGTTTTCCTTGTCACCCTTCCAAAGATGGAGAGGTCCATCTCCCTTGCTTTCCTTTCATTGTTCTTGTTCTTCAATCATAGTTTCTTCTTTCAGGCTCATGCTTCCGAAGCATTTACTCCTCCAAATGAAAAGGTTCGGTTTAAGCTGATCCACAGGCATTCACCTGAGCTTGGAGAAGACCGTGGAACGACCCTTGGGCCCCCAAGCAGTACAAGGGAGCGCATAAAACAGCTCGTCCACAGCGACAATGCTCGGCTACATACAATCTCGCAAAGGCTAGGCCCGAGAAGGATGACTTTCGAGGTGAAGATAATGGGAAGCAACAATCTGGTAGAGCTCCCGATGCGATCGGCCGCTGATATAGGGACAGGGCAATACTTTGTTTCGTTCAGGGTAGGAAGCCCTCCAAAGAAGTTCATTATGATAGCGGATACAGGGAGCAGTCTTACCTGGATGAGATGCAGTTACAAGTGCAAGAATTTTTCCATGGACAGGACCAAACTTCATGAGAGGATATTTTACGCTAATCAGTCACTTACCTTTAAGCCAATTCCATGCTCCTCTGACGTTTGCAAGGTTGACCTCTCACAATCTTTCTCTTTGGCCCATTGTCCTACGCCAATGGCTCCCTGTGCCTATGATTACAGGTAGATCTTCTATATCACCTTTAATTCCTTTCTATTTGCTATTAACCCCTGCATAACGCTTTCAAAATGCTGCCAATTAATTGTTGTCCCCTTTGCATTCCTTTCTTAATTTCCCTTTTTTAACCCGTAGGCATCCTAGTTCTATAAGGTATGATTAAGATGGAATTAACTAAGATAAAAGAAAAAAATACTAGCTACATAGGATCATACGATGCATGCGATTTGATGTATAATAAAAGTAAAATGCGATTTTTATTCTATGTCTTATTCGGTATAATGATTAATAATATGATTGATGTAAGATCAAATGATTTTCTCAATATATATTGTCATGAAAATTACCTATCTGTATACTATAAAAATTTGCAAAAGAAAATTTAATCAAGAAATTTTTAGAGAAAATTCATTTTGTCATGAAAATTACCCAATGTTCTTTTTGCTAATAAATAACGTTACGTTGTTGGTAGATATGCAGATGGCACCAGAGTGGTCGGAATCTTTGGAAATGATACTGTTAAAGTCCGCCTTAGCGGCGGTCAAAAGATAAAAGTGACTGACGTAGTGGTCGGGTGTAGCGAGGCAATACGGGGAAATTTCCATGACATTGATGGAGTAATGGGGTTAGGTTTTGACCAGCACTCTTTTGCAGTGAAAGCAGCTAAAAAGTTTGGAGACAAGTTTTCATACTGCTTGGTTGATCATTTGAGCCCAAGTAATCTTGTCAACTTTCTTGTCTTCGGTGGAGTTACTAGTTCTCCATTGCCAAACATGCAATTCACGCAGTTGATCCTTGGAATAGTAAATCCATATTATGCAGTAAATGTTTCAGGCATCTCAGTTAATGGTAAAATGCTGGATATCCCATCATATATATGGGATGTTAAGGGTGATGGTGGGGTTATTATGGACTCAGGTTCAAGCTTAACATACCTGGTGAAACCTTTATTTGATAAAGTCCTAGCTGCTGTTCAGGCCCCTCTAAGCAAATTCAAGAAACTGGAACTGAACTTGGGGCCCGATTATTGTTTCAGTGCTGCAGGATTTGAGGAGTCATTGATGCCAAAACTGGCATTCCATTTTGCTGATGGAGCTACGTTGGTGCCGCCAGTGAAAAGTTATGTCATCGATGCTGCAGAAGGGGTGAAGTGTCTGGCCTTTTCATCCACGAGTTGGCCTGGACCTTCCGTGATTGGTAATATTATGCAGCAAAATCATTTGTGGGAATTTGATCTTTTAAATAGCAGGTTGGGTTTTGCTGCTTCAAGCTGTACATTTGACTGATCATATGGATAAAACTACAGTCCTTCAGAGTTACTCTTTTAAAGCCAATTTGGGAATTATCCTAGATTTGGAGTACTCTATTTACTGGAAGTTTTGTCTGCAGCTTTCAGGTGTATCATTGTTATGGACGTATATTCAGTGAAGTGAAGTGCTTACCATATGGATTATGCACTCGTTGAACCCTTTTCTTTTCTTTTCCATTTTTTTCTGGATCAAATCATTTCCATTTCAAGAGGAGCTTAGTTTAAAAGAAATAACAATACACATAAAAACACGCACATATGTGCATTAGGAGAACGTATCAAGTTTGTCTTTTGTTGAGGAAAAGACATGCAATCAAATCACAAGCACAACAAAAATTTAAAACTTTCCCATTAAGTAAATACAAAACTTTTGTTATTTAATAGATATAAAACCTAATCAAAGGAGAAAAATCATTATATCTTAAGATCTTGGAGTCCATATTAAAAAGTTTTCAAACACAATAATAGGTTTTTACATTGAGTTTGGATCATAGCAAATCGCAAGTTATTCAAGTGTACAGTCTCTATTGGTGATTCACAAGAATGTCTCTTACTATTATTGCTGAAGGAGATTCAGTAAGTTTATACTTGTAGAGCCTAGTGCTAGCTAGGGGAGATCAAGCTCTCAAGGTTCTCTCTTCACAAGGAGTCCAAACACAATCAAGAATATGGAGGACTACCAATTGGTGGCAAGTTATCAACTTCTCTTAATGTTAATGTGTGTACTTTATTAGGTTCTTAACATGTTAGCAATAAATATAAATATAGTCTAAGATAAATTAGAATTAGATGAATTAAAGTCTTTTACATTTATCATCAATTCTCAAATTGATTAGTTCATATTTATAAGTCAATATTGATATTTAATAATGCATCATGACTAAATGTAAAGAAGAATGATAGTGGTTTGACCCAACACATTTGTGCATAGTTTTAGTGTGTAATTAATATCTCGACAAAACATAAAACATGGTGTAGTGTCTATACTATATTATTGTTTTGCTATTTTTGTTCTTTTAGCTAGTCTTTTAACTCTTAATGAAATTTGAAAAAATCATTTTCCAAATCTTCATTCTACCTTGACCAAGGATTTTCTCGAGTCAAGACATTCCAAGAAATAATTGAATATTCTCCCTAGGATAATGAATCTTTTATTGAGAATTCAGTTATCTTTGTATGCTTTTTGTTATACCTAACGCCCATTTCTTTATGAGCATCCTTAATTGAGACCGCTTTAAATAGTACCAAGTATAATAGTCCACAAATAAGGCAACTTGATGATTTCAAATCAAAAGATCACTTACACGATTGTCACATGTTAAATTATTTCATAGACAATTGAGTAATAATACCAAATGGAATTCTCATTGTGTGTCATGTTTAATGAACTTGTTTATGTAACAAGTACTTGCATGTTAGTTCATGCATCCCATATTTCAGTTTATGAGATCAATTACACACTTTATAAATAAGGAACATAACATTATGCTAGTCCCTCGGTTTTATCAATATCTAGTTCTTTATAAATATTGTCTAAGAACTTTTAAGAAATCCAATTTCATATAATAATGATCTCATAATTATAACGCTTTATAATTCATTTTGCATAGCACATATAATTCCATGAATTTTATTTCATTTAGTCAATTATATACAAGTTTTACAAAACTAAAATAATGTCTTTTATTAAAAGTAAATTCTTAAAAAACATATTCTCTATACAACCAAATAAGATAATAAATCCTTAAACTTTTATTATGTTCAATCAAGCTCTTATACATTTATTTTAAACTAAATAAGACTTTCTTTTTATATTTTGAGTCAAATAAGTTTTTGTGATTAATAATTAACTTAATTAAAATGTCATTTATCATTCTATATCGTGTGACACTGACATAACTTGCTAATATATCATAATTAATAATGGTGCGGCATGTTGACATATCATAATTCATGATAACGTGATATGCTAATTTAGTATAATAACATGATTATGTGACATTTTTTACCTTTACATTATCACCATATTAGTGTCATGCAAATATAAAATGATAAGTGACATTTTGATAAATGACAATTAGTCAATCATTAGTGATAAAGACTTTTTTGATTTAAAATAAAAGTGTAAGGGTTTGATTGAACAAAATAAAAAAATAAGAACTTATTTGAATATTTTAAATAGTTTAGGAGCTTATTTGAGTATTATGTCTTATAATTTTATATTAAATGTAGTACTTGACGATTAATGTACTAAATTTCAACAACTAGACTAAGATCTTATTTAATATAATAACCTTTCCAAATGTCTTTAGGATACTTTTTAGCAAAATTCATAACAATACTTACCATGTCAAATTAATGTAAAATTAATAAAAAGTGTGACAAATTTTTATTAAGTGTCATACCTTGATTTTTTGGATTTAAAAATTAGAGTCCGTTTGATAATCGTAAAATAAGCTATTGAGGGAAAATCTTTTTTGTGTAAAATATTTTATAGAAAAATTTAATATTTTCTGTTATTTGAATAAACTGTCAAAAACATTTGTCATTGTTTGGATCATCTTTTGAAAAATATTTTCCCTATCATAAAATTGTAAAAATTATATAAATGCTAATTCCCTAAGTCTGAAAATATTAATATTTATTAATTGTATATAACCTCTAAAACTTAATTTTTAACATTAAAATAGGGTAAAATACCCCTACCTCTTTAAGTTTTATCTATAATTTTATACGAGTCTATTAATATTCGAAATAAACAATTCGATCAAAATGTGTAAATGACGTTAACGACAAACATGAAAGATCTAAAAAGCCCATGCATTTAGATCACAGTGCCTTATTATTTTAAAGGAAATAAAAGGATGCCATTTTGAGATCTTATTATTTTGAAAAAAATAAAATGTTGATATTTCAAATCATGTCATTTTGAGGCTTTTAGATTATAATGTCTTTTCATTTTAAATGAAATAAAAAGATTTAGGTTACAATGTCTTATTTTTTTAGCATGGTGGAAATTGTTTTACGTAGTTTAAAAGTGTAAGACAATTTCCAGAGTAAATAGATCTTATACCCGTTGACTCGTAAAACTTTTTCCTTTTAAATTTCATTTTCAATAATCCAAATGCCATTATGTTTGAAAAATGTTTTCTGAAGAAGCTTTTATTTCAAAATAAACGCACCCTAAATAGAATTTGGATTGGTATTGGACCAAACCGTGTAATTGGTCAAAATCAACAAAAGGCCCAACGAAAATTAACAAAATGGGCTCCCCTTATATTACGTTTACTCCCACCCAACCCAAAAGAAAGAGAGACAATCTCAAGAAAAGTAAGTAAACGCAGCAAGAAAGAGAGGAACTTTACATTCGTTCGCTTCTCCGTTCCTGGGGAGGGTTTTTGTTCCTCATTTCTCTCTATCTATTATAACAAAAAGCGATTAATTGCTGAGCTTTGTTTCGTTTTTCCCGATCGAAATAATCCGGTAATCATCTCTCTCTTTCTGAGCTCTCTGTTGCTTTCATAATCTAATTTCTTTTTCTTTCTTTCAGGAATTTTCATTCTTTATATTCTTTAAACTATTTCAGTTAATACAACAAAAAGTGGGTTTACAATTTATTACGGTGGCGGTTCGATCCTTGATCTCGTTTCCATGCCATGTCCGGAAAAAAATACATATTTTTTACTTTTTCTGCCCGTATCAACTGTGTCGGATATGTTTCCCGGAGTGTCTGTATCTAATGCGGATACGACACCTGTGCACAAGGTGGTGTCTGGTGTCTTTGGAGGCAGTGGCAAAGTTTGCTTTATTTTTTTAGCTACTGCTTGTGAACAGTAGAGATATTTATACTGTAAATAGAGACTTGTACGGCTTATTGACCGATAAGCTTTATGTTGTTGTTCAATTGTGGATATCATGTTTCAAATTGGAAACTTTGGGCAATCCTGATGTCACTTGAACAATTTGAATTTTGCATTGATGAGTTTTGCACAAACAGGGTGTGCAGTAATGGCGACTGAAAATGTGAATAATGAAGTTCGTGTGGGAGAAATTGAGGAGTTAGAGACTTCAAATGGCATTGGGAAATTAGAGATTTCGAATGGCAATGATGAGGTCTCTGAAAATTCTTCATCAATGCAAGAAGATGTAGATGGGGGAATAGGTGATGAATTTGTTGTTGGATAATTCTATAGCTTTCTTACTGTATGCATACTTCTGCTTGTCTCGATCATTTATGTATTTTACATATTCAGTAAATGCTGCACTGGCATTTTAATGTTTTCTGCGTGAATCTCTTCCACAAGAGGTTCTCCAAGTAACTTTTTAAGTTGCTCTGCCAAATTATATAAACTTGTTTCAAATGCTAGTTAAATGATATTGAGCGACTCATTTAAAGGGGATTTGCAGGTTTTAAGAGCCTAAGATCCTTTTCGTGTGTGGTAATTAAGTATGACTGCATTTTCTTTGTAAATGTGATGCTTTTGTGTATTCTTCCAAAGCTAATGGCTATCCTGTACTCATCTAGTTAATAAATCATTAGAATAATCTTTTTTGTGAGCTATTCATACTCTGATAGAAAACATAAAATAAAAACATTTTCACAATGTACATTAACATTGGCACAATCTACAGAGATGTTGGAAAAGAAGAGTGAGGGAAGCTTCTGGTTGATTTTATTTTGTTTGTGGGGAGTGCAGGCTTGAAAGAGGATTTGTTCTATGTTGGCAACACGGGTTTGTAGCCTAGGAACTTAGCTCTATAATTGCTCTTCTAAATGTTAATATTTGAAAGTTATTATTATGTTGTAAGATTAACACAAGATCATCTATCATGTGACTGATAATGGTAGATGCCTAAATTGTGATTATGCTTCTATATCTCTTCAACCTCCAATTCCTGATCTGTTTGGTTTTGCTTTAAGATATTTTTGTTCCAATAAGATGATAGTGCTTCGCTCGAAGGCTTCATGTTTCAATGGTATTTTCGTGATTGTAGTTTTGAGTTTTGAGGGAGCTTAATTATGATGCTTTTTTAATTTAAATGTCATGTTGTAAAGGTGGTTTAACTACTTTGTTTTATAGAATTCAACTGCACTTTTTTTTGCTAATATATGCACTTCTCTGCATTTTTTAAAACTGTTTCCTAGCAGAAGTTGCAAAGAAGAAAAAGAAGAAAAATAAAAGCAAGTGAGGACCTATTTCTAGCTTTATTAAGTTGTTTTCTAATGAAGATGTTCTGTTGAGAGTTTGATGATATTACGTTCTGTAACTCACAGGAAAAAGAGGGAGCCACTGAAGCAGACTGATCCACCATCTATCCCTGTTGTTGAGCTTTTCCCATCTAGGGAGTTTCCTGAGGGTGAAATTGAACAGTACAAAGATGAGTGAGTCATGCCATTTTCTTGAAGCTATTTTTAATTGCAAGTATTCATTATATTTAATTCCCGAAGTTGAGATAAAGGAATCTGTTCAGTGCATGTTCTTTTTCTTCTAAGTTATAATAAAATACAAAGGTTAGGTTGTGACACAAGGACTTCCTAGGAGGCACATGCATCTTCTTTTGTCTTTGCTGATATATATGTAAAAATTTATTCTGTATAAGGTGCATCTCTTTTAAATTTGTCTGTGTGAAGCTTGAATATTTATTGTTGGTATTGGTTTATCAGTAATTTGTGGAGGACTACCTCTGAGGAGAAGAGAGAATTGGAGCGCCTTGAAAAGCCAAAATATACTGCTGTCCGCCAAGCAGCTGAAGTCCATCGTCAGGTCTGTGTATTTCTTATAAATATATATATTTTTCTGCTTGATATGAAAATTTTATATTATTCAATGTGGGCAAGTTTGGCTTGGGCGATTTTTGCTATTGGTTTTTGGTCTTAATCTGTATTGCTTACTCATTCTTAGGTTCGGAAATATATCAAAAGCATTTTGAAACCTGGAATGTTAATGACTGACCTGTGTGAGACCTTGGAGAACACAGTGCGCAAGCTAATTTCAGAGAATGGTTTGCAAGCAGGGATTGCGTTTCCCACTGGATGCTCTCTCAACTGGTTAGCTTTATGTTTGACATTTGATGCATCTACTCTTTACACTTACCTTTAATGGGCTGTATCTATACTCACCTCTTTCCTGAGTTAGGGTTGCTGCTCACTGGACTCCCAATTCTGGAGATAAGACTGTGCTTCAGTATGATGATGTGATGAAGTTGGATTTTGGAACTCATATTGATGGTAATACCATAGTTGCTCCATCTTGTTCTTCTTTGGTCTGGTCTATTTGCTGTATAGCTGCATAATTTTCTCTGTGGTTATGATATTACATACTTTTGAACTGGGGATGTCATCTAACATGAGTTATTGGCTTTGCAGGATATATAGTTGATTGTGCCTTCACAGTGGCATTTAATCCTATGTATGATCCACTTCTTGAAGCTTCCCGTGAAGCAACCAATACAGGCATCAAGGTGCTGGATCCATTAACCTATTGAAGAAAGGATGGCTATTGGTCATGGTTTTGACTTTCTTGTGATTAAATATATTTCCCTTAGTAGGCTTATTCTTGAACATGTTTTTTTTTTTTTTTGTTTTTTTAGTAAGTTGCTGATCGATGAAAAGAAATTTTGGCCATTTTTTGTCTGTCAAATTTTATCTTTTCTCATCTCAGTTAATTCAAGTCCTAAATGAATCCTGGACTTTGATGTCTCCCAGAAACTACCACCTTCTGTGATAGTTCATCTCTGCATGTACATAACTTACCATTACATCATTCTTTTCATTAAAAGTTTGGGACCTGTAATTAAGTTTCATGTATACAGTCTTTATATAAATGTTGTTGTGTATTTTTCTGGACACTGTTTCTGCTAGCTCAGCATGTTTGAGGGGAGAGAACTAGTAAGAAAAGAGAAGCTAGAATAATCTTGTCTGATATGTTTGAAAAGAAATCAAAGGGGACTTAAAATTGGAAGCACTAGGTTGAAGGTGCACTGAAATTTTTCACATAAATGTGTAGAGAAAAATATGGTGATCGAAAAATGTTCCAAGAGGAAAGGATTTTTTCTTGTCATACTTTGTGCTTGCTTCCCTTCTCTTTCTTGTATCAGTGGAAGACAGCCGGCTCTGATGTACCTTTTTTGCCCTACAAACCTTTCCTTCCCTCTGAACCATCAAGCCCAAAAAAAGAAATATCCTGTGCTTCCTTTTTTAATGATTCCACATTTAAACTATTATCTCTTTTTTTTTCTTGTTGAATTTGTTGTGATTTATTGATATATGTGTGGACTTATGGGTGGAGCCTATGATCTTTGAAGTTCTTTTATCTACACTAGTATTCACTAATTTCACTGAAATATAGACCAAAGAGATCGTGTCTTTGATGGTCATTTAATTGTTCAGGAATCTGGTATTGATGTCCGTCTTTGTGATGTTGGTGCTGCAATTCAAGAGGTGATGGAATCATATGAGGTTGAAATAAATGGGAAGGTGTTTCAAGGTATGAAATTCTGGAGAAAGTTTGAATATTTAAATACAATTTATTTTGGGAAAATTGCTGTTACTCATCTTTTAGTCTGTTCATGTGCTTGAGATAACTGACAAAATGTAGGTTTGTTTTATCACCACTGCAAATTTAGTTTTTGTTAATTACTATCATCGTTAAGTACGAATAAGTGGGCTTTTATTGAGTGGTGTCAACGCAGAAAATGTCTGCAAGATGAAATTTGTGATAATTCTAATTTTCTTGGATACATACCTTATGAGTAAACGAAAACGATATTTAGGTGGTTTTGCATTTAAGTGACATCAAAAACCTTCATAAGTATATATAATGGACATTAATTACAACTATTAATTGCATTTGATTGACGTGATTTTAATATGGTTTTCAGCAAGCTTTTCTCATTTTGGACTGCCTATTGCAAATATCACCATTTGTTTTGAACCTTCCTCCTTCTCTGGAAGCAACATATGGTTGAAGTTGCTGAAATTTTTTTGAAACAGATATGATCTAATAGCTAAATGAAAATTATTTACACATACACTGGGAGTCCTTTGGATATCTGTCTTTGTATAAACTTTTTATAAGGTGATTTGTATATGTCATTGGCAGTCAAAAGTATCCGAAACTTGAATGGACACAGCATTGGGCCCTATCAGATACATGCTGGAAAATCAGTTCCTATTGTGAAAGGAGGGGAGCAAACAAAAATGGAAGAGGGTGAATTTTTTGCCATTGAAACCTTTGCTTCTACAGGTAATGATTCTCATCTGATAGGGAACTGAATTTTTTGCATAATAGATGACAGTTGGTGTATATTATGACCTTTGGTGTAACTGGTCATTCATTTTTGTGCAGGGAAAGGGTATGTCAGAGAAGATTTAGAGTGCAGCCATTATATGAAAAATTTTGATGTTGGACACATTCCTCTGAGGTTGCCTAGAGCTAAGCAGCTGTTAGCTACAATAAACAAGAACTTTTCTACATTGGCCTTCTGTAGACGGTATTTAGATCGCTTGGGAGAGACCAAATATCTGATGGCACTGAAAAGTTTATGTGATGCTGGCATTGTTCAGGTATCTTCTTGCCATTGGTGTTCAACTGTCTTTTTTTGAAATTTTTGGAGTTGCACTTTGTTTCAAGTCCTTGTTGAAAACTTTTTGATGGCTTTCCTTCTATATATGGTATGCACTTGTCCAACTTTCTAAATAGGCATCCACCCTACTCTGATTTCAATATTTCAAGGCTTTCTGGTGTAAATTGGGCTTATATGTGGACTGGAGTCACTGGATAGTCTTATCATGACTTGACTATCATTTGGCTTTATGGCAGTGATTTGGGTCCATCCATATAGAGATGAATGTGTTTCAGAGAAAGCAAGTTCTAATGGTGACACTGAAAAATATTAAGAATGAATGAGTAATAGGCGTTAAACAAGCAACAGCTGACTTGGCCTTCATGCAGTTTTCTCTTTAATTAGTAGTAATTAATTTTGTGAACATTGAGGACAGATTCTCAAGAAATCAGTCCACAATATGATACTGATGCTGGTAGCATATACACATACATTGTACTATTCTAAAACACATTCTATATTGTCTTGTAATTTTCAATGTGGTTTGTGCTTTATAATTTACATAATGGGAATTCTGAAACCTGCCAGGGCTGGTGTGATAGGTTAATTTGTGTTACCGAGTAGTTTTTGAACTAAACTGTGCTTTGTCAGTTCATAATTCTACATAATATATGTTTAAATTGGAGTCAATATTGAGTTGGTTTTTGTGCCATGCAGAACAGATACAAAATTATTGATCACAAAGGGCTAAAGAACCTATCTTTTATAGTGTTAAACTTCTGTATTCTTGTTTTTTTCTGAGTTTACTGTCGTGTTTTCATGATGTGGTCTGAAACGCAAGTTGAGACTATTGAAGAACTTTGTACTTTTTCTTGCAGCCGTATCCTCCTCTGTGTGATGTTAAGGGCAGCTATGTCTCTCAGTTTGAACATACCATCTTACTGCGGCCAACCTGCAAAGAAGTTATATCTAGAGGTGATGACTATTAAGGGGAAAAAGCAAAAAGTGTTGTCAGTAATCATCTCCTTGCATATTTCTGTCCGTTGGCGTTGGGTATGAGTTTGTGGAAGCTTTAACTGTATTACAATATACTGTAATTTTAGCAACTCTACTTTTGTGTTTTGAAGCCCCGAAGTAGCGGATTATATGTTTTGTCACTTCTGTGCTCCTTGGTGTGCCACGTTTGAAAGATGAGATATTGAGTTCGGCAGTACTTGGTAGGAAGAATAAGATGGAAAAACAGTGAGTGTCAAGTCAGAGGCTAGGAGAGAAGCGAATAGAAAAGGAATAGACACGGATTGGATGGTTTCCTTTCAGTACTGAAAAAGATTTGTGGGAGGGTAAGATAGGTAATGAGAAAAGATACCAAAATTTTCACCCTTTACTCTTTATTTTTTTAAAATCTAATGATAATCTGTAACGAGTATAAAATGATGGTAACTTGCCCAAAATTGCTAGGATTGACTCTTATCTTTTTAAAATTTAATTTAATTTAATTTAATTCCAAAACAAAATGAAAAATATTTTTTAATATTAATATTAATATTGAAGTAACCTTAATAAGCAGTATTCGAATATAAGCTCATCCGAGCCTAGTCTTCCGTTCTTCGTCTATTTTTGTTCATATAATTCAGAATTATATAATTAAAAATAATTTTTATTTCATAAATCTTGCCTGTTTTTATATTATTATTAGATCTAAGTTTAAATTTCTTAAAGTAAAATCTCAAATTCTAATAATTTACGTCAGAAGAAGATTTCTAAGTCCAAAGAAGCAAACAATATTTTACTTTTGGCTAAATCTGTTGAGGGCTAGCAAGCTGCGTCAGTAAGAAAACCATTATGCAAAACCAAACACGACCTGAGAGGGCACTAATCCGTGGACCCAGCCCCTCAAAAAACCCCCAATGGATTACCGTTCAGTTTTGACCTGCGTGGAGGACGAACTGGAAATTGCGAAGCTCAGAATACCAAGTAAAGAAAAAGAGAGGAGTCTAGTCTAATATTGGGGGTGATGGGTGAGTCGTGAGTATTCTGCGGAGAAAATCTAAATACCAACGGCTAAACCAACCAACACTCTGACACTGTGGGCCGACCCTTATCACATCATTCATTCGTTCACCTCCATCGGCTTTACATCATCCCCCCTTTCTTTCTTCCTTACACTCTACATAAAAACCTTGGACACAATCTCGAAAACAAAGAACCAATTTGTCCCCGTTTTACAGAAAGATCAACACCACCCATCACCAAAATTTTAGCAATGCCACCCCCAACAGCAGCTCTCTCTGTTGCTTCTTCTTCTTCTTTATCTCTATTCCCATTTTCTTCTTACTCTTGTTCGAAACAACCCCAATTACGCTTCGGCCTCTCCCCCACCCCCACCAGGCTCACCCATTTCACTCCCCTCACCACACCCCACTACCCATTTGGCAAACTCATGACACCCTCTGCCGTTTCCATCGAGAAAGAAACTGTGATATCCGAGCGGCCCCACACTTTCCTCCGTGAAACTGACGGAGAAGATGACGGCTCCATCAGGGCGCGCTTCCAGCGCATGATAATGGAGGTGCAGGACAACGTGTGCGGTGCCCTGGAGGCTCTCGATGGTACAGGAAAGTTCAAGGAGGACGCGTGGACGAGGCCTGGAGGCGGTGGAGGAATCAGCAGAGTGTTGCAAGACGGTGCTGTTTTCGAAAAGGCTGGTGTTAATATCTCTGTTGTTTATGGAGTCATGCCCCCTGAAGCATACCGAGCTGCCAAGGCTGCTGCCACTGATCTGAAGCCCGGTCCCATTCCCTTTTTCGCCTCCGGAATCAGCTCGGTAATTACTTGCTCTCAATTTTCTTATATTGTTCTCAAATTTTGGATCAGTGCCGTTGATAGAAGAAAATGCTGATAATTATCATTGTGGGTTTTCATTTTTTTTCAGGTTTTGCATCCGAAGAATCCGTTTGCTCCTACATTGCATTTTAATTATCGGTATTTTGAAACTGATGCTCCTAAAGGTACTTAATTTCTTCTTAATTATTATTATTAAATTATTGAACCTTGCATGCTAATATGGTAATTTAAATGATAATTGATATGTCGCCCCGGCATCCTGATTTGTCAACAAAGGGATAGGAAGGATCTATGTAATGATTTCTCTACGTATGTTGATTTTTTTTACTTCCCAAAATTAGCAGAATGATATATAACTAGAGCTTGGCAGTTTATGGTGTTACTTGATTCCTAGAGATTGGTTCCATTAGCTAGACATATGTTATCGTCAGCATAAAATCAAGCAAATATAATGCATTTCTTCTCATTGGCAATTCAGTATGCTGTATGGTCCACTTTGGTAGTTGTTCTTCATAAACAAAAAGGAATATTTTCTTGATGATTTCAATTTGCATTGCTTTCCCTGAGTTGCATTCTCAATACTCTGAGATTATGCATTGCGTTAGTCTTCTAAGATAAGCAAAGCGGTATAAGTTCTAGTTGGTGACTCATCTTGAAAATGTGCAGATGCTCCTGGAGCACCTAGGCAATGGTGGTTTGGTGGTGGAACTGATTTGACTCCAGCTTACATCTTTGAAGAGGATGTCAAGCACTTCCATTCAGTAAGTTGGATTTTTGTTCTCTTTCTGTTTGTTTGTTGTTGTTGTTGTTGTTGTGTGTGTGTGTGTGTGTGTGTTTTTCTTTAAATCATATAGCTTTCTTGGTCTTGTGGCAAATGCTTTTTCTATTCTACCCCACATTAAAAGTTCAGGCATCTGCATTTAGCATGATTTAAAATACAGCTAGTTTCACTTTGAGAAAGTAAAAGATTGATCTTATCAAAGAAATTTGAAGAAATTTGAGAATTTGAACAGAACTTTTTTTTAACATGTTATTAAATATCTATATACGGATTTACTAGAAAGCACAAGGATGAAATCCTTTTAAGAGCTGTAACCTGTGTTTCTTTTACATATTAGTATAGATTCATTAAAAAGTTGGAGATTGATGTTTTCTACTGCCAGTGCATTTTACATGTCAGCCTCAAAGATAACTGCAAAAATAATAACTATTCCTGTGAGTGTATGTGCAGAACATTAATTCTATCTTGTAAACTATTTTTTGAGGAATGAAATGTTTTGCTGAATGTTCTTTTACTAACATTGACCCCCTTGTGTAGGTACAAAAAGGGGCCTGTGATAAATTTGATTCATCCTTTTATCCCCGATTCAAAAAATGGTGTGATGACTATTTTTACATTAAGGTATGATCTGGCTATATTTTGTTTTTATATTTCTTATTTACTTTCTTTCAGTTTTAGGATTATGTGTTATAGCATCTGAATTAATAGAAATGGGCTATCTTGCCACTCAATGCATTGAAGCTGTGATAGTCAACCCTTTTTTTTTTGGGATCTATGATGCTATTAATGTTTGAGCCTGGAAGCAAGTATTAATGCACCTAGGTGCTAAGGTGCAGTGTACATTAACTAAAGCTCCTCGCATGCTTTGGGTGAGACACCTTAGATTATGCATGTGCCTTTTGCACTCAGGCATGATTTTTTTAAGGTGAAAGGCGCATAACAAGCTTGGTTGGCTTGAATGTGTCCTTGGATTCTTTAATTTGTAATTTCTTTTATTAGCTATACATTTCATACATGCTATGTCGACAAGAATAAAAAATGGGGTACTATAGTTCATGCACAACTTTTTGTTGAAAGTGGAAATCGAAAATAATTATGATAATGCTTATTTTTGAAATACATTAGGTAATGTAATGAAGCAAAGTCTTGAATGTTCATTGACAAATCATTTTTTTTTTTTTTTATTTAGGAGAAGGGGAGATTCAAACCTTGCTCTTTGTGCAGGGGGATCATGCACTAACTATTGAGCTAAATGTTTGGGTTCTAAAAATCATATTTTTAAGCTTATTAAATATAATAAATATAATTTTCTTATATATGTATCTACATTTTTATAAATTAGAGCCTTACATCACTAGGTTGAGTGCTTCTTTTCTTTTTGTGCCTTGTGCCTTGGGCATTGGGCAATGTAAGATTCTAGAGTGCATCCTATGCCTTTTGACAACATTGATGGTTATTGGTCAGCATTCCGGATGATGGATGCATATAGGTTTTGTCCACCAATAGCTCTTTATGAATGGATGAGTATGAAATATAATAATGATTGAGAATTCTGGTCTGCAGTGCTTTAGAGTACTCATCTGCTCATATAATAAGGATATAGGGCTTGCATTTTTCTAACAGAATTGAATAACCTCTCAATCCAGCTTTCATAAATTCACCTTCCGCCTGCTTTTACTAGCTCATCTCATTCATAGACATAATAATCGATATTATTTATATAGCATCCTATCTATTAGCAATTTGTAAAATAGTAGTAAAACCCAGTTATAACTTATCAGTGCTTGCATAATACCCCATGGTGGGCTTGCCATTTTTGAACTCAATAAATGTTTTTCTCCAAGTATGTTCAAATGATTTACTAAATAGCTATTTGTTTTGCCTAGTCTTAGCTTGATTAATGTTACTTTTATGTTTACCATAGTGATGTTTTTGAATTCTTTCTGTCCCATTACATGTAATGTTTTCCTTTTCTTGATATCTGACAATAAATATTGTTTGCTGTGATTTAAGTATTTTTATTTCTTTATTTTGCAGTGATAATAAAAAGCCATTGAACTTTAGTATTATTTTAAGAATTCTAGATTTGTTTATTTCTCATATTGGATTTAACATAATAATTAAAAGACCCTTACACTTTAGTATTGTATACCGGAAACTCAACGTACAACTGTATGAAGTTGGATATATCTCTGTCTAAAAGTGTGCATCCTTTGAAACATTCATCCACAGATAAGATAGAGGGGGCGTTATTCAGGGTGGAAGCGTGGTAGTTTTGAGCAACATCAGTAATCTACCATGATGATCATACATTTTCTAGAAGCTTTCTTTATGTCATCATTTTTTCTTGTTGACCTTTTTCTACATTTAGTTATAGGAGGATTAAATTGTTAAACTTTTATGTTTACTTTGAATGCTCTATGCAGCATCGAGGTGAGAGACGAGGGCTTGGGGGAATATTTTTTGATGATCTAAATGACTGTGATCAAGAGATGCTTCTTTCATTTGCCACTGGTAATTCATCTCGACTGAGATTACTCTTTTTGAGTGTTGGCTGCCTACAAATAGCACTTGCTGTGGACTACACTTTTTATAATGAAATAATTTACTATTGATTTGCAGAATGTGCAAATTCTGTGATTCCTGCATACATACCTATTGTAGAGAAAAGGAAGGATACACCTTTTAATGAGAGCCACAAGGCATGGCAACAATTGCGAAGGGGTCGCTATGTAGAATTCAACTTGGTACTGAATCTAGTTATAATTAGACAGATTTGACATCTTAGATTTCTCTAAATCAGACGGTTAAATTATATTTGATTTGTTAACGACAGGTTTATGACCGAGGAACAACATTTGGACTGAAGACAGGAGGTCGAATTGAAAGTATTCTTGTTTCTCTCCCTTTAACTGCACGATGGGAATATGATCATGTAAGCTTTGTGCCCCAAGTAAAAGTTCTTTGAATCATTCTGCATGAATGTTCAGTGTGATATGTTACCAATATAACGTAACTGTAACTGATAATGAGAGGGTTTTTTTTTTTTAACTTTGTTTGACATGCAGAAACCAGAAGAGGGAAGCGAAGAGTGGAAACTATTAGATGCCTGCATCAATCCTAAGGAATGGATCTGATCTTAATGCATCAACCTGAAGGAATTCGTCTGATACTTACCGTTTTGACTTTCTTTGTATCATTTTGAAATTTCCCATTTGTTCCCACACTTTTTAGTTTTTGTTTTTCCTATTCTCGTTTCTTCTTAAGAAGGGAGTGTCATCCTGCGGCAGAAGTTGTAAGTTAGCTTGGTGGTTTTGTTGTGTTAAGGTGAAAGGGCAGTCTTCGTTGTAAATCATGATTCTCATTCCTGTGATACACATATTGTTTAGTGGCCAACAGTGCTAATAATATTGTGAATCTGATAATATCTCGCTCTTCACGTTGAAATAAAATTTTTATCCTGTTGCGTTAATACTTGCAAGAAAAGTGTGTGCCACTGCAAACTCCTAGCTGCATTTTTGGATACCCTTCATTTTTCTTATCATTTGAGTTCAACCCTTGGGAACGTGCCCTTCATCACAATCTGGTGTACCACGATGCAAGTACGAGACAAATTTAACAGAACATTCTGGAAAGGGAAGCTCTTTCCCCTCCCAACATAATGTAGAATCATAACTTTGACCAATATCGACAACAGAAACACACCAGTAAGGAGCTTTCTCCACAATAAGTTTGTGAAAAGGGCGACTTACAGAAAATCTTCATCGATAGTAAACGCTTTAATTAATTAGTTGTAAGGTCACTGCGGCTTCCGCTTTGTTTACAGTTTCCCAAAAAAAAAAAAAAGGGTCCAAGGTTATAAACATTCTTCAGATTTTTTACATACAGAAAATGCGTATCCTCAGAAACTTTGATGAGTACCTAACCAGCAAAGGTTACTGGAACGATTCCAAAAACTGCTGGGAAATTTACAAAATAGGCCAATCAAGGAAATTTTCTCCTTGAGAACTCCCCCAAAGTGATGAAGTGAGTCCTATTGCTGTGTTGAATTTTCACTTGGCCAATCAAGGAACTTGTATCCTTGAAGCGAAGGTGGTAGGTATGTCTCAGTTGATGAAGAGGGATTATCTGGTGGATATATATAATCCTTTCCATATCCAAGTTCCTTCATTAGCTTGGTTGGTGCATTCCTCAAATGAAGCGGCACTCCCTCATTCTGTCCTACAGATTCCCGAACAACCTTTTGTGCAGTTTCGATGGCCCGATACACACAGATAGATTTTGGAGCCAAAGCCAAGTAAGCAACACATTGCGCAAGAATCACATTACACTCAGGCATGCCCAAGAAATGACAAGCTTGATAACAAGAAACAGCCTGATTTAAGGCTAATGGATCAGCCAACCCAACATCCTCACTGGCAAACCTTATTAGTCTTCGCGCAATGTAAAGAGGCTCTTCACCTCCTTCCAGCATTCTTGCCAACCAATAAATTGCAGCATCTGCATCACTTCCCCTCATTGACTTGTGGAGCGCACTGATCAAATTGTAATGCTCTTCCCCTGCTTTGTCGTATGCAAGATGCTTGCATTGAAGTGCCTCCTTAGCATCATCCACCGTAATAACTGCTTCAAATGAACCAATCTCAGTTTCCTCACTTGTCAACAAATTGAAATCCCTATGCGGCTCCACTCCCACACCTTTTAGTTGATTATTAGCCACTCGGGCAGCTGATGTTGTGGCAGAAATTTCCAAAGCATTCAATGCCACACGAGCATCACCGTCACAATTCATAGACAAAAATTCAATAGCATCATTCTTAGCTTCAACCTTCATCCCTACGCTCTGAGACAATCCCTTCTCTCTATCATTAACTGCTCTCCTCAAAAGAGTTTCAACATGGTGGGGTTTTAAAGGATTCAATGTAAGAACCCTACACCTAGACAATAATGGCGTAATCAAATGAAACGAAGGATTCTCTGTAGTCGCCCCCATAAACACAATACTGCCATCTTCAATCACGGGCAAAAAAGAATCCTGTTGTGATTTATTAAACCTATGAACTTCATCAACAAAAAGCACAGTCCTCTTGTTATTCTTAGCTATCATTTTCCTAGCCTCCTCAATAGCGTCTCTAACATCCTTGACCCCACAGGTAACAGGAGACAAAGAAACAAATCGATAAAAAGACTGTTCTTGCGAAGAATTAACAATGGATTTAGCAATGGAAGTCTTACCAGTACCAGGAGGACCCCAAAAAATAATAGAAGGAAGTCTGTTACGGTCAATAGCAGAACGGAGAAGAGAATTGTTACCCAGAATATGTTCTTGACCAACTACGTCGAAAATAGTACGAGGACGCATCCGTTCGGACAAAGGCTCATGGATTTTAATGGTTTTGTCTTGTTGAGTGATTGCTTTGGGATGTTGCAATTTGCGGCGTTTATTATGGACAGGAGATGGGGTGGTGGAATCTTCTTCTAGGTCTTGTTGGGGCAAAATTTGGATGCTTGGAGCTGTGGCTGTGGGTTCAGGAGAAGGAGGGGAATTGGGAAGTTTGGTGTGAAGATGAAAGAAGCGGTCGAGTTTGGGTTGGAAAGGAGGAGGAGTCGGGTTGGGGTTGGGGTTGGGGTTGGAGGATTTGTGGGAAAGAATCCATTCGGTGGCTTTGAGAGTGGATTTGCCACCGGTGGCAGCAAGGGCTTGTGCTGCTAATTCACTCGGAAACCCCATGCTCAGCAGCTGCTGCATCTCCATTTTTTTTTTTCCCACCAAAAGTGTGCTGCAACTGAGAATATGGCACGGCACTGGAACGGTAAAAGGACCTTTATTGGTTTCTTTGTTTTCCTTTTTGTTTTCCTTTCTTTTTGGGTTGCAAAACAATGGGCAGGCTAGGCTAGGCTAGGCCCGTAAGTCTTTTCCAAAGCCTAAGTTAGCGTCTTTCTTTACGCGAATTGGCCCAAATGCCGAATTGCGTTCTTGTGACGGAGGTTAAAAACTTTTCCTTTCCTTCCTTATCAAGCAACGGATTGGTTCTCAATTTCAGAACAGAGCATTGGAAATTTAAATTACCATCCCATTTTAAGTTCGATTTTTAAACATTAATTTGATTAATTAAATGGTTTTAGATTAGAGAGTGCCAAAAAAGAGCCAAAGAAGTGAAATTGAAACAATTTCCAAGGCCTTGCAAGATAGGATGCTTGCTATGTATACATCAATATTTTATAGCATTTTGATTCCAACTTTAATACTACAAAATCCCTGTGTTATCACTTTTCTGATCTGATTTCAATGCACTGAGCAGGTGTTGTACCCTCCAGCATTTTCTTTTCCTTCTCCTTTTCCTTTCCCCACAAAGATAAATACGAACCGACAACTATGAGTAGAGCTCCCACTACGCTATAAAGCAGATGAAAAAGAAAACTAGACATCATCATTAGCAATAAAAGGAGAAGGGAAAGGTTTGCTAAAAGACACAGAAGAAAAGATAAAAAAGTAACAAAATAGATACTATGATAACATTTCAAAAGCATTCATTGATCGGCATTGGTTTACACTTACAAAATCTAGTTCTACATCTAAGCATGACCCATCCATTTAAATTTATTTATTGTTAAAATATAAAAATATTTATGCTAATTATTTTATAATTTTAAATATATATTTTAAAACTAAATTTAAATAATTTTTTTTTTCATTAATACAATTATATTTTGGGTCGATACAAGGTCAGGCTTGGGCCTGAGGTAGCTCAACATGTGGACAAGTCTTCTTGAATGCAATAATCTTAATAAAGAGTTTTGCTATAAAGCTAAGTGTTCATGAGTATACTAAGACAACTTGTGAAGTATATAAATATGAATTTATATTTGACACGTTGTATATTAACTCTTACTTACCAATATAGTATCATTTTATAAATATGTAAAGGTAAAAATATTTTAAAATAAATATTATTAAAATTATGAGTATTTATTTTTTTTGAAGTTTTCAATTTTTAAATTTATTTATTAACGAAGTAACATTTAGTTCACTAATAATATATAAAATTTATACACTAATAACATATCAAATACAAACCTTATAAATATTTTCACACTAAATTTAGTAATTAATAGATAATTTGTTGATTTTCAAGTGAATATTTTAACTTTACCAAGTTATTTTCGTCCATAAAACCTCTAAAATAAAATAAGAATCGGTACCTTCCCAAAAACAATGCATCTCCCAAAATTAACAAGCAGTCCCGTTGTTGTGGCAATAACTGTGCCCAAAGGTCGAAAGGCTGTCATGAAAACTACACCTTTTGTTTTTCCCACTAACGCTTGCAGATAAAATGTAAGTCCGAATATCACAATCCCCTGCAATATTCTCATCTTCATTGGATTACAGATACATATAAAAATGAATGGTATGCTTAATTTTAATATTTCTGATAAAAGAAATACGAAGCTTCTCACACTATAAAGGATAGCAACAAGACTCATATCCCAGGACAACCTCCAGGATGAAGCTTTATGGTCTAAAGCAGCTGTCATGATTGCTGAGACTAAAGTCCCTGATAAGCATGTTAATGTTGTAAGAGTTATTGGAGCTGGATACTTCTTCACAGTGACAGTCTGCATTGAATGATACTCGGTTAATAAAAAGAAAAATGGAAAATGATGACCAAACGTCATATATAAAACAAGAATAAAAGTAATTTTCTTCTTGATTGAAGTGTAAAAGGAAAAGAATAAATAGATATTGAATCTCAATCACCTGTAAAACAAGAAATGCCGATAATGAAAGGTAAGAAAGCAGGAGCTTGAGAGAGCCTTTGATCCAGTCCTTGTTAATTGCTGTTTTGAAGATGCTTGAGTGTGATGAGAGTGTGGTGAGGTCACAACACAACCCTTGTACAGTGTCATAAGTGTTGCACCAGCTAAGGCAACAACACTGCCTCCAACCTTTGCTCGGGCACTATGCTTGGACGTCTAAGGCTTCCATCCTGTTTATTATAATTAAACGAACAAAAACTTACATATTTATGTTTGTTGATTAATGTATGATTAGTTGTTTACTAATTTTCCTTTATAGTATATATATATATATATATATATATACATTTTGTGATTGTAATATTGTAATTGTAATTTTTAGTCCATTATTAGAATTACAGTTGCTATATATAATTAAATCTATATGGCCTAAAACTAAACTTTGCTTAAAGTTCCTTTAGTAACTAGGTAATAGGTTAAGTCCCACCTTATATGGATTTTCCTGATGCTAATGAAGATGAGTGAAAATGAGAAATTAACTTATTTCATTGCAAGAAATCGACCCCTTTAACTAGTGTAAATTGAACTATAGTTTTACCGATTACGTGTTTATCCTTTGCAAGAGCTTGCAGTGCTGGGCCGGCTTTTGGGTAAAGCCATCTAAGTAAGAGTTTTAGCATTTGGAGAGATTTTATAATTTTATAATATAATTTATTATATTAAAAATATATAAAAATAAAAAATAATTGATAAAATTACTTGTTTTTTCAACTTTTTAATTACATGTCTAGTAAATCTCAATTTTTTATCACTTTTTTATTTTTAGAATACTATATTATTTCCATCAACTAACGGTCATATGTATTTAATTATTTTTATTTAGCCAATCTACGACTGAGGTTAACTATTTTTTTCATGATAATGAATGAGATGTGGATAAACTAAAATGTGTTCTACCTGATATGGTTGTGGATGAGATATCGAAGATTCCTATTAGTAGTGATAAGGAGGACGTAGCTTATTGGACACTTACACCGAATGGGGAATTTTCCATTAAGACTGCATGGGAGCTATTGCGTCAAAGAAAACCTGAGAATTCATTGAGTAAGCTGATTTGGCATAAATCTATTCCACTCACTATCTCTTTCTTTTTATGGTGTATGTTGAATAACTGGATTCCAGTGGAGTTATGGATGAAATCTAAAGGCTTTCAACTTGCTTCGAAGTGATTATTTTGTCATCCAAAAGAATCACTGCTGCATGTTCTATGGGAAAGTCCAATTGCACAACAGGTTTGGAATTTTTTTGTAAAATTTTTCCAAATTTATGTTCATAACCCTCAAAATGTTTTACAGATTATTCATTCCTGGTACTATTCAAGGGACTTTACTCGACCAGGGCATATTAGAATATTAGTATCTTTATTTATTTTTTAGTTCTTATGGGTTGAAAGAAATGATGCTACACATAGGGGCCTAGGAATGTATCCTGATCGAGTTATTTGACGTATAATGAAAATGTTGAGACAATTGTTTCAAGGTGGGTTATTATGTAAATGGCAGTGGAAAGGGGACCTCGATATTGCTACACATTGGGATTTTAAATTTGTACAGGTGAATCCCATCCTACCAAAAATTATTCATTGGATAAAGTCGAATGTCGATGGAAGTTCTAAGGGTGATTTTCAGAATGCTGCTGGTGGTGGTATTTTAAGAGACCATACAAGTAATCTTATTTTGGACTTTTCAGAAAACTTGGGTCCATAGAATTCATTGCAAGCGAAATTAATGGCACTTCATAGAGGCCTATGTTTATGCATAGAACATAATGTGTCTCGAGTATGGATTGAGATGGATGCACAGGTGATTATACAGATGTTTCAAGAAAATCATAAAGGCTCACACCAACTTCGTTATTTGTTAGAGTCTATTAGAAAATGTTTACAATCCATAACTTTTCGTATGTCTCACATACACAGGGAAAGTAACCAAGCTGCTGACTATTTATCGAATTATGGGTACACTCATCAAGGCCTTCAGGTTTTTACACAAAGCACAAGGTGAGCTTCGAGGCATCCTGCGATTAGACAAAACAAATTTACCTTATGTCAGATTCAAATAAATGTAAGTGAGTAATACTCTTAATTTATTTTTATTTTTATTCAATTTCTTATTTAGATTCTTGTAATATGGAATGTTTTCCATTTTATGTTTGCATTCAAAAATATGCACATAAAATGAAACATTCCTTTTTAGGTATTTATTTGAATTTTCCTCAGACTCGTGTAATTGTAGAGGTTTGGTTTATGTCCCCTTCCCCCTTGTACTTAATTTTTCCTATTTCTAATAAAATGATTACAGGATAGTTGGGCTCTACGAGAATTTTCAGTATTAAAAAATATACATATGTATTTAATCATTTTCAATAATTATTTTTTTCTCACTTATTTCTCTTAATTTCAATCAACATATTTAATGATTTATAACAACTATTTTTGCTCATATATATAAACCAATTATTTCTTTTTCAATGTATAATATCTACTTTTGAATTCTTCTTTTCTCATTTTCGCTTTCTTGCTTCTTCCCTTTACTTCAATTTTCCTCCAAAGAATACACAAGAAGTCTGTTATGTTATTATCTTCATAAAGCCATGAACCTCATTTGTGATTTGCAATAAGCATTCAACAATTAGGTATTATTGTTATTATTGTTTTAATATTTACATATTTTTTTACTTTAATTTTTAATTTATATTATATTATTATATTATTTTTATTTTATGTGATAGTTGATTTATTTAAATTAAAAATTTTTATTGTTGATTTTGTATTAACTATTTAAAAAATGTAAAAATTTTACATCTCAAAAAGTTAAAAAAATAAAAATTTAATAAATTTTTATTTTCAATAAAAAAAACTTTTATTGAATATTTTACTTTAGACCTTTAAACTTATTGAACCACTCATGTTGTAGTGATAAAACCTTGTAGTGATAAGATTTCACCTTAATTGTGAAGCTAAAATTACCTGCATAAAACTGCCAATATAGAGGTCATTGATGGAATTAAGTTGGCCAGGGCAGATGCAACCGCTGGTGATGTGTCTTTCAGCCCTATATAAAACAATGTCCTTCCCAGCACAGCTCTGAGAAGTGAGATGCATACAATTGATTGAAACCAGAGCAATGTCAAGTCAATACTTCAGTGACTGCAAAATTCAGTAAATTGAATTTACATTTACAAAAGTAACTCCCTTTTGGCCTCTCAATTGTAGAACATTATCATCGCATCTCTCACAAACCAGCAATAAATAGGACAACAGATCAGCAACAAGAATAGCACCAATCCTGGAAGATTGATGCACCATTCAGCACATCATTGACCCATAATCTCTCCCTACTGTTGCACAAAGTTTCCTTATATAACATAGTTTGCAACCTATTTAAACAGAGAAAAACCAACTAAGTTCTCAAGCAGAAAAATACTAGAAATTCGAACCCTTGTTTTTTCTTCCTCCTCTGCCTGCTGTCACTCTTAACCTCTCTCTCTCTCTCCCTTTCTTTTCTAAAGTTCTTCATCAATATTAATGGTGGAACAAATATTTAGGTCAGGCAAAAAAGAAAAAAAACCATAGAAATTAACTCACCCAAAGATTCCCAGGAAGAATATATCTCTCAGGATTGCCATGCTGATTTTTCTATCATTTTTTCTGCAAGAGAGATAGGCATTAATTAATTACTAGTATACGGAAGTGAACTTAATTCCAAAGAGTAATTAAAAGAACCATCCATGAAACAAAACTCATAACAGCTGGCCAAAAAGAATAATTTTCTCTGTGAGGATTGGTTAGTAACATAACTGATTAATTTCTTCTGTTAAAATGTTTCGCTCTTTTCCCATTCACTTTTCAGATTCTTTTGTGTTTTTTTTTTTTTTGAAAATGCTGAGATTACTCATTGAAGAAAGATAAATCCTTAAGAACAAGCAGTACTCAAAGCCGAGAAAGAAGAAAAAGAGACCTTTCAAATAGCAATGCAAGTAGAGGCGAAACTAGTCAATTTTTATTGAGAGATCAAAGGTTAAGAAGAATAAAAATTAAAAATTTTTAAAATTAATATATTGAATTTAACCATTAATAATCAAAAGATTTATAATAGATAATAATTTTATATAACATGTAAATCAAAAGAAATAAAAAGAAAAAAACTTTTAATAGTGTTTTAGGAAAATTTTGTTCGATGATGATAATATCTTTTTTATTATAAACAACTAAATTATTTGTAAGAAACTTATTATCCATTTTGTTTTAAAGTTTTATTTTTCTTAAACAACTAAAAAATTAATATAGTCAACATATAATATTTTTATTTTATTATATTTAAGTTTATAATATTAAATATTAAACTATAATGCATAAAATATAAATAATTAAATACAATATACATAATTAATAATTTCTTCTTATACTTAAGATAATTTCTTTTCAACTAAATATAAAGCGTAAAGTACATTAAAAATATATATTTAAGATAATTTTTTCTTATATAATTAAGATTAATAAAAAATAATATATTAGTGCAATTTTAAACAACAACCAATAGTGCAACACTAAAACTTATATTTGAAAATTACATATACAATAATTTTTTAAAATTAAAATTATTAAAAATAAAATCCACATAACAGAAAAAAAAAAGTTATGACAAGCAGTATATATAACTTATATAATAAGAAAAAAAGAATATAGTTGATGATTCATAAAAATTTAAAAAAGAAAATTTATAGAAACTTAAAATATATGAGCAAATAGAATATAATTAAAATAAATAAATAAATAAAATAATAATAATATAAATAGAAAAATTAAATAAAAACTTTACTTATTTATAATTTCACAATATAAGGATAGAAAAAAAAAGAGATGGGTGAAGAAACTTAAAAAATTAAAAAAAAGTTTAAGAATTAGAGTAAAATTGAATGAGACTTGTAAGGTCATTTTATTATTTTTAAATTATATTAATTATTTAATAAAAAATTATTTTAAAAAATTATTATAAAATATATAATATATAAAAAATTTTAAAAATTTTGGGAGGCAATGACAAAAGGACGCTCCGCCCCTGAATGCAAGAACAGCTGCGGTGAGAGTTCCGATCACATGACCATAAACCACAAGCACGTAACTGCTCATGCCATTATCAAGAGAGACCTTGGAGATTATGTTGTATCCTGCAAAGCAAATATTGCAGAATATGCAGATTGCATACGGTTTCAACCCTTCAAACCTTAGCTCTCCCTTTCTCTTTATCCCTCCCGCGGTTTCGCCCTGCGGCTGTGTTTCCATTTTCATTGATGTTAACAAGCATTTTCTTTCAAGTGATCATGATCTGCTTTTAACTAAACATAGATACACAGTAACTCTGATATTTCACCTTCCATCGATAATTGAATCCACTTTATGTGGCAAAGTGGTTCATGACTCAGGTGCCAAGGAACCTTCACAATAAGCAGAATCATTGAATCAAATTATATTGGGCCACTTACTGGATTTGACTTATAATTCCTCAAGTATAAATTCTTATTCATTTTTTTTGGGTATATCCAAGATATGAATTATCCAAATAAAGATATTCCCGTAACGTCAATACTCAATATTTCTTATACTTGTTACTGAGTATTTAACTTCAATGGCGCATCTATATCTATATAATCTACGGTAGATACGAAAGAAAGTCACTGAACAGATTCCGCCAGAGGCTTTTCTCCTTTTGGAGTAATGCAAGCTTGAATAAGCAGATAGATTCTAATGCGCCACATGCGACAATATATACGTGAAAGCATGTTTCCTGGGATTTCCTTTTCGGTTACTTAGCTTAAGATTGAACTCATTTTGATTGGTAAAGAAGTGAGCTTGGTGAGAAAGACTACTTCAATAATCAGACCTAAAAATGTTAAAGTCGGAGAGAGGTGTTTTTGTGGTGATTTTTTCTTTGGTCTATGGATATAAGCAAATATTGTTTCTTGTACGTGTCTGATTTAGTATTGATCATGGTGTGATTCATTGCTAAGGTTGCCTCATGAACAATAATTTCTTCCTCAAGTCTTGTTCGCTGTCCACATTAATCATTTAATAATATGGTTGTATGTATCTAACCCAAATAATTTGTTTTAATTTGGACCACCATATTTCTATATGGTTGTATATATCCAACCCAAATTGGTTTTGAAATATAAAACTCTAATTAATTAACATATTACAAAGAAGGTGGTCCATGAGTTTGTCAAATAAAACTCAAATATATGGTTCCGAACCATATTTAATTTGAAACTTTAAGGCTTTAATTTGAAAATTTTATTTAATAATAAAATTAAAATAAAAAGCTAGCAAGATGGAAAAGGAAATTATTATTATTTGAAAGTAAGGTCAGTTTTATTTGAAATTAAAATTATTATTTTTTACTATTTATTATTGTTTTATATGTCAATCTTCATAACTTGTTTTAATTGAAAACTATTATTTTGTATAACAATCATATCATATTGCTTTGCTGCTCTTTCTTTTTTTGACATTGTTAGTCTTCAAGCTCCTAGTAAGTTTCTTTGGAGATTAAGTACCAATTCACTTGCCACCCAAAAAAAAAAAAATTGAAAAAGAAATAAAATGCATCAGTTATTGTGTCCTATTTGTAACTCTAAGCAGGAAACATTGGAGCATACGAGTCTTTGCTGTGATTGGATTGGGCTAGAGCTGTCTGGTTCTAGAGATGTGCTGGTTTTAAAGTTCAAAAGGAGAGTGCTGTAAGACTTGAAAAATTGGATAGCAGAAATTTTCCCAGCGGGATATGACATTGCTGAATAAAATTCAGGTTGCCTTTACTTGTTGGCACGTTTGGGAGAGTAGATGTATAGTTGTGCTGGGGCGAAAAGAGGTGAACGTTCATGCAACAATCTATAGAATCAAGGCAGCTGTTTCTGAGCTTCTTAGTGTTCAAGCTAAGGTTTCTAAAGACAATAAAAGTTGTCCTGGGGATAATTGGTCTCTTCTTGAGCACGAATGGATAAAAGTTAAATTGTGATGGTGCTTTCGACGGTTCAACCTGTAAGGCAAACTGCTGGAGTTATAGCTAGAGATGAATAGGGGCAGGTAGTGGCTGGTGTAGGCAGATCAGTTGAAGCAGGTTGTGCAATGGTTGCGGAAGTAGTTTTGGCTCTAAAGGAGGGTGCTTGTTGGATGTCAAAGAGAAATTTACTAGTGTGATTTTTGAATCTGATGCCAAATAGCTGTGGAGGTTGGAAGATTGCTCTTATAAGATTCTGGATTGTGTATTATTAAGCGGGCTACTAATTTAGTAGCTGATTGGGTTGCTAAGCAGTCTAATAAGGGGATGTGCTCTGATGATTGGGTCAATCTACCTGTATCCTCTATGGTGTTCATATCTTGAATTAGGACGGTCTACCCTCGCCCCATGTTCAGTGACTTGTTTTTGCTGTTTCTCATAATGGTTACAACTCAAAGTTTCTTTGTCTGGTTCTTATACTGAACTTCTTTGAAATAAATTTCTCTTTGTTCTTGGCCAAAACAAAATCAAGTTAGTGCAAAAGATAAGGGGAGTACAATTGTAAAATTATCAAGATTCCAATCCAAAAATTGTCAAAATATTAAAATTTTATTTTCTTATTAAAATAGGAACTAAATTTGGAATTGAATTTTATAACAGAGAAATCTTTTCTCCATATTGGGTCCGATGGATACCAAATATCCTAAAATATATCTTAATTTAAATCCGAAAAAGAAAAAAAAACAACAGTTAAATAAACAGCCAATTAATGTGGCATAGTGGTCAAGTGCAGACTGGACCTAAAGTGGCTAGTGATGGCACATAATTTTCCCCGCCTTTCAACTCCTCTCTTCCGCCGTCTTTCTTCTTCTTCATTCAGCACCGACGCCACCACCACCACCACCAAAGGCAAAGTTCCTCTTCTTTACAAAAGCCCAGAATTTAACCAAGACACCCAAAAGGAAGCCGTAACACTCCAAGTCCTTTCATGGGGCAGAGGGGCATCAGGCCAACTAGGCGGCGGCATTGAAGAAATCATAATATACCCATCACCGGTAGCCAATCTCCTCTTTCCACCTGCCTCGTTTTCTCTCTCCCCAACCCCAGGTAAAATCTTTAATCAACGGCAGAACCAAAGCCCAAAGGGAGAAACTTTGCCTTCAGTTGGGATTTCTTGTGGGCTGTTCCATTCGGGTTTGGTTGTTGATGGGAAGTTGTGGATGTGGGGAAAAGGTGATGGAGGTCGTCTTGGTTTTGGCCATGAAAATCCTGCTTTTTTGCCTACTTTGAATCCTTACCTGGATTCTGTTTCCTGTGTTGCTCTCGGTGGACTTCACTCTGTAGCTCTTACTTCCCTTGGAGAGGTGTTTACTTGGTCAGTATTCTGTCTGCCTACGTTTCACTTTCTTATTATTTACTTTTATTTTGCTCTCTTCCTTAATATTGATCTAAATCTAGCTATTATTGATGAAAAGAAAATTGCTTTATGTTATGTCTCCATTGGTTGAATGTTTAGACTAAGATTGAAACATTAAATGAAAGTTCAAAATTAATATACTGAAGGTTATTGTTGACTGTTGAAACTCGAATTGGAGTGAATTTTTACTTATACTTATAGGTGAGTGGAAGGAATGAAGTTTAGTGAAGAGGAAATATGGGATTGAAGAGAGAGTTGATGAAATTGGGTAGAGAAAATGAATTTTATAATTTTGATTTTGGAATGTATAAAATTACTACATTGTCATAGTGAAATGATTATATAGGAATTTTTTTTAAAATTTTCAAAGATATATATGGATCAATGAGGGCAATATTCATTGTTAAAAACTAACTCGTGATTTCTTATATTGATACTGGAGAGGTGTTATGAATGAACACTGTTTGAATGATTTATGTTATAACTCGCATATTAGAGATAAAAATTCAAATTTTTTTTAAAAAATTAAACATCAATTTAATTAAACAGAATAGTTATTTATAAAAACTAATTCTACAGCATAGGTTTGCATATGTGTTTTGTACACTTTTTTTTTGTTTAAGTTATGGAGAGAAAGAGGGCAATAAAGAAACGGGATGTTAATTTGAATTGTGAGTTGGAAAATATTTTAATAAAAGTGGGCATGAGAGGAGATTATGCAAGACTGTTGTTTCCGTCTTCTAGGAAAAGGAAATAGAAAATTGCAGAATGACTGTTGTAATACTGCTTATTGATATGTTTCCAGTATTATTTTAAGGGATTTTATGGTTGATTTTGTTTCTTCTATGTGGCTGAAAATGAATTTTCAGCTATATATATGTTATTATTGATAAAAAAAGATTTGACTAGGTGCTTTTTGTCAAGAGTGTTAGAGAGGTAGAAGGAAGAAGACAATTTTGAGCTAATGCTTTGTAGGTATTAATTTTGTCAAGTGAATATTATTACTTCTTGTGTAGATTGTAAGTTAGATTGTAAAAGACTTTGTATGGGATGGAAGTGGCATTCTTTTTTTGCTTAATTAGTAGTATGCATATTGACTAGTCCGTGTTGGTCTCTTCACTTGAAATTAATTCTGTCAAAACCACTAATGCAAAATATTTCTCTGTTAAAATGAAGTTTGCAGGGGTTATGGGGGTTTTGGTGCACTTGGGCATCATGTTTATCATAGAGAACTTATCCCAAGATTGGTAGAAGGCAATTGGAGTGAAAACATACGTCATATTTCAACTAGTGGGACACATACTGCTGCTATCGCTGAATCAGGTTTTCTCAATGTTGACTTATGGGATTGCTTTTGAGTTTCTTTATATTTTAGGTCAGCTACTTGTAGATTCTTTTTAGAGCCTGTTCCTCTTTTTGGTCATATTAATCGTAATGATGCATGAATTTCCTGGTCCATAAATGAATAAAAAAAAAAAAAGAAATCGGTGGCACATTCATAGTTTCCACAGAAAGGAGTGAAAAAGAAGGAGAAAGCTCTTAATATCGGGCATACAGGTGTATAATAAATACACAAAGATTGCTCTAATGGGGATATTTGATGCAGGGGAAAGTTAAAGAAACCATGTTTCTACAATGAGTTTTTCAACCAGATAGCTGTATGAAAGTCTGTTGGTCTTTAAATACTAGTACTAGCAAAAAATACATTGCACCTGAATGTATGGCATGGTGAATGTCGTCATAAACACAGTATTTAATGCATTTTCAATATTTAATACATTTTTAATTTAGCATTTACTTTTTGGAAGAAAATTACTTTTTGCCTCAGTCATAGTAACAAATTTGATATTACAAACCTGGATATTCATAATGCAATGCATTATATCGTTTCTCAAACAGCATACAGCATATGCTGTGCTTGCTTAGTGTATCCTTGTGCTCCAAATTACTTGTTTAAAGAATTAAGGAGAACTTTATTTCTGCACCATCAAACTACAACATCTGACATACTTAATACATCCATTCTGCTGTATGTGGGAACTGTCTTATTGGGATCTAGAAAGCTGATAATGAAAGAAGTGTAATAGGAGTGGAAAAGGCTATCATACTTGCTATTTTAGAATGTTAATACGTACCCTGCAGCAATTTTGCTGAATAAAGGGGTAAATATAGGATTAAGGAGGGTTTATAGGTTAAGTTAATGATAACTATAAGAAAAACTTTGAAGAAGAATGTCACAAACAATGGATGACGAAAAGATGGATTAGGAAAATCGATTTATCTTACTGGCTGCAGAAAAATATAGCAAATGGGTGTTATAATGTTATGCTATATATATATATATATTCATATTTTGTTTCTTTTCCATATCTGAATCTGGCTGCTATTCATTGAATTAGGAGACTTATACACTTGGGGCCGAGAGGAAGGGGATGGCAGATTAGGCCATGGTCCTGGTCGGGGCCCAAATGAGGGAGGTGGACTTAGTATCCCTTCCAAAGTGAAAGAATTACCTACTCCTATTGCTGCAGTTTCCTGTGGCGGTTTCTTCACAATGGCATTGACAGAGGAGGGACAGCTTTGGAACTGGGGTGGTAATGTGTCTTCTGTCTCTATATTTTACATTTCTTTGTGTTGTTTCTATGGGTATTTGATTATTTTTATTCTAAAGAAGCTGTGAGCACCAAAAGGTATATTACAAAGACAGTCCATTTGGTCCATGCATACCATACTAAGATAAACATTAATCAAGAAGCAACATTGTAGCTTAAATAATATAGCATGACAGTAGAATATCTTCTGAAACTCCCTTAAACACGTGTCATTGTTTGGCAAACATACTACAGGCAACATGGTTAGCTTGTAACCAGCTCAGAGTTAGGATTATTATAGAGAATGAGGGGAAAAGTGTAATCAACCGATCATCGCATAATGAAATCTTACTGCTCTGGGAACAGGTATGGAGCCTGTTAAGGGTGGCTTAAGGGGTATGCTAACTGATGAAAGGGGGTAAAGAAGAAAAAGGGACAGATAATAGAAAGAAGAGAGAAGAAGTTAGGTGTCTGACAGTCATCAGCATAAAAGATGAGAGCTGAAAAGCAGGGCATAGGAGAGGAAAAGAAGATATAAAAGCCAAAGAGAGGACCAACAAATGAGAGAGCTTATCATCCTTAAGTTTATACTAAAGGTGGAAGAATGAAAGAGCTTAGTTTAGTTGGGTTCATCAAATTTTTACTTCCTTACCTTGCTTTTCATTTTCGCTTTTTACTTTGTAATGGAGATAACTTTACATTAATTTCCTGTTGACTTGTTTTTATTTTTGAATAGTTTGACTAATCTCATTTTCACCAGTTTCTTGACTAACTCCCTTCCTGGAATATTTTCTTTGCATGTCTTGCTCAGCAAATTCCAACTATGAGCTTGGAAGAGGTGATAAGGTTGGTGGTTGGAAACCTAAACCACTTCCTACCCTTGAAAGTACTCGTATCATTCAGATAGCAAGCGGTGGATATCATTCTCTTGCATTAACATGTAAAACCAGTGCCATGAGTCCTTTTCTTTTCTAGAAGTCTTTTCCTTTTGTTATAATGCTATATTTATTGATTTATTCCTGCTTTATTATTTCAGATGAAGGTAAAGTACTTTCATGGGGCCATGGTGGACACGGTCAGTTGGGTCATTCTTCTATACAGAATCAGAAAATTCCTGTAATGATTGAAGCTTTGGCTGACAAGCATGTTGTCGATATTGCCTGTGGAGGTTCATCTTCAGCAGCTATAACCGGTAAGACAAGTTATGCGTTTTTGGTAATATTGAGTAGTAGATATGTCATAATTTGAGTTTCAAGCTTGTAAACAACACAGATTTTTCAGTCCTATAACCATTTATCCATGAAAAAGTGTTCCATACATCTTTTCATATTTACATAGGCATAGAGGTCATTACAGATATTATGTCAACCTTAAGTATCCCTTCTCCAGTGTTGAGGAGTCAAATATATTGGTTTTTTTGTTCAGCATTTTAGACAAATGTCATAGAAGTGTTATAGGGTCAAGAAATCATGCTTAATGTTATTTCCTTGTAGCTTTTAACAACTTAAAGGAATCCACCACACAATTTTTGATTATATGGAAAGAGGTTTGATCAAACTTGATTTGGCTCTAGACTCTAGGGTATCTGCCTGCCTCATTGGTAATCATGACATCAGATACAAATCTGGACCTCAGCTTTTATTATTAAGTTGCTAGTCTGTGGATGAATAATAATTGTTGACTAGATACCAAAATCTTAAAACATAAGAATTTTTGAATGTTAACATCTAACTGTAAATTCAAACTGGGGCTCTTGTGGTTTGGCAGGGATGATGGGTGTAACTAAAAACTATGATGAACTTCCCATGATGATGTGTTTTCAATTAGTTTGTAGACAAGTCAACATCAATCCAACCCCTAACTCATTCCCTAGAAAAAGGTGGAGCAAGAATCTAACTGGATTGGTGGATGTAGGTCGGAGTTGCTATATCCATCTGAAAACCTATTGCTAAGATTGGGGGGTCTGGTTCAAATTTGCTACCTCTCTCTCTCTCTCACACACACACACACACACACACACAGAGGCACATACACACACATAGATCCACACACAGTAGCATGATAAAACGTAGGTTTTCTACGCAACCTTCACAACCAGCCACTGAGCTAAAGCTAAGGCAACACTCATAGTTGGATATTCCTTTTTCCAGTTTTCTTATAAATCAAATAGGTACTTTTAACTGATTTCTTGGTTCTAAACAGATGAAGGAAAGTTGTACTTGTGGGGGAATGCGAAAGATTCTCAACTTGGAGTTCCTGGGCTACCGGAGGTTCAACCAAGTCCTGTTGAAGTGAATTTTCTAATGGAGGATGATGGATTGGGACCCCACAATGTGCTATCTGTCGCAGTCGGTGCATGTCATGCCATGTGTTTAGTCTTGAGATCACACTGTTAAAGATTATCTGATGCAGGTAAGACCTCTTCAGCTAAAAAACTTGAGGAATGAATCTTTTGCAAGAGAGCTGCAATATTGTTTTGGAAGGACAAAAAGAGTTCCAAGGTTGAGTACATGCCAAAATGTTTCTGAATGTAGTAATTAGGCAACAGCATTAAAGAAGGTGACATGGATCTGCAATTGCTAGAAGTTGCTGCCTCTGGCTGGCATGTTACAGATTGAGTCATCCGATATTTGCTGCCTGATGGCCAGTATAAACAGCTGTTGCACGGATTGGGTGTTCAATTAAAACAAATTGGTGAGAGTAAAAGTTGCTTTCAGTATTTAAGCCCGTCACTATGAGCTTATGAGGTCTGCTCATCATTTCTGTTCAGTCTCATGTGCATCTGTTGTGTCAGTAATATGCTTTATACGCTATGTAACATCTCAGTGACACGGAGGTGTATTTGAGCTTGCTTCTAATTTAATCTCCCCTTACTTAACAAAATGACTTCTCATTTCATTCTTGCAACTTCTACTGAATGCCAAATATAGTTCATGCTTCATTTGATTCATACTAGCTAATCTAGTTGTTCCGTGAGGATAAATTTTCCATAGAAGTTGAGCGTAGATAGGAGCCTGAGCTTCCCTAGAACTCCAATAGGAAAATTCATTAGTCAAAGGAGTTAAATGAAGTCAAATTTAAGCAGCTAGCATTTGTTGTGAAACTTGCAGGCTTTGCTGGGACACAATTATAACTGCAGGAAGCCAAGTGTAAGCGAGCCAAATTGGACCAGTTAAGTGTCCCTTTTTATCAACAAAGATAGGCTACATCCGGAGAGTTCATACCTCATGGTCAATGCACCATTCAATAAATCATAAACCATTTTCCTTTGAATCAATGCACCAACACTTTATCCAGAAGCCGTGGGCCTCTAGCAATATCAAAAGCGTTTTATTCTTTTTAAAGTAAAAAATATGCAAAGTTTTTGCATCAAAAGATTCATTTGCGGTGAAGGTGGTCCGTCCAACTGTCTTTCGGCGCTGTGAATCCTTTGCCGTTAAAAATTGCAGGGTGCTTAACGATTTATAACTTTTGCCTGTGCACTTGCTGGAATTTAGAAAACAACCCTAGCTTAGAATGGCGGCGAACTCAACATGATTGCATGAATAATCTAAACATTCTAAAGTTCACAAGTTCCCAAACCATTAGAGGGATCAATGAGCTAACACCTAACGCAGATATCCAGACCTGACCTGACTGGCATGTTACTGTGGACTTTGTTTACTTTTTGGATACAAGAGAGTAATGTAGCTCCAACCTTGAATCTCATCCCATTCAGCTAATCCCAACCCTTCATCACTGGAGCTTATAACATCCAGCTCTTCATTTCGTTTTCGAAAATTAAAAAAGGGAAAGAAATCAAGGTTTAACCAAACTATACTAAAAAGAAAAAGGGTGCATGGTAACCTGCTCTGTTTCAATTAAGGGTAATTTGATACCACAAGAAATGCAGGATCTCAAAATTTTCGAAAGGTTTTATTGCTAATCTTCTTTGGTACATTTAGAGTTGTAGACTAACAACTTTTTTTTGTGTAGCCTATTATCTAGATATGAAGAAAATGTAGCGACAGGATTCAAAGGTGATCATCTTTGAAAGAATCTCCATCTGAATTAAAATCATGAGTTGCTATCACAATATTTTCTGGCAGTAAATCGTCAGACCAAAAAACTATGGGACTCTCAAGGTTCTCAATATTTAGCTTCTTCCACTGTTTTTCCATATGTGCAGTTTCTGATGCTGGTATAGAGTGCAATTCCTCCAGAGATGGAACATTCACTTGGGAAACAAAATCTAGATTGTTCATGCTTCCCATGTTCCCATACTTTTGAATAGCAAAATATTTGTAGCATTGAGAGTTGGTATTTTCCTCAGAAAGTGTTTGTGCAGCTGCTTTCTCCAGTATTGTCTGCATATATTTTCCTTGAGCATCAATCCTCATTTGAAGGTGTTTCTGAACCTGGTACAGCGTAAACAGAATAAGGACTGCCAAAATATGAATATGCATGGTTTGGCTGAAAAGTTGTCTCTTCTGTTTCTTTCTTACCTCAAGCTCTTCATTCAATATACCTCCTATTTCCATTTGCAATCTAACTCCTCCTGTTTGTTGCACACTCCTGAAAGTTGATTTCAAGTTACATATATGTAACAGGCCAGAGAAAGAAACTTCATCAATAGAGTTTTATTTCTTTGATCAAAAGAAGGATTTAAATTTCACATACTGATCACTTAAACAGCAAGCTCTTATACCAGTAGCAGTTTTGGAGAAGTCAAACTCTGAAACTGCCAAATAATATATAGGTCAAAAGTTGTAAGGAACTTATATTTTTCTATTAATATTATGAAGAATAGAAATGAAATTGGAAGCATAGGAAGGTAATTCACCTTTCCTGCTGTCGCTAACTGACCGGTCATTGAAATCTTTTTGTGGTTGTCTCCCAAGCCTGAATTTCTTTACATAGTTGAAGAACCAAATCAGAAAACAGCAGAAATGATCAAGTAACACACAAAGATGGAAGAATGATGGCAAAGAACACCTGGAGATGGCTCTTAAGATGGTAAAGAGTGAGACCCTTAACTCCCATGATTTTCAAGATGGTCTTTGGTGTGGCCTCTACATTTCACAGAGAAATAAAACAAAACATTAGCTACAACATAAACTAGGAGAGGAATCACCTGAAACAAAAACAAGAAATAACATCAAGCAAGATTGATTGGGAAGTAATATGAATGGGGAGTACTGTCTGGTCCTCCAAGCTGGGTAACAGCCTCTACAAATCGTTCATGCAACTCAACCGTCCACCGGAGACGAGGCTTTGGATCTGTTGTGAGGACAAGTCCAGAGTCCCCTTGAACACAAAGTCGATCATTAGTGTTAAATGTTGGCTTCTTGGAATGGAACATTCTTTTCTTTGTTTTCTTGGGCCGTTGAGATTTTCATGGCAAAAAATGTGCACTATATATAGTGGAAACTGAGGTGTGAAATGAGGTCTGGTTTCTTGTAAAGTCTAAAGAGTGAATGGTCATTCTCTAAATCCTTGGAGAATCAAAGCCAAATAAGAAAAGAACAAAAGCCACCGACTATTCAGACCATCTTTATGAAAAGAGTGTATCCTTTATGTACATTATTAACTTTAAACATGACCATTACAATGCTACCAATTCGAAGTTTAATTTGATCCACTATTAGGGAGACCTTTTCTACCCTGCATTTCAGAAGTGAAGTGACAATCATTGCAATTTGCCGTTTAGTTAATTCTAAAGACAAATTATGGTACTTCAGTCTTATGTTCCATACAACTTTTTTTTCTTGCTTTCTGAATTAAAAAATAGTATAATCCTAATCCACAATTTCCCAGCATTGAACCAATAGAATATGTATTCAGGTATCACTCTTAAAAACTTTTAACATGCTTCATAAGATTGAATAGAAATTAAGAAAGTGCTATTTCATTGGTAATTGAATTAAGATATAATATCTAGAAGTATTTTTAAATTATTTAAAAATTTTAATTAAGTTTTTATTCTTTTATTGTTCAATCGAGTTTTTATATTTTTATTTTTGAGTCAAATAAATCTTTATAATTAATGATTAACTAACGATTATTTGTTAAAATATTATTTGTTATTTTATGTCACATAGTATAAAAATGACATACTGACATGTCATAATTGATAATGATGTAACATAGTGATATGACCATATTGTATTTTTCACCTTCTACATCAATGCTATACGGTACAAAAATAATAAGTAATATTTTGACTAATTGCAATTAGTTAACCATTAATTATAAAAAACTATTTGATATAAAATAAAAATATAGGGATTTGATTGAATATAATAAAAAATAAAAATTTATTTAAAATTTTTAAAATAATTTAAAATTTTTTTTCAAATATGATGTTTTGAATTAAATATGTCAAATGATTGTATTTGAGCATTTGACGTAATATAATAAGTGCACATATTCTTTTAATTTGCTAAAGTTATTTTGGTAATTAACATTTTATTATTGTAAATTAGTTTAGAATCTTTTGGGTGTCTAAATATATTCTTGTATTTAGGATTGAGAGAGTATTGTTTTGAGAGTTGAAAGATATCTTACGAAAGTGGGAGAGAAGGTTCCTGAGTATAATGGGCATTGGGTATGAGGTATTGTGAGAGAGATTGAAAACGATTAGTGATCCAACTGGCGAAAGTTGTGGCATATTTTTACAAGAAAATTAAATATTTGTGTCTGGTTTTTCGCTTTTACTTACTTGGTTGTGTATTTATTATAACAAGTGATATCATAGTCAGGTCATTGGCAAATATGAGTGGATTTGGGACTGTCAAGTTTGAGATTGAGCCTTCTGCTGAAAGAAAAATCAAAACCTTTAAGATGTTACAGACTATTGTGATTGATGTGTTTGTCCAATAAGGACCAGGAGATGCTTTTTAAACAAAGAAATTCAATGAAAAGTGTCAAGAAAATATAGGAGATGCTTTTTAAACAAAGAAATTCAATGAAAAGTGTCAAGAAAATATAATTAAGACTAAATTATTTTGTTTTTTAGTGATTAGAAAATAATATATATATATATATATAGAAGAGTATTTGACTAAATGTGTACAGAGATCTAATAAAAAGAAAATATTAATCTAATACTCCACTGATCAAGTTGGAGTAGGAAGATCCTGAATGCGTGCATAAAAAATGAAAATCAAGAGGTTTTGTTAATAAATCCATAAGTTGGTTTGTGTTGGAAATGGAACAAGAAAGAATGATGTCAGCTTGGAGTTTCTCATGAACGAGATGGCAATCAACTTCAATGTGTTAAGTGTGCTCATGGTAGACAAATTTAGTTGCAATATGCAAGGCTACTGATTATCACAAAACCAAGGGACGAACCGCGAGAAGATACTTAGAAACACCAGCTTGGCATGTTGATCAAATTTGTGTATAATCTTAGTATGTTGTCCATAACATAAGCAACCAAAATTACAAAGACCAGAGTACGATAAAAGTTTTTTGGAATGAAATCTCATGTGAGAATTTACCATGTAAAACTTTGGTGGGAATACCATTAATTAAATAAGTAGCAGCAAGAGCACACTACTCCTAAAATTTTAAAGGAAGATTAGAGTGAGATCTAAGCGCACGAGAAGCATTAAAAAGATGGCGATGCTTACTGTCAACCACACCATTCTATTGTGATGTATCGACACAACTATATTAATGAATGACACCAAATAGATTAAGAAAAATATGAGCACCATGGTTAAACACTTCCCTACCATTATGGGTACATATTAATCCAAATGTAACATTAAATTGAGTTTGAACCATTGCAAAATCATGCTTAATGTAAGAAAGAGTCTAAGATATGTGTTGCACAAGGTAAGCCCAAGTTGAATGAAAATAATCATCCACAAATGTGAGAAACTAATGCGCACCACATAAATAGTAATAGAATAAGGACCCCCAACGTCAAAATGTATTATATCAAAACATTTAGTTGTGGAAATAGAATGAGGTGTCTGGACACCTTAGAATTTTGAGGTATGTTCAAAACTTTTTCAAGGAATTTGATTTTTTTTTTTTTGAAAAATTAGATATTTGGAGTTATGGATATTCTGTCAAGTTGGAGAGGTTGAAATTTACATAAGGTTTGATGAATATGATGAGTCTATTGGAAGCTTAATTAAGGGAGATGGGTTGATGTCTTCGTATCAAGGCGGGAACAAGGAAATATGAATTCGTCAACAACAAAGCAAGTCACTTTTGCAAGCTTGGCGAAGTGGTGGAGCTATATATTAGCTCAAGTGGAGTGAATTTGATTTGAGCGAAGGTAAAGATCGTTGGATTTTTTTTTTAACTCAAATTTACTTTGATAATATCGCTTTGGCAATTATCTTTTTCTTTGGTAGATTAGTTTTAAGATTTTTTGGGTACGTATAAATATATTTATGTTTATACTTAAGGTTGAGATGAGAGCATTGTTTGTTTCAAGAGTTGAAAGACGTCTTTAGAAAGTTGTTGGATGAATAGGAAGAATTGAAAGAGATTAACTATAGCAAGCTTGAAAGTTTGTTAGTGAAAATTATGATATCTTTTCACAAGAAAAATAAGTGTATTTTTTGTGTTTGAGTTTTCGCTTTCACCTGGGATTTTCGTAACTAGTTTCTGCCCAAAAAGTTGGTTCGCGTCTCTCACTGCCTCCAAATAACAAAAATAATATCACACAGCTATCAGCCATGAGGATATGCTCAAAAACACACGAGTCCACTAGCCTCCTCTTTGACCAGAGAATAAAAAACGCACAAAGAAACAACTACAGAAGTTGTTCTTCATTTTCTATTACCATAACTATGAGTTGCTTTCACTTTGTGCGGTCGTAGGCAATCACATACACTAAGTTGTAATGATTTGCGTTAAACCCCTTTCTACTCATGCTTGTCGTCATTATGTCTAGTCATTACCACAGAAATTTGAGCAAAATAATGCTCTGCCTCCGGAAACTTAATAAGTGATTTGATTATATTTCTTCAAAAATAAATTTGCATGAGAACTCATGGTGTGTGATCGCCTTCCATCCGAGGTCATAAGATCAAACTAATTTGTTCGAAGAAAATTTAAAAATAAAAAGAATTAAGATATAATATTGATTAAACATTCTATATTAATAGAACCCTGCTTTAATCTGAGAGACTCAAGAGTTGGTGGAAAAATAATAAGAGTAGGAATATATCGTTGTAAACTTAATTTAATCTCAACTTTTTATATCTTTTAATACTATTATTATTTGGTTAATCCAATTGTTGTATTTTATGCTCTATTTTTGTAGGTCATGTATGTCAAATATTAAATTAATTAAAAATTTTAATTATTTAAAACATACAATAAATTTTTTTATCATTAAATATGTTTTGAAAAAAAAAACAATATTCTCGATTAATACAATAAAAAATATCAAATTAATTGAAATTCTACAGACATAACGAATAAGAAGAAATTGTTAAATTTAACAATAAGTTTATTAAAATATGAATTGTATATAAAATTATGTGTAACATCATCACTCCTCAAAAATTAATTAATATTGAAATACATATAAAATGCCGTGGGGCTAAGGATGGCGAGGACCTGTGCTTTTGTCGAAAAGCTAATGGGAGATGATGAGCCTAAAGAAATTAAAAAGGACGAAGCTACAACTGTTTCTTTGCTCGGCATATTACCATCCATCCAAATCACAATAAGCGAAGCATTGAGAAGGTCAAGCTCAATGTCTTCAATCTCTGTAGGCTGAAGGGTCCCATATAATTATATCATTTTTCTTTACAGTAAAAACCAATGGCATTTTCTCTTTGTCTGCCTCAATTTTTCATTTTTTTCTTATGAGATTATATATATATATTCCATATAAATATTCTAATATAGATTTTCATCGATTAAATTATATGTATATATTTCTATTTTATTAATTATTTTGGTATATTTCAACTTTATCAATTTTAAATTTTTAACATGATTTAAACTGACCTAAAAAATCAACAATGAGCAAGAATGAATATTTTAAAGCCGCTCAAACCCAAAATGACTCAACTTAAAACAGATAGAAACATTTAAATCAATTTAGACTCTAATTGTAAATAATCCAACTTGAAACAATCTAAAACTCAAACAACCTAACCTTACAACCAAAAATGAAATCTAAAATAACCTTATATTGAGAATAATTTTTGTATTTTTTAAAAAATTTTACTTGAGCCTAAATTTCAATTTAGATATATAATAAACATATATATTATATTATATTATATTGAAATTTCATCTTTTGAGGAATAGGAAATCGCAGTGCTGAAAAGATTCTCTGTTGATTCATGTTTTAAGGTGGAAAATGCAAAAATTCTCTATGACTTCAGCTTTTAAGGTAGATATAATTTAATCCTAAAGGTTTTATAAACTCATTTGACCTTATTAGATGTTTTTTATTTTTAAGATTGTTTGTTGATAATATTCAAAATTGCAATTTTTAATTCAATCTATCTAATTAATGTGTAATTGTTAAAATTATATAAAAAAATTGAGCAATTAAGTTTTATAAGTTATTCTTGATAAATGTTAAAATAGTAATTAATAGTAAATCCATTACAAACAAAATAACAATAAAAATATGATCTTTTGAAGGATTGAAAAGATTTTCCTTTTATAGTTAATAGAAGGTTAAAGTTATAATGATATTAAAGTGCTTGAATTACCAAATTTTATAGTGTGGTGTTTTACGGAAAACTCCCATATTTTTCAGTGTTTTTCTTTTATGAAATTTACCCAAGAAATTTGATAAATTGAAAATTTTTTAAAGAGGCATTTATATCTATCAATTTAATAGTTTTATATTTGAAAAATTAATACTTATTAATATTTTCATATTAAATCATCTTTTAAATTCTTCAGTGATTCTATTTAATAAAAAATTATGATTTTTATGCGAAAAGAAAAAAATAAACTTAGTTATAAAGGGTTTCAATTTTCCACTTTGGAATCAACATTTTTATATAAAGAGATCACAAAGTTTTCTTGAATGTTTAGAAGAAATACAAAAAATCATGCAGTTGTGTTGCTTGACAGACAACTTTTTCTTATTGATCGGGACTGAGAGAAAAGTTTAATTCGTTTGTAAAAATCAGACATTCCAACCAAGAAGATCCCTCAAAGATTAATTGTATATGAAACATGCGTTTCTCATAAATATGTGCAAATCTTGCATCTAAGCATTTTGTATAAAATTAAAACGAAAATGATTTATAAAAAATGATTTTGCGTTTCTATATATTTTACCGAAATACATTTAAGTTGTATTTTATGTAATTCTTAAATAAAATTGAGATCAAGATAGATTAAAGGTTTTGGATCCAAAAGTGAAAAAAATTAACGTTAACTTGTTCAAACTCAAAAGAACTCTTACATTCGAATATTTAGCTCATTAATTAGTATATAATCTTTTTATTTAAAGAGAAAAATTTAAAATTTTTTTAAATTTAATTAAAAAAAAGAGCTCAAGAGGACTCTGATTAACTGGCATTCATGCTTTCTCTCGGCTTTGCAGCTTAACCACTTTCTAAAGCCCCACTTACAGCAATGGGCTAAGGCTTCAATGCTTGGGCTCCACATTGAATGATGGGTTGGGGTTTTTTTTTTTTTTTTAAATAATTTCAGGGGGCATTCAATTTTTTTATCTTTGAAGTTTGTACTATTCGCGTACATTATTATTGTTATGTTTTTGTCCCTCCACTTATTTGGGATTCATAGCGTTTAGCATATATGTGTGTATATATATATATATATATATTCCACTTATCATGCGTCCTGCACAATGTATGTAGGGATGCATGCTTTCAAAGTTTTGTTGCTGCTCTCTGACCCTCCTCAGCCCTCTTGTCTCCCTCTCCTTCTATTGTCACTTTCCTTCTCTCTCACACATATTTTTTGCCATTTTTTGAAGTAAATTATTGTTGGTTTCTTTTGGACGAAATTGAATCAAGTTTCAACATGTACGGGCTCTACTCTTCTTTGTTTTTATTTTTCTTTTTCTGTTAATAAAGCTGCTTTTATTGTTTCCTGGGATGATCATAGTGAATCAACTACATAACCACATTTTCTTTTGAGTAACGTTTAAGTATTCAACAATCTGACTATCTGATTACTCACCAAAAATAAATATTCATAAAATTGTTATTTAATACACTATAATGTTTGCAAGTAGTCCAAGAAATTCGGACAAAATATAATTCCTTTTTTCTGTTATATATGGTATGGATCATATAAGCATTCTTCTTCTTCTTCTTCTTCTTCTTCTTCTTCTTCTTTTGTCTTTGATTCTTCTCAATGCTGCAGCTATAACATGCCAACTTTTCCATTCGATCACTTTCTTTATTCTTTTTTTAAGAATAAATTCTTTTGCCCTTCATTACCAATGGGGTAGACCATACCTACCAAAATCTGTATAACAGTAATTGAGATTGCATTGATCGTAATAATAAAACAAGTTTCAAATCCAATAATAATAATAATAATAATAATAATAATAATAATAATAATAATAATAATAATAAAGCAAGTTTCAAATGATGAAATGGCGAAATCCATCACCTAGGGTTGCTTGTCGAAAAATAATAGTAATAACAACTTAGCATAAAGTACTAGATCATTCAAAAGATTTTCATTTATATTAGTGTAATAGAAAAAATAAATTCATCTAATTATAAGATATCGCATATCTTTTGAAATTTACTGTAATTGGTTAATTGACTTTTTTTCTTTTAAAAAAAATGAATCATATATCATCATGTGGACTTAATAACATTATTTAAACTAGTCATATAATTAATTGTTTTTAACTAATATCATATGATAGATACATAATTTGGTGTCAAAGGCTCATAGTTCGACCAATCAAAATTCATCTATAAGTCACAATGCTTTATTTTTATTAAATTAAAATAATTTAGAGATAAAATAAAAAAGATTATGATCTTATAAAATTCTTTCACTTAGCACTATAAATACATAGTGCTCCTCAAAACCATTTGACACACAATGGAGGACAAAAAGAAAAAGATTTTGAAAATTCAAAACCTCTCCAAGATCTCAAGCTTTGAAGAATTGAAAAAAAATCTTAAGAACAAAAGAAATTCTTAAAAGCAGTAATCAAGAATTTTAAAGAAGCCAATGGAGAAAATCAATTTTGTTCGTTCAAGATCAAGTATATTTAGACCCTTGAAATGGATTAGTTGAATAAAAGAATCAGAAGATTATTTTTCAAAATTAATAAAATTTTTATTTGTTGAAGTCTAAATTTTCTTGTCTTATTTTGGACAATAAATTTGTGTAAATTTCTAGCATGCATAGGGACCATCATACCTCCTATCGATTTTCTTTGAACTTCAAGTCTTCAAGTTGCAATGCCTCCTAAGAAGAACTCTGCCAACAACCGAATTCTCAAGCCCACTCGAGTGAATCCTATAGTCTACCCAAATTCATCATCAAGCACCGATGTTCATACTCATCCTTCTAACACTAGGTGAAAGACGAAAGTTGACACTCTTCTAGTGCTTAACCAAAATCCTCTTTACGACACTTCTTTCCCAACTTCTAATTTAGAAGAAGTTTATGCTTCTTGCATCCTCTCATGGATCAAGCACAAGTTGCCAATTATTGTTCAAGGAGTAAGATAGCTACATCAAGCAGACATTATGTCCCATTATCACCTCCCAGAGTTTATGTTCAAAAGCAAGTGAACTTCGGTGATGGCTATCATTACAATTGGCATAACATCCTTAGAAGAAGAAGTAGCATGTCTGGTGAAAACCAAAATCTCTTTCAACAAGCATCAAGGAGAAGGACGATCAAATTAACTCAACGATAAAGAAAATTAGCAATCTTACTAGAAAGAAACCAGTTGCTCTAGAGCAAAATCAACACCAAATCCTTCATTAATATGGTGAGAACCACTTAGTCAATTCAAACAATCGATCCCCAACAGAAAGCCGATGAAGTGGTTGCTACCAATCAACTCAAGGAATTCATCACATAAGCCATCAAAGATCAAGTTAAAAGCATCACTCATCCTCCGTACACTTGTACAAAATCATACTTTTAAAGGATTGATTGTGTGAAGATTCTTAAGAATTATCAACCACAAAAATTCCAGCAATACGATGGTAAAGGAAACCCTTGCCACATGTTGCACACTTTATGGAAACCGGTAACAATGGTACCACCGATGGAGATCTTATGGCAAAGCAGTTTATTTGCACTGTAAAAGATAATGCCTCCGACTAGTACATTAATCTTGAACCTGAAACAAGTGACAGTTGTGAACAATTAGAGCGTGAATTCCTATATCGATTCTATAATACTTATCGCATAATTATCATTATTGAATTCACAAGTTTATGCCAATGGAAATAAGAGCTTATGAGTTATTACATCCAAAAGTGGAGAAATTTGAGTTTCAACTACAAAGAGAGATTATTTGAGTCATCTGTTCTTGATATGTGCATCTGTGGGAGGAGGGGGGGGGGAGGGGGGGGGGGGGGGGGGGGGGGGGGTGGTGGTATGGGGGTGTGGGTGGGAAGAGGGCATTAAACCTAAGACCTTCGAAGAATTAACTACTCGTACACATAACATGAAGTCAAGCACGTTAGTTGCTAGAAAGTGAAAACCTCTTGTGCAAGAGTCAAAGAAGGGCTAAGACAAGCAAGAAATTTACAAAGGGGAAAAAACTTTGATTGATAACGGTGAAAGTAAACAATCTATGACTGTGGATACTAAGCCTCTCAAGATATCCACCAATCTAAAGAAATCTTAAGAAGCAAAGCTTGCTCCTTCTCAAGATAATGGTAAAAGTTGGACCTCTTTGAAGGAAAGCAGAAGGCAATATCTCTTCCCTAAATTAGATATTCCAAATACGCCGAAAAACCTCTTGAAATTGAAGTTCGTTCAGCTGCCAAAAATGAAGCGATTTGAATGAGGACACAATCTATTACAAGTAGAGATGCTTGATTGGCCACCTTATTGAGAAATGCTTAATATTGAAAGACAAAATCATGGAACTTTGCAATGATGGAAATTTTGAGTTTGAGAAAGAAGCTGCATCAGTGAATTTGGCATCAATAACAAGTATGATTTCTTAACTCGATATATTGGGTACAGCCATTAAAATTTGGGTCTTTGGACCCCGTCATACTAACTCCTAATGTAATTGAAGTGATTGATCTTCAAGACAATTAGGGCAATACTTATTTACAAACGAATGAATATCAAGACAAGGAAGAATATATCTTAATTACCCATCGAAGAGGTTAAAAGAAAAATCTTATTAAGCTCAAGCAAGTGTCAAGAACACCTAAAATGGTGAGACAATTAACCAGAAGGCCAATGCCAGAAGGTGACTCAAAGAAAAACAATTCCACTTAGGCATGATAATTTCATAAAAATCAAGACTGCCAATTATATTTAATGAATTCATGCTGATTCAGTTTAGAAACGAAGGCTTTGTTCTCTGACTTGTTACCAAATTGATGGAGACATTGAGAATAAAGACATTATTGATAAAGTGGCATTCAAATTTGACCGCTACAAAGGTCAAGTTTTTATTATTGGGGTCTACTTCTCACAATTAGACTCTCATGTATTCATGAACAAAAGATCGATTGAATCTTGATAGATGATGGATTTGCGGTCAATATACTCCTTTTGGGGACAATGAAAAAACTTGGAGTTCCTCTAGATAAACTATCACAAAGTCACTTTATGATCTAAGGTTTCGATCAAAGAGATTAAAGGTCTTTTAGGAAATTTATACTCCAACTTTTCATTGATGATATGAAATCAAATCCATTATTTCATGTGACTGATGCTAAGATGGCATGCAACATGTTGTTAGGGCAACCATAGATACACAAAAATGGTATGGTCACTTCAACACTCCATTAATGCTCACTACAATAAAATTGAGTTTTAATTACACTCTCTTAGACGATATTTTTTTTGTATAGTAAAATCTTAAAATTTGTAGCTATTTAAACTTTTAATTTCACTTTTTTTTACATTTAGTAGAAAGATAAAAAAAATACAGTTTTTGCTAATGTATGCAATTTTTATAGTTACATTTTATTCATAATACATCTAAAAATTTATACAGCATTGAAGTTATATCTACAAAAATATTCTAAAAAATATAAAAAAGTGTTATTAAAAATATTTTTAGTATCACATTTTAAAAAGAAGAAATTGTGAGGAATGATCTTTGTTGATAAAGATATTTTAAAAATAATCATCAAAATAAATTTAATTGTTTTTAGTCATATTTAACCATGACTTGACAAAAACACTTTTTAAACTATTTTAAATAAATTAAACTATTCATCACAATTTCTCTCCATTTGTGTTTCGGATTTCTCTCTTTCACCATCCTACTCTCTCAAATTTTATCGATTTCTCTCTTCGGCATTCGTCTGCTATGCTTCTAATTTCTCTCTCTTGCATTTCAAATTTCTCTTTCTTGCGCTTTCAAGACACCAAGTAATGGTTTTGACGTGCTTGGGTGGGTGGGTATTTGGAAAATTCGATTTTTAGATATTTTGGATAAAACTAAAATGGTAAAAATAATCACAGATGTATGAAATAGCTTTTAATTGAATCAATTCGGGACTTAGATACCAATAAACTCAAAATTTTAAAATTTATAAACTTAGGTTTTCAAAGAATTTTTTTTTATTTTTAGTCAAAGTAGGTGTTTTAGATAGAAAAAATTGTATTTTGATTTATGAAAACATGTTAGAAACACTTTAATCAGTGCCAAATTGTTAAAAAAAAATTAAAAGAGTTGAGAGGATTTGAAGTTTTTGTTTGCAAGTAATAATAACATTTTATACATTAAAATGTAACAAAATCTTCTTGAATATGTCGTGTGATAATAATTTTTTTTCAACATAACGTGTAACAACAATATTTTTTTTTCAACATGGCATATAACAACCTTTTTTAATCATAGCATGTAACACGTTTTTATACATGGCATGTAACAACAGTATTTTTTTCAACATGGCATGTAACAACAATATTTTTTTTCAACATGACATGTAACAACCTAACCATGGCAGCTTGTCATATGTTTTTGTACATGACATGTAACAACCTAACCATGGTGTGTAACAACTTAACCATGGCGTGTAACATATTTTTATACATAGTGTGTAACAACCTAACTATAGCGTGTAACAACAGTATTTTTTTTCAACATGGCATGTAACAACCTTACTATGGCAGCTTGTCACATGTTTTTGTACATGGCGTGTAACAACCTAACCATTGCATGTAACAATTTAACCATAACATATAATAACATATAAAATGTTTTTGTACATAACGTGTAACATCATAGTGTGTAATTTCATTAAGGATAATTTTGTCTAACTTGACTAAAAATAGTTAAAATTATAAAGAGGGTTATTTACTTCGGTAGAGGCACATCTTGGTGATGCTAAGTTCTATTTGGAAGGTATTTTGTAAAAGAAGTCCAACCCTATACGTGGTCAACAAAACGGCAGAGACGAACTATCAAAGTAAAAAAGAAAGAAATTATCTTCATCTACTAAGAGAGATGATGAAATTACTCAAGAATTAATGAATTTGGCTCTTTTACTTATTAGTTTGTGTCACGACCCGGTACTCCCCTTCGAGTTTATGACAACCGCCGCGAAGCCTCGATAGACATTCACTACCCTGAATGTCGACCGAAACCTCGCGAGGCTTTCGCATCAACTTTTTCACTTCCCCTGTGAGCAACCATTACTGAAATCATGTTTTAGAAAATTCTAACATTTTTTCCCAACTCAAACCGTAGAAAATAATTTTCACCTCACAGGGGCATTTTCGTCATTTTTGTCAAAAATTTTGAAATTTGCAAAAGTCGTAGTAAGTGAGTAAAAAAACACATATTTCAAAATGAAAAATAAGTTTTACTATCTAAAACCGGTATTTAAAATAAAAATGTAACTATTTATTTATAATAAAAATATTGAATAAAATATTCTATTATTTTAAAACAATTTTTATAGAGAAGTCCATGAATAATTTTTGCAGTGTAAAATCAAAATAAATTCTTATAAACTGTAATATAAATAACCAAAGTATAAGATTTCATTTACATTGACACGTGGGCCCTCCAATTGACCACGAAAGTATAGGACTACGGACCCTTACTTTTTTAGATGCCACTCCAAGATTTTCTTCTTGATGCAACTGATGGTCTATTACCTACTTTGAGCCTGAAAAATGTTTAGAAAAAAGAAGTGAGATTATATAATCCCAGTGAGTAGACAGACATCATCAAAATAATTTAAAGCCGAGTAATAGGAGACAATAAAAATATCTCTTCACAAATCACATTTCACAACTTGGAAATTCATCCCAACCCATATAAACAATTATATTTAAATCAATTTCTCAATATGGCTTATGTACTTTTCAACACTTGGCTTACCAGAGTACTCAGCAAGAGGCGTACCAAGAAACCTCAACTGGAGGCTCTTTGCCTGCCCTCTTCCAAGCTCCTACCACTTGGCCTATGCCAAAAATCCATTCTCGGGGATACCCCGCGGAGGCATCTTTACCGAGACCGCCAAGGTTGTTTATTGTCACACACACGCACAAACATATTTTACCTCTGACAACACAGTCGTTCCTTGGCGTTGGCTGAGTCTTACTTTCACGTGGTGGCTAGCGTGAAGTGTACTCAAATCTTACCTCGGGAGTTATCCTACTCGCCTCTCCGAATGAGGTAAGCTCAATAAATGAGAACCGTGCCCCTCCAACAGGCGGCCCACGGAACCCCCGTCACTGTAGTGCCCACTTTAATTATCCACCAATCAATAAAAACCACAATAGCATGACATATCGCACATAACACATTCAAGGCAAATCAAAGCAGTTCACATATTTTTCAAATCATAAAAACAACCAGTCATGCTTACATGTATCTTAAGCCATTAAATTTAAAATCATGGATAAACAACACAAATCACAGTGTGGGTCTCCAATTACTCTATTTTTGAAATCATTATTCAATTTTCAAAAATTTATAAAATTATTTTATAAAATCATATTTTTCCCATAAAACACAATAATTTTCCAATTCAACTATTTTTCATAAAATCACACTATTAAATAAAACTACTCTAGATAATTAAGACGATAGTAAGTTTACTCACTGTATTAGGAGTAGAAATACTCATATCTTCCGTCTTCGAGTGCAGTCTCTTACCTGAAACAATTGACTCACCACCTATCCATAATCCATGACACAAAATTCAATAAATTGTGTCAATTTATCATAAATTATTTTAGGCTCTTATCCATGCGTATGCAGTAGATGGGGTTTGAAATGTCTGGACAATCGCTTAATTGCGATGTCCGACCTAACTCGCCTATACATGGTGTAAATTCTTAAAATTCCCAATTCAACTCCAATTCCATCCATTTCAATTTCAATTATCCAATTATATTTACAATACCTCAATGACTATGAATTTGGTCCAATTTATTAGTCCAGACCAAAAATTACGCTTTTACCCCTAGTGGGTAAAAATTTTAATTTTTGCACCGAAAATTCTCATTTAATTTTCTAACTCCATAATTCATCAAATATCACCAAATACATGCCAAATAACCTAAAATTCAGCTTAATTACCTTCAAAATTATTCATGGAAATTTCGGCTATACTAGGTGGAATTTCACTAAAATTTTTCCTATTTGATTTTTCATCCCTCAATTCATCAATTCTCAACAATTTCACTTGAAATGAAATCATTTCATTTTCAATAAACTCACTATGAAATTCGGTCTATGAAGGATTAAGGGGGAAACGAAATTTTTCTTGTTGTTTTTCTACCTAGACATGTTTAACTAACTAAATTCACTAACATACTTCAAAATCAATTATTTCCAACAACTTTCTCTCTCTAAACCCATTGGACCAGCCATGAAATCATCCTCAAATCATATGATTCAACCATGGAAAATGATAGAAAATGCATGGGAAAGGTAAAGCATAAGACAAATTTAAGAAATGTTACCTTTTTTCTACTTGATTTTTGAATTTCCACCAATTTCCCCTTTAAATTTCTTGGCTAGGGTTTTATTTTCTCCTTTCTCTCTCTTGCTTCTTGCTTGGCCGAATGTTGAAGATGAAGAATGGGTTATGAGCTGATTTTTTTATACCTTTTTTATTAGTTTAATGAAATAATATTATTTTATTCACATTTTGATATATTTTATTAATTCATTTTTTTTAGCCATCCACTTGACCTACTTTTTCCACCATGCATTCCTTTTGACTTATCCAAGTCTTAGATGAAATTTTCAGATTTTTTCAAAGTTTTGGTGGAGGAACAAATTTTTCAAAATTACATTTTTACCCCTGAACTTTTCAAAAATTACATTTTTACCCCAAAAATTGAAAATTTGTCATAATGTATAATTTTCACTGCTTATACTCATATCACACTCCAAATAATTAAATTTGATCAAAATCCTTTCAAAATTCAATTTTCGATTTCGAATGACAAAATTACCATTTTACCCCTATAATCTAAAAATACCGAAAACTCATATTTTTCACTGCTAGATCTTCCAATTGTACTTCAATACTCATATCATACTCAACATGTAAAATGAGGCTAAGAAAATCTTTTCTAAAAATTCTCATTTTGTCCTCAAATTGCAAAATGATCATTTTGCCCATAACCGGTCAATTTTTCAAATTGACTCCAAATCGGACCTCGAACTCTGAATTACCATTTTGAGTCATCCTTGGACTGTGAAATCTTAAATTTCACCTTAAAATTCCTATTTTAACTTGTTCGATGTTTAAATCGACTTATTTGTATCATAAGGACAATATCATCTTTTAACGATTTCTCAGAACTTTCTCAATATGTAGACATTCTATCGAGCATGTGAATGACATTGAAATTACTTTATAGAGCAGGGTTTGACAGTTTGAAAAGTCAAGGGTTTGTAGATCTCCATTGAAATGATTCATAAAGTCATCAAAAGGACATTTTGTTGAATATTGTGACCTTCCCTCCCAACAAGTTAATGGTTATGACTTTAATGCTTACAAACTTCTAGTAAGGATTGGATACAAATAAGTGCATATTACAAAAATGCTACACGAATCAAGTGAACCAACCAAAGAAATTAGATAGAAATCGATCAACGTTCGTTAGGTTTGGTAAAAGAAGATTGATCTTGTTGAAACTTCAAAACCTGAGTTTGGATTTTCTTAAGTCTAAAATAGACTTGATCTCTCTTGACGGAGATATTATTTAATTAATAAATTAATAATTTATTAATTTATATGTTAATTAATAAAAAATTAATTTATGAAGGTATTATTTATTTATTTTTTTTAATATATTAAACTTAATACATGTATCGTGTATTGTGATTATACAAATATTACTTAATTACCAATTATGAATTATCATTATTCTCTATATTTGTTTAATCAAAACAAGTTCATGAATGTAAGTAGTCTTATTAAATAGAAGTCATGAATCTATCCTTTTTTACAACAAACTAAAATTACATTCAATGTACACTTAATTAATATACTCATAAACATTAAGTCAAGCAAAAATATCTATAAAAATACAAAATCACAAATAGTAAAACTAAACACAATAACTTCTTATCTTAAAAGTGTAATGAAATCAACAATGATTGATAAAATGCATAAAGTATTGTGTGAATACAATATAGAAAATCCAAATTGCACCCAAAAATAATTGCAATAGCGAGTGTCAGAAAAGTTTAACTTATAAGTGAGCCAAACAATAATATCAAATACAATCAAGAGGTCAATAGAGCATTTATCAGTCAATATCAAATTTCTCTTACTATACAAGAATACTCCAATAGAGTTTCTTAATGTACTAAGAAAAGTCGAAGATGAGATTCAAGCAAACATCAATTTCAAGAAGAAGCAAGTAACATTGTAGTCATATTTTACAAAAACCTCTTAATTGAGTCTAGTGAATATATAATTTTGATGTATAAAGAGATTATTAATTTATATATTAAGTAGGATCTATATGTTTTTTTTAAATATATTATCTTATAAATTTAACGAATTATTAATTTACCATGTTGGTCTCAAGTTAAGACTGACAAAAAATATTATTTAATAGAAATTATTAATTTATCAAATATTAATTTATCTAGATTTTATTGTATAAATTTTAATAATAACAATTCTACCATTATGAAATTCTAATAAGAAAATTTATGTGGATCTCCAGTGGCGGAATCAAGATTTCAAGTTTATCGAAACGAAAACAATATCTTTAATGTTTATAGAGACAAAATTATAAATTTTTTTAAAAAATAAAGATAAAATTATAATTTTTTTTAAAAAAGAGAAAATTATAAAATTTTAAAACTGGGGCGGGGCCCTACTAAGCCCCCTCCCTCCGCCTCTGTGGATCCCGCAAAGTACCCCACTTAATTGATATTGTTTGTAAGGGGACTTGTAAATGTGGTGGACCGGCAGCCCTCGCTCATATTTCTATCATTTTAAGAAATATTCAGCAATCATTGCCGCGGAGCGGGGTGGGCGGTGGGTATTAAAAAATTTTAATTATTTAGACTTCAAACAGTATATCAAATTTAATCATTAATTAGTTACTTATAGAATCAAGGAGAGTTAGTTTGTAGAACCAAGGAGAAGTTAGTTCAATTGATAAATTTGTTTGCCTAATTGATTTCGGATTTGGAAGTTATGGATGACATTATTTGAACTAATCTTGAATATATACAATATCATATGTTTTAATATTAAACAACCTCAAAGTATCTTGATTATTTTGTAAAGAAGAAATGAACTGCTTATGGAGTTCGTTTATAAATACAAATAACGGAATAAGTATAACAAACTTGGACACCATATTATCCTAATCACAAAAACGCTTGAGAAAATTTTATCTTGGCAGATACGACATGTGTCAAGGTTTGCAAATGATGTTGTCGACCAACTTGCTAAAAGAGGTGTGCAACGAACACAAGAATTCGTGTGGGTCAACACTGATGATAATGAAACACTGATGCTCACTAATGAGGAGTCGCAGGTGTAGCTTGCAGGTTTTGATTTTCTGGTTTCATGGTTTGTTGTGATCTTGAAACAGATTCTTGCTTTTGAGCTTTTGCTTTGTTGTCTCTTGGTGAACATCATGTACAGTGCAGGAGATGAGTCTGACTTAGGAGATTGTACAGGGTTACATTTTGCTAACTTTTGCTTGATCAACCTTTCTTGAAACATCGTCAAGTAGTTGATTTCCACAGAGACTCTGACCATTGTTCTGTTAATGAATATAACCATACTCCTTTTGCCTTTAAAAAAAAAAAAAACGAATAAGTATAACTCAACCTTTGTTCAATTTTCTCTAATAATATAGGTTTAAAATTTTCCTTTAAAATTGTTTATGTTTTTAATTAACTGAATATATAATAAAGGAAAATAAGTGAATTTGAAGCGAGATGGCCAACGCATTGGCTGGTTTAGACCCCATATAGCACAGAGACGGACAATTTAAGAAGGAATTGATGGGTTGAATCGCATGCGTTGACAAAAGAAGCACGTCTGGACCACAACCACGATGTCACTGTTCCAAACTTGACAAACTTCAATAAATTCGTAATGTAATGTATTGTACACGGTACACCTCCCTCATTCACACTCATACCTTTCACGTAAACCATTAATGGCAAATGTATCCATACACTTTAAAAAAAAACAAAACGATAATCCTATAAGGCAAGGCATGGCAGGCAGCTAAAAGCCTAAAATTAACCTGCGCTTTTAACTGCTTAATTTATCACTCATTTAGGAGTATAATAATGGAAGATAAAAGGAAAAGAGAAAGATGGTACACACTATTACTATAACAATAATAGTACTCGTAATAAACTTAGAATCTATTGCTTCATGTAATCAAACGTATAAAGATCGAGCTTATCTGATCTCAGTCCATGGAGCTATGATGGCTGAATACTGAACATTGCGATTCCGGCCTTGACGGCTGCCTTCCGGCACTAACGGGGCAGGCTGATAACCCCACCGTCGGCAGCATGCAATTATAAGACAAGCATAACGAAGCCGTGTCAGGTAAAGCCACACCATGGGGTAACGGGAATCCGGATAAATAATTATGTTGCAAATACAATGTCTTGGTGGTGCCACTATACACGCTCTTAACATACTCCTCAGGGACTGATCCGATCAGATGGTTATTATTCAGAAACAATGTTTCGACTCCAGCCAACACCGGGGTTATTTCCCCCGTGATAAAGTTATGGCTCAAGTCCACGATAGATCCCTCACCGTAGGATGGAAACCTGGGGTCCATATTGATTGATGGGAGCCCACCCGATAAATTGTTCCGTTGTAAAAACAATGAAGACAGCGTCGGATGAAAGAAGAGTGAAGTTGGGACGGGCCCACTAAATTTGTTCATGCTAATGTCGAGGAACACTAACTCGGATAGTGATTCCAGGCCGTTGAGTGGACCCCACATCGAGTTCTCCGACACTGACAAGTAACGGAGAGTTAACGGCATCTTCCGCAACGGTCCGCTGATACTGTTCTTCTTCAAATCCATGTGTAGTAGCTGCGCCGACACTGTCCTAGGTAACTCGCCTCTTAACTCGTTTGAACTCAGTATGAGAACTTTTAAAGATGGAAGCTTTGTGAGACCTAGCGGGATTGACCCAGTAAGTTGGTTTGAACTGAGATCGAGAGTGTGTAAGTATGGGAGACTAGAAAAGGAGGTTGGTATGGGTCCTGTTAAGCGGTTGTTGGTTAAGGAAATGACTCGGAGCCTACTGAGTTGACCCAGTTGGGAAGGGATGGGACCGGTGACGAGACCAGGGAAGAGGACGAGTTGGGTTAACTCCGTAAGATTAGACAGAGCAGGGGACAGTGAGCCAGCGAGACCAGGTGAGTCGGAGAGGCCAGTGCCGAGCGATAGAATGGTGACACGATCGTCAAAAGAGCAGGTAACGCCAGTGAATGTGGAGCAAGGATCTGGTGCGGTGAAGTCCCAAGTGGTGAAGAATCTGGAGCCTGGAATGTCTGTCAGGCTGTCCTTGATGGCTGACAATGCCGCCAGATCAACTGCGCTGATCTTGGGTTGCTTCTGAAATGATAAAACAGCCGCATTGAGAGAAAACAGCACGCAAAGAAGAAGAAAAAGATGAGCTTGTTCAGCCATAAGGGAAATGTTGCTATGTACTTAGTTGATTCAATAATACAAAAACACACCAAGCTTTTAAGTATAAGGAAGAGGGAGGGGGGGTTGGACGTGATTTTATTAAAGGATAGTAGAATATTTTATAGATGAAAGTTGAATCGAATGTGACATCCAAGAGAGGCCAATAGTAATAATTTATTCATTTAGTATTAAAGGAAAAGGCGAAAAAAAGAAGACAAGGTAATAATAGTAATGATGGAAGTGAGAGGAGGGAAGGAAAATGGGAGGAGGAGGAGGAGAGGGAGGGAGTCAGAGAGGGGTCAATTTTATGTGTTTTTGCTCCAAAGTTAGTGGTTGAAATTTGGAAGGGAGGCAGATGAGAGAAAGAATGGAGATCTGAAACTAGAGATATATAAATTTATTTATTATAATAATAGGCAGTGAACTTTATCGTACAGACTCAGACACGAAGGATGTTAAAGAATAACCTGTCCTACATATGTGACCTTTACAGCAGCTTTGACCCATAATCTTGTTCTGATGATTTTGATGTATATTCCCCCTTTTGGCTTTTGCATTTTCATTCATCCTCTCACTTCACTTTCCATGCATGCTTGGATTCCCCTTTCTAAGCCACTCCAATAGCGCATTAACAAAAAGGGTAATTTTAAAACAATTAATTAATATTGTGAAAAGGTTTTTTATTACTAGAATAAGTAATTCAAATGAAAGTTGATGATAATCAATGATGCCTTGTTGCTTTTCAAAAAAAAAAAAAAATCAATGATGCCTTGTCTCTCAAATCCCAAGCTTTTAAATTCAAATCTTATTACGTATGAATTTCATTTAATTATATATTAATTTTCATCTAATCATTTGTTAGTTTGTTCATTTATTACACTTGATGTAATAATTTATATTTATTCGATTATTTAGCTATTCCATTGTAATTATAGTTTCTACTTGTTCATATAATCTCATTAAAATAATAGACTGACGACACCATGCTAATATAAAATTGGAGTTACAAATATTTTTCATAGTTAAGCCTCATTGATTAATTCGAATATTCTATTTGCTCACAAAAGTTATGAGATTTGAATGGATCAATGTAATGTCAATTACTCTCTTGATATTATGTTGAATTAATATAAATGTACTTGTTGAATATGTTCCGGTATCTATAAAAATATCTTCCCAGGGAAATTTTCCATTCACTATAATATGTTATCTGCAAAATCGGTGCTATTAATTAATATATCCAAAATGGATTAATTTCATAGACCAAGTGATAGTTAAAAATATTAAATTCAATATGGAACCCAATCTACCAATGTTCGTAATTTATACTACAATCACTAGGCAAACAACATTTCATTTTGATTCAAATTAGGAATTGCAGCGGAATGAGTGCCTGCTGTTTTTTAACTACTTATATTTGAATCCTATCATTTGTCAAGGTAACCTAATATTATATATACTCGACTAATAGTTAAAAGTTACCGTCCGGACTTTACCCGAATCAGACAGGCAACGTACAACTCGTTTTTCAAGTCATGTATATTTGATTAATTAACCCAAACTCGAACCTAAACACGAGCAAGACATCTAATATATGCAATTTACTAATAACAAAAGCCATCATTTACTTTATAGGATAGGAAATTATATATTGTACTTTGATTGCTATTTTTTAATTATTTACTCATTTTAAGCAATAATGCTTTTACTTATATATGGATATTTTCATTTTATAGTAGAATTTGAGAAAGTAAAATGTATATAATAAAAGTGACAACTAAAAGAAACATTCAAATAAATAATGACTAAAAGTAATTGTTAATCAAACATGAAAATAGTAAACATATCAAAGTGAAGCCAGATTTTGTTTATCCTTCATTTTTTTTAAATAAAATTTCCCAACTTTCATAATACTTTTTCAAAAAATGATAATCTAATTCTATTACATGAATGTAGTTAATTAACCTCATCACAAAATGCTAGTTCAATTGATAAATTTTTTTGTTTTAATCATGAATGATTCCATTGGAAATCTGTCGAAAATTTCGTTAAAAATTGGGTGGGATTAATTTTTTTTTCCATCAAAAATATTTTTAATGGATTTCCAATGAAATTATTTTCGTTGAAAAATTTTATCAAAAATCCGTCAATATAAGTAAAATAAATTTTTGTTGGAAATTTGTTGAAAATTTTCAAATAAAAATTTTCAACCAAAATTTTTTTATCAAAGAAAGTTTATTTTTTTATAATGTCTTATCATAATATTTTATTAATGTTAATTTCAAATTCACGATTTTTTTAGGATGTAACATATTTTTCCCATCAAATGAGTCAAAACTGAGAAATCTATCAGCTGCATATGTTATGTACAGAAAAAAAAATGTAGCTAATTAACCTCTCGCGGTGAAAACTAGAGAAGGGCTTATAGCTTTGTATTCAAACGTGGCTCTTTTGTTTGTTTTTAACAAATACTAGTATGTATATATATATATATATATATATATATATATATAGCAGTCACATGGAGGCAATCTCACCAATGGTCTATATTAAGATCAACATGCGAGTTAATTTACAATATTTGAACTTCAAAATGAGTGGCAAACGAGAGAGCCGTGTGAGATTTTTGTTAAAACCCAAAATCCGACTTATAGACAAACAACACTCCAACTGTTATTTCGTTTCTTTATTCTTTAGGCAACGTTTGATATTATTTTCAAGATCATCGTGGTAATTTTATAATTAGGGTAATCTTACTCCGGGTGATTTAAAATTATTATATTTGATTATCAATTTTTTTTATATATATAGTGGAAATAAGATAACTTACTACATCGTCCTGGACCATCAGCTAGTAAATAAGAATTATTAATAAAATTTAGAGATCATTATGCTGATATCACATAAATTCAAATATAATTTTTTTTAATTTGATTAAAATAACCATAATATTTAATTAAAAATAATAATTAATCCAACATTGCATAAAAATAAAATTTTGTAAATTATTAAGGTTTTATTACTTGGATATATGGTAAAATTACATGATTTATTCACAAATATAAAAATATATATTTATCTTCGCATGATCCTCTCTAGACTACTCATTTATCTTCGTATACTTTATGCCATAATTAAAAACACTCTGTTTAGGCATCTAGTAGCCTTCAAACCCGTAGAGATGAAATCCAAGTATGACAATTCACATACAAGATGATTTGATATCACAAGTTTAAAGATTACTTACACTATTGACACATGAGTGTATTTTCATAAACACTTGAGTAAAATATCAAACGGAACTTTCATAGTAGGTCATGTTCAGTAAACTTGTTTTTTAACAAGCACCCACATATTATCTGCAAGTATCTCGCATATTTAACATATGAGATCAGTTGCTTATTTCCAAAGTAAAGAAGCTTAGCATGTATAAATCTTTGAATATTGTCAATATCTTTATTCTTGACAATACAATGACCAAGAACATATTTAAGAACAAGACTTTGATGCATAAAAACTCATAATTATAACTTTTATAATTTTTTTACAAAGTCAATATGTTCTAAAAACTTTATCTACATAAGTCTTTTATAACTCTTTATAAATAAACTCATAAATAAAAAAATACATCATACATTATGTAAAATATTTATAATGTATTTTTTATGAAATATAACAAATTAATGTAGTGATTTACAAGCACGAAATGATTGGCTTGCTAGGCTTACACTAACACTAAGCAATATTTCAAAAATGCCTCTAATAAAGGACTTCGAAAAATACCTTAACACACCTATGTTGCATGGAAGAAGCCAAAAGGAAACCTACTCAGAGTTAATTTCCAAGATTAAGCTTCGGCTAGAAAGATGGAATAATAGAAATCTTTCAATGGCAAGAAGAATATCACTAGTCCAAGTAGTAACTAGTACGATGGCGTCCTATCTAATGCAGACATTTTTCCTTCCAGAACCAATTATTAAAGGGTAAGATCTGTTGAACCGAAATTTTACCTAGGACCATATGGGAAATTCCAGGAAAATTCATGCATTAAGCTGGGGTAAGCTCTGTGAGAAAAGGAGGAGGTTTGCAGATTTGTGACTCTAGAAAATTTAGTCTAGCATTACTTGCAAAACTTGGCTGAAGTATATGGCAGCAAAAAGAGAGCCTTTGGGTTGACATCTTGAAAGCAAAGTATCTTCATAATGAAGATTTTTTGTTGGTAACAGCCAAGTCAATCGACTCGCATATGCGGAAAAGTACACTGAGAAGCAGATCCATGCTCAAGAAAGGCTTGGGAATAAATATTGCAAATGGGCATCAAACCAAGTTTCTGGAGAGATAATTGGCTCAATTGTGGTTCGCTGATCAATCACGTTGTCAACAATTTATCAAAAGACGAAGTTAATCTACTTATAGCCAGCTATAAGTATCGGTAGTTTAATTGGTGAGATAAGCAGGCGGTTAATTCATGGATGAAGAGGCAACCATATAAAAAAGATTATAACCTACCGACTGTTGAAAATACTGGGAAAGGGAAGACAATGGTCCAAAAAGGCAGCAAGTCACGGAGAGGAAGAGAGATGGATAACGTGGGCTATGATGAGTGCGGTGTGGGCACGCATAAACGTGCACCATAAAACCTTTCGGTAATAGCCATAAGTACATTCAGATTGCAACGGATACAGAGTCAGGTTTGCTTGTGGATTCATCAAAACTATGACAGAGGTTTCGTCACGCAACAGTTGGGAACGAAAGATTCTCATTCCAGTTTGATTCCTTGTTAAATCCATTTCTAACACTTGCCCGGGATTTCATCACTATCCAATTAAGCTACTTTTTCCTGCGCATACCTACCCATATCATATATTCATATAATTTGCTAGCTAGCCATTTTTCCTTCTACTAACTTGTTCCTTTTTGTTTGTGCTTAAGGATAAAACTACACAAGTGGGGATATCAATGCATATTTTGTAATCGGGTGTTGTCTTGCTCAATCCGATTAAATAAGATTAAATTATTTTATTATTGAATTTGGATAAATTCTGAATAGTAAAATTTCTACTTATGAATTCAAGTCGAGTTGAGATAATAATTTTAGGAACTCTAATACCAAAGCTGATTATAAATAATAATTTTTAAAATTGAATTTTAATTTTATATAATTATTTTTTATTTATAAATATTTTTTTATAATTAATCTAACACTCATTAAAATTCATTAATGAATCTAAATATAAGTTTAAACTTTAATTTATTTTTCTATGAACTAACTTTTTTTTTTAAGATACACAATGGCTTTATGACTAAAAAAATGACAATAAATAACTCTCATTACCTAATTATCCAGATTTGAGGATATCTAGGGCTAGGAATATTAGTATAATCCGCATTACTTCACACCATGCTGTTCAAAATTCATCGTATGTCCGAAGTGCAGACCTCCTCTTTTTTCCGTCCAAATAAGAAAAACCCGATAGAGTTATCCAAATAAGAAAATCCATTAATGTTGTCAGTTTTGGGCTATATATGAGGGTGGGTTCTATTTACTATTGTTGGACATTTGATGAGATGGGTTTGGGCATATTTGAGTCTATCTCTCTGGCCAACCCACACGAAGTCTTCAAGTGAAACCCAATTATATGAAAAGCCCAAAACTAGTCAATTTGCCCTTCAATTGGTATTGGCAAATTCGCCCGCCCTTCGCTGTTTGTTCCAACACTTGCTTTTCGGATTTTAAAGATGTATTAGCAAAACGCGAAAGAAATGAATTTGTAAACAGACATTAACTTATGAATATGAAAATCAAATCAAAATACAATATCTCTCAATGACCAAGCAAAGAAGAAAAGAGTGCACAGTGAAGACACATGGTCGAAAACAAAAAGAGCAAAAATGACTCTTTGATAAAGAAAAAAAAGAAATAAATATTTGTATATGACTAGACTTAACAATTCATATTTGTACATTTTAACCGTATCATGTAAATATAAGATATTAATAGTTATATAAATAAATAAGAACACGACATTATTAATTAAATGTGTCAGGATCCTAAACATAAATATAAATACGTTTATTAAATGTGTAACACAACATGACATGCTTAATACAATTTATTAAACAAGTTAAGTTAAATTTTATATAACATGACACAATTTATAATCTATTTAAACGATTAACATGATTAAAATTTTAAACATGATTATTAACACAATCAAATTTTAAAATATATATAATTACAAATGAAATATACCTTCATTATTCAAATTTAAAATTAATAATCATAAAAACAATTATAACAAAATAATAATATCCATCAAATATAATAAAATCCACCATCATCATCGTAAGCCATAACACAATAAAGTATATCCAACACAATATCTTATGCAAAACCATCTACTAATATATTTTTCTTTTTGACTAAATGCTTAATTTGAGGTCAAATTTTTAGATTTTTATCAATTTAGAACCTAATGTTTCGATTGTAACAATTAAGGACCAAATGTTTCGATTTTAATAATTAAGGACCAAATATTTTTGGTTTCTTACAATTAAGGGCTAAAGTGGACGTTGACTTCGATTTTTGCCTTTGACATGGCAAGTGAATTGGATTTTTGGCAAATAACACCGTTTTGTTTAAGTAAAAACGACTCTGTTTTCCCTATTTGATTACTCCCATCAGTTAAAACTTCCCACCATCAACCCAAATTACCCACATTTTGCTTCCTCTCTTCTTCAATCCACCTCTTCCCTTTAATCATTTTCCTTTTTCATTGTCTCACTATCTAGTTAGGTATCTGTTGTCATCAGCTTACCAAGCATCACTTATTTGTGGGTTCCCATCACCATCATCTTGTTGCCATTTACAGGAAGGGTACTTACACGATCACCGGTAAGGCAATAGGAAAGAGTAGTTTTGTTAGAAAGTCTTTTCTATCAAGGCAAAACGATTCAAATTATGATGTGGTTTGTAACAACTTTTTCAACATGGCATGTAACAACTAAAATTTCAACATGTTACATAACAACGATATTTTTCAACATGGCATGTAACAAGTAAATGTTCAACATGATATGTAACAATTAAATTTTCAACATGATGTGTAACAACTATATTTTCAATATGATGTGTAACAATTATTTTCAACATGACATGTGACAACTAAATCTTAAAACATGGCTTGTAACACTACATTTTTCAACATGAAATTAACAATATGTTTTCCACAAACAGTATTAATAACATTTCCTGACATGCCATGTAACAAATATTTATAGAAATGACGTGTAGCAACATCATTTTTTAACGTGCTATGGAACAATTTTTTCAACCATGGCATTTAACAACACATTATTTAGGTTTGGCCTCTCACATATTTGTATATTTTGAGGAGAAGTTCACAGACACTCAAAAATCATACAAATCTTGGTATATCAACACTTCGTATAAATCATTAACAACATTTTATACAAATCATTAATAAGTTAACATCTAATGGAAATGGCTAACACTTAATACACAAATCATCCACTCAATCAATAGGTTTAACTGTAAAGTGATGTGCTTCATTGAATTTTTGGCTTAATTGAGAGGTAGCCCAAGGCTTGCAAGGCATGGAAACTTTGACGCCTTACTTGTGTCGCTCATGAAAACAACATTGGAACATGTCTCTAATGAACTCAATCAGAACGGTGATTAACATTTGTCTTGCATGCTTCAGACACGAGATAGAAAACAAAATAAGAAAAAAAGAGAAAAAAGGCTTGAGGTGTGCTATAACAAACTTTCTTTTAAGAGTTGCTATCTATTATAGGGATTTGTAGACAAGGACTCTCCAAGATACAGCAAGCCTATTGCAGAATACTTTGAATGAATGAAGTCTAGTTGAATATACATTCTTTTCATAGACATTGAAAGGTTGTATCTAATTTGTTTCGACGGACATGTCTTGTTAAGTTTTAAGAGATGTGTTTGTTGAAAATACTGAATAATTAATCAACGTATTTCAACATATGTGTTTGAAAATACTTCTTTTTATTTAAGAATCATGTCTTAATCTAAATAGACACTTAATTTAAATAGTCACTGTAATTTGAATAATCACATCTAAATAAGACTTCTTTATATTACAAACTATCTAACAATCCCCCACTAGTTTGCAATATTAATAATACTATGCATAACAAAGAGTATCTTGAAGATTTGAACTTTTTATTAGTGTAGAAATTTTAAAGTTAAGACAAAACTATTAGTATCATAGGGATTGAACCATAACTTCTTATGTGATAATCGAAAATATCACATACATAGCATTATTTAATTGCTTTAAGATTCTACCAACTACTTTAGCACTTATAAGGACTTGTGCTTATCTTGATTTCATGAATATTTACAAAAATAAACCCTTTTAACTCTTATTTGAAGTGATACCACTCTAGTATTCATATAGGTGGAATTTGTAATTATGCCCCTGTTATTGCAAACATTTGGCATTTCCATAAAGAACCTTTTACTCATCCTCTCCTCGTAACAATTGCATTGAATATTCTAGAATGAAGCTATTTAATATAAAAAATTTTAGTGCATAATGACAGCATATAATAACTTGTTATTACCTGTTGAACTTTTATTGTTAGTTTTGCTAACTCAAAGTTGGATTTCCATTACTAGTGCTTTTGAGTCAAAGGTTTTAGTCCCATTCCATTAGAAGTTGACTTTACAGTCTCTCTTGGCAAAGCTTTGGTAAATGAATCAACTAAATTTTTTTAAGATTTAACATAAATTATTGTTACAATGCCATTTAAGATTAATTCTCTTATGTAGGCATGTCACAGACTTATATACCTAAACTTTCCATTATTGATCTTATTATGTGCTACACACATTGTAGCCTCACTATCATAATATATGGAAATGGCTGGCATCGATTGTGGCAACAACTTTATATCTAATAATAAATTTCTTAGCCATTCAGTTTTTTTCCCAACCGCAACTAATGCTAAAAATTTTGACTCCATTATAGAATGCGTAATATAAATATGCTTTTCAGATGCCCAACTTATGACACCACCTTCTAAAGTAAAAATCCATCTTGATGTGGATTTATTGTCATCAATACCAGTTATCCAACTAGCATCAAAAAATTCTTTTAAAGTGCTAAGAAAACCACTGTAACAAATTTCTAACTTTTTGGTTTTCTTTAAATATTCAAGTACTCTAATAATAGGCTTCCAATGATATTTGCTAGGTTTACTCGTAAACCTTGAAAGTTTGACCCTTAGTTTTCTAGTGATACATGCTTCATTCATTTGTCAACTTAGCTCTTAATTGTAAAGAATAAAAAATGTTTGGCACTTGATTGTTACAATTGAAACGTTTGGTCCTTAATTGAAGAATGTTCAAACAAGTAGTCCTAATTTGAGCATTTAACCATTTCTTTTATCTTCTAGTAAGACCTTCCATCTAATCAACAAATTTTCCTTGTTCATTTTACCATGACCTAATTATTAATCCCCATCGATCAACAAAAATTCGTATTCACTTCTTTTTCTTCTTATCTCTTAGAAAACTGTCTTCATATCAAATGCATAAACGAGGAATTTTGGTCAATTTTCTAGTTTCATTTCATGTTTATATTTTTCATACTAGTTCTATATGTCTCCACTATTTGCTTTGTGCCAAAGCCGGCCCTTGGGTAAAGCTATCCAAGCAAGGGCTTTAGACCCCCAATTTGGGGAAGCATTATAATTTTATAATATAATTTATTATATAAATATATATAAAAATTAAAAAAATAATTAATAAAATTTTTTGGTTTCTCACTTTTTTAATTATGTGTCCAATAAATCTCAATTTTCTAACATTTTCTAATTTCTAGAATACTAAATTATTTCAAATCAACTAACAATCATATGTATTTAATAATCTCCAACAACTATTTTTTTCTCACTTATTTCTTCTACTTTCAATCAACATATTTAATGACTTCTAATACCTATTTTTTCTCCTATATATAAAATCAATTATTTCTTTTTTTAATGTATAATATCTACTTTTGAATTTTTCTTTTCTCGTTTACTTTTTCTTCCTTCTTCCTTTAATTTCAATTTTCCTCGAAAGAATATACAAGAAGTCCGTTATGTTATTATCTTTATAAAGCTGTAAATCTCATTTGTGGTTAGCAATAAGCATTTAACAATTAGGTACTATTATTTTAATATTTACAGATTTTTTTACTTTAAGTTTTAATTTATATTATATTGTTATATTACCTTTATTTTATTTAATAATTGATTTATTTGAATTAAAAATTTTAATTGTTGATTTTGCATTAACCATTTAAAAAATATAAAAATTTTACATCTCAAAACACTAAAAAAATAAAAATTTAATAATTTTTTTAATTTCAATAAAATAAGATCTCATTGAATATTTTGCTTTAGACCTTTGAACTTATTGAGCTGCTCATAGTTTATGCATTCAAGCGAAATAGTTGGTTTTTTTGTAAGGCAATTTTAAGAGTGATGTTAAAGTCATTAGGTTCATTGAATAGCACTTGGGATAGATCAAGGAATTGAAGCATTTGGAGTCATTTGAAATTAATAAGCATGCCTTCAACTTGGGTATTATAGCAATGGATGAACCTATAGATTGAGGCTTTACACTAATCTATGAAATAAAAATTTAAGGTCATCTTTTATTTGGCAATTTGGGGATTTACCTTGACTTGACACTTCGTATGTCTGTTGTCCAAGTGATAATATATCGTCAAGAATCTAATCCAATCAAATTAAACTAAAATACACGTAAAAGAGAAGTCAATGTAGCATTTTAATTAGTCAACTTGTCGTTTCTAAAGGACACAGGGACCTCGCAGTGCTTAGCTTTGCTAAACAAGTTGCAGTTCCAGCTTGTTGAAACATTGGTGACATAACGTAGCTTTCGGTTACCACTTTCATTTGTCATTGTCCCCCTCTCTTTCAAGTCTTTTTTTTTTTTTATGAAAAGCAATAATTTGATTCATTTCTCAGAAAAAAATGTACCAAAAACTACTCTTATGTGGTAGTGGAACAGCCATGATTTTTAACATGGCATATTCTGCCTGAGATGAAAAATCCATCAAGAAAAAGCACCAACCCCTCAATTTGCAGTGGGATCAATCTATAGTCTATACACTCTTTCAAGTCCTTATAACTGGGTTTTTTCCTAAGATAATACACACGTATAAGTTGATGATGTTGCAAATATAATCAATGAACCAAGAAACAAAAGAGTTAGAAAATCTGGAACTTATTTCTTTAAGTTTTTTCTTTGGTTCTTGATAGGGTGGACCTACCACTCATTTACAGAAAGAAATAACCTCCCAGTCTTATAGCCTATTAGCTGCATCCCACATAAATCAGCAGTTCAGCACCCCTAAACAAAAATAGGTGAGCTGTCCTAATCTAAAGAGGCATTGAGAGGTTGGCTTTTTTGGTGCACTTGTTAATGCATTGGAAATGGGAGATGCTTCTTGCTTTTATATTTTTGTTTTAATTTGGCCGTTTCTGGTTTCTGTTGATTTTTAACACTAGATCTTAATTATGTGCTTTGCTGGTACGTTTGAACTCTATTAACTTTTGATTTCGTACTGGATAAAATCTAATACAAAGTTGGAATAAACTCATGCATTATAAAATTTGAATTTGAAATCGATTAATGAATTTAACCAGGACCTCCACCTTACTTTTGAGACAAAACGTCATTAATTAGCTCAAGTCTTCACAACTTGAAATGAATTTATTCATGCTAAGAAAGCAGTACTAATTAATTAGCTCAAACATTTACAACTTTCAAAATGAATTTAAGTTATCAAGAAAAAAATGCCAACTAATGAATTTGTCCACCGAAAGTTAGATTAGTGATCCAGCACAATATAACATCATTATACAAACCATTTCTTCACGTTAATTAGAAGTTCAACAAATTAACATATACCACATATGTTATTAACTTTTTCCATATCAAGATATATGAACCCAAATTTTTATTAATTTGATAGGGTTTTTTTGGTATTGTTATTGGTATACGTTAAAGTTAGTACTGTTGATAAGCTGAGGACCTAAGTGTATTTAAATAATTTAGGAGCATTTTAAAAAATAACCCTTAAAGATAAGATATTTTTAAAAATAGTCTTTTTTATAATTTTAACTGATTTTAACTAAGTTAGACAAAATTACCTTTTATGATGTTACACACAATTATACGATATTACACGTCATATTAAAAAAATGTTATTGTTACATGCATGGTTAAAAAAAGTTGTTACACACCATATTGAAAAAAGATTATTATTGTTACATACCATGTACAAATACATGTTATACACCATGGTTAAAAAAGGTTGTTACATGCCTTTTTCATGTTATACGCCATGATTAAAAAAAGTTGTTACATGCCTTTTTCATGTTACACGTCATAGTTAAAAAAAAGTTATTATATGCCATATTGAAAAAAAATATTGTTGTTACATGTCATATACAAACACACTATAGTTAAAAAAGGTTATTACACGTCATATTAAAAAAAAATACTATTGTCACACGTCATATTCAAAAACATGTTACACGCTATATTGAAAAAAATATTATTGTTACACGTCATGTTGAAAAAATGTTATTATTACACGTCATGTTCAAAAAAAATTTGTTACACTTTAATGTCTAAAATGCTGTTGTTATCTATGAACCAAAACTTCAAATCCTCTCAATTTTCTTCATTTCTTTTTGTTTTTTTTTTGATAATTTGACACCAATGAAAGTATTTCTAACATGTTTTCATAAATCAAAACAAAAATTTTCTTATCTAAAATACCTGTTTCAACTAAAAATCGAAAATAATTTCTTTTAAAACCCTAAGTTTATAAATTTCAAATTCTTGAGTTTATTAATGTATAGGTCCCGAATTGATTCAATTAAAAGCTATTTCAAACATCTATGATCATTTATACTATTTTAGTTTCATCCAAAATACTTAAGAATCAAATTCTCCAAATTATCACCCACCCCAAATACATCAAAACCATTGCTTGACATCTTAAAAACATAAGAGAAAAAAATCAAAAGTATGGCAAATGAATGCTAAAGAAAGAAATCGATAAAATTAGAGAGAGTTAAATGGTGAGAGAGAGAAATCGAAAGCACAGATAGAAAGAAATTATGATGAATGATTTAATTTTTGTCAAGTCATGATTAAATATAATTAAAAATAATTAAATTTATTTTAATGATTATTTTTAAAATATTTTTATCAAAGAAGGTTATTTCTTACAATTTTTTTCATAATTTATTATTTCATACTATCTTAATGAATTATTAGAAAATCTCTAAGAAAGGCGAATAGAGAGAAATTTAGTTACACAAGAAGTTACCTTGGAACAACCATTCACAAGTTTACCAACATTACATGATCAGCACTCAAACCGAAAGCAGAACAGAAAAACAAATTAAAAGCACAAATTCTCTTGAAGTACTTTCTACTTCAGCCTTTCAAAAGTTATTCTCTTTTTCTAACTGATCCATGACCTGAAACCATCACAAGGAATCACTTAGTTACTACCACATGGTAATAAGTTTGCTCATGAATCATCACCATCAACAGGGTAACAGCAAAAACCTCGACATATGACCTTTCTTGTCCTATAAGAAGTGCCTTATCTTTATGCTGGACATTGGAATCCTGCAGGTGGAGTCTTCCCACAATCGACGAGGACCTGAAGGGCAATTGGAATTATAATATTGATATTTAAAAGCTTGGCCTTGATTGTGGTGCAAAGACAAATTGCAGCATCCAAGTCTAACAGCCCTTGAAGCACGGGGCAACATGTGTCCTTGGCGCTGCTGCCTATGCCAATGTGCACTAGGCCACCTAAGACGTCCACACATGCACCCAGTTTCAGAGTGTCAATGGGGCATGTTTGCTGCGCCGGAGGTGGTGGATATGGCAAGGGTGGGGGTGGTGGAGGACATGGTTTCTCGATTGGAGGTGGCTTCACAATAGGAGGACTTGGATATATAGGAGGGGTTGGAGGCGGGATTGGCGGTGTTGGCGGCTTCACAATCGGAGGACTCGGATAGACAGGAGGCTTTGGAGGCAGGATTGGCGGTGTTGGTGGCTTCACAATCGGAGGACTCGGATAGACAGGAGGCGTTGGAGGCAGAATTGGTGGTGTTGGTGGCTTCACAATTGGAGGACTCGGATATACAGGAGGCTTTGGAGGCAGAATTGGTGGTGATATGACTGGCGGTATTGGATAATAAGGTGGGGGTTTGACGACGGGTGGTTTGGGTACATAAGGTGGCTTAGGTACAGGCACGATGGGGGGTTTCGGTACATAAGGTGGGGGCTTTACAACCGGAGGCTTGGGTACATATGGTGGCTTGGGCACCGGCACGTAGGGAGGTTTTACAACTGGAGGTTTTGGTGTATAAGGTGGAGGCTTTACAACTGGAGGTTTTGGTGTATAGGGTGGAGGCTTTACAACTGGAGGTTTGGGTACATAAGGAGGCTTCGGGGTATAAGGTGGAGGCTTTACTACAGGAGGTTTGGGTATATAGGGAGGCTTCGGTGCATGAGGCGGAGGCTTTACAACAGGAGGTTTGGGTACATAGGGAGGCTTCGGTGCATGAGGCGGAGGCTTTACAACTGGAGGTTTGGGCACATAAGGAGGCTTTACGACAGGAGGCTTGGGTGGCTTTGGAGGATGGGGAGGATGTTTTGGTGGTTTAGGGTGAAACGGAGGCCTCACAATGGGAGGATGTTTGGGTGGATACTTTGGAGGAGGACATTTTGGAGGAGGAGTTGGGTGTGGACATTCGGGACAGGCAAGAGAAGTGAGCAAAGCTCCCAGGTTCAGGAGAAGGATAATCAGATTTGCTAAATTAAGCTTCCCCATCATCAAACCATTCCCCTCCTCTCTGCGTAGGGAGTGGGGTGTAGAGAGCTTAATTTATTTTCACTCACTCTTCGTACGAGGCACTTATAGACCATGCAAAGGCAGACAAAAAGAAAGCAATCAATTATACAAAAGTCTTTTTCCTGGTAATTTATTAGAGCCTTTGGACTCGTTCATCGACTTAGGAACTCCATTAGTCACAGACTCCAGCTTGCAAAACTTAACCCAACTTAACTCATGCATACTTCACCATCAACTAGGGATAATAAGGAGTACACATTTTTTGACATGAAATTTTCAACTTTCGAGGACAAGGGAATCTGGAAACCGCGTGCTTGATTGAAGACATTTTTAACTTGTAGTGCCTGTTGAACCCGTGATTGGATACTTGGCTTAATGGAAGACAAGCTTGCATGTGAAACCTTTCACCATTCCATTTTCTTTACATTAAAAACTTTTGCAACATGACAAACCTCATCCAGATTTTTTCATTCATGTGGATAACGAGAGTCCCATCCTGAATAAGACCACTGAGCCATCCTCCATTGTCGGTCAGATATGTACAAACAGTACACCATATTTAAGTAATTATCATTGCTTTGCTTTATACATGCACAAGAAATTTTGAAGATAGCCAAGTGTCTAAGAATGCATGAGTTTGTCCATAACGGGCGTACGGTGAGATTTTTTCTCCTTATTTGCCTACAATTTTCCACTTCCTATGGAAGTCTATTTGCTTATGGAGATATAGAGTAAGTGGAGTAGGTTCAATTAATCAGTCAAAAGATTGATGGTGATTTGTTCTATCATCTTTCTGGTAGAGCGGTGCATAATGGACAATCGAATTAAAGTCTAAAATTAAGGATAGAGTAAACCCAACATGATCTTCATAATTTTAGCACTATTATCCATTGTCAAAATCAGCTGCACTGTTTTCTAACATGTATGCCTTTGAGAACATATCGAAAATCTTTTTTTGACAATTCATACATATATTGGAGAGCACATGGATGATGATTATTATAGTCTTGTGGGTTAATTAGTAACTCAGCAAATAACAACAGACTTGGCTTGAAATTCAATCACGTTAACTAATCATGGCATATTTTGTCTTCACTTTTTAGATCTCAGACAACGATGAGAGTTCTTGAGAAAAATGGGGAATGGGGCTTCATTCTTACTTGAATGCTACTCCGACCTTCTCATCCCTCCAATCCTATTGTCTTCTTGATTTTCACAAAGAACATTCCTATTTAACTTGTGAGATAAAAGTAATAGAGACCCATCACATTACTGTTGAAATGTTACATCAGAGACGTTAAAGATATTAATTTAATATCTTAACACTATCCATAGTAACATTTTTCCTTTACTCCTGTTTGAGTTAAAATTAGAGTTGCCTATTGACCACTCTCTTTTAGTATGTTTTACTCGCTAATCTAGTCGAGATAGATTTTTGCATCGATAATTTTCACAAAATTTTTGAACTTCTAAAATATGAATACCTCATATACATATATCTGGGCCTGTATATCAACAATCTAATTCATATATATAATTGATGTATAAATGCTAATATATCATATTATATAGTCTTCAAAAATATAGATATATATATACATGAAGGAAAATATGTGATAATGAAAATACATACTGCAATCATCGTTTTTTCCAAAAAAAGAAACAAGCTAGTAGTATATATGTATCATAATCAATTTATTGAATTGGTAAGCTACTTTAAGTCGTTTCCTTTCCTCCAGCAAAGGTCAGCAGGAGAACATGAATGAGACCGCACAACACAGAGAAGAGAGAAGAAGCAGTAATATTTTTATCAATTAGAATCAGACAGGTGAGGGGTGGAACAAAAAATAGGGGCCCCTGAAACTCTCTGATGTGTTCCTCAATACACACCGTTTGCAAACCTTACGAGCTCCGGAAGAAGGGACCAGAAGAATCCGATTGAAATGACATTTTTGGAATTCTCCTACCGTAAATGTTGCTTCAAATCCATGCATGGTACAACCCTTCCCCTGCAGTTGGCCTCTTCCTTCAAACAAATGCAAAAAATACAAAAAGTGAAAAATAATACTGGACAATTCAACAAAAACTTGCCACCTGATTGCCCCTATACTTTCTCCTTGGAACGAAAATGCTCTTTTTTTCTTGGAGAATTCTTTGGAAGCACAACTCTTTGGAAATACCTTCTTGAAGAAGTCTACTAAGATAAAAAATCTAATTCCACAATTATCGATCCCATGCTCCAAATTCCCTTCTTTGATGCAAAAGAACATTACCAAAAAACAAGTTTTTTCCGATGAAATTTTCTATTGAAAAAAATTGAAATTTCATTGGAAATGTTTTTTTCCGACGGATTTCTAACGAAAAAATCTATTAAAAATTCCATCAGTAAAAGTATCATTAGAAATACTTTCCATTAAAAATTCATCAAAAATTTTCTACAGAAAATTTCTTTGGAAAATTCTGTCAGAAAAATGCATAATTTGTCACCTGCAGTTTATTAATTCCATTGGAAATATTTTTCTAACAAAATTCTGTCAGAAATTTTTAACTGAATTTTCTGTTGGAGAAGCATTTTCAACAGAATTCTATAGAAAATTTCCAACGAAATTTTCGTTGGAAATGTTTTTCCAATAGAATTCTGTCAGAAATTTCTAATGAAATTTTTTGTAAAAAAAAAAAAAAGAATTTCTTACAAAATTTTTGTTGAAAATAAATATTCGATAAAAAATTTCGTGAAAAATTTTAAACAGAATATTCTGTTGGTGATGTATTTTCAACAAAAATTTCATTGTTTCGTCAGTAATGCTTTTCCAACAGAAATTACCAATTAAAATTTTGATAATAAATTATCGATTGACATATATAATTCACATTCAAAATTTATAAGAGATGCGTTACAAACTAAAATTTAAAGACAAATTCATACAATTAAAAATAGTCATAAACACACAATATTTAAAAATATCAAACAAATAAAAACATAAAGCTAAATATGCTATCATATGCCATACTAGAAAAGTATTCAAGCCCAGCAACGGAAAAGATGCTACATTGCTGTGTGTTCCACTAAGTACATCTATAATAGGCACCTGAGTGTCAAACCCATACACGTGAGTGTGTGTAGTCTCCATCCCTCTAATATCTTCAATTCAAGAATGCAGATCAAAATTTGACTGGAAGGATGAATCTTCACCATACTTTTGTGATAATGAAAAATTATACATTTCCTTAAAAAAATTAAAAATAATTAGTATTCAATTATATTATCAACTTAGAAGTAAAAATCAATTAATTTTTTAAATACATTAGTAGCCTTGAAATAATATTAATTATGAGAAACTTGAAATAGAGAATTTTGTATTTAGAGAATTAAAATAATAATATTCATTGAATTAGATTATTAAAAATGTAGTATATCCTTTTTAAAAAATAAAAAAATATAAACCAAACAAAATTTATCTGAAAAGCATGCATGTTGCATCCACATAATCATCAAGATATTAAAACCATACCAAACAGTTAGAACTTCATCAATAAATATACACATGCGCACATAATGGTTATTGGCATTTATGCTTTAATTTAACAAAAGCTGGTGAAATGGAATACAAAAAGAAAAAAGAAAAGTTACAAATTTAACTCAAATCTATAATCTACACAACAATGAGGCAAAAAAAATGAAATTACCCTAAGCACACCCTTTCCAAGGTAGTCAGATCCTCCATCCCTCAATTCCAAAGCACACCCTTAATGGCTCTTTCTTACAAACCTTTGATGGTTTATAGAAGCAACCATTCATTTCTAGCCATTTCTTTAGACTTATATACATGATTTCCCCAACTGTCTTTTGCCCAAAATACTATACCACCATTGCCAAAAACAAGATAAATCACTGTCAATGTGGGAGAACTATGAGCCTAAATAATTATTAGAGAAAAAGACTACACAAGAACAAAGTGATTTCCTGGAGAATCATCCTACAAATAGCTATACCTAAATAGATTGCATAAATGAACTTCCTTAAAGTGGAGGTACAAATGACAAAACAATCTTGTAAATCAGATAATGCAATATAATCCACCAAACCTCCCAAAATAATGTTATTCCCCTTCTACATATTTATTAAGGTAATGTGTACATAAGAATTTAACCAACAAACTAATATGCATGCAACTTAGATGTAAGCAATCTTCCATAAGTAAGAACTCAACCCACAAATAAATATAGATTTCCAAGCATTACTGTAGAATTAACAGTTCAATGAAATGCATCAAATTGACTATGCAATTGATGAAATATCATCTCAAGTACTATTTATGATAAACTTGTAATGACATAAGGCAATTATCAAACTAGCTATTAATAAAATAAAATAAAGAATGCCCTTGAAATTTCCTTTCCCCAACTAGAAAAAAGAATAAAAGAAAAGTTACCCTTAAAAGTACTTATCTCTAAAATGAGAATCTCATTCCAAGAACGGATGCCTCCAAGAGCAGTTATCTATCTTATGCTTAGACAATGAATCCTTCATCACGTACCCGGCATGCCTCATTAACTTGAAGGATCAGGTTTTGGCTTGCTTCCCTTATCGTAAATATAGTACCGTTCCCATTGGCAAGGCGGAATGGAGATGTGATGGCAAAATGGCTTCTTGACTTGTTTTTGTGTTTAATCTTCTTTCTCTTCCTATGTTTACACTAAATTAGCTAAAGGCGGCTTTGTATGCAAACTCAGTTTTCTAATTCAACAAAAATTAGGAGATAGATCAAATATTTGGATCCCAAACTCAACAACCTCAAATCTTCATCTCTCTAATTAATCTTAATCCATTCACTAAACCATTGTAATTAGAAATAAAACCTATCTCCAATTCAATAAACTTTCAGCTATCAATAATTAATATCTTGCAACAGCTTAAGAATCCATAACGAAATAAATCAAATTTTCACCATACTTAGCCCTTGGAAAATATGCATATCTACATTGCCTCGACTAGACAACAATCACAAGCTACAATATATTGAAAACAAAAGAGAAAAAAAAGGTGACGTAATGTACAATGTCGGGATTCTTGTGAGGACCTGTTTATACATTTCAACGTATTTGCCCTTTATAAAGAGAAAGCAAAGATAGCAATACTTGTGGCCGATCAAGTTGACTCCTATATGATACACCCACCCGAAATATTCAAAAATCCCCTTCTCGTCCTCACCATAGCTAATGCTTCGGCTATGCCTATGTTTATGACCGCTGTTATTGTTGTTGTTATGTTTGTCGATGATGCTGTCGCCAGTGCTGCCATCTGACCCTTCTTCCTCGTGTCCTTCCTTGCCTCCTGCCTTATTCAACGACCTAACTAAAAGCGCTTTTTCCTTAAATCATAAAATTAGATTTCTTTTGATTTGATTGAGAACAGATATAAAGGAGGGAAAGATAAGTAGAGAGGGGCCAGGAGGAGGGAGGAAGTAAAGGCAAGGTAGGGCAAAAAGGCGGCAAGGGGCAAAGGATGAGCTTAGGGCGAGAAAGATTGAAAATTTGAAAAAAGATTTGGGGAAAGAGTTGGGCATGTAGGCCCAATTATACAGCATTTACATGGTTTCTTATTAGATAGTTATAGTTTCGATAATTATTTATAAGAATTATTGGTAAAGTTCGTAGATTTTTGAAATTTTCATTTTCAATGCTTCAGTTCGAGTCTTATCACAATCAGTTGAGATATATATATATATATATATATTATTTAATGAACTATTGATATTAATATACTAATTATATATTAATTAATATTATCAAATATATAATACTATTGTATTGTTTATATAATATATGTTGCTTATTAGTTATTAAATAAGTATATTATTTGTTAAATATAAATTACTTAAATATCAATATATATAAGTTATTTATTTATATTACATAGTATATCAAATTAATATATGTTATAATTTTATATGTTACAAATTTTGTATATATAATAATAATTACTAAACTCTTTCTCTCTCTCCTTTCTCTCTCTCTCTCTCTCTCTCTCTCTCTATATATATATATATATATTATAAAAGAAGGAAATAACTAATAAATCCATTAAGTGTGTATAATTATATAAGTAAAACTTATTATAAATTATAGTAGTACTTATGTAAAAATTAAATATATATAATATATTTATATAATTATATATATATTCATAACATTTTATATTATCAAACATTATTAAAGTGTAATAAATTAATATTTTTAAGTATATTATTTAATTTAAGTTTATTATCAATTCTTCTTAATTTATATTAACTAATATTAGTATACATCAAGTATTATTATTTTTGTATACCTTATATGGTTATATATTTATATAGTACTCATCAATTCAATTATTAAAATTATAATGTGAAACTAATCGTAAAGAATGACGTATTTACTCCAATTTAAAATTATCTTATATGAATATAATCAATATAAAACATAATGTTATATTACTTTATTGTATATATATGAATGACACAAATTATATGTTATAATGTTATATATATATATTACAAAGTTCGTATGACTAATAACTAATTGCAAACAATATGTTATAAAAATTAAAGTAATAATTTTTAATAAAGTTATTAAATGTAATCATATAAATAAAATTTATTATAAGCTAACATATAAAATATAGGTGTAATAATTATAACATATTAATATATATATATGTAGGATATTTAATATCTCATATATATATATATACTTATAAAGTATATCATTTAAAATAGATAACAGTTAATTTCATATTAATACAGGTTTATATATAGTTAAATATATATGTATATATAATTTGTATATGTATAATAAACTAATATATTTTAAATATATTATACTACTTATAAGTTTAATATATATATCAATCTTCTTATAATTTATATTAACTAATATTAGCATGTTTCTAAACTGTTATTAGTTTTTGTTTAATATATTATTGGATTTTATTATCTATTTTATAAAATTAAAAAATTTATTATGTTATTTTTATAAACTTTTTAATTTTATAACATTAATGAATTTGGAGCAATTAATTTATGGTTTATGATTCAATAAAGTTTTCAAAATATTTTAAAAAATAATAAGCAAAAGAAAATATAATTAAAATTTTAATATTATAAAACTCAGTTTGTATATATTCAATTTTATTAATATATTTCTCATAAAGGATTAATAAAATTTTAGAAAATTTTTTAAATATATTTTAAATAAAAAATTTTAAAAATAGTAATACCACTGGAAATTTACAACAGAATATACTATTTGAAAATTTTCATTGGTAATGTCTTTTTCCAATAGAAAATTCTGTTGGAAAATTAGCGGGTTTTAAATTTTTTTTACCCTTAAACTTTCCAACAGATTTCCAACAGATTTTTTTTGTTGAAAAATTCTAATGAAAATCCGTTGGAAATTTCATCAGAAAGTTTGGTGGAAGTAATTTTTTTTCTCCAAAAAAAATTTTGAAAGATTTCCAACAGGAATTTTTTGTTGGAAAAATTCTGTTGAAAATTAGTTGGAAATCCGTAAGAAAAAGTTAAAATAAATTTATGTCGGAATTCTGTTGGAAATCCATTGAAAATTTTCAACGAAAAATTTCCAACGAAATTTTTTTTGGTAAAAAAAACTAGTTTTCTTGTAGTGGAATAAACACTTCCAAAACTTGATAATGGTCAAAGAAAAAAATTTTTACTAATTAATAAACAATGAGTTGGACATTTTTAATAATAACAAGTACATATATATGGCCCAATCTCACATTGGAAGAAATAAAGAAAAGGAGTATTCTTTAAATTAAGATGTGTATGAGTCCTTAGAAGTCAGACTAAACTCGATTAAAGTGTAAAATGGACTATGACTAGTAGCCTTTCCAAACATTTGGTTGATCTTTTAATTTAATTAAATTAATAATATAATTTATTTATTTAATAAAGACACTTAACACTTGGCAAATGCAATTAATTAAATAATAAATTATTTTTATTTTTAATTATTTGACTACGAACAAATATTTTTTGTCCAGACAAACAGTAATTCTCTTTAAATAGAGACCCCTCTCATTAGGAAAAACACACAAGAACAACTTCATCAATCTCTCATTCTTTTCACTATAATTACTTATTATTAGAACATAGGATTGGAAAACCAAAAATATTAAAAGAATGGTTTCAAGACGTGTATCAATGCCACTATTCTAAAGTTTTATCACCCCAACTTATAGTGTGTAAAAAGATTACAAGTAATAAACTTCAACGATACAATGAAGTGATTGTTTATATTTTGCACTATTGAAACCAATCCATTGGGCATCTACTGGTGTATAGTAAGATTATCTAACTTCTTTACTTTTAGAGGAGTTTTTTACAACAAAATGATATATAAAAAATTTAGAGAATATTGAGAAAGAAGTGCAAGGTTATAGTTTTTTATTTCTATGTATCCTTTTAATCTATAGTTCAAGCAACACATTTGTTGATTTTTCAAAAGATATGACTATCCTTCTATTGACAATTAATGCTTTCAAGTGCCAAATTAATTTAATGAATTTCAAGACCAATCAAGGCTTGGAAAGCCCATCTATAGTTCATATTGTACTTCAACCCACTTTAATCCAATTAATATGAACTTAATTTCCTCTTTATTTAAAAAACTTTTATTTCTTTTATTTTTCCAATATGAGATTGTGTCTCACATTTATTATTATTGAAAATGTCCTACACTTATATACTACTTTGTTGTACAAAAACACTACAAGAGGTTGATAATCTTGCCAAACACCATTGAGTAGTAAGATTTCGTCAATGCAAATCACAATTAAACATTGGACTTTATTGTGTCCTTGAGGTTTATTATTTTTTTTAACTTTTTTGCACGTCTTAAAGGGAGTGAATAAAACTTTAAAGATGGTAACATTATTACACAGTAATTTTGAAGTATTTCCCTAATATTTTTAATTTTCCAATCCTATGGTCTAGCATAATGGAATTTAGAAAAAAAAATTCTCCAATATTACGGGACATAAGTCTTTCATAATTCTGGGGCTCTAACAAATATAACCTCCACCCAAACTCAATTTTTTCAATCCCATCAATTCCTAATCAATCACAATATGGACTCTAGCAAAGGGGTTGGACTAGAGGTACTTGACTACTTGTGATTTATTGGATTTGTGGTGAAAGCTTTTGAAGATAGTGATAGTTTAGAGAGGTTTGGGGTAAGATATCAAAGGGTTTGGATTGGTGGTCTAATGATTTGGATAGAAAACTCAAAAGTGATGTTAGAGGTACTACTGTCACTTGGTACCATTTTGATAACTACCATAAGGTTCGAGATAACACTAGGAAGGGAATAAAAAGCATGGAGACAATTCACTGATTATGTAGCCAGATTGTTCTCCTGTTGTGTGAAGGTTCTAGAAATTTAAGTCTTTAGAGCTGGCTTCCAAGATGACATCGATTAGGTCATGGTATGCTGGTTGACTACTTTGAACATTCTGATAAAACCAGGAAAAGCAAAGAGAGAGGGAAACTTTGAGAAGACGATGAAGCAAGTCAGTGAATTGTGAACTGAATTTCTCATTAACCAACTCAGTCACTACAAAGGTTTATATATAGAACTTCTCAGCCAATAGGAAGACTGATTTCTCAACTAACTATACAACTAACAACTAGCTTGACAGAAATATTTACAGCACAGTAAAACTTATTAGTAAACTGTAATTTCTAAAATTGCAATATCTAACATAAATACTACATATGTTATTATCCTACTTCAACTCTACTAAACATAAGAACTTTTGTTCAACTAAATCTTCAATACTCAGAACTGTATTCTATCAATCTGAACTCGAATAACATCTTCATATTTAATACTCCCCCTCAAGTTGAACTGTGTATGTTATGCACATTCAACTTGGTTATAAGCTTGTGGAAAACTTTTGGCTGTAGAGCCTTTGTGAACAAATCTGCAACTTGCAATGCTGTGGACACATGAATAGGTTCAATCAATCTAGACTTGACCTTTTTTCTTATAAAATGGCAATCCATTTCAATATGCTTAGTTCTCTCATGTAAAACTGAATTCTTGCATATATGAATGGCAGACTGGCTATCTGTGTACAGCTTTATGGCTGTTGAATGTTCAACTCAAAAATCAAAAAGTAAATGTTTTAGCCATATTACTTCATAACATGTAGCTGCCATTGAGTGATACTCTGCTTCAGCAGAACTTCTTACAACTACAGATTGTTTCTTACACTTCCAACTTACTAAGGAATCACCAAGGAAAACACAAAAACTTGTTACTCACCTTTTTATATTAGGACATATAGCCCAGTCACTATTTGAATAGCAGAGAGTTACAAACCAGACTTGGAGCTTGATAGAATTCCTTGTCCTGGTGACCCCTTTATATATTTCAACGCTCTATATGCTGCCATAAGATGTACAGGACCTGGTTTATCCGTAAACTAAGATAAAGTCTACATAGCATAGGATATATCAAGTCTTGTAAAAGTTAAGTATAAAAGCTTTCCAATGAGCTGCTTATACAGTGTTGCATTTGCCAGTTGTTCATCATCAATAGCCTTTTCTAATTTGTCATTGTAATCAATAGGGGTTGAAATTGGTTTTGCACCAAGAAGTCCATGCTCTTCCAATATATCTAAGGCATATTTCCTTTGGCAAATTGATATACCCTTCACTGACCTTCCTAACTCAAGTCCAAGAAAATACTTAACTTCTCCAAGATCTTTTAGCTTAAAATGTGAACTCAGATATGCTTTGACATCGGCTGATAATTGAAAACTATTAGAATCAATGATTATGTCATCAACATAAACCAGCAATGCTATAAAACCACCATTATCTGTATTCAGAGTAAACAAAAAGTAATCTGATAAGGACTAAGTGAATCCATACCCTGTTAATGCTGTAGTAAACTTTGCATTCCATTACATGGAGGCTTGCTTTAATCCATACGAGGAGTTGTGCAATTTGTAGATTAACTTAGCATTAGGAATATACTCCCACTTAACTTGATAACCAAGTGGTAATGACATATACATTTCTTCATCAAGATCTCCATTAAGGAAGGCATTATTGATGTCTAACTGAGACAAGAACCACCTTTGAGTTGCTTCTAAGGCAAAAAACAGCATGACAGCTACCTGCTTAGTAACAAGGCTAAAAGTCTCTTGATAATCAAAGTCTTCAATTTGACTGTACCTTTTAGTAACCAAACGAGCCTTGAATCTTTCTATACTACCATCTGCCTTCATTTTAGTTTGGAAAACCCATTTACAACCAATTGCATGAGAATCAGTAGGCTGTGGAACTATACTCCGTGTGCTATTATCCTCTAAGGTTGTTAGTTCAGTAGCCATGGCCTCTTCTAATGATCATAGTGAATAGATTGATAGTAGGTAGTAGGTTCATGAAGTTGAGATAAAGAAGTAGTGTAAGTTTTGTGTTTGGAAGACAACTTGCTAAAAGATAGGAATTATGCAATGAGATAAGCTATGATAGAATTTGAAGAAGTGGGCAAATGAACATTGATAATTCTATTTTATAGAATTATTTTATTCCAATTTTGTTATTAAATATTAGCTAAGTCCTCAGTTTTTAATTATAATTAACTATTTTTTAGTTCTTTTATAGTTAGTTTATCTTTAAGTGAGTTATTTTAATTTTATGTTATTCCTTTTAATTTGATTAATATTTATTAGTTTTTATATTTTTGGTAGGAACTAAAGTAATTAGGCTTAATTTTAGAAAGTTTGTGCTGAAAGACTCAAAAGTCTACTTGCATATGCTTCAGTGTTTTAGTCATATCTCGAGCTTCAAAACTCTAATTGCTGCAATTCTTGGACCATTGGAAAACTAAGAGACAGAGCTACAAATTTGATGAGATCAATTTGCCCAATTCTGTCTTGAAGATAGAGAAAATTGCATCGAAAAGTTGCTAGACATACTGTGCTGAGAATAGAAATTTGTAAAGATTAACAATTTATTTTTTAGGCCTCTCATTACTCCTTTAAGCCCAATTAAATCGTAGGTCAACTTATGGAAGTTTAGGTTAAGTTTGTTAGTATAAATAGGATATTTTAAGACCATTAGAGGTGAAAAACTTTGGAGATTTAAGAATATAGAAATTAAGGCAGAAACTTGGAGATCAAGACGGCAATTATTGCTTTGTTTTCTTCCTTAGCTTTTATTATTCTTGTTACTTTCAATGGTTGAATTTTATATAATGTTATTTGTTATTGCAAACATGAGTGGCTAATTTTATTTTTCTAAGATTGCAATTGAATCACATGCAGTCTAAGTTTTAATCTCTTTCTTATTTATTTTCAATGGGAATTGAATTGTTTATTCTAATTTGCTTTTAATGCTTTTAATTGCCTGATTACCAATTAAATTGATCTAGGAACCTAAACAAACTTGAGAAATGGAGTTTAGAGTAGACTAAAATTGAGATAACATATGATCAATTTAATTGATTTGCATATAAGATAGGGATATACCTATAAGCCATATGTAGTCAGATTAGAGCTTGAACTTAATGAGTCTGTTTTAATTTCAATTCACATAGGGATATAGTATTTTAGTTACAATAGATATTTTTATAAGATGAGTTAGGAGATCCTTAAAAATAATTTAGGACTCTAAGTTAGCAATTCAACCCATTGAAATAGGTTAAGAAAGAGAGGTAAGATTTAGATGAAGTGTGAGGAATATTGTAATCCTAGGCTTATTTAATTTGATCTTTTCTCAACTTATTATTATTTTGATTTTTTTTCTTGTTAGTTTAAATTTTAGTTTATTAGTTTTATTTAATTACATTAATTTGGGTTGTTTGGATAAGATTAAATTGTTCTAATTTTAGTACTTAGTAAAGTTTTAGATTAATTCCCTGTGAGATCGACACTCGGCTTACTTATATACTATTTGTTCGATGCATATACTTGTATAGTAAAATTTTAACTGACAAGTTTTTGGCGTCGTTGCCTAGGAATTGTTTCTAGAATTTTTACTAATACTAATACCAAGCAAATTTAGTTTTAATTCAATTTTTTAATTTTATTTTCAGGTACTTTTGGTTGAGGTGATGAATTATTGTAACTATCAGTGGACATCTAAACAATTTGTACATAAGAGGGTTGTTAGTGATTATGAATTGGCTATCACTGCTTTAGCCACCAAAATAGATGCTTTGTCTCAAAAAATTGACACTTGGGATGTTAATGGTTTTGAAAGTCCTTTTGTGACATGCGAACTTTGTGGAGATGGGCATTCGAGTGATTGTTGTCCAACTTATTATGAATCAATGCAATTTCATGGAAGCTTTAACAATCAACAAAACAATTCATACTCCAACAATTACAACTCATGGTGGAATCAATCAAATTTTTCATGGAGTAATGATCAGGGCCCTACATATTCATCGCAACCTATTTTCCAGCATGATTTTCAGTCACAAGTTAGAGCCCCTATTTTTGAGAAAAAGCTAACTTTGAAGGATATGTTCATACAATTCATGACAAATAATGATGCCATCATTCAAAGTCAAGCATAATCAATCCGAAATCTTAAGACTCAAGTGGGCCAACTTGTCAATTACATCAACTATAAGCCTCAAGAAATTTTACCAAATGACATTGAGCCTAATCTTAGAAAAGAAGAATATGGTAAGCCTCTTGATGAGGTAAATGGCAAGAATGTGGTAGATGATGGAGATAAAGTAGATCAAAGAAATACTTCTAGCAATCAAGTTCAAGATTAAAAAATTAAGCAAAAGGAGAAAGTATCTACACCACCACAAGTCACGCCATAAGTGCCTCCCATTCTTTTTCTAGATATAGTTGATAAGTTACTTAGAGGCTATTGATATGGAAAATTCAAATAAGCTTCTTGAAGCTTGTTTAGTTCAAGATGCAATAACCAAGGACTAGAATGAAGAACTTACAAATGTCGCATATGTTTTGAAAGCTACACTAAAAATACATTATCCAAGTAGAACTCAATTTGAGAAGTTGGGTAAAAGTCAACCTATTCCACCATCTTGGGTGGAGCAAGCACCAAATCTTGAGTTAAAGCCACTACAACCTCATCTTAGAAGGAGACTACTTTTACACCTCAAACTTTTTCCATGCAAACTCAAACCTCTTTAAAAGGTGAATGAAGACCTCAACCAAAGTCAAGCTAGTGACTATAAAAAAGTGCTTCTTGGGAGACAACCCAAGCTATATCCTTTTAGATTTAGTTGTTATTTTAGTTACTTTTTGTTTTTCTATGTAAATAAGTAGTTATAACCTCTCTCTAACTTGTTTTGTTGTGTATGAATATTTGGAAAGCATGAAGATGAGGAGAAAGAAAATTAAAGCTTTTAGGGCACTATCACCATTGATAAGGGAGTTCAATTTCTTTATATATATATATATATTTAGCTTTTAACATTGAGGACAATATGCAATTTAAGTTTGGGGGAATGGTTTAGAATTTAGTGGTTTCGAATTTTGTTGATTTAATTTTTTTCATCATGTTTAGTTAGATTTGGTTTAGAATTTTGTCTTGCATGTTTATTTATTGTTTGCATGCTTTATTTGTGTTTAAAACAAATAATATTGAGATAGTTGCACTTTATTCATAATTGTCCCAATCCTAGGATGATATTTTAATTATCTTTTGATTCTTAGCTTTTGGGAAACATATAATTATGATTTAATTTTATGTGATATTCTTGTGTTAGCTTTATTTTAGAATGTGACTTCGAATAATTTGAGCACTATACTTTTTTAGTTAGAATCTTTATGTGACTTAGAGAAAGTTTATGTTGATGAAAAAGTATAGTAAAGTCATGAATTTTAGAATTTGTTTGATTCTCTCTCGAAGAGAAATCTTAGATAACACTTAGGATAGGAAGTGATTTAGACTATCTTTGGACCGTTTGAGCCTTTCTTAGCCTACCATTGTTATATTTATCCTTAGTCACCCTTTTTGAGCCTAATTTACCTTTTCTTTGTAATTACATAGTTATTTTAGCCTTGGCCTTTCTATTTAAATCAACAATTTGAACATTTCACCCTTTAAGTATTTTAATCTTTCTAAGAAATGATTTGAGTTTAAAAAATAAATTGAGGGTGAAAGGTGAACAAAAAAAAAAAGAGAATGATAGTTGTTAGCAAAATTACCCCTTATTTATAATTGTCAAACATAAGTTTGGGGGTTGAAAAGTATAAAAAAAAAAGAAATAAAAGAAATAAAGTGTGTTATACAAAGGAAAGTTTACTTCAAGTTTGGGGTGCTATAAAAAAAGAGAGCTCTTTATAGGTCCTAGATTGATTAAGTGCTTAAGGTGAGTTTAAGCCTAAGTATATCCTTTATCATACCTTGACCCTAACCTTATATTACAAGCTTTTTAAAAACCTATTGATCCTTGAATAAGTGTTAATCTACATTAGTGGAGAGAAAGATGAAAAGCAAACTTATGGGATCTTAGTACTAATCTATGCTTACATTTGGCATAAAATAATTTGAATTACATGATATTCTTGGTAAAAGAGCATTCACACACACATGGAAGTCCATTCGAAAAATAAGTTTTCACTTGAATTTATGCATGAATTTAAAAACTAGTTGTATGTTACCTTAAGTTAGAATTTGAGCTAATTTTTGAGGAAAATTTGGAAAATTATGAGTTGGTACTTCTATCTCTTGTTCAAGGATTTTTTTTATGTTTAGCTTTTTTTTTGTGATTTTCTTTTGCTCGAGGACTAACAAAATCTTAAGTTTGGGGGTGTGATAATTTTATTTTATAGAATTATTTTATTCTAATTTTATTATTAAATATTAGCTAAGTCCTCAGTTTTCAATTATAATTTACTTAATTTTTTAATTATTTTTATAGTTAGTTTATTTTTAAGTGAGTTATTTTAATTTTATGTTGTTGCTTTTAATTTGATTAATATTTATTAGTTTTTATATTTTTGGTAAGAACCAAAGTAATTGGGCTTAATTTTGGAAAGTAAGGTGTTGAAAGACTCGAAAGTCTGCTTGCATATGCTTCAGTATTTTGGTCATATCTCGAGCTACAGAACTCCAATTGCTGCGATTCTTAGACCATTAGAAAGCTAAGAGACAGAGCTACAAATTTGATAAGATCACTTTGCCCAGTTCTACCTCTAAGATAGAAAAAATTACATCGGAAAGTTGTTGGACGTACTGTATCAAGAATAGAAATTTGTAAATATTAATAATTTATTTTTTGGGCCTCTCATTACTCCTTTAAGCCCAATTAAACCCTAGGTCAACTTAAGAAAGTTTAGATTAAGTTTGTTAGTATAAATAGGATATTTTAAGACCATTAGAGGTGAGAACCTTTGGAGATTCAAGAAGATAGAAATTAAGGCAAAACTTGGAGATCAAAACGGCAATTATTGCTTTGTTTTCTTCCTTGGCTTTTATTCTTCTTGTTACTTTCAATGGTTGAATTTTATATAATGTTATTTGTTATTGCAAACATGAGTGGGTAATTTTCTTTTTCTAGGATTGCAATTGAGCGCACATGTAATCTAAGTTTTTAATCTCTTTTTTACTTATTTTCAATGGGAATTGAATTGTTTATTCCAATTTGTTCTTAATGCTTTTAATTGCCTGATCACCAATTAAATTGATCTAGGAACCTAAACAAACTTGAGAAATAGAGTTTAGTATAGACTAAAATTGGGATAGCATATAATCAAATTAATTGATTTGCGTATAGGATAGGGATATACCTATAGGCCATATGCAGCTAGATTAGAATCTGAACTTAATGAGTCTGTTTTAATTTCAAATTACATAGGGATATAGTATTTTGGTTAAAATAGATACTTTTATAGGATGAGTCAGGAGACCCTTATAAATAATTTAAGACTTTAGGTTAGCAATTCAACCCATTGAAATAAGTTAAGGAAGAGAGGTAAGATTTAGATGAATTGTGAGGGATATTGTAATCCTAGGCTTGTTTAATTTGATATTTTCTTAAGTTATTATTATTTTGATTTTTCTTGTTGGTTTAAGTTTTAGTTAATTAGTTTAATTAATTATTTAATTTGGATTGTTTGGATAAGATTAAATTGTTTTAATTTTAGTACTTAGTTAAGTTTTAGATTAATTCTCTGTGAGATCGACACTCTGTTTGCTAATATACTGTTTATTTGATACGTATACTTGCGTAGTGGAATTTTAACTGACAAGTTTCAACCTTAATTTCTATCTTCTTGAATCTCGAAAGGTTCTCACCATTAATGGTCTTAAAATATCCTATTTGTACTAACAAACTTAACCTAAACTTCCTTAAGTTGACCTAGGGTTTAATTAGGCTTAAAGGAGTAATGAGACGCCCAAAAAATAAATTGTCAGTCTTTACAAATTTTTACTCTCGACATAGTACATCTAGCAACTTTCTGATGCAATTTTCTCTATCTTCAATGTAGAACTGGGCAAAGTGATCCTCAACAAATTTGTAGCTTTGTCTCTTTGCTTTCTAATGGTCTAAAAATCACAACAATTGGAGTTCTGTAGCTCGAGATATGACCAAAATACTGAAACATATGCAAGTAGACTTTCGAGTTTTTTAGCATCTTACTTTCCAAAATTAAGCCCAATTACTTTAGTTCCTACCAAAAATATAAAAAATAATAATTATTAATCAAATTAAAAGGAATAACATAAAATTAAAATAACTCACTTAAAAATAAACTAACTATAAAAATAACTAAAAAATAGTTAATTATAATTGAAAATTGAGAACTTAGCTAATATTTAATAACAAAATTGGAATAAAATAATTCTATAAAATAGAACTATCAAACACCATAAATTTCTAAGTATTTAGGCAATTTCTTAATTCTGTCATTTTTCTAGGAGGCATAGAATCAATAGGAATAGCAGAGCAATAAAAAAAACAAACTCAAAAAAGTCAACTATAGAGTCAACTTGTCTGTTAGAAACGAATTGATCAATTGAATTTAATGGAGAATTTAAGGAATTTGAATTTTCAGGCATGTCTAAAGGATCAATAGGAGAAGTTGAAGATGTGGAAGCATTCAAAGGTGCATGAACAGGAAGAAACATAGGAACAATATCAAAATGATCAAAATTAGACTTATGCACATAAAGTGTTTGACAAAATGCATGATCAGAAGAAGTTTACTGAAAAGAATGAAAAGGGAAAACATGCTCATGAAAAACCACATCTCTTGAAATGAAAACTTTGTTAGCATCAAAATCATAGACCTTATACCCTTTAACACCATTAGGATATCCTAAAAAAATACATTTACTTGCCCATTTGTCAAGTTTCTTCCTAGGTTGACTAGGAGTTGACACAAAACACAAACTACCAAAGACTCTAAAGTGATTATAGGAAAGAGGTTTTCTATACAACAACTCATATGGTGTGCAATTGTGAAGAATTTTGCTAGGCATCCTATTTATGATATAGACAGCAGTAAGAATTGCATAACCCTAAAAGTGAAAGGTAATTTGACACTAATGTAATAACGCTCTAATGACAACTAAGATGTGTTGATGTTTCCTCTCTACCCTACCATTCTGTTGAGGAGTCCCAATATAGGTTATATGATGAACAATTCCTGTTTTTACATAGAAATCAGTAAAATCAAACTCCTTTCCATTGTTTGTCCTCAAAACTTTAACACAAGCATTGAACTAAGTTTTAACAAAGTTATAAAAATTTGAAATGATGGTTGAAACATCAGACTTGCATTTCATCAAGAAAATCCAAGTGAAATATGAGTAATCATTAACTAAAGTGAGAAAATATTTTTAATTAAAAATAGTAGGCATTTCATAAGGACTTTATTTGTCTGCATAAACAATTTCAAAAGGACTAGTTGTTGTTTGTTCATGTACAGGAAATGGTAATTTTTTTTTGTTTTGCCATAGGACAAATTTCACAAAGCAAATGCCTAGAACTATGAACATCAGAACAATGCTTGTTTAATACATTTATTCTTTCTATTGGTGCATGACCTAACTTGAAATGCCAAAGATCAAATCCGGGATGTATAGCTACACAATTGTGAATAGAAGAAACATTGATTGATGAAATGATCTTGTCAATACTATGTTTTGACAAAGCTTGTTCATTTGCATTAACCTGCATGAAATAAAACCCTGAAATGACCTTAACTACCCCATGTTAGTCCCAAATATAGGTGCTAGAGGGGGGTGAATAGCACTATCTCGGCTCTTTTGGTGGGATTGAGACTTGATCTCAAAATAAAGAAAGTATATCAATGAAAGAAATGGACAAAGTATTTATAGTGGTTCGGTCCAAGACCAACATCCACTATCTTGATTATCCAACCAAGGATTTTCAAACCAAACACTAAAACGGTGGAATTCACAAGCTTCCACCAAGCTTTTACAATGGCTTTTCCAAGACTTAGCCATAACCTTTACACTAGTTTTTCATGGGATCAACTAAAACCCAATGTGGTTTTCAAGGCTTAACCACAACCTATCACTAGTTTTTCCCGGGCTAAACTAAAACCCCAATGTAGTTTTTCAAGGCTCAACCACAACCTTAACTCTAATTTTTCACGGGCTTAACTAGAACCCCAATATGGTTTTTCAAGGCTCAACCACAACCTTTACACTCAACTTTTCAAGGCTAAGTTGGAACTTACAAGCATTCAAGCAAACCTTGCTTGAAGCACTTAGAGTGAAACCCTCACTCCAATAATACAAAGATGAAAGAAGAAAGTACCTAGTGATCACACAGTTGATCTATGTGGTAAAAGTTTAAGTGCTAAACACAAATACAAAGAATACACGTTGAGGTTCAGTGAAGAGTACAAAAGATTTTCAGGTTTTGCTACTCTTTTTTGGCTTGAAGATGATGGAGTCTTTGTTAATGAAGACAAAAGTTGGTTCCTTGGCATTTGAAGATCCTTTTATACTTGAAGAAGCTTGTCTGATGGTTTTTGAGACGTTTATGATCGTTAGAAACAGTTTGGGGAAGATTCTAGCCATTTTCTTGTCTTGTAGTGGCCTGGCGGATGTTGCAGACAAAGAGCACTTAGTCGACTAAAATTTTTCCCTTGGTTAACTAAGTTGGTTCTGTTTCAGATGTAGATTCCAGAGAGTGCTTAGTCGACTAACCCTATTTTCTTGGTCGACTAACTCGATTCTGTTTCTCACCAAGCTTCAGCCTTCTACTTCTCTACTTTGACCTTTGTTCAACCAATGATCTTCCTTGTCATATCAGGGGACTTTTTTTATAATGATCATCCTTGTTCCTTATCCAAATCATATCTTTAAGTGCTCATTAGGAAGATTGAAATATTATTTTTTTGTAGTTATTTTCCTTGCACACCTAGTTAGAAATGTTAGACACAAATGACATGGGAATGTTTTATTATCATCAAAAACTAATGGAGCCAACACCCCAGTCACCTTCCATGAAACCAAATCCTGAACAACACACAAGTCATTAGTAAACCAAACACAATTCTTTTACGAACCAGTAAGCTGACTTACTGAGATAAGATTAAACCTAAAACTAGGAACACACAAAACATCTATTAAAGTAAGAAATGGTGTAAGTTGGACAGTTCCTATATGGGAAACTAAAGCTTTCGCTTTGTTTGGAAGTTCAACAAAACAATTAAACACTGGTGTGGCAAAAACAAAATTATCCAAGGTGCAAGAAATATGATATGTTGCTCTTGCGTCCACAATCCAAGAATTTTGTTTAATCATGAGCTTTGTCATATTTTGAGATTCGGATGGAAGATTATTTTTAGTGTTAAAGCAGACATAACCAAAAATAACACCTGAAAAAGTAGAGTTGACTAGAGAATGTTTGTTTTACTGATTGAACGTAGAGACAGATTGTAACACCCGACCCTAAATTATCTGTGATATATCATTCACATGCATTGGATAACATGTTTGTATATTGAATTGCCTTGTGAAACAAGTTAAATGATAATATTGCCCCTAATGGTATGGTTAAGTTAAATAAGTCTCGAATAAGTTTAAACAAAGAATTGAGGATGAATTTGAGAAAACTAAAACCCATGGATTGATTTAAAATGAGGATTCGGAGTTTGAGGTTCAATTTGGGGTCAATCCAGATTTTTAGTGTTCTAGGGGTAAAATGGTAATTTGCCAACTGAAGACGAATTTGGAATTTTTGAATAAAAAAAATTTTATCCCATTTGATTGAGATTGATCATATTAAACTTATTGGAGTGTAATTTGAGGGTCTAGCAGTGAAAAAGTTTAATTCCGGTGATTTCTGGAGTGTAGGGGTAAAATCGTAATTTTACCATCGGAGGACCAAATTTAATTTTTCGAGAGAATTTTAATCAAATTTGACAAATTGGAGAATGGTATGAGTATGAGGGGTTAAAAATATGTCTATGGGAAATTTTTCAATTTTTGAGGTAAAAATGTAATTTTACACTTTTTCTATGGTAAAAGTGTAATTTTGCAAAATTACACCACCAAAATTTTGGAATGGTCCAGAAATTTCAGGAAAGCTATGGATAAGTGAGAAGAATGTGTGGTGGAAAAAGTAGGACAAGTGGATAGTTAGAAAAAATGAATTAATAAAATATTCAAAATGTGAATAAAATAATATTATTTCATTAAACTAATAAAAAAGCATAAAAAAATCAGCCCATAACCCATTCTTCTTCTTCAACATTCGGCCAAGCAAGAAACAAGAGAGAGAAAGGAGAAAATAAAACCCTAACGAAGAAATTTAAAGGAAAAATAGGTGGAAATTCAAAAATCAAGTGGAGAAAGGTAACATTTCTTAAATTTGTCTTGTGCTTTACCTTTCTCATGCATTTTCCATCATTTTCCATGGTTGAATCATGTGATTTGAGGATGATTTCAATTCTGGTCATATGGGTTTAGAGAGAGAAAGTTGATGGAAATAATTGATTTTGATATATGTTAGTGTTTTTGGCTAGTTTAGCATGTATATAAGCAAAACTAAAAGAAATAAATTTATTTGCTATAGTAACCATCCATGGCCGAACCTAGTGTTGTGTGTGTGGTGATGGAATTGATTTTATTTTGAGAGAATTGGATGGCACAATAGTGATTTATGGTGTAGAAATCAAGTAGGAAAAATAATAGAATGGAAAATTTAACTAGAAATGAAATGTTCTTCATTTTATCCATTTAGGTCGAAATTTCTAAGGTGAATTTGGTAGCTGAAAATTGAGCAAGTTGTTGAGATTTGGTGGCATTTTGGTAATATTTGATGAATTATGGGTGTAGGAATTAATTGAGAAATTTTAGTGCAAAAATTGAAATTTTTACCCACTAAGGGTAAAATCATAATTTTTTATTCTCAGACTTGTAAATTGACCCGTTGTTGCTACCATTGGGTAATTGGAATATAATCGAATAATTAAAAATTGAAACGCGTCAAATCAGAGTTAAAATGAGGATTTTAGCCAATTCGACGTGTGTAGGTGAACTAGGTCGAATACCGTGTTTAGACGGTAATTCGGACTGGATGCATGGTATTTCATGCATTATGAAGAGCCCGAAATAAATTATTATGTTGGACACAAATAATGGGATTTTGTGTCGTGAATCGTGCATAGGTGGTGGGTCCTCCGAACGCGAGAAAGATTAAGGTGTAGTGGAAATTAAAACATGAGTATCGTGCACTCCTGTGACAAGGTGAGTGGACAATTTATCGTCTTAAATATCTAAAGTAATTTTAATTATTGATGCTTTTATTAAATTGTGAATTTAAATTGTAAAATATTATGTTTTTCAATTAAAATGTCTTTAAATGAAAATGGGAATTATACTGGTTTTGAAATCAAATATTGATTTTGGGGAGGGGGGAGGATTGAGTATGTGGAGACGTACATTGTGATTTGTGTTGTATATTCATGAATTGAAATTCTGGCTTATGGCATTGTGGTAGCATGATGGCTGAACTTTTGTGTTGGCATGAAATGTATAAATTGTTTTTAGTAAAAAAAAAAAAGAATGGAAAATTGATACAAGAGCCTTGCGAGATCTCGATTTGCATTCGGGGGATGAGTACACACCGAGACATTACGGTAGTTGTCACGGGCTCGGTAGGAGTTCTGGGTCGTTACAATCTTAGTGGTATCAGAGCATGGTTTTGAAATTATTTGAAAGTTGTTTTAAAGGAATTTACAATGTTAGTGTGGCCTCAGTTGAGATAAGTTAGTTGCATGTAATTGCATATAGAATTTTAAGTCGCTTAAACATGCTTCAATTCTTTTTGTAGATAACTATGCTTCCTCGACGTGGGTGTCCACCTCTCCCTAGAGTCGTAGGGAGAAGAAGAGGTCGTCCTAGATGGAATCAGCCAGATCTCGTAGAAGGGGAGTCGACTGCATCCTCTTTTAAAGCAGCACCTGTTGCTGAACAAGTTGATGTTCCACCACTTACTGCTACTCCTGGTGTCCCTGCCATGTCTCTAGAGGCAACCCAGGCATTAGTAGTTTTTCTTGCTGCCATTACGGGCCAGGCATAAGCTAATCCAGTCCCACCCGTTGTTCTTCTGACAGCACCTCCAGTGCCACCACCGCCACCTCCTGTTCTGACTCTAGTACCTGATGTTTCCATTTTCGAGAAACTCAGGGAAGCTAGGCAGTTGGGTTGTATTTTTTTTACGAGCGACTTGGACCCAACCATTACCAAGGATTGGATTATTCAAGTATCGGAGATGCTCATTGATATAAAGCTAGATGATGAGATGAAACTAATGGTGACCACATGATTACTCGAAAAGAGAGCCCATATGTGGTGAGGTTTAGTAAAGTCACGTTCCATTACACCATTGACTTGGATAGATTTCTTACGCGAATTCGAAGGTCAGTTTTACACACCCTTCCACCAGAAGGAGAAGAAAAAAGAATTCCTAAGTTTGAAACCAGGGAATTCGACAGTAGAAGAGTACGATGTTCATTTTAGCGAGTTGATGACCTATGTGCCTGATTTGGTGAGGACAGAGCAGGATCAGGCCAACTACTTTGAGGAAAGGCTCCGAAATGAAATTAAAGAGTGTATGCCCATGACCGGCAAGGAGTCGTATAAGGAGATAATACATATGGCTCTAAAGGTCGAGAAGCTCACAAACGAAAATAGGAGAATGCGAGCTGAAACTGCTAAGAGGAGAAATCCGGTTAGATTTTTTAGCCAGCCACTAAAGAGGGGTAAGGACTCGATGGCTTCAGGGAGTATTACTTCTGATCCAGTAATATCTTCCCGACCCTCTTTTTGCAGTCATGACAGAAACCTTCGAGGTTCAGCAGATCGGAGATGACTACTTCCAAGAAGAGTTTCGGAGGTTCGGATAAATGTAAAAAATGTGGGAGATATCATGTTGGGATGTGCTGGGGCATAAAATGCTTTTATTGTGGTCAGTCAGGTCATATAAGGAGTAATTGCCCACAGTTAGGACGGGTTACGGTAGTTGCTCCACCTCTATTAGTTCATACGGATATACAGATGAGAGATTCCTCTGGAGTACACCCGAGGTAGGGAGTAGCTGCATAGTCTGATGTGGGAAGTAACACCCCGACATATCCATCTGCTATACCACACACTCGTATGTCAACAAGAGTATTTGCAATAACGGAAGATGAAGCACGAGTCCAACCTGAAGAAAATGAGTGAAAAGTTAGATAAAGGTGCAAGATAATGATAGGAGATGTAAATACCAAGTGAAGAAATTTCTTAATATATTGTGGGAATTGAAATTCAAAATATATTTGAGGTATGTGTGATTTAAATAAGTTCAAGTCTTAAGTGACAATCTTGGTGGTATCAATTCAATTGGGGAATAAATGATGACTCTTTGGAATTGTGGCATTGCACAAGATGCAATAGTCAAGTTAAGGTAAATATGGAGTATATGGGAATAATTGAAGATGATACCCTCATCTTTTCTTGGAGTTCGATAAGTGAAATTTTGATGACAAAATTTTATTTTAAGGGGGGTAGTGCTGTAACACTCGACCCTAAATTATCTGTAATATATCATTCACATGCATTGGATAGCATGTTTGTATATTGAATTGCCCCGGGAAATAAGTTAAATGACAATATTGCCCCTAATGGTATGGTTAAGTTAAATAAGTCTCGAATCAGTTTAAACAAAGAATTGAGGATGAATTTGAGAAAACTAAAACCCATGGATTGATTTAAAATGATGATTCGGAGTTTGAGGTTCAATTTGGAGTCAATCCGGATTTTTAGTGTTCTAGGGGTAAAATGGTAATTTGCCACCTGAGGACGAATTTGGAATTTTTGAAAAAGATTTTTTTATCCCATTTGATTGAGATTGATCATATTAAACTTATTGGAATGTAATTTGAGGGTCTGGCAGTGAAAAAGTTTAATTCCGGTGATTTCTAGAGTGTAGGGGCAAAATCATAATTTTACCACCGGAGGACTAAATTTAATTTTTCGAGAGAATTTTGATCAAATTTGACAAATTGGAGAATGGCATGAGTATGAGGCGTGAAAAATATGTCTATGGGTAATTTTTCAATTTTTGAGGTAAAAATGTAATTTTACACTTTTTCTATGACAAAAGTGTAATTTTACAAAATTACACCACCAAAATTTTGGAATGGTCTAGAAATTTCAGGAAAGCTATGGATAAGTGAGAAGAATGTGTGGTGGAAAAAGTAGGACAAGTGGATGGTTAGAAAAAATGAATTAATAAAATATTCAAAATATGAATAAAATAATATTATTTCATTAAACTAATAAAAAGGCATAAAAAAATCAGCCCATAACCCATTCTTCTTCTTCAACATTCGGCCAAGCAAGAAACAAGAGAGAGAAAGGAGAAAATAAAACCCTAGAGAAGAAATTTAAAGGGAAAATAAGTGGAAATTCAAAAATCAAGTGGAGAAAGATAACATTTCTTAAATTTGTCTTGTGCTTTACCTTTCTCATACATTTTCCATCATTTTCCATGGTTGAATCATGTGATTTGAGGATGATTTCAATTCTAGTCATATGGGTTTAGAGAGAGAAAGTTGATGGAAATAATTGATTTTGATATATGTTAGTGTTTTTGGCTAGTTTAGCATGTATATAAGCAAAAGTAGAAGAAATAAATTTGTTTGCCATAGTAACCATCCATGGTCGAACCTAGTGTTGTGTGTGTGGTGATGAAATTGATTTCATTTTGAGAGAATTGGATGGCACAATAGTGATTTATAGTGTAGAAATCAAGTAGGAAAAATAATGGAATGGAAAATTTAACTAGAAATGAAATGTTCTTCATTTTATCCATTTAGGTCGAAATTTCTAAGGTGAATTTGGCAGCTGGAAATTGAGCATGTTGTTGAGATTTGGTGGCATTTTGGTAATATTTGATGAATTATGGGTGTAGGAATTAATTGAGAAATTTTAATGCAAAAATTAAAATTTTTACCCACTAAGGGTAAAATCATAATTTTGTATTCTCAAATTGGTAAATTGACCCGTAGTTGCTACCATTGGGTAATTAGAATATAATCGAACAATTAGAAATTGAAACGGGTCAAATCGGAGTTAAAATGAGGATTTTAGCCAATTCGACGTGTGTAGGTGAACTAGGTCGAATACCGTGTTTAGACGGTAATTTGGACTGGATGCATGGTATTTCATGCATTATGAAGAGCCTGAAATAAATTATTATGTTGGACACAAATAATGGGATTTTGTGTCGTGAATCGTGCATAGGTGAGGTATAATCAGATTAAAATGGCACCCGAGGACATGGAGAAGACAACGTTCGTAACCATGTGGGGCACGTTTTGTTACAAAGTGATGCCATTTTGGCTGAAAAACGCAGGCGCCATGTATCAAAGGGCCATGATGACCTTATTTCATGGTATGATGCATAAAGAAATAGAAGTGTATGTGGACGATATGATTGTAAAATCTTGTACGAATGAGGACCACACTGTTAACCTCAGTAAGTTATTCGAGAGATTGCGAAGGTTTCGACTCAAGTTGAATCCGACAAAGTGCACCTTCGGTGTTACTTCTGGGAAATTGTTGAGGTTCGTGGTAAGTGAAAAAGAAATTGAGGTGGACCCAGAAAAAATACGAGCCATTCATGAACTGTCACCTCCCAAAACACAAAAAGAAGTGAGGGGATTTTTAGGAAGGTTGAATTATATTGCTCAATTCATATCGCAACTCACCTCTACATGTGACCCAATTTTTAAGCTCCTCCGTAAACATGACCCGGGGGCATGGAATGAGGAATGCCAAATTGCTTTCGACAAAGTCAAGGATTACCTTCTAAGCCAACCGGTATTGGTACCACCTGTAGCTGGAAGGCCTCTTCTTTTGTATCTGGCAGTAAATGAAAGGTCCATGGGATGTGTGTTGGGACAACATGATGAAACCGGCAGGAAAGAAAGAGCTGTCTATTATTTGAGCAAAAAATTTACAAATTACGAGTCTAAGTATTCCTCACTGGAAAAGATGTGTTGCGCATTAGCTTGGACAACACATCAACTTAAGCAGTACATGCTGTATCATACCACTTGGCTCATAGCAAAGTTAGATCCCATTAAGTATATCTTTGGAAAACCATCCTTATCAGGGAGAGTGGCAAAATGGCAAGTGTTGCTTTCTGAATATGATATTGTATATGTGTCTCGGAAAGCCATTAAAGGAAGTGCAATTGTTGATTTCTTGGCAGAAAGGGTGGAGGACGATTATGAACCAATAAAGTTTGAATTCCCGGATGAAGACTTGATGTCAGTATGCCAGACAAGTAAAGAAGAATCTGAAAGGGATGGGAATTGGAAGCTATTCTTTGATGGAGCTTCAAATGCTTTGGGGCATGGAATTGGAGCAGTATTGATTTCTCTGGAAGGAAAGCATTACCCAGCCACAACGAGGTTGAATTTCAATTGTACTAACAATATGGCGGAATATGAGGCATTGGTACTGGGGTTGCAAACAGCAATCGACATGAAAGTCGACACAATAGATGTCTATGGAGATTCGGCTTTGGTAATATGTCAAATGCGAGGTGAATGGGAAACTAGAAATTCCAAGCTGATCCCTTATCAAAAGCTGACTGTAGAGTTGGGTAAACAGTTTAAGAAAATTAGCTTCAATCACTTGCCTCGCGAGGAGAATAAGATTGCTGATGCTTTGGCCACATTGGGAGCAATGTTCAGAATAAACGAAGCAGTCGACGTACGCCCTTTTAATTTGGAAATTTGTGAAGTCCCCGTGCACTGCCTGAATGTTGAAGAAGAGGTCGATGGTAAACCATGGTATCACGATATTGTGCAATACATCAAACACTAGGCGTATCCTGAGAGTGCCATGGAAAATGACAAACGAATTCTTAAGAAGTTAGCAATGGGTTTCTTCCTCAGTGGAGATGTGCTTTACAAAAGAAGTCGGGACCAAGTGCTCTTGAGGTGCGTGGATGCTGCTGAAGCCAACAGAATAATGGAAGAAGTCCATGAAGGGACTTGTGGAGCTCATGCTAATGGACATATGTTGGCTAGACAAATCATGAGAGCAGGATATTACTGGTCGACATTAGAATCAAACTACATAAACTTTGCTCGAAGATGCCACAAGTGTTAGATTTATGCAGATAGAATCCACGCTCCACCAGCCCCATTACATGTTTTTATGGCACCTTGACCGTTTTCAATATGGGGAATGGATGTGATTGGGCTGATTACTCCAAAGGCGTCTAATGGACATCGATTCATATTGGTGGCCATTGATTATTTCACAAAATGGGTGGAAGCGGCTTCTTATGCCAACGTAACACAGAAAGTTGTGTGCAAGTTCATCAAGAAGGAAATAATATGTCGATATGGACTCCCAAAAAGGATCATTACCGATAATGCAAGCAATTTGAATGGCGCAATGGTAAAGGAGGTATGTGCTAAGTTCAAGATCAAACATCATAACTCGACAACTTACCGTCCAAAAATGAATGGAGCGGTAGAAGCAGCCAACAAAAACGTCAAATGGATCCTGGAGAAGATGACTGAAGTTTATAAAGACTGGCATGAGAAGCTTCCTTTTGCCTTGCACGCGCATTGAACTTCCGTGCGTACCTCCACGGGGGCAACCCCATATTCATTAGTATACGGAATGGAGGCGGTGTTACCCATTGAAGTGGAAATCCCATCCCTAAGAGTGTTAATGGAGACACAATTGGAAGACGTTGAGTGGGTTCGCTCTCGCTATGAGCAATTGAATCTGATTGAGGAAAAGAGGCTCGCAGCTCTTTGTTATGGCCAAATGTACCAACGAAGGATGATGAGAGCGTACGAGAAGAAAGTTCGTCCTAGACTTTTTCGAGAAGGGGAATTGGTCCTCAAAAGAATACTCCCCAAACAAAATGATTCTCGTGGAAAATGGGAACCAAATTGGGAAGGCCCATATGTGGTGAAGAAGGCTTTTTCGGGAGGAGCTTTAATGTTAACCAACATGGATGGAAGAGACCTTTCTAATTTGATAAATGCGGATGCAGTAAAGAAATACTATGCTTGAAAAAAAAATGAAACAAACAAAAAGAAAAAAAGAAAAAAGAAAAAAAAATAATAATAAAAGATGATTCGTGTTGAAAATCCGAAAAGGACGGCTCGAATCCAAAAGAGGTGGTTCGCGTCGAAAATCCGAAAAGGATGACTCGAACCCAGATGAGGTGGCTCATGTTGAAAACCCACAAAGGGCGACTTGAGATCGAAAAGAGAAATTTGGGGTGAGAATCCAAAGCTGTTGGCTCAAACGAAGCACAAACTGGAATGCACGATGAAAAAAAAAAGGAAGAAAGGAGTCTGTCAACCTTGCAAAACTGAGATAAGTCATGGAATTCAAAATCTTCAGATTTGCCCAAGACGTCAATGAAAGATAATTTTCAGAATCCAAAGATCAGATTGTTTACTCTGAATAGTCTGAGTGTTCATTATTTGGACGATCTAATCTTTGCTTTGTAAACTTCCTTTTGGACAATCAAATCTTTGCTTTGTAAATTTCCCTTTCTTTGATCATTTTTACATTTTTCATATAAATGAAATTCTCTTTCAATTCTCTACTTCAAGCCTTGCTTTCCATCATTGCATAATCCAACATGATGTTTGTCATGGAAATGAATGATGGCTAGTAAAGAAATGAACTAGTTAAGTAATAAATTACTTTTGTTGTTTAAAAAAGAGACTTAAAGATGAGGTAAAGAGGAAAAAAAGGGACCTTAACATGAAAAGCGAAGAGGAAAAGGCAATCAAGTGTCAAAGGAAGATATCCCTAAGAAAAGTTAAGAATGTCAAAGAAAAGCACAGACAAAGACGATTGAGAGTTGCAGTAAAGAACCAGATGAAGCAAGAAAAAGGTCAAGGAACCTTAATAAATCATAAACATGAAAGCATTCTATCATTTCAATCATGCATACATGCCTAGCCATGCATATGATCATGTTCAGAACAAGAACTAGAAAAGATTCATGTTCCAAGTTTCGAGACTAGAAATTCACCCAACCTAAGATGAGAATTTCAATTTTTAAATCGAACCTGTTTATGTCGAGCCTAGATCAAGTCTAGGAATTTTAATTTTGTCAAATCGAATCTATTTGGAGATAGGTCGAGCCTGGATTAAGTCTAGGAATTTCAATTTCAAATCGAACCTATTTAGGTCGAGCCTAGATCAAGTCTAGGAATCTTAATTTTGTCAAATCGAACCTGTTTGGAGATAGGTCGAGCCTGGATTAAGTCTAGGAATTTCAATTTCAAATTGAACCTGTTTAGGTCGAGCCTAGATCAAGTTTAGGAATTTTAATTTTGTCAAATCAAACATGTTTGGAGATAGGTCGAGCCTGGATTAAGTCTAGGAATTTCAATTTCAAATCGAACCTGTTTAGGTCGAGCCTAGATCAAGTCTAGGAATTTTAACTTTGTCAAATCGAGCCTGTCTGGAGATAGGTCGAGCTTGGATTAAGTCTAGCAATTTCAATTTCAAATCGAACCTGTTTAGGTCGAGCCTAGATCAAGTCTAGGAATTTTAACTTTGTCAAATCGAACCTGTCTGGAGATAGGTCGAGCCTAGATTAAGTTTAGGAATTTCAATTTCAAATCGAACCTGTTTAGGTCGAGCCTAGATCAAGTCTAGGAATTTTAACTTTGTCAAATCGAACCTGTCTAGAGATAGGTCGAGCCTAGATTAAGTCTAGGAATTTCAATTTCAAATCGAACCTGTTTAGGTCGAGCCTAGATCAAGTCTAGGAATTTTAACTTTGTCAAATCGAACCTGTCTGGAGATAGGTCGAATCTAGATTAAGTCTAGGAATTTCAATTTCAAATCGAACCTGTTTAGGTTGTGCCTAGATCAAGTCTAGGAATGTTAATTTTTTCAAAGTCGAACCTGTTTAGGTCGAGCCTAGATCAAGTCTAGGAATTTTAATTTTTAAATCGAACCTGTTTAGGTCGAGCCTAGATCAAGTCTAGGAATTTCAATTTTTAAATCAAACTTGTAGGTCAAGCATAGATAAAGTCTAGGAATTTCAAGCTTTTAGATCGAACCTGTTTGGAGATAGGTCGAGCCTAGATCAAGTCTAGGAGTTTCAAATTTTAAATAGGTGAGATTAAACTTTCAATTGGATGAATTGCATATGGTGTCTACGTCTTTGTACTATTCTTGATTCTTAAGAATATACAAAGAGGGGCAACTGTAGACACCCATTTTGAATAAAAATAAATAAATAAAAAAAATAAAAAAATTTAAAAAAAAAAGAGAAGTAAAGAGGTATGGCTCCCTGCTACCGAACCCCCTGCAGCATCGGGAAAAGGGGAGAGAGGGAGCTCCGACTACCAACTCCCTGGTGCTAGAGCTCCCCTCTCTGGATTGTCCAAGAAATTGGACAACCCAGCTTAAAAGGAGCAAAAATTTTTTTTCTTTTGGAGAAGGCATTCAAAAGCCAGAAAAGGGAGCAATATTCAAAAACCAAAAAAAGATCAAAGATAAAAAAAAAAACTAGGAACGAAAAATCCCTAATCTCTTTACCAGCCAATAGGATACCCAAACAAAAACAAAAACAAAAACATACCCTAAAATCTAGCAACTGAAAACCACAAACCACCAAAAAAATCAAAAATCAAAAAAAGGGGGATCGTCGGAGGAAGCTGGGCTAGATCGGAGGAGAAGGGAGGCTAGATCGGTGGCTGTTTGGGTGAGAGAGAGAGGCTGTTTGGGTGAGGGGGTAGGCTGATCGGAAGATCCAGATTCGGATCGGTGGCTAGAGAAGAGAGGGAATGGTCCGATCGGTGAAAAGGTGAGGAAGCAGATCGTTTAGAAAAAGAGTCCTATCGGTGGTGGTTGAGCGACGACGGAGGTCACCGGAGAGAAAAGGGCAAGGCGACACCGGTAGGGGAAGGTCGAAATTCTAGAGAGAGGGCAGAGAGATTTGGGCTAGAGAGAGAGCAGGGAAGGGAAAAATAAGAAAAAAAAAAAAGAGCCTTTTATAGTATGAAGAAAAGGCCCAAAACGACGCCGTTTTAGAGATGGGAGGAAGCTAAAGAGTCTAGGGCAAAACGACGCCGTTTTGAGGAGCATCCAACACCAAAACGGTGCGTTTTGGACCTCCCCACTGTGGGCCTGCTGAGCGGATTTCCTGCTGCAGTTTTGGGCCTCTTGCGGGCCGTCGAGCTAGGCTAGTCCAAAGCCCAGATAGGTATAGCCTTTTTTTATTGGGCTTTGTTTAAATTATTTATGGGTTTAGCCTTTTGTTTTAATTAATTATAATGTTTTTTATTTATTTTAATTTAGTTTAAATTTTATTAGAAAAAATAAAAATATATAAAAAAAATGGGTACCTATTTTAGTAATAAACACAAAAAAATACAAAAATACAAAAAAATAAAAAATAATAATAATAAAATAAAAGAAATAATAATAAAAAATACAATGAATAAATAATAATAATAATAATAAATAATAAAATGTACATAAACATATATATATATATATATACATAATAATTATTTTGAGTGTCCGATGATGGAATTCAACCTAAAAAGAGGTAAAGAGTTACCTCCTTTTAGTCGATTTTCTAGGTGAGGAATACGAGACGGATTTTCATCGAATCGTCGAGATAAATTTGAACTCTATACTCCAATACTCGTTACTCAAATAAATCATTGAAAATATACATAATAAGAAAAAAATAAGAAAATAAAAATAAAAAAAATAATAATAATAAGAAAAAATGAAAAAATAATTCAAAAACGTAAAGAATGATAATAAACACAAATAATGTGACAAATCATTAAGTACATAATTGAATAAATTACGAACCATTTAAGTCAATAAACGCGTGCATGTAGACATCATTATTCTATCCTGTCATAGCATGCTACATTTATCTTGTAAATGAGGCGAGAATTGCGATGATGGGATTTCTCCAAGGAACTTATAGAGATGAGTTCTTTCGAGGATATCTCTAGGTGAGGAAAACGTCGAGACTTCACCAAAGCGTTGGGATGGTCTTCGAATGATTTTCCAATAAAAGATTACCGACCTCATCATTTAAAATAAATAAATCATTACATCATTTTATGTTTGCATCATGTGCATACGTAAAATCGAATAAAAGACCAATTCAATAAAACTTAGTTAATAAGCAAAGATTAAGGAAATATAACAATAAAATCAAAATCAGACCATAAAAGAATGACTTAAGATTATATGGTACCGGTCGTAGAACGGGCGTCACGGAGGTGGTAATCCTTCTCCGTGCGTAACCGCACTCCCGAACCCATCTTTGAAAAGAAACGTAGACCAGTTTTTGTTCTTTCGATGGACCTGAAATCAATTTAGGACTTCATCGATTAGAACCGAGTCAATAAGTGACCAATCGCACCTATAAGAAACGATTGGTGGCGACTCCTAATTTCCTTTGTTTTAGCCCGCGTCTGGCAGTCGGGTTCCCGGACCTGCATGTTGCGACATTTTTAGGACAATTTTACCTGCATATTCTTTTTGTAATATCAATCTTGTCATTTCCCAAAAAATCATCAAAATTAATGTTATCAATGATCATTTTCAATCATCTCCAATGTTTGAGATTTATGGTCAAGCCATTATTCATTAACATGTGATATGCCAATTCCAAATCTAATTCTTTAATACTCAATCTAGTTATTGTAATATTAGATCGTTGGATAAATGATATAACCATGTCAACAACTGTGCCAATTTAGATTTTTTTTTTTTTAACTAGATTTAATCACTTGCAAGAAGAATTCAAGGCATCAATGGGATGTTCTACTCATCAAACTGACAAATCAACATATTGACCACCAATCTCTATTACAGTTGGCTATACTAGATAGTTGAATATTTTGTATTTGGTCTCTCTAAATTATGAAAAAAGGAGTAGTTATCTCATTTATTACTATCAAAATTTAAAAAAAAATAAAGATTTACTTCACTAAAATGAATATGGTGATAAATTTTATAACTGTTATTTCTTGCTACTATCATTTTTAACTCAAAAGTTGTGTTCTTACTTATTTTTTCATTTATGTTTTCAGGACAATTTTACCTCCACATTTTATTTGTAATTTCAATCTTGTCTCTACTTAAAAAGATCATCAAAATTAACGTTGTTAATGATATTTTTATCATATCATGTGCTTGTGATTTGGGGTCAAGTCACTATTCACTATCTTTTAATATGCCAATTCCAAACCAAATCCTCGACTATTATATCAAATTGATAATCACAATCCCAACGAAGAGTCCTAAATCCCACATCAAATAAAAATATATAGTCTCAATTGAGAGATATAAATTTCATATTGAAAAGAAGCTCTAAACGGGGAGCTAAAAGAAAATGTCATGATCTTAAAGAAGAGTCATGAATGCCACATTAGTTGTGTACTAGAGTGAGACTGGACATTTAAGGGTTTACACCACTTTCAACCTATAAGGCACCTTTTGTGGGAAAAAACCATAAAGCTCAACAAAGCCAAAGCAAACAATACCTTTTAATTTGGTGTGGACTATTATAATTGGTATCGGAACAGACTTTAGAGGTATTAACAATGTACCATTAAGGATAGTGGGCCCTTGTTGAAGTGAGGGAAGATGCCCCAGTTCTAGTGAGGAACCTTGAATCCCACATCAAAGAGAATAAATGGTCTCAGCATGTAGCCATAAATCCCACATTGAAGAGAAGTTCCCAATGAGGAGGCAAGGGAGGATGCTATAGTCCTAGTTGGGAGTCATGAATCTCACATTGATTGTGTATTAGAGTGAGACTAGGCATTTATGAATTCACATCACCTTCAACTTGTAAGACAACTTTTGTGGGATAAAACTATAAGTCTTAGTCAAGCCAAAGTAGACAATACCTCGCAAGTTGTGTGGACCATGACACTAAGGCATTAGTTCCTGACATATATCATTAACTATTCCCATCTTGCAAGACTAATTTAGTGCACCAATGGCATAATCTACGCATTAATAATGTCGATTCAGTGCACTAATGGCATAATCTACTCATTAATAGTGCCAGATCAACATGTTGACCATCAATCCCTATACAAATGGTTGTACTAGATTGTAGAAAACTTTGTAGTTGGTTTCTTTAAATAATGAAAACAAAAGGAACTAGTTATCATATTTGCTATTAAAACTAAATATATATATATATATATATAGATTTACTTCACTAAAATCAATATGGTAATAAATTTATAACCGTTATTTTTTACTGTCATTTTAACTAAAATGTTTTATTTTGACATATTTCTTATTGTTTGCAAGAACATCTTACCATATATAACCTTTTTTCCTAAATTATGTTCATAGAATGAATTTGGACAAATCATTAGCCTTCTTAAGGTTTTATATAAATATTGCTAGTGAATGCTCATTTCAAGCATATTTTATCTCAAGTTTACTTACTTGAAACCATAAATTTTGATAACAAATTTTTCAAATAAGATCTTGCAGAGTAACCAAGATATGTCAGTGTATCACGTCGCATGGATTCCATCATCTGATGACTCATGGAGACTCAATTTCGCTGGATGTATTAGTCCTGATGGTGGTGGTTCTGGGTGCGTTCTTCGTGATCAAAATGGCGTATTCAAAGCAGCCTATGCAACACCGCTAGAAGATTGTAGAAACCTTATAATGGCAGAATTGATTGCTTTGCACCGTGGGCTTATGATTGCTATAAAGTATGGCATCGATTATATTGAAATTGAAGGAGATCAATCACCCGTGAACCAAATGCTTGTAGGTCAAACCATACCTTTTTCAAAAATATGTCGAAGGATTCTCGTAGATTGCTTCAAATATATTAAAAGTTTTCGAAGTGTGAAGGTTCGCCAAATATTCGAATATTCCAATGATGCTGCAAATAACATTGCTAGAATCTCAACTGAACTCGATGAACCTTCACTTTGGGATGGCTACCCTCTTATGGAAATAGATAATATCTTAGTTACTGATGTAATTGGTCGTTGGATTTCTTAATTTGCTTCTTGATCTTTTCTTTTGTTCATCATTTTAATAAAGTTAATCGATTTTACAAATGCATATCAATGGGTTGAAAGTTATGGACATGAGAGAAATATTGTAATGTATATTATTCTTCACCACACTTTCTAACCATCTAAATTTAAAAGATAATGAATCCTATCTACGTATATCTTCTACTTCTAGCATCTGTCCTTGGTATTTTAACATGTTTGAAGGGCATTTTCAAACTTTTAAGTGTTTTTTTTTTCTTTCTTCCTCACTCACTCTTTCTATCCATGCTTGCCATCTCACGCTTAGACAGATCGATGATATTATGTTCATTTCACGTCCTTTACAATGGGCATTTTGAACATTTGACATGCAGATTTCTTTGGGCATAGTGACGGTGATAATCACGAGGCAAATTTGATTAATGAGAGAAGCTAGAAGCTTTTGGATAGCAGAAAAAAGAGTTGTTTGTGTTGTGAAAGAAGAAGAAAGCATGAAGAAATCGGGAGAGGAGAACTTGGAGCAACGAGATTTTCTTTTTTACTTTCTTCGGCTATTTTTTACTTGGTATTACTTTCTCTCTATTTTCGTTTCTTTTGAGTCGGCTTTTTTTACAAGATCTTTTTTTTAATTGGTTTTTTGGTGCAATATCAACAGCTGCAGAAGTAGGAAAGAGAACTACTAGGGGTGAGTTGTAAACCAGAAAACATTATTCCTGGCATCATACTGCGTTTCATATTTGAGTTGTTGTTGGATTTGTCAGAGCCCACTAAAACTCTTTCCAAGAAGAAGAATTTCCTACCTGGGAAGCTTCAAGAACGAGACTTTGTTTCCACTAATGCTGAACAAGACCTTAAAATGGTTTGTTTTGGCTTCTGGATTGTTATTATTTTGAAAAATTTTACTTCTTTTGTAGTGTAATTGTTACAAATAACAAATGTGATGACTTTTTAGCGTCTTTAAGATGTTTTGATGGCTGAATTTTAGTTAATAGAAAAGGGAATGACTTGATGGGTTTACATGATTGAAGTAATAAAGCTCAGAAGCGTTTTTCGAACATTTAAACTGATTGTATATATTGTTTCTGGTTATGGTTATCATATGCTTTGCTGAACTCATGACATAAATTTCTCTATTTAGTAACTTAAGCAATTTGATTTAGTTTATACTTTTTATTAACATCACCCAAATGGTATTATAAAACTATGGAATTTTGAGTTTTTAGACTTATTATAACAGGTTTTAGTGGTTAGACAAAAGCTTGAGATGAAATCAGGGAAGATTTCATCTCAGTGTGCCTGGGAGATTCATGAACTACTCTCAAATCCTAGATTTTGATTTCAAATTTTAGTCTCCACTGCTTTTCTGACATTTACTCCTCAATCCCTTCCCACCCCGAACCAATCATATTAAAAAGAAGTCCTCTTTCTCTCATTTCCTTGTATGTTAACCTTTCGATTATTTGTGTAAATCTTTCTTGCCCAAATTTACAAATTCTGTTACTGGCATGTATGCAGAACTGATGCAAACGTATATTTTCTAATTATGAGTTAATTTCTTAATTCCATCTTTCATTTGTGACCTTACTATAGTGGAAGATCTAGGAGCCCATTGTCTACATTAGTCATATGTATAACTAAATCATTTTATTAATGTTAAATTATGTAAAATTAAGACAAGGGGAGGATTATGGGTAATCCAAAATAGTTGATACATGTAGGAATCAACAAGAAATGTGAGCAGGTAATTTCATTGGGAATGATTTGGTTTGACTATATATGCCAACATTCATCTCTTATGTTTACAATATGCATTTTTGTTTTCTTAATTATGTATGCACACTTTCATTTTCTTATCAGCAATAAGTTAAGGGAAGCAGTTGAGAATATTGGCCTCATGAAATGAATTTTCTTTAATGGTCGTGTTATCTTTCTTGCCAGTAACTTTTTCTCTCTCTGTCTTCTACTTTTTAATTTGTTAAAAAGAATGCGGCTATGATGAGTGTTTTTATTTCACCTTTGTTGTAGATTTTTTACAATTTTAAGATTATCTTGTTGTTCCTAACTTTTTTCTCCTATGTTTTTCAGTAAACAATATGGTTTTTCTTTGGTGAGTCACTACGTTTAAGTTCAAGTTGGTGACTATAAAATTTATTGGATAAAAGGATGAAATTTTGTTTTCCATGCATGGTTTATAAACCTTTTTGTTTTGTAGAGGTTTAGTGAATAGACAGTTAAGATTCTTTTAATCATGGAGGCAAAAGGCTTTGAACCCAATATTGTGATGCTGAATGTGTTGATCAATGCCTTTGGTATAGCTGGGAGACATGAGGAGGCATTATCTATTTACCACCATATAAGAGAGTGCGAGCCCTTTATGTTATGCATGGATATGGGTGAATTAGTGTTTTTGTTTTGTCTTTATATTTTCATTTTAGGTTAGGCATGATAATTCGTAATGTAGGACTCTTGATTTCCTCCATTAATTAATCTTTCAAGATACTTTTTTTCTAATTTTGATTTTCTAATTGTTTTGAAGGGTATTAGTCCCAATGTGATTACTTATAGCATGGTCATGAAATCTTGTATTCGAGCTAAGAAATTTGATAGGGTTCTAACTATAATTGAAGTCTCTGAAGTTACTTGATTAGCTGCAAATTTATCACATATGTCATTTTGCTCATACATGCTTGTCTTTCACTAGCTAGGTCTCGGAGGTTTCGGAAATATATAGGGATTTCAGCGAATTTATCACATAGTCTTTGAAGTTACTTGATCGCTAATGTATTTAGATTTATGGTTCCTATTATGAATTGTTGGGATTTCAACAATACTTCTAATGTAGATATTTTACTATTAAACGGTCGTAAATTGAGAAGTTGTGGTATGTATGTTAAATATAAATGCATGAAAACTCTTTAAACTATAAACCAGTGCAATTTGTTTTTTTATTTTATATATATATATATATATATAACTTTTTGGCATAAAATATTCTGTCATTGTACTCGTGTAGATACCAAATTCATTACTTCATTTTTTTACCGTTAGAAATTGTTTAGAGGAGGTAAAATAGTGAGACAGAGGAGGAGGTAAAAGTAATGAGACGCAACTTGGCTTTTCTTTAAGGAGCAATAATATTATGGAACCAGTCTCTTTATGCAGTTATGGATGATCAAAACAAAAATCTTGAGTTAATTACAAAGCAATATACTCCTAAATTGAAAGAATATACTGACTTCTATGCGTTGAATTTTGTAAGAATCTTATATTTGGCGTCAATTGTATCACAAATGTTTTTTGTAGACATGTTAAATATCAGTTATCAAGAACTAAAGTGTATTGATTTTATTATATCAATGATAATATTCACAATTGATAACAATGATACACAATTTTTAAAGGGGAATATCTAATCTAACATGTGTTTTCGGTTTTCATTTTTAAAGGGAGGGTCTTTTCCAGCTTTTCATAGAAAATTTCGACCGCATTACAGGATTTTTGTTTTTTCTTCCATTCTTCTTTTCCTTTGACTCCTTTTAGTTATGTTGCTTTCATCATAACACATTGAGAAAGAACATTCACAATTTTTACCATTGATTCATAATTTTTTACCATCCATTTACAATCAACATCAAAGTTTATAAAATTTTGTAAACCCAATACATTTTGTGAAAAATTCATCTATATAAGTCTTTATAAAATTCTATAAACCTGCTCCGTAGCTTTTCCACTGGTTACATTAACAACTAGAATACCAAATAAAGAAAAGGTATAATTATTTAAATTAATATCTAGTGAGGAGGGTAGGAAGGTTGGGAAGGATGTGAAGGAAAGAGAACAAGAAAGAGAAGTAAAAGGGAAAAAAGGGAAAGATAACTGGAAATGAAAAAACGAATGTCACCTGAGTGCTGGAGGTATATCAGCTAAATGTAAAACCCTTTAATTTTAGTTGATTGACTTTATAGAAAAGTCACAATAGCACCCTTTGTAAGGCTGAATAATGAATTCCAAATGTAGATTAATAATTAGTTTATGATTTTTTTAAAAAAATTTTTATTTAATTCACGACTCAAAATTTTTGATTTTTTTCTTTCCGGACTTTTTAAATTATTTCAAATCTTCTTAGGACAAAGCCTAGATTAAAAGTGAGGGGACCAATTTACATTAAGATAAGATTATTTTAGCGAGAATAAGTTAAGAAAAATAAATAAAAAATGTTTTACTATTTATTTTTTATATATTTTAAAATAAATTAATTAATTTAAAGTTTATTTACATAAAAGTTTGTGTAATTTATTTTTTAATGTTATTCAAATGATATCCATAGATAAAATAATTTTGTGGGAAAATACAATTTAATGAACGACGTCATAATGTACAAGTTTGAGAATTCAACTACTCTAATATGTAATGGAATTGTCATTATTTTTTTTTATTTAAATGTGATTAGTCACTTATTTGAATTTAATTTTTAAAATGTTATTTTAATATTGACTTAAGTTTATTTTATTAAAAAAATAAAATTTTATCCTTATAACAACTATAAAGTTCGAAAGTACGACTATACACAAAAAAATATGAAAAGTATGTAATTTCTTACAATCTAGAGATCCGCAACTTTTTTGATTGGATAAAAACTTTGGTGCAATGTCACCAAGGACATTGTTCAACCTACAAGTGGGATTGATGAGATTGCTACTTGAAGATTAGCATAGCAAAAATCATCATATCCTGACGTGGTTTTATTAACACATCTGTTCCTACTAGTCATATTCAATTTGCTGATTTTGAGACGATGAAAGTGATTTGGGATTTTCAAGCCACTAGTTATAAATTTTCTAGACTTGCTCACTATTATCAGTTGTGAACTACTTCTCAAATTGCAATCCGACCTAGAAATGATCAAATTTTAACCTATTTGGAATTAATTTACTCATGTTAAAATCAATAAGAATTGTCTTCATCCTATTCAAGTTATTAAAGATTTTCGTCCAGAATATGAAGCTGTCAATACATAATTGCTAATTGAATACCACTTTTGACACTAGATACTACTGTCTAAGAAACTACTTTTGAGGAGACGCATTTTGGCCTGGATAAATTTTCACAAACTGGAGTTCCTCTTGCTACAACTTATTCTAGGCTATCAAACCATAAGTCTGGAGCTAAGTTCTGTAAGAATTATCGCCAGAAAGGTCACAACTTTTCTGATTGTTGCATGATTGGATGTAAGTATTGTTGCAAGGTTGGACTTATTATTTAAAATTGTCATGTGTGCCCACTAGAACCTCTAGGTGGAACCTCTAAATCTAAGGGAGATTTTTAAACATATGGAACTTCATCCATCATCATTGTTGCATCTGAGAAAAATACTGTTTTCACTATAAGTGATATTGAGGTTTTGCTGAAACAGGTTATCTGTTCCTATTCTACTTGTCACGTTGCCCTATTTGTTACTCAAGGAAATTCGTCTAGATTCCTTGAGTTTAGGTATTTGCACTTGAGATTGGGTAACAAATTGTTACCACCGAAATCTTGGGCAGGTAACAAAACAATATGTTAAAACCATTTCTTGTACTTAACTTAAATGTTCATGTACAAGTGTCATGTCATCAAATATCAACAAGATTATAAACATTTTACATAGAATGTCCTTACCCAAAAAGATTATCAAAATTAACATGGCCAATTATATTTTTTATCATCTTTGATGCTTGTGATTTATGATTAAGTTACTATTCATTAACTTTTTTTATATGCCAATTCCATACATAATCCTCGACTACTAATCTGGTTGCTATAGCAGTAGATCTTCACATTTATCATTGATTGTTCCCATCTAGAGTATTTGTAACTAAATCTAGTCACTTACAAGTTCAGGGAGCACCGAAAGAAAAACCTACTCATTAATAGTGCTAGATCAACATGTTGACCACCAATCCCTATTACAACTGGTTGTACTAGATTGCAAAAAAAAAACCCTATAGTTGGTCTTTTCACATTATGAAGGAAAAAAAAAAACTAATTATCTTATTTGTTGCCATAATTAAAAAGAAATATACTTCACAAAAATTAATATGATAAAAAATTTTATGTCGATATTTTGGATATTGTATTTTGACCTAGTTTGTTGCCATTTCAATGTACCTCTTATCATATATAACTTTTTTTCCTTAATTATGTTCATAGAGTGGATTTGTACAAATCATTAGCCTTTTAAAGGTCATATATTGCTTATGAGTGCTCACTTCAACCATCTTTTGATAACAATTTCTTCACAACAAATCTTACATAAAAACCAAGATATGTTGGAGGATCGCGTCTCATGGATTCTAGCATCTAATGACTCATGGAAACTCTATTTCGCTGGATGTAATTGGTCTTCATGGTGGTGGCTCTGGGTTCATTCTTCGTGATCAAAACGTCGAATTGAAAGTAGCCTCTGCAAGACCGTTGCCGAATTGTAAAGAAATTATAATGGCGGAATTGATTGCTTTGCACCATGGCTCATTATTGCTATAACGTATGGCATCAATTATATTGAAATCGAAGGATATATATCAATCACTCGTGATCCAAATGCTTGCCAGTCGACAAGCCACACCATTTTCAGAAATATATACAAGTACCCTCACAGATTGCTTTGAATATATTTGAAATTTTCAAAATGTGAAGGTTTGTCAGATATATGAATATTCCAATGATGCTGCAATTAACGTTGCTACAATTGCAACTGACCTCCAAGAACTTTCGTATTGGGATGGCTTTCCTCTTGCAGGAATAGCTAATATTTTAATTACTAATGTAATTATTCGTGCGATTTCTTAATTTGCTTCTTGATCTTTTCTTTTTTTCACCATTGTAATAAGTTTAATTCATTTTGCAAATGCAAATTAATGGGTTGAAAGTTATGCACAAGAAAATCTCTAATAGGTAGATATTGCTTAGTGAGTACAAAGGTATATGTTACTTTTGAAAATCTAGAAGGTTATTTTTTTAAGCCATTTTTAGAAAAAAAAAAAAAAGCTCTCTTTGTTTCCTTTCTTGAAATCATTTAATTTCTTTTTTGAATTGAACCCACATTGTTCTATAAAATTAACAACTTAGTTTGATGCTTTGATTTAACTATAGGCTAAGGATGATAAACTTATTTGATTTGGCACAGTTGACAATATACATGTAAATCAGATTAATGTACCAATACCAGATTTCAATAAGAAACATAATTTAAATAAATATTTTAAAACTAGTATACTTAACTTAATTGATATGATAAAAATTGAATTCAATAATTAGAATGATGAAATCGATCAATTAAGCTAATTGCCCTGTGCTTTAAGATAGTATGAAGTTTTTGACAAATGCCAATGCCTAATCATTAAATTTAATGTTTATGTCCAGTTTGAGCGGCAAAGAAACTTTGGGAATAAGTCTTCCACATTATTCTCTGCAGGTTTTTGTTTGTACATTATGCTGTAAAATATAAATTGCCCGGGACTTGTTTATACATCATATAACAATACTATACTTCAAACTCTATCCGGTTCACAGAAGGAAGCAAACAAGCTAACAGTTTCAGCTTAGTAGTTCAACAGCCAAAATGCTACATCTATAAATAGAATCACGTCTAGCAAAAGTACTGCTGGTTCAAACTCCTCTGAAATAGAAAGTACTGGACTTGAGGGCTGATTGGTCTTTTAAATTGGGGCTTTCTGTCTTCAGCAATCAACTGTAGCTGAACTGGCACTTTTCAGAACCTGTCACATTTGTCATTACAAAAATGTTATTAAAATGAGCAAATACATACGTTAAAGTTAACCAAGTATTTTAAGAAAAAGAAACACAAAAAGATGAATAAATCTTTGGAATTATATTTCTATTTGCATATTGGGAAGTAGAGATTGTGACATTAAATCAAACTTACTAGGATCAACGGTTACAAGCATGGCAGTCCCTCCAAAATCACAAGTTCCACCTGTCCCCTTGGTGTTTTGCCAGTAGCTGTTGAAAGCATATGAAGCATGTGAAATCAATGAATTGGGTTGAAAGCACGCCCCATTCGGCTGGATTGACTTGCAATCTGCACCAGACCCACATGCATAGTCCATGGCTGCTTGGATTATCGGATCAGGCACGGTCGGCTTAGCAACGCACCAAACACCAGACTTTGACCCTTTGCTTGGAGGCGGTGGCCCCAAAGGAGGTGGGTTCACCATTGGCGGTTCATAAATGGGTGGGCCTGGAACATGCTTAGGGGGGCTGGGAACATGTTTTGGTGGGCTAGGCTGATGTTGAGGAGGACTTGGGAAAATGCTAGGTGGACTGAGCCCATGTTCAGGGGGATTTGCTGGAGGGCTGTGGATGTAACTAGGTGGTGGAGGAGTTGCTAGTCCGTAGCTCATTGGAGATGGCGGAGGGATGGAAGGTGATTGTGGGGTGAAGGGATGGTACTCATAAAAGGGAGGAGAGTGGTCAGGCTGAGGAAGTGGTGATAGTGAGTCAAAAGGTGGTAAATAGAAAGGTGAGTTTATGGTATATGGATCAACATTGGAGTTGACACGATTTGTTATTTTTAGTTTGTTAATCAACTCGCTGATTGGACTTTTCTGGAGCTTTGAGCCTTGTTGCTTCCATATGTGAACTATAGTTCTGGCATCTAATAAAAAACATGACACAAGAAACAATTTTATGAACCATATATATAGTGCAAATAATAACACTCTAACAAACTACATTAAACCTTAGAGAGTGTAAATATGCTTAGAGGTATCAAAAACTTGGAATTGAATCTGACTCAAAAAGAGAAAAATAAAGGATATATACTATTGGAGGGAATTTACATACCACAGCGAGTGAAGAGAATGGTGGGTAAAATGGAAATGCATACGACCGAATTGAGCAATCTTAGATAGTGCCCCCTTGCATCCATGGCTCTGAGCAAAGCTTGAGAGTGCTGACTGAGATGAGCAACTCTTTGGGGATGAACTAGGTGCATAAATATAGAATGTTGACGGGCCAAGGGCATTTAGTTAACAGGGAAAAGGAGAATGGAGCAAAAGAAGCTGGCCAGAAAGCGGAATTATCAACGTAGGGAAACTAAAGAAGATTCCAAGCCAATAGTTGGTATTGTCACAATAACATATAGATGTGCTAGGAATAAATGGAGTGCATTTCTTTTAGCTAGTTGGAATATATGCTTGCTTGGCGATGGAGGAAATAGGAAAAAAAATTTTGAGGTCTTGCACTTTTGTTTTGCTTGCTTTCCACTCAAAGTCGAAGAGCACTTGGTCTGGTATCTTCTCATCTAGAATCCTGGAAAACCATGCTAGCGAAAATGTTCCAGTAAACAGTAATGCATGTAGGGAAGGACCTAACTTCAACAGGAAACAGAGTATTAAACATCACATTTGCATTCTTGCATTTTTCCAAGTCATCCCCGTAAAGAATTGAAGCTTCAGGGATGTGGCAGATCCATCTTAAGTTTCTTAAAGCTTCTCTGTGAAGTTGCACACGTATTGCACGCATTCAAATAATTTGGTTTTGAAAGCTCTGGAAGCCATATCATGGTGATTTTGCATGCACATGAACACGAAGCAAACGATAATAATCCATGGGAGGAGAAAAGACTAGAGCAAAAGATAGGCATTCTCTTATCCTTATTGCTAAAGGCATTGCAATTGCGAAGACGCCACTCCAAACTAAACCTTCAAAACTCTTGGCTGGAATATATTTCTTCTACTTTGGCCAGAAGATTACATTTGTAAATTCTATCGTACATCATATGGATATTAAGTCCTCAATAGAGTTCAAGAACAAACTTACAGGGCGGCCATCAACGCCAGGTAGGGGCACGCCTATAAGACAACATCAATCCTCGCCACTCACTGAGCCAACTTTGGTTAAGCATTTGAAATTTAACTTGAATTCAAATATTATTAGGTTCTCACTTCGCTAAATCATTATCTACGTACTCTTTGGAAGCAAGTTGATCAGCTCGTTCATGATATGAACGGTTAAAGTGGATAAAGCACCAAAAACGAATGATGGGGTTTTCTGCAACCCCCATTTTACTGCCTCATATCAACAAAGTTCAAAGCTGCGCTTCCGGCCCTGTACAAGTTCACAGTTGACTCTAACATTTGACAAAGAGTCAGATGCTTTCATTGATCTTGCGCTATTGTATTGTATAGGGGACTCTTATCACTTCAGATCGGTAACTTAGATTTTGAAAGGGGAAGTGAACAACGAAGCATATCCTAATGGTCTGATGTTCATCCCGCTACATTTGAAATCACGTCCAGGAATCATTTCTTTTTAACCTTAGTAACTAAATTAACAAATTTACACATTCTATGACCATCCAACGATCTAAATGATGATGTTTAATAGGATATATTCATGACAATCCTGTTTATCAGGATTCCAAATGATGCATCTAACAACAAACCACTTACCCAAATCACCAGCTTATAAGAACAAAACAAACAACTTACCAACAATTTCATAACGCCAACACCAATTTAATAAGGAATTGCAAAAAACCTTCTCAATTTAATAAAATTCTCCAAATCAGGATTACATACGTAATACCAAAGGTTCTCTAAACCTGTTTCAACTCACTGATAATATGAAAACAAAACTAATGTCTTAACAAGTCAAATAACCAAAACAAGGCCCTCAAAAAGCAACCTTACTTCTTGTCTTCTTTCTCAGCCTCAGCTGCCTTCTTCATTCTGGCACCAATATGGCGCTCATTCATTCGTTCAACACGGAGCTTGTTATAAGCCTTGAATGACTTCATCTCCGCTGTGACCTTCACAAGCTCAACAGAAGGCTTCTCAAGAGAAATAGGCATGTATGGTCCTTGCACTTGGGTTGCAGTTGCAAGCTCCTCGGCAGTAGAATCGCCAGCCTAGAGGAACACAGAAAAAATAAAGTTAGAAAGCACTAAACAAGATAAAGGATTTAACAATTAATCACTGCAGACAGGCCATACAAAATTACCTTCAACTTGCGAGCACGTCTTGGGAAGACAACTAGCTTGGCCTTGTATGTCTTAAGCCTCTGAACATTGGCTTGAAGACCCTCGAGTGATCGGTTCTTACGGCGGTGATCAACTGCAATACCGATGGTAGGTGCAAGTTTCTTTGAAATACCAGCAGCCTGATTAGAAAATAAGATGAGTGTCACATTCATTACAAGCACATGCAAAACTACAGCAGGCTGGGAGTTACACATCATCCAACATATCTGCAATATGGATCCACATACACATTTATAAAAGCACTGGCAGAATTCATTGATCATTTTAATTCTTAACTGTTCAATTTTAAACTTGATTGCCAATCAAGGTGTTAACAATATTTAAAGTTTTCACAGGCAGAGAAACAAAATATTTCTTTAATCACTTGAAATTAGTGTTAGCAGTTCAAAGAAAGTTTATCAAAAGTCATATCCACAAATCTCTTAAAATAAAAAATAGAAAAAACCTAAAACCTAAATCAAGGTTCTACAACTACTGAGAATACTACACTTAAGAGATCGAGGCCTTCTAAAAATTACCCAAAACTGCAAAACAAATAAAAAGAAAAAGAAATGGAGAAAATAAAACAGCATACCTTAAGCTCTTCAAGAGTGAAACCCTTGCCAGCTCTCAACTTCATGTTGTACTTCAACGTCTGGCCATGAACAATTGGGCGAAGGGGTCCAGAGGTTGGCCTTGGAAAGATCCTTACTGCCTTTTTTTGCCTTGCTGGAAATCCCAAAACCCCATTACACGTTAATTTTAGCCACTAATTCTCTAACAGGAAAACAAAACAGAAAACCCAAAGTGACAAAAGACCCACCAATCCTTCTTCTGGCCTTTCTTGCTGGTTGATTGAACCAAGTTTTCACATAGTTCTGCCAGTGCTTCCTAAAGTGGCCATTAGGCACAACATTGTTATGCTTAACCATGACTTACCTGAAATTTCATGCAAACACAAACCAAAATGTCAAATGGTTATAACAAGCAAATGAAAAAATGAGAAGAAATGAAAGGAAATAAGCGGAGGACCTTCGGCTGGAGGTGGCTGGGGAGAGAGAGATGGTGGAGGATCGGCGCAAAGAAGAATGAACCTCTTTAGCCCTCTGTTTAGGGTTTTTCTCGACTGCAGCATATTTATATAGTGCTTCTGTTTTAGATCTGACGGCTGGTGACTTAACCCTATTAATCTGACGGTGTAAAAGGAGTCTGCTTTAAATGAAGATTTAACATGTTTGCGTATATCCAAACTGAAATGGGCCAATACTCTGGAGGCCCAAAAGAGGAGAATTACCAGAAAAAAATATCAAAAATATATTAAATTGATACTACTTCCATATTTAAAAAAATAATTTTTTTTGAAAGGTTTAAAAGAAAAACCTAAAATTCATATGAATTTTAATGATTAATATATATATTTTAAAAATTAAAAAAGATAAAAGTACCAAATTTCTGGACTAAGATAGCTCCACATAAAAAAATTTTCAATAAGTAAAAATAATTTAAATAAACATAACTATTTTTAGACTAGACAAATCTACATAAAATATAACTCTTAAAATAGAAATACAATTTCCTAAATTAAGATAACTTAACATATTAAACTTAAAAAAATAATTTAACAAGAACACGAGTACTTAATTACTCAAAAAATTTTAATATTTATAAGGTACAACTTTACAAGATTAATCATAACTATAGACTGTTTTAAATTTTCGAATTTGTCTTTACAAATATTGTCATGTGTTCCCAAATCAATATCGATATCCTTTTTTAGCATAGTAACTCTAGAAAACATATTCTTCTTAATTTTTTACATCTAACCATTTAATTTGCTTGAAAATAGATTTTATGCAACAACCTTTTTACCTTTTTTTTTTTCTCTTTGATAATTTATGTTGTTTTATAAGTAGCCGTAATTTCATGATCTTGTGCTCAATATCTTTACTTTTGATGCATTACTTACATAATTTTTCTTTGAGTACTTTTTCTACTAAATCAATAATTTATCTTTGCTCATCAACAAAGACAAATCGATATGTTAACCATCAATCTCTATTACAGTTGATTATGCTAGATAGTAGAGTATTTTTAGTGATTCCTTTTAAATTATGAAAATAGAAATAGTAATCTCATTTGTTACCATCAAAAGAAAAAGATATCATCATTTTTTAGTAAAATGTTGTGTTCTAGCCCACCTAAAAAATTAAGGTTTCCCTTACCCTCCATATTTTGGTTGTAATTTCTATCTTTTTCCATACCTAAAAAAAATCCAAATTATGATCATCAATTATCATTTTCAATCATCTCCAATAGTTGCGATTTATGGTCAACTCATTATTCAATAATTTTTATATGTGAATTCAAAATCCAATTCTTTACTACTCAATTTGGTTGTTGTAACATTAGATTGTTTCATAAATGATATAATTTTATTAACGACTATGTCAATCTAGAACGCCTTTAACTAGATCTAATCACTTACAAGAGCAATTCAATGCACTGCTGGCCTATTCTACTCATTAACAATGACAAATTAACATGTTGACAGACAATCACTATTGGAGCTAGTTATGCTATGTCATATAATATTTTGTGGTAGGTCTTTTCAAATTATGAAAAGAGAGTAGTTATCTCATTTGTTATTATCAAAGTAAAAGATAAAGATTTACTTCATGAAAACCTACGGTAATAAATTTTACAACCATTATTTTTACGACTGTCATTTTTAATTAAAATGCTATATTCTAACTTATAGTCTTATATATTGTTTTTAAGACATTTTACCTCCCCATTTTCCTTGAAATTTCAATCTTGTCCTTGCACAAAAAAATCATTAAAATTAAGGCTGTTGCTGATCATTTTCAATCATCTCCGATGCTTGTGATTTATGGTCAACTCATTATTCATAAATTTTTTATATGCAAATTCCAAATTCAATTCTCTACAACTTGATTTGGTTGTTATGACATTAGAAGTTGCATAAATGATATAATCTTATCAATGGTTTTGCCAATTTAGAATGTTTTTAACTAGATCTAATCACTTATAAGAAGGATTCAATGCACCAATGACATGTTTTGCTCATTAACAATAACAGATCAACATAGGAATGTCAATGGGTATCTTATAATCAAATATCCCACATTATTCAACCTAATTAAATAATATTAGGGTACCTTATAATCAAATTCAAGTAGAACTAGGGTAGTATACTACTACTTGTCGTGAGTTTGAGTAGGGTTCAGGTAGGGACCTTTGGATACCTATTACTCGAATTCGATTATAAATAATTATTTTTATTATTAAATTTTAGTTATATATATTATTTTTTATAAATTTCTTATAATTAATGTATTACTAACATTCATTAATTGTCTTAAATATTGATTTCAAATTTTAATTTATTAACTTAGTTTTGTTTAATATTATACATAAAAATTGATTTTTAAATTGTTTTAATCAAGTATTTAATGGGTATATGTATTTAACGAGTAATGTTTAGAATATTTAGGTATGGATATAGATACGAGTACAAATGCAAGTAACAATACAAAAATTTAATCAGGTGTTTAGAGGGTTCAATTATCCTATCAAATAATAAGGTTAGGATTAAGGTACCTCAAAAATAAAAAGTACCTTCCCCATTAACATCCCTACATCAACATGTTAACCACCAATCTTTATTATAATTGGCTAGCTAGATAGTAAATATTCGACATAATACTTAAAAAAATTCAAATAAATTCTTATTCTTTTATTGTGTTCAATCAAGTCTCAATTTACTTTTATTTTGAGTTAAATAAGCTTTTATAACTAATAATTGATTAATTATTATTAGTCAAAATGTTACTTATTATCTTTATGTTATGTGACATTGACATGACATGTTAACATATCATAATGAATAGTGACTTGACATGTTAATATGACATGATGACATGATCATATGACTTTCACTATCCACTTCAATACCACATTACCATTGCGTGGGTATAATATAACAAATGACATTTTGATTAATGACAAACAGTTAACTATTAGTCATAAGGGACTATTTAACTTAAAATAAATGTACATTGGGTTGATTCAACATAGTAGAAGAATAAAAGCTTATTTGAATTTTCTTGAATAATTGAAGAGTATTTTCAAGTATTACACCTAAATATTTTGCAATTTGTCTCTTTAAACTCTGAAAAAGGTGTAGTAATCTCACATGTTACCATCAAAGGTAAAATACAAAGATTTACTTCACTAAAGCCACTATGGAAATAAATTTTATAGTTATCTAAAGTACTATGACTTTAGCCTACAAGGGCCTTTAACGTTTGACATGTCGAATTGTAAATTACTTGTTGCATGGGGGGTGATTTTGGGATGGTATTTTTGTGATTTTTAGATTTTTGAGGGAGGATTTAGGTTTTTCTACTTCTTGTCTCTTTGTTCAATGAGCTTTTGATTTTTGGAACATTTTAAAAAATAACCCTTAAAGATAAGACGTTTTCAAGAATAGTCCTTTTTATAATTTTAACTATTTTTATCTAAGTTGGATAAAATGACCTTTAATGAAATTACACGCTATGATGTTACACGTCATGTACAAAAACATATTACACATCATGTACAAAAACATGTTACACGCTATGTACAAAAATATGTCACATGCCATGGTTAGGTTGTTACACGCCATATTGAAAAAAAATAATATTGTTACACACCATAGTTAGGTTGTTACATGTCATGTACAAAAACATGCGACAAGCCATGGTTAGATTGTTACATGCCATGTTGAAAAAGAATACTATTATTACATACTATAGTTAGGTTGTTACACGCTATATACAAAAACATGTGACAAGCCATGGTTAGGTTGTTACACGCCATGTTGAAAATAAATACTATTGTTACACGCTATGGTTAGGTTGTTACACGCCATGTTGAAAACAAATACTATTGCTACACGCCATGGTTAGGTTGTTACACGTCAAGGTTAGGTTGTTATACGCCATGTTGAAAAAGATACTGTTGTTACATGCCATGTACAAAAACATGTTACACGCCATGGTTCAAGATTAGGTTGTTACACGCCATGTTGAAAAAGATATTGTTATTACACGTCATGTACAAAAACATATTACACGCCATGGTTCAAAAAAGTTGTTACATGCCATATTAAAAAAATTATTATTACAAGACATATTCAAGAACATTTTGTTACATTTTAATACCTAAAATGTTGTTGTTACTTATAAACAAAAACTTCAAATCCTCTCAACTCTTTTTATTTTTTTTATAATTTGGCATCGATTAAAAGTATTTCTAACATGTTTTCATAAATCAAAATATAATTGTTTTTATCTAAAATACCTACTTTGACTAAAAATAAAAAAAAATTCCTCTGAAAACCTAGGTTTATAAATTTTAAAATTTTGAGTTTATTGGTGTCTAAGTCCCAAATTGATTCAATTAAAAACTATTTCATATATCTGTGATTATTTCTACTATTTTAGTTTTATCCAAAATACCTAAAAATCGAATTTTCCAAATACCCACCCACCCAAGTAAGTCAAAACCGTGTCTTGGAAACGCAAGAAAGAGAAATCTGAAAATGCGAGAGAGAGAAATTGGAAGCATAGCAGACGAATGCCAAAGGGAAAAATTGGAAGCATAGCAGACGAATGCCGAAGAATGCCGAAGAGAAAAATCAATAAAATTTGAAAGAGTGGGATGGTGAAAGAGAAATCCAAAACACAAATGGAACTTCCCTCGGGCCCATGACATCTGCCACGATATCCCAATTGACACTCATTACTCGGAATGCCAACCGGAACCCCGTAAGGCTTACGTACCAATTTCTAACCTTCCCTGTGAGTAAATATTTCCAAACATCTCATTTCGAGGGTTTACAACTCATTTTTGGCTTAAATAAATCAAAATATAAAATTTGACTCACAGGGGTATTTTGGTCATTTTTTGACAAAATATTAAAATTTGGTAAAAATATAGTTTATGCATCCAGAATACATAATCTGAAATCGGATAGGAAATCAGAAGTCCGAAACCTTCTTTTTCAAGGGTTTAAAGTCATATTTTACTATTCAAAAATATTGATAAATATATTCCATTTTCTTATAAAATAATTTTTATAGACACGCGTATAAGTAATTTTTATAGCGTGAAATTAAAATAAATTTATACATACATTAAGTTACAAAGTCATAATGTACAATAATAATTACAATGACCGGTGGGCCCATAATTATACAAATACGATAATGGCAGTAAGCCTACTATCTGTCGTGGTAAGACGATCTACGGTAGTCCTCGACAAAATCTGGTATCTACAAGCTACCACAGGCCTGAAATGTTTAGACAGGAGGTGGGTGAGATTTTGCAATCCCAATGAGTAAACAAACATTATCATAAACATCTAAAGGTAAGTAAAATGGAGGCAAATTTAAATAGCTATTACAAACCATTTCATAAAGTTTCATTTTTATTTCTTAAATCAAGAAATATGTATAATTTATCAAAATAATTATTAAGGCTTATGACTTTATTTAAAATCATGGCTCAAGCCAAAACTAGTCCTCGAGAATACCTTGGCCGAGGCATCTAACCGAGTCCGCCAAGGTTGTCAAGACATTTACATATTAAACACGTTTTAGTTTTGAAAACAAGCCGTTCCTTAGCGTTGGTCGAGACACACATTCATGTGGGGGTTCGACGTGAAGTGAACTCTAACACTACCCCGGGAGTTACCCTCCTCGCCTCTACAACCGGAGTAACTATATAACTGGATTTACCGTGCCCCTCTAATAGGCGGTCCACAGAAACCCGCCACTACAGTGACTAAACCCACCAATTTTAATAAAATTTTGACAGTATAACATGGCTTTTATTTATTTACCCAACCTGCATAGTAAAAACAGCTTACATTTATTCCCAATACAGTTTATAATACAGTCACATATACTCACAATCTCATAAGCCAATTTCATCAAAATGTCATTGATAACATAAGTGAAGGCCTCCAAACTACTCAATTTTTCTAAAAATCAAGTATTCACACAATCCAAAAATATTTGCATACAGCCAAAACTTCTCTTTTTGTAACCATTTTCTTTGCATAAAATCCATAATTAACATTTAAAAATAACTTTAGATAATTTACAATAATAGTAGGTTTACTCACAAGTTATATAAATCCAATTCTCTTGAAGAAAAAGTGTCCCAATCACGTTTCCTCGGGTATGACCTCCTTGCCTTTCCCGGATGTCTCACCTCCTTAATAGATTACAAAAATCACACCATTTAATACATTTATGCTAAATCACTATATAATTGATTTAAATCCTATATTAATGCATGGTATGAAATGCAACGGCCTAAAACAGCTTAAACGCGGTATTAGCTTATTTTCGATACTTTACTCGATAAATTGCTAACGCGCTCCATTTTTGCTCTAAATCGTCCCCTTCTCTCTCCAACATTTTTAACCATCAAATACCAGCTTACAACCCTCTGAAATCACTAAATTCAGGTCACTTTCTTCCTTGAAAATTTCGGTTAAAATGGGACATGCACCCGGTAAATTTTCTACTTTGTTTTTCTAACACATTTAATCATTTTTTCATCGTTTTCTCTTCAATTCCATTTGAATAAAAATCAGTTCATCACATGGCACAGCATTAAGCATTTGGCCTTGAGTGGGTAAGGTGAAAAATCTATGCTTTCATGTCCAATTTCATTTCTAAACGCATCTAACTATCCAAAACTACTGATTTCACTAAAAATCGAAACTTGAAAAATTCAAAATCTCCCCCCTTGAATTTCGTCCAGCCCTTAGATCTATTTTGTGATCTCTCTCTTGAAGCTTGTTAAATGGAAACAAGAACTTAGGAAGGGTAGAAATCGAGTTAAAGTCGAGAAATCTTACCGTTAGAAGCGAAAACGGACGAAAACTGCGAATCTTTCGTCAAATTTTAAACTTTTCTTTGGTTTTTCTCCTTTCTTCCTTTTCTCCCTATTTCTTCCTTTCTTTTTCCCCTTATGGCCGAACCCCCCTATGGCTGAAGCTTAAATGGGCTATTTTGATTAAAATAATATTATTTCATTAAAACCATGCCACGTGTCACTTTCCCGTATGACCTGTTTTAAAATTTCATTTTGAAAGTTTCAAATTTTCACCACTTCAAACACCATATTCATGCATACCAAAAATGAATAAATCATTTGATTTTGACAAGATTTGACTGGTGAAAATTATGATTTTACCTTGGGATGACAAAAGTACCGTTTTGCCCCTATGTTCCGAAAATTGCCGAAACTGAAAATTTTCACTTCCTATCATTAAATTATACTCCAAATAGTCAATGTTGATCAAAAATCTCTCTCCATGATCAAATTATTATCTTAGGTGGCAAAATAACGATTTTGCCCCTAAACATCAAAATTTTCAGTTTCATCCCAAATTAACCCTCGAACTCCAAAACATCATTTTAAGTCATTCCTGACTGTGAAATATTAAATTTCATCTTAAAATTCCTATTTGAACTAATTCGAGGTTAAATCAACTTAAGTGTACCATTTGGTACAATACCGAGTTTTAGCTATTCTTTGAGACTTTCCTAACATACAAACACGTTGTTCATTGCATGTATGTCATGAAATGTATTTATAGGGTCGGGTTTTACAACTCTACCCCCCTTAAAATAAAATTTTGACCTTAAAATTTCACTTACCAAATTCGACGAATAAATGCGGGTATTGGTTCCTCATCTGGTGTTCTACCTCCCATGTCATTTCCTCCATTCGAGCATTCCTCCATAACACTTTGACCATTGGAATGCTCTTGTTCCTTAGTACGCGATCTTTTCGATCCAAAATACTCACAAGTTGCACTTCAAACTTCAAGTCGTCATGCAACTCGATCAGAGGTGATTCGAGGATGTGAGAAGGATCTAGTACATATTTCTTAAGCATGGAGACATGGAAAACATTGTGGATCCGATCCAACTCCGGAGGTAGTTCCAACCGATAAGCCACTGGTCCAATTCTCTCAATGATTCGGAATGGTCCAATATACCTCGGGTTAAGCTTCTTTCGTTCGGTAAATCGAATCACACTTTTAAATATCCATTAAAATATCATAATTTATTATCATAGCATAATCAAGAAGAACTTAATATTTCAAAGTATTTAAATTATTACCTTTCCATGGAGAAACCTTAAGAAAAATCCTATCACTGATCTCAAACTCCAAGTTTTTTCTCCGTTTATCCGCATAGCTCTTCTGCCTATCCTGGGCTACCTTTAGTCGCTCTCGTATAACCTTAACTTTGTCATTAGTTAGATCGATCAATTCCACACTAACTAACTTTCTTTCACCCACTTCATCCCAACAAATTGGAGTACGACATTTCCTTCCATATAAAGCTTCATACGGTGCCATACCGATGCTAGACTGGAAGCTGTTGTTGTAAGCAAATTTCACTAATGGCAAGTGTCTATCCCAACTCCCAAGAAAATCCATGACACAAGCTCTCAACATGTCCTCTATAGTCTGGATAGTCTTCTCTGACTGACCATCCGTCTGTTAGTGAAAAGCAGTGCTGAATCTCAATCTGGTTCTGAGAGCTTCTTGTAATTTAGGCCAGAATCGAGAAGTAAATCGAGGATCTCGATCTGACACTATAGAAACAGGAACTCCATGTAGCCTCACGATCTCATCTATATAAAGCTGAGTTAGCTTCTCAATAGAGTATGTACTATGGACAGCTAAAAAGTGAGAGGACTTAGTCAACCGATCTACAATCACCCAGATTGCTTCTTTTCCCTTTTGTGTCCGCGGCAGTCCCAAAACAAAATCCATAGTTACATGCTCCCATTTCCACTCGGGAACAGGTAAAGACTGGAGCGTACCTGCTGGCCTCTGATGCTCCGTCTTAACTTGCTGACATACGAGACACTTTGCTACAAATTTTGCTATGTCTCGCTTCATACCTGGCCACCAATAACTGTCCCGTATAGTTCAATACATCTTGGTGCTTCCGGGATGCAATGCACATGCGAATGAATGGGCTTCTTCCATAATCACCTGTCTCAACTGGTTTGCCTCAGGAACACAGACTCGGTCTTTAAACATCAAAATATCATCATCCCCGAGTCTGAAATCACTAACACCCCTATCTATCAATTTCTGCACTTCCTTCCTTAACTTATTATCAGACCTCTGAGTATCCTTGATCTGATTGAGCAATATAGGTCGCACAATAAATCTTGCCAGTAGGGATCCATCCTCACCATTTCCCAACTGGACCACGAGAGATTTCATCTCTAATAAAACTGGAAAATAATAACTCTGAAGTGTAGCTAAAGACGATAAAGACTTACAACTTAAGGCATCAGCAACAACGTTCGCCTTACCCGGATGATAGTCTATCACCAAGTCATAATCTTTTATCAACTCCAACCATCGCCTTTGCCTCAAATTTAGCTCCTTCTGAGTGAGCAAATATTTTAAACTCTTGTGATCTGTAAAGATACGACAATGCTCACCATACAAGTAATGCCTCTAAATTTTCAGTGCGAACACTACCGCTGCTAACTCCAAATCATGAGTAGGGTAATTTACCTCATGCTTTTTCAGTTGCCGGGAAGCATAGGCGATCACCTTCTCATCTTGCATCAGTACACACCCTAATCCCATCTTAAAGGCATCACTATATACTACAAATTCCTTACCACTTACAAGAAGTGTCAACATGGGAGCGGATGTCAATCGGTTCTTCAGCTCCTGAAACCGACTCTCACAGAGATCATCCCACACAAATTTAACTCCCTTACGAGTCAAACGGGTCAAAGGAGTTGCTATCAATGAAAATCCCTGAACAAACCTCCAATAGTAACCGGCTAATCTGAGAAAACTACGAATCTCCGTCACTGTCCGCGGTTGCTCCCATTGCACAATAGCCTCAATCTTCTTGGGATCAACATAAATTCCAACTCCAGATACTACGTGTCCCAAGAATACCACTTCTTGTAACCAAAACTCACATTTTGAAAACTTTGCATACAACTGTCTTTTCCGTAAAGTCTGTAATACTGTACGTAAGTGAGCAGCATGCTCATCATTATCTCTCGAGTAAACCAGGATGTCATCAATGAACACAATAACAAACTTTTCCAAATAAGGATGGAACACCCTGTTCATGAGATCTATAAAAGCTGCCGGGGCATTAGTCAAACCAAATGGCATAACCAGAAATTCATAATGCCCATACTTTGTCCTAAATGCAGTCTTGGGTACATCCTGCTCCTTAATCTTCAACTGATAATACCTAGACCTCAAATCAATCTTAGAGAACACCATAGCAACTCGCAACTGATCAAACAAATCATCAATCCTAGGTAGAGATACTTATTCTTGATGGTCACTTAGTTAAGTTGACGATAGTCGATACACAATTGAAAAGTGCCATCCTTTTTCTTAACAAATAAAACCGGTGCTCCCCAAGGTGAAATACTAAGACAAATGAAACCTTTATCTACTAGGTCTTGCAATTGAACTTTCAGTTCCTTTAGTTCTACCGGAGCCATTCTGTACGGGGGAATAGAAATAGGTGCAGTACCCGAAAGTAAGTCAATAGGGAACTCAAGCTCTCTATTTGGAGGTAGTCCCGGTAACTCATCAGGAAACACGTCCGGGAACTCACTCACTATTGGGACATCTTCTAGCTTAGGTTCCTCTCTTGTAGCATCAACCACATAAGCTAAGTAAGCTGGATACCCTTTATGCACCATTTTCAATGCTTTAATTGTCGAGATTACACAAAACGGTAAAACTCGACGTTCTCCTACAAATATCACCTCTGCTCCCTCAGAAGTCTGAAGCACTACTTCTTTCCGGAAACAATCTACATTCGCGCGGTGTGTATTCAACCAATCCATGCCCAAAATCACATTAAAGTCCCGAATCTCTAAAGGAATTAAATCACCTCTAAACTCTTCTTTATCTATCCTAACTCCACAATCACTATAACACGTATTTCTGACTAATTGCTCTCCTAAAGGGGTGTGAACTACAATCTCCTCCTTTAGTGGTGATAAGTTTCTATCGGCATATGATGCAAATCCAGTGCTCACATATGATCTATCGAAACCCGAATCTATCAAAACATGTGCATTTCTATCAAACACCATCATAGTACCTGTCACAGTGCTAGGTCAAACTCGGGCTTCATCCTCAGTCACTATGAAGACCCTGGTCGAAATCTAGGGCTGCGATCTAGAAGATGGCTGCTCTGGGGTATTACTCCTCATGCTTGACTGTATCACTGGGCCTTGTCTGGACTGTGATCCCGAAGCGTCTCTCCGCGGTATATTAGGACAAGTCGAAAGAGTAGAAGTAGTTACTGCACCTTATCTCGACTGAGGACAATCTCTCCTCATATGCCCCTATTACCGCATTGAAAACACTTTACAGCCTCTCTACATGACCCAACATGAAATCCTCCGTAATTACGACACTTGTCCAATCCTCTTGAAGTCTTCCCCTGACTACTCATCACTGGTTTACCAAATCTAGCAAATCTCGACTGTGACTGCTGAGATGGAGGTCTAGTCGATGCCACAGATGCTGAGGTAGTATTTCCTGTAGTAGATGTTGAATCTCGACCTCTCTTTGAAGACTGACCCGAGAACGTAGGCGAATTCCTTCTCTTTGCGAACTCAGCTCGGATCCGTCTATTCTCAATAGCGAGCTTCTCAGCCCGTAAAGCCATCTGCACAACTTCCTTATACGACTCCTTACCAGTCACTATCATACACTCCCGTATTTCATTACAGAGTCCCTCCTCAAAGTAGTTTACCTGGTCTTGTTCCAATCTCACCAACTCAGGTATATAAGACTTCAGCTCGTTAAAACGAGTCTCATACTCCTTAATAGTCATATTTCCCTGTTTCAAGCTCAAAAACTCTCTCTTTTTCTCTTTCTGATGAAAATAAGTGTAGTACTGACCATCGAACTCTCGGAGGAAATCCGTCCAAGTTAGTGGTGTAGGAGAGTGAGACTTCACTGAACTCCACCAAGTACGGGCTCGCTTCTCATGTAACCGTGTAGCCACCTTCAACTTCATATCATCATCTAATCCTATATCTACCAAAGTCTCCGATACCTGAATAATCTAATCCCTAGCTACAGTCGCATCCAACTCACTAGTAAACGAGACGCAACCAAGCTGCCTAGCCTCCTTCAGTTTCTTGGAGATAGACACATCTTGTGCCTGCTGAACTGTAAGAGCAACTGGAGGCACTACTGGCGGTACCTGACTAGCTTGAGCCTGACCAGCCATCGCGGTGAGAAATGCTGCTAGTGCCTGGACTGCCTCAAGTGACATGGTAGGTATGCTAGGAGTAGCAACAGGTGGTGGAGGAGGTGTGGAATGTGGGGGACTATCATGCTGCTCTGTAGCAAATGCCACTCTAAAAGATGACGTAGCCAATTCCTCTTCCATAGGATCTGGCTGATTCCGTCTAGGGCGACTTCTCCCCCTATTGGTAGGTCTAGGGATAAGTGGTAGCTCACGTCGAGGAGGCATAATGATCTACAAAAAGAACGGAATTGGTTTAGACGATTTAAAACTCTATATGCAACTAACTAATCTTAACTGGGCCACACTAACATTGTAATTTATTTTAAAATAACTTTAAATCCAAGAACCTTAAAAATCAAAATTTCTTTTAAAACCATAAGCTTTTAAACCAAAGGCTCTGATACCAATCGAATTGTCACTACCCGGAACTTCTCTCGGGCCCATGACAACCGCCACGACGTCCCAATTGACACTCATTATCTGGAATGCCAACCGGAATCCCGTAAGGCTTACATACCAGTTTCTAGCCTTCCCTGTGAGTAAATCTTTCCAAACATCTCATTTCGAGGGTTTACAATTCATTTCTGGCTTAAATAAATCAAAATATAAAATTTGACTCACAGGGGTATTTTGGTCATTTTTCGACAAAAATATTAAAATCTAGTAAAAATATAGTTTTTGCATCCAGAATACATAATCTGAAATCGAATTTGAAATCGGAAGTCCGAAACCTTCTTTTTCAAGGGTTTAAAGTCACATTTTACTATTCAAAAATATTGATAAAAATATTTCATTTTCTTATAAAATAATTTTTATAGACACGCGTATATGTAATTTTTATAGCGTGAAATTAAAATAAATTCATACATATATTAAGTTACAAAGCCATAATGTACAATAATAATTTCAATGACCAGTGGGCCCATAATTATACAAATACGACAATGGCAGTAAACCTATTATCTGTCGTGGTAAGACGATCTACGGTAGTCCTCGACAAAATCTGATATCTACAAGCTACCACAGGCCTGAAATGTTTAGACAGGAGGTGGGTGAGATTTTGCAATCTCAATGAGTAAACAAATATTATCATAAACATCTAAAGGTAAGTAAAATTGAGGCAAATTTAAATAGCTATTACAAACCATTTCATAAAGTTTCATTTTTATTTCTTAAATCAAGAAATATGTATAATTTATCAAAATAATTGTTAAAGCTTATGACTTTATTTAAAATCATGGCTCAAGCCAAAACTAGTCCTCTGGGATACCTTGGCCGAGGCATCTAACCGAGTCCGCCAAGGTTGTCAAGACATTTACATATTAAACACGTTTTACTTTTGAAAACAAGCCGTTCCTTGGCGTTGGCCGAGATACACATTCACGTGGGGGTTCGACGTGAAGTGAACTCTAACACTACCCTGGGAGTTACCCTCCTCGTCTCTACAACCGGAGTAGCTATATAATCGGGTTTACCATGCCCCTCTAATAGGCAGTCCACAGAAACCAGCCACTGCAATGACTAAACCCACCAATTTTAATAAAATTTCGACAGTATAACATGGCTTTTATTTACTTACCCAACCTGCATAGTAAAAACAGCTTACATTTATTCCCAATACAATTTATAATACAGCCACATATACTCACAATCTCATAAGCCAATTTCATCAAAATGTCATTGATAACATAAATGAAGGCCTCCAAACTACTCAATTTTTCTAAAAATCAAGTATTCACACAATCCAAAAATATTTGCATACAGCCAAAACTTCTCTTTTTATAACCATTTTCTTTGCATAAATCCGTAATTAACATTTAAAAATAACTTTAGATAGTTTACAATAATAGTAAGTTTACTCGCAGGTCATATAAATCCAATTCTCTTGAAGAAAAAGTGTCCCGATCACGTTTCCTCGAGTATGACCTCATTGCCTTTCCCAGATGTCTCACCTCCTTAATAAATTACAAAAATCACATCATTCAATACATTTATGCTAAATCACTATATAATTGATTTAAATCCTATATTAATGCATGGTATGAAATGCAACGGCCTAAAACAGCTTAAACGCGGTATTAGCCTATTTTCGGTACTTTACTCGATAAATTGCTAACGCGCTTCATTTTTGCTCTAAATCATCCCCTTCTCTCTCCAACATTTTTAACCATCAAATACCAGCTTACAACCCTCTGAAATCACTAAATTCAGGTCACTTTCTTCCTTGAAAATTTCGGTTAAAATGGGACATTCACCCGGTAAATTTTCTACTTTGTTTTTCTAGCACATTTAATCATTTTTTCATCGTTTTCTCTTCAATTCCATTTGAATAAAAATCAGTTCATCACATGGCACAACATTGAGCATTCGGCCTTGAGTGGGTAAGGTGAAAAATCCATGCTTTCATGTCCAATTTCATTTCTAAACGCATCTAACTATCCAAAACTACCGATTTAACTAAGAATCGAAACTTGAAAAATTCAAAATCTCCCCCCTTGAATTTCGTCCAGCCCTTAGATCTATTTTGTGATCTCTCTCTTGAAGCTTGTTAAATGGAAACAAGAACTTAGGAAGGGTAGAAATCGAGTTAAAGTCGAGAAATCTTACCGTTAGACGCGAAAACGGATGAAAACTGCGAGTCCTTCGTCAAATTTTAAATTTTTCTTTGGTTTTTCTCCTTTCTTCCTTTTCTCCCTATTTCTTCCTTTCTTTTTCCCCTTATGGCCGAACCCCCTATGGCTGAAGCTTAAATGGGCTATTTTGATTAAAATAATATTATTTCATTAAAACCATGCCATGTGTCACTTTTTCGTGGGACCCGTTTTAAAATTTCATTTTGAAAATTTCAAATTTTCACCACTTCAAACACCATATTCATGCATACCAAAAATGAATAAATCATTTGATTTTGACAAGTTTTGACTAATGAAAATTACTATTTTACCCCGGGGCGACAAAATTATCGTTTTGCCCCTATGTTTCGAAAATTGCCGGAACTGAAATTTTTCACTTCCTATCATTAAATTATACTCCAAATAGTCCATGTTGATCAAAAATCTCTCTCCATGATCAAATTATTATCTTAGGTGGTAAAATGATGATTTTGCCCCTAAACATCAAAATTTTCAGTTTCATCCCAAATTAACCCTCGAACTCCAAAACATCATTTTAAGTCATTCATGGACTGTGAAATATTAAATTTCATCTTAAAATTCCTATTTGAACTAATTCGAGGTTAAATCAACTTAAGTGTACCATTTGGTACAATACTGGGTTTTAGCTATTTTTTAAGACTTTCCTAACATACAAACACATTGTTCATTGCATATATGTCATGACATGTATTTATAAGGTCGGGTTTTACATATTATCTTTATGTTACGTGGCATTGATATGACATGTTAACATATCATAATGAATAGTGACGTGACATGTTGATATGACATGATGACATGACCATATGACTTTCACTCTCCACTTCAATACCACATTACCATCGCGTGGGTATAATATAACAAATGACATTTTGATTAATGACAAACAGTTAACTATTGGTCATAAGGGACTATTTAACTTAAAATAAATGTATATTGGGTTGATTCAACATAGTAGAAGAATAAGAGCTTATTTGAATTTTCTTGAATAATTGAAGAGTTTTTTCAAGTATTATGCCTAAACATTTTGTAGTTTGTCTCTTTAAACTCTGAAAAAATTGTAGTCATCTCACATGTTACCATCAAAGGTAAAATACAAAGATTTACTTCACTAAAGCCATTATGGAAATAAATTTTATAGTTATCTAAAGTACTATGATTTTAGCCTACAAGGGCCTTTAACGTTTGACACGTGGAATTGTAAATTATTTGTTGCATGGAGGGTGATTTCGGGATGGTATTTTTGTGATTTTTAGATTTTTGAGGGAGGATTTGGGTTTTTCTACTTCCTGTCTCTTTATTCAATGAGCTTTTGATTTTTGGAGCATTTAAAAAAATAACCGTTAAAGATAAGACGTTTTCAAAAATAGTCTTCTTTATAATTTTAACTATTTTTATCCAAGTTGGACAAAATTACCTTTAATGAAATTACACACTATGATGTTACCCGCCATGTACAAAAACGTGTTACACATCATTTACAAAAACATGTTACACGCTATGTACAAAAACATGTCACACGCCATGGTTAGGTTGTTACACGCCATATTAAAAAAAATAATATTGTTACACACCATGGTTAGGTTGTTACACGTTATGTACAAAAACATGCGACAAGCCATGGTTAAATTGTTACATGCCATGTTGAAAAAGAATAATATTATTACATACCATAGTTAGGTTGTTACACGCTATATACAAAAACACGTGACAAGCCATGGTTAGGTTGTTACACGCTATGTTGAAAATAAATACTATTGTTACACGCCATGTTGAAAACAAATACTATTGCTACACGCCATGGTTAGGTTGTTACACGTCAAGGTTAGGTTGTTACACGCCATGTTGAAAAAGATACTGTTGTTATATGCCATGTACAAAAACATGTTACACGCCATGGTTCAAGGTTAGGTTGTTACACGCCATGTTGAAAAAGATATTGTTGTTACATGCCATGTACAAAAACATATTACACGCCATGGTTCAAAAAGGTTGTTACACGCCATGTTAAAAAAAATTATTATTACACGACATATTCAAGAACATTTTGTTACATTTTAATACATAAAATGTTGTTGTTACTTATGAACAAAAACTTCAAATCCTTTCAACTCTTTTCATTTTTTTTTATTTTTTTGACAATTTGGCATTGATTAAAAGTGTTTTTAACATGTTTTCATAAATCAAAATATAATTGTTTTTATATAAAACACCTACTTTGACTAAAAAAAAAATTCCTTTGAAAACCTAGGTTTATAAATTTTAAAATTTTGAGTTTATTGGTGTCTAAGTATCAAATTGATTCAATTAAAAACTATTTCATATATCTGTGATTATTTCTACTATTTTAGTTTTATTCAAAATACCTAAAAATCGAATTTCCCAAATACCCACCCACCCAAGTAAGTCAAAATCGTGTCTTGAAAACACAAGAAAGAGAAATCTGAAAATGTGGGAGAGAGAAATTGGAAGCATAGCAGACGAATGCCGAAGAGAAAAACTAAAAGCATAGCAGACGAATGCCGAAGAGAAAAATCAATAAAATTTGAAAGAGTGAGATGGTGAAAGAGATATTCAAAACACAAATTGAGAGAAATTGTAATGAATGATTTAATTTATTTAAAATAGTCTAAAGGGTGTTTTTATCAAATCATGACTAAATATGGCTAAAAACAGTTAAATTTATTTTGATAGTTATTTTTAAAATATCTTTATCAAGAAAAGTCATTCCTCACAATTCCCTCTTGATATTTTTTTTCACCCCTTTTATTCTTCTCTCTTTCCGTTTCTCTCCCGTTCTTCTTCTCTCTTTCCTCATTGTCACTCCAAAAAGAACCCACGACCTCCTCATCTTTTCTCAAAGTTTACCTGATTCCATGGCCTCTTTCAAGCCTCCAATTTCTTTAAACTCAATTGATCGTGTGGGATCCTGCCATTCCTAACATGTTTTTGCCAAGGTCGACATCATCATTGGACTTATGTTTGCCTACAAAATACATCTCTCCTCCGTCGGATCATGTTTGAAGGCAACAACAGCTGGTGCTTTCTTAATTTATTTCTATTTGAATGCTTCCAAAATTGTCTATGCCCTGAAATCGTGAAATTGTCAAGTGCTTTTCCTTTAGTAATCCTTTCTTTTACTGGTACGTTGTTGGTTTACTTTTTTGGCTTTCTTGATGCTTGCTTAATTTGTTACATTGTTTCATGATGAAATGTGTGTTTGTCAGTAAATTATAATGCAAGTTTTACTGTTAATTTCTATGCATATTTTTTTTGTGATATTTTGCATTGTAAGTTATATGTGGCATGGTAGGTTGTGAATTATTAGTTGTAATTGAATGAATTGGGAGATTAATACCACTTGCCACCTTGCTTAGAAAGAAAGAACAATTAGAAAATGTCTGAAGATTTTCAGTTTCCTCACACTACCTCTATTAACCATGTCAAGGCTTGGTTTTAATGAAAAACCCAAAACCTAGTTTTATATTAATTGATCTTACTAAACCTAAACCTTGCCAAGAAAAGGCAAGTCTTGGATTTATGTAGGTATTTTTTGTATGTTTTGCTTTTATCAATCTTTAATATGCTTTAATTTTGTGTTTGTAGGTGTCAATGAGATCAGGTGGATTTTCGTTGTTGTCACTGGAGTTTCCTATCTTCAGTGGTTGAAAGTTTTAATATGTGGCTATTCTATGTCTCAATGTTTCAATATTTTTATCGTTTTCCTTTCTGTTTTAACTTATTTGTATTGCTATGTTCATGAAGGATGAGTTTGTTGCTTGATATTGGTTTGTTTCTTTGTTCTTAGTGTTTTATGTTTTTGTATTTGATGTTTTTTTTTTGTTGCTAATATTTTCAAATTATTATACTTTTCATTTTTGTATTTTTTTTTTTTGTTTTTGTGTTTTGTTCCATTTATTGGTGTATTATATGAATTATAATATAAGCATATGAAAGATTTACGCTTATTCAAGTTAAATAATTTAGTTTGGATGACAATTATCAAAAACATGATCAATGATTCAAATACTCATTCTTTTATTGAACAATGCAAAAAAAGTATCATATATTGCACAACTATTTATCAACATCTAAATCAAATGGTAGTTCATTTTATAAATTTATTATTATACTTTGCCAACTTTTTTGTATTATTTTTTCCATCCACTAATGTGTACAATATAATCATTTATTTGATATCAAAAGTATCTGACATGAGTATTATATGTTTTACAAGAATACAAACAACGCTGTTTATTTTACACAATATTCATTGTAAAGATAAGCTCTTTTTTGTTTTGTATTTTTAACTAAAGTTTTAAGAGTTTAGGTGTTTGATATTGGATGAATGTTTTTGTATTACCTTTTATGTTTAGCTCATATTTTATGTTGTGTTCTTTTAATTTTTGTAAGCTCTTAACCTAATGTACATGATCAATGGTGGACCTACGTTTAGAGTGCTGTGAAACATTGTAAAGACATTTTTAAATCTCGAAATCACTTCTAGGATTCATGTGTGTTAATACTTTCCCGCAATATATTTCACATAGATTGTACTTTCTTTTTTTCAATTTTGACTTCTCATACCATTAGTTATATGTGATTTATAATTATGATTTTATGAATTTATTATTATTTTTTGTCAATATATTTTTGTATATATTTTTTCATCCATTAATGTATTTGATATAATCATTTCTTTGCTATTGAAAGTAGCTAACGTAAGTTTTATATATTTTGCAAAAACACAAAGAATGGTGTTTCTTTTATAAAACATGTATTGTAAAGACAAGCTCTTATTTGTTTATTATCTTTTTGATAAAGTTTTAAAAGTTTAGACATTTTATATTGGATAAAAGCTTATATGTTACTTTTTATGTTCGACTAAAATTTTATATTATGGCCTTTTAATTTTTGTAGACTCTTTAATTGAATGTCAGCGAATGTACAAGTAAAAGAATCAAGAAACTACACTTTGTTTATTTTCTTCATTATATTATCTATAATCTCTTAGTTTTTAGAGAATTTGTACTGAATGTGTAGTGTTTTACTTATTTGTTTATTATTCACTTACTACTGCAACAGATGCTGCATTTACACCCGTCTATATCATTTTTCTGGTCTCTTTAATATCTAAGGATTTCTAAAGCGTTGTAAATATTGAAACAGTATTAAACATTTGCTGCATTAATAATATTATTTTTTCATTCTTCTTTGGATTTGCCTTTTTCAGGTACACTTGCTGCCGGCCTCTAAATGACGAAAGACTTTTCAAAAACTATTTCATCAATGGTTCCTTATTTTTTTTTATTCTAACTATTTCATTTATAAATTATTGTCAACTACTATATTTGATATGTTACCATACTCTTTTCAAGCTATGAAAGACAAATTGTGCAATATTTGCCTATTTTACAATGTTATCTCAAACGATTACAGATGTGCAATTTTTATTTTGTCAAAACTTCTCTCATGTGTGAATTGAAAACTCTTTGAGAGATGTAGCATTGTCGCAATTCGACTAAAACTATGAATCAATACAATTTTTCTATTTCTATTAATGCTTTTTCTTTATTTATAAATCACACAAAACTTATAATTATCATGTAACTAAATCATCAATAATACAATCATTTATCTTTTACTATTATTCTCAGGAAAATTTTTTACAATCACTACTTAATTGATTTAATTAACCCGTAGCAGAGCGCGGGGTTAAATACTACTATCATTTTTAACTAAAATATAGTATTATGACATATTTTCTTATTTGTTTTTAGGACATTTTCTTTGTAAATTATATCTAGTCCTTGCCCAAGAAATAATCAAAATTAAATTCATCAATGATCATTTTAAATCATCTCTAATGCTTATAAATTATGGTCAAGTAATGCTCGTCATTCATGCACACGTCATTATTCACTTATTTGTTATATGTTAATACAAAATCTAAATCTCTACTACTCGATCTCATTGTTGTGATATTAGATTGTTGCATAAATGATTTAACCTTATCAATGACTATGTCAATCTACAACGACGTTAGATCAAATCACTTACAAGTCCAATTTAGTGCACCATTTTGCTCATCAACAATGACATATCAACATGTTGATCGCCAATCCCTATTACATGAGTTGTTCTAGATAGTAGAATATTTTTGTAATTAGTTATTTTAAATTATGAAAAAAGGAGTAGTTGTCTCATTTGTTATTATCCAAGGTGTTAGGAAGATAAGGTAAAAGTAAGTAACAAAAAGGGAGGTGAATTAGTTATAAATTAAAAATTCTCTCCTTTTAAAAGAACTTTGAAAATGTGGAGGAAATATAAAGAATAGAGTAGCAAAAGCAAAGTATGAACTAAGCAAGTAAAATGTAGAAAAATAAAGAGTAATTAGTAGGATTTTTATAGAGATTCGGCCTTTCAATGCCTATGTCACTCTCTCGATAGTACAAGGAGTTAAAATCTACTATCAATTTGCCTTTTCAATAAGATTAGGCATAACCTTTACAACATGCCTTTTCGACGGGATCAAGTGTAACTTTCACAACATGCCTTTCAACAAGATCAAGTATAACCTTCACAACATGCCTTTTCATAGGATCAGGGGTAACCTTAACCAAAACACTACCTTTTCACATTCAAGCATAACTTTTACACAAGACATAGCCTTTTTAAGGAACAAGCAAAACCCCTTTACCTTTTGCATGGAGGTATAACCAATACAATAGTGGATTCTCAAAGAATCTATAGCTCAAGACCTCTAAGAAGGTTTATAATGATGTTTAAGTTCAAAAAAATGAGAGCTTTCTCAAAAGAAATAAATAATGGCAAGAAGTTTTGGCTCGAAAAATATTAACTGAATGATAAAAATGTAATCTTTAAGTTCTACTCTACTTAAATATAGGATTTTTCTACTTTTTGCTTTTTTGCTTGTTTTCCCTCTTTTTGGCTCTTCAAAATCTTTCAAAATCATTCAAGATCACACTTTAACTTCCTCAAAGTCAATATTTATAAGTGTTGTGATTTTTTACTCATTGGATTGAAATTTGAATCAACTTTCATATGTTCTAGTCAGCTTGCATGTTTTTGTTGCACATGGAGATTTGATTCTTTAATCATGAGTTGTCAATTTTTCATAAAGTCTAGAACTTTCTGTCTCTAAAGAATTGATTTTTTTTTTTTTTTGAGATTTTGGTTCTTCATAAAGTATGGAACTTTGTGTTTCTGGAGAATCAATTTTTCTTTCCTAAGATATCAGTTTTTCCTCAACTTAGTTTAAAGTTGACACTTTTGCATTTTTGGAGAATTTTGTTTCTTCTTCCTCAAGGTGTCGGTTTTTCACTAATGTTTGATGCCAAAATTTGAATTTCAACATGACTTTTGACGCTCCAATCTTATCCATTCACATCATCTTTTTCTTATTCACCAAGTTTCTAATTTTTGCTTTTGGTGCTTTAAGAATCAATATCTTCTTTATGTAGAATCGATTCTTTGTCTCTAGACTTGTGCTCTTTGGTTTATTCTTCGCTCAGAATTGACTTTTGCTATACTGAGAATTGATTTTTTCTTTTTTGCGTTCTGCATTCTGTTCTCCTAGAATAGATTCTTGCTCTCCAAGGTGTCAATTCTTCTCAATTCCAATAGTTCTGTTTTCCAAAAATTGACTTCTTTTTTTCTCAAAATCGATTCTTCACTGTTTCTGTCTGTTAAGAACTAACTTCTCTTATTTTCAGAATTGATTCTTTCTGTGATAAAGAAATAAATTTTGCATTCTTCTCATTTAAAAATCAAATCTTTACTTTTGAGAATTCAATTCTTAAGTTGGCACTTTAAGTTTGAAAACAAAAACTTTTTGGGAAAGCTTAGGAGCATATCTTTAAGTTCAAGAGGATTATCATTCACTTTCAACGCATATTCAATCAATCTCATCATTTCAAGATATCTTTCTTTGTAAGACTAGCTTCAAAACATCTTTGAGGATTTCTTTAGATTCAAAAACATCTTTCATTCATTTTCAAAGCATATTTAGTTCAATCAATTTTGACATTTCAAAACTAGGATAAAGCTAACACAAGGTAAAAGATAAAAATTTACTTCACCAAAAACCAATATGGTAATAAATTTTATAAATGTTATTTTTAACTATTGTGTTAACTTCCAAAAAAAAAATTATTGTGTTATTTTAACTAAAATGTGGTATTCTAACCTATTTTCTTATATATTGTTTTTAAGATGATTTTACCTCCATGTTTACTTTATAACTTCAATCTTGACCCTACTCAAAATATTATCAAAATTAAGGTCATCAATGATCATTTTCAATTATCTCCAATGCTTGTAATATATGGTCAAGTAATGCTTGTGATTTATGGTAACTCATTATTCACTAAAATTTGAAATACGAATTCCAAATCTAATTCTCTACTACTCGATTTGGTTGGTTGTTATGACGTTAGATCGTTGCATAAATGACTACAATCTTATCTACATCTATGCTAATATTGAATGTTTTTAACTATATTTAATCACTTACAAGACCCATTCAACGCATCAATGTCATGATCTACTTATCAACAAACATATCAATATGTTGACCACCAATCCCATTATAGTTGTTTGTGCTAGATAATAGAATTTTTTGTAGTTGGTCACTTTAAATCATGAAAAAAAAGGTAGTTACCTCATTTGTTATGTCAAAAGTAAAAAGAAAAAGATTTACTTCACTAAACTAATATGATAATAAATTTTATAAGTTTCTTTGACTATGGTCATTTTTAACTAAAATATTGTATTCTAACCTATTATTTTCCTTTATATTGTTTGTAAGACAATTTTACCTCCACATTAATTTCAACCTTGTCCTTACCAAACAAATCATCAAAATTAAAGTTGTCAATGATCATTTTTTTTCAATCATATCCAATATTATGGTGAAGTAAAGCTTGTGATTTATCGTCAACTCATTATTAACTACTTTTTAATATGCAAATTTCAAATATAATTCTTTACTACTCAATTTGATTGCCGTGACATTAGATTATTACATAAATGATACAACTTTATCAACAAATATGCCAATATAGAATGCTTTTAACTAGATTTAATCACTTACAAGGGCAATTCAGTGCACTAACATCATGTTCCACTCATCAACAATGATAGATTGTAACACCTTGTACTTTGATATGGTAGCTAATAGAGCTTGTCGGATATCAATTGAGGTTAATTAGAGTGTTTAAGAGAGATGAAGAGTAAAAGGAATAGTTTGGAATAAAATATTTCGCATGCGAGGAAATAGTAATTAAATAATAATAATTTTATTGAGGTTGAATTAGCGAGTTAAAAGGTGATTCGGAAGTGAACTAGGGCAAAGTAAGATGTTTTGAAGCCCTAGAAGGCTAGTGAAAAATTTTAAAATAAAATATTATTAAACTATTAATATTTTATTAATATTGAAATTAGTCACAAATGAGGAGTATACGACTAATCTAAGTGGGGGGGCAGAAGTAAGAACAAATTTTAGAGAAAAATGACATAAGCGGGGCTCGCGTGCCATTATTTAATAAAAGATGGGCGAATAAGTATATATTTAAATATTATGATGACACCTTGGTGAAGTGCAACTTTGATATTTTGTTTGTACACATGTAAAGGAAGAAAAATAGAAGAAAATTAAAATTTAAGACTTGTTGGGAGGACTAAATTGTAAAGGATGAAAGTTTGAAGGGTCACATGGTAAATAAAAAAAGTTTGAGGACTTAGATATAAATTTTAACATTTGAAGTTAAATGGGAATTTACTAACAAAGGAAGACTAGATTATGTGAAATATGAGATATGCTTGTGAGATTCACTATCACATGCAAATCATTGCATGCAAAAATGAGGAAATTAGTGAGAAATATGTGGGACCCCACCATGTGATAGTTGACTAAGGGAAAAAGAATAAAAAAGTATTTAATTAGAGAAAACTATGGTTTGGCAAGGATAGCCCATGGTAAATAACTAAGAAAGGTGATGTGATTTGAAAAGAAAAAGCCATAAATATAATATTTAATAGAAAGAAAACAAAAAAAGGTAATTGAATGGCATGACATGTAAAAAAAAAAGAAATGAAAAAGAAATGAAAGTGGCTGGTGGAAAAGTTCAAAAGCCCTTTTTGACTTATAATTTTACCACATAAAAGGAAAAAGGAAAAAGGCTAAAATAAGCAAGCTTTTGGCAATCTGCCCATGAAGCAAAAATAAAGAGAAAAGACAAGAAAATAAGAGAAAAATGTGAGTGACCTTGGGCAATCTACCCATGGGAGAGAAAAATGAGAATGAAAGCCATTTCAAGGCTTTTGCCTTGAGAGAATCCGCCCTTTTTGGTAGAAAGATGAAGGGAAAATAGCCTTGTGAGGCCTCCACCCGAGAAGAGAAAAAGAATTGAGTTAAAAAGGGCTTGGAAAAGGCTCAGTTTTTGTGGAAGGATGGAGAAACAAATGAAAGGTTGTCTCTTGCATGCCATGGTTGGAGCTTTGAGAGAGCATGGGAGGTTTGGCCTAGTAGCTCCAAGCTAAGGAAGGTAAGTAGAATTTTGATTTTGGTTATGATTTATTAAGGAAATGAGTTGGTATTTGTGTGAAAATGTTGTGGCAACAGAAGCCGTCCAAGATTTGAAAGAAATACATGCATGCATCTAGGTGGATCTTGGAATCCATGGTGATTTTGAGCTAAATAAGCAATGGGTAAGTATTTTAGTCTTGAAATCACAAGTAGACAAGAGAAATGAAATGTACATTGATTATCTATGTTTATGGCAGTAATTGTGACCATGGGTGTGAGGAAATTGTGAGCTATATGTGTGAAATTCAAGCTAAAATCAAAAGTTAAGTATACAGTGTGTTTAAATTATGTTGTGTTGATTATGGTCGATTGATAATATGTGGAATGTTTGTTAAATGCTTGTGATTAAGGTTGATGAAAAATATGAAATTAGGTTAAGGATTTAATGATTGATGTGTCACCCATACTCGAGAATAATTAAGTGTATTGAGTTTGAATTTTTGCTAAGAAGCATATAAGTAAAGAAGTTTGTTGTTGTGGCGTACTGGACGAGGTAACGAGTGACCGGCAAATAGGGTTAGCTAGATGTGCACCTGAATCAATAACAACGTAGTGTCCCGCTATTGTAATGTGAGTAGAGGGTGTCGATTTTCAAATTTTCATAGCATATATATATATAATGCTATACGATAAAATGACGTGTTGATTTACTTTAAACGCAATTTGTGGAAAGCATGAGTTGGTAAAAACCATAGGAGATTGTGGATGCAAGTTGTTTTGAAAGTTGTTGTAAATATGTCTATAGGTAAGGTATATATGTAAAGTGTTTTAGAAATTGGGAAATAAGCCTTTTTACGATGTTTGCATCAAAATTCGTGCCTTGTGTTTTTGTGTGATATGCATAGCTAAATGCATTCGTTAAATGGTTTAAAATGCAAGTTTTGAGCATCGATTTTATTCTAATTTGTGTACAAGTGTTTACATTATGCCATTTAATGTGAAAAGCAATTTGAAGGGTATCAAACCTTGATTTCGAACGATTGAAAAGAAAAAGCCTTGAAAAACTTGATTTGGTTTTAAAAACGGTTTTAACAAACCAAAAACATCGAGAGTAGGCTGGATATCACTTTGGATAAGTGTGACCTTTGTGCACAAGTGAACTCTAGCTAGAGAACCTTTGGGTCACTGACAGGTTGTTAGATGTGGCGGAGGTCATAGTATGTGAAGTATATATGTGGTTAGGCCATAAGTTATGATACACAATTGCAACCGCTTGATTTTTTCGATGTCGGCCAACATCGTCGAGACTACCATGGTTGTGGGAATCCGATGGAGTAGAGCTCCCAGATGTTATTACGTGGATGTGGGTCCACGTGTTGATATTATGCTTTCCTACTCGAAAGCCTTGTGAGTTTTTCGACACGTACTATTTTTCATGGTGGAGAGTTAGGATTTTCTTTGTAGCTTCCCTTATTTGAATAAAAGCTTTCAATGCTTATTTGACGATCATGAGTTGTTTATGTGGCTTTATAAGCTAATTCTTTACGTGCCACACATTCTGGGAGCGTGCATACTTTTATACTGTTTCTCATATTTTGATAGCAAGTGATGTTTTCTGTGATTGAACCTGGTTTTGCTACACTTGTTTTCGGCATCATTTTGCCAAGTGAAATGCTGCATTATGATTTTAAGGCATCATTTTTACAAGGCACAAACACTCTACTTGTGATTTAATTTTTCTAAGATTATTACTCTTATTTCGGTTTTACCATTCAAATTTATCTACATTATGCTTGTTTCTCATCTACTCCCTACTCACGGAGTTGATGATCACTAAGCCTATGAGACTTACCCTTTTATTTCTCTTTTGCAGATAGTGATTGGCCTAACATGCAATCATCGGCACTTACAATCCACCGTAGATAGGTAAAGACATCTCATAGCACTTATTTTCGAGTTGCTCCACTGCTAGAGGTCAAGTTATTCATAACTTGATGTATTTGGAAATAGTGTTAGTGTAAACGTGCAGTTAGATTCTACCGACTTTAATGTATCTTTATGATTATGGTGAATAGGATAAGATGGTTTATTATGATTTGTGTTCAATTCTTATTACAAAGAGGTATATGGGTTCAAAATAATTTTATAGATTGATGGCATAATAACTAAAGTTTCAACTAAAGCTTGTTCGGGGCTTGACGGATACTCTTGCGAGACTCAGATACTGGTAGCAACTAAGGAGTGGTCGTCACTGTCGCAACGTGTGGTCCGGGAACCCGACCGCTAGACGCGAGGGAACATAGAAGGATTAAGAGTCGCCACCAATCGTTTCTTATAAGTGTGATTGGTCACCTATTAACTCGATTCTAATCGATGAAGTCCTAAATTGATTTCAGGTCCATCGAAAGAACAAAAACTGGTCTACGTTTTTTTCAAAGATGGGTTCGGGAGTGTGGTTACGCACGGAGAAGGATTAGCACCTCCGTGGCACCCATTCCATGAACGGTACCATTTAATCTTAAGTCATTCTATTACGACCTGATTTTGATTTTATTGTTATATTTCCTTAATCTTCGTTTATTAACTAATTTTTATTGAGTTGGTCTTTTATTCGATTTTACGTATGCACATGATGCAAACATAAAATAATATCATGATTTATTTATTTTAAAATAATAGGGTCGGTAATCTTTTATTGGAAAATCATTCGAAGACCATCCCAACGCTTTAGTGAAGTCTCGACGTTTTCCTCACCTAGAGATATCCCTGAAATAACTCATCTCTACAAGCTCCTCGGAGAAATCCCATCATCGAAATTCCCACCTCATTTACAAGATAAATGTGGCATATTATGACAGGATAAGATGATGATGTCTACATGCACGCGTTTATTGACTTAGGTGGTTCGTAATTTATTCAATTATGTGCTTAACGATTTGTCACCTTGTCTATGTATTTATTACTTCATGCATTATTCATTTTTTACATTTTTTATTTTTATTTTTTATCATTTTTTTCTATTTTTTCTATTTTTTATCTTTTATTATTATTTTGTTATTATTTTATTAATTTTATTTTTCGTTTTCTATTTAGACCTATATCCTTTAATTAACACTATTAATTAATACATTGCTTAGTCACATGGTTTACCAAAGAATTAATTTTTATTGGTTTTATTAATTTTATTTTTCGTTTTCTATTTAGACTTATATTTTTTAATTAACAATATTAATTAATACATTGCTTAGTCACATGATTTACCAAAGAATTAATTTTTATTAGTTAAATTAACTTTTTTGATAATATTTATTTAAACTAATTTAAGTTTTAATGTGACATTATGTAAATTTATTTTCTAATGTATTATTCTTGATAATGACCATTTGAGTAATGAATATTGGAGTATAGAGTTCTGATTTATCCTGACGCTTCGGTGAAAATCCATCTCGAACTCCTCATTTAGAAAATCTACCTAAAAGATGTAACTTTTTACCTCTTTTTAGGTTGAATTCCATCATCGGATACTCAAAATAATCGTCTCATTTTATTATGATTATAATTATTATTTATATATATTTTGTGCATATTTTATTTTTACTATTTTATTTATTTTTATTATATATTTTTTATTATTTTTTTATTTTATTTTTTTATTTTTTTTTGTGTTTATTACTAAGATAGATATTCATATTTTATATATTTACGATTTTTTAATAATATTTAAACTAAGTTAAAAATAAATAAATAAATAAATAAAACATTGCAATTAAAAAAAAACCCAAACCCAAAAATTATTTAAACAAAAGCCCAATGAAAAGGGGTTATACTTGTCTGGGCTTGAACTAGCCCAACTTAACGGTCCACAAGAGGCCCAAAACTACAACAGGAGGTCCGCTCGGTAGGCCCACAACTCAGTTCTCCAAAACAACGTCGTTTCAAGCTCTAGACGTTTCAGCTCCCTTCATCGCAAAACGACGTCATTTTGCTCCCTTCTGTCTACTATAAAAGCTCTTTTTTTTTTCTTTCTTCCTTATTTTTCTTCCATTTTCTCTCTCTAACCTCAAACTCTCTCACTTCTCTCTAAACACAACCCCCCTTACCGGTGTCGCCTTACCTCTTTCTTTCCGGTGACCTCCGTCGCCGGTAAGCCTCTCCCTTCTCCCTTCAATCTGTCTTTCTCCCGACTGACCAGCCTCTCTCTCTCATCGACCATTCGGCCTTTAGACGGCTACCCAAACGACCAGATCTGGCCTCCCCCCTCACTCCGATCGGACCAAACTCACCGGTGACCCACCCCATTTTATTTTAGATTTGATTTTTTTGTTTCCATCTGTGGTTTTTTTGGCTGCTAGGTTTTAGGGTTTGCTTTGATTATCTAGGTATCCTACCGGTTGTTAGAGGCATTTAGGGATTTTTGTTTTTTTTTTTTGGTTGCAGGGACCTAATTTTGGTTTTTTGGTTTTCAAAAATTTTTCTGTTCTTCGGTTTGAAAACCCTCCAAAAATTTTTGGTTCCCTTTTATTGAATCTCTCGGTTGCCTGCTTCTTTTCTAGCAATAGGATTGTCCAAAATGTTGGACAATCCCTTAGGTGAAATCATGTTCTTTTGAGCATGATTTCAACTAGGTTCTAGGGGCTGGGGGGTCGGTCACCGGATTTAGGTAATCCCCTAAAATTCGGTGACTTTGTAGGGATGATGATTGCTCTCTTTTTTTTATTTTGATTTATTTATTTATTTATTTTTATTTATTATATATATATATTTAAAGTGTCTACAGCTGCCCCTCTTTGTACATTCTTGAGAATCAAGAATAGTGCAAAAACGTAGACATCGCTTTCAAACCAAATTGAATCTTTTCTCTTGTCTTTTTTTCATTATTTTTAATAATATAACTAGAAAAGCTCTTCATCTCAAAACGAGGTTATGAAATTTTAAAAAATCTTGAAGCTAATTACCCGGAGTTTTTGAAGAATGCACCCGGAGGTTTTTAGAAGAAAAAGATTGTTCCCCATCTCAAAATGAGGCTATGTTACCCGAAAGTTTCAAGATATGTACCCAAAGGTTTTAGAAGAAAAATGTACCCGGAGGTTTTGAAAATGTACCCGGAGGTTTTGTAAATGAACCCGGAGGTTTTAAAGATGGACTCGGAGAATGAGGAATGTACCCGAAAGTTTTAGAAAAAAATGTTGTTCCTCATCTCAAAATGAGGAATGTACCCGGAGGTTTGAGAAGAAAAAGTTGTTCCTTATCTCAAAATGAGGAATGTACCCGGAGGTTTTAAAAGAAAAAGTTGTTCTTTATCTCAAAACGAGGAATGTACCCGGAGGTTTTAAAGATGGACCCAAAGGTTTTAAAAGAAAAAATTATTCTTCATCTCAAAATGAGGAATGTACCCAAAGGTTTTAAAAGAAAAAGTTGTTCCTCATCTCAAAATAAGGAATGTACCCGGAGGTTTGAGAAGAAAAAGTTGTTCTTCATCTTAAAATGAGGAATGTACCCGGAGGTTTTAGAAGAAAAAGTTATTCCTCATCTCAAAACAAGGAATGTACCTGGAGGTTTTAAAGATGCACTTGGAGGTTTTGAGAATGTACCCGGAGGTTTTAAAGATGTACCCGGAGGTTTTTAAAAGAAAAAGAGTGTTCTTCATCTCAAAATGAGGCTACGCTACTCAGAAGTTTTGAAAATGTACCCAGAGATTTTAGAAAATGTACCCGGAGGTTTTTAGAAGAAAAGATTCCTCATCTCAAAACGAGGTTATGTAGCTTAACTTCTCTTATGCCAAGATAACTGGGTTTAAACATCTTAGATGCCAACTAAATTGGGCTTCATCATCTTTTGTGCCAACGTAATCGGGCTTAGCTCTTGGATACCAGCTAAATTGGGCTTAAACTCACTCGTGCCAACGTAAATGGACTTATACATCTTGGATACTAGCTAAATTGGGCTTAACTCATTTTTGTGCCAATATAACTGGGCTTAAACATCTTGGATGCCAGTTTGATTGGGCTTAAATTCACTCGTGCCAACGTAACTGAGTTTAAACATCTTGGATGCCAGCTAAATTGGGCTTAATCATCTTTTGCTCCAACGTAATTGGGCTTAAACATTCTGGATGCTAGTTTGATTAGGCTTAAACTCACTCGTGCCAACGTAAATGGGCTTAAACATCTTGGATGCCAGCTAAATTAGGCTTAATCATCTTTTGTGCCAACGTAACTGGGCTTAAACATTCTGAATGCCAATTTGATTGGGCTTAAACTCACTCGTGCCAACGTAACTGGGCTTAAATATCTTGGATACCAGCTAAATTGGGCTTAATCATCTTTTGTGCCAACGTAATTGGGCTTAAATATTCTGGATGCCAGTTTGATTGGGCTTAAACTCACTCGTGCCAACGTCACTGGGCTTAAACATTTTGGATGCCAGCTAAATTGGGCTTAACTCATCTTTTTTTTTTCTTTTTTTCCAATGAAAGACTCAAATCTTTCTTCACTTGATTGTTTGAAAACTGCATTAGTTTTGACATTTGTTTGAAAACTTTCAATTTTGATGATGCATGGTCATGTGCATGATTGGACATGTATGCATGATTGAATGATGGACAAATGATGCATTGCTTCTTTTTGTTTTGCACCATATACTCCTCATTTGAAAGATCATTTTCTTCGGTTTCGCATTCTTTGACAGTGTCCTTGTGCAACTGCCAATTGCTTGTCAACGAGAGATCACCAATTCAAATTAGGTTTCAATGATTCCATGCCTTTTGATCATGAAAGTTATTCCTTGAATTACTTTTTCTCACTGTTTCTTGAGAAATGAATTTATCTTTTTCAAAAGTGCTTGTCTTATCTAACAAAGGTTGAAGAATTTTCGTCACAATGATCGTAAAGACTCTTATTTTTCTTTTTTCTTTTGTTTTCAAAAACATCTTGATTTTGACAAAATCGCAACAAAATTGCCCCACACGATTATTTTTATGATCAAAGATAGCTGAATCTTGGAACAAGAATATGTCAATTCCACACTTTCTTGTTAAAGTGATAAAACATCCAAGTTGGAAAAACATGTGATATTTGAAACTCTTGAAAATTAATGATTACTACTTGAAATGATTTTGGATGAGCTAAATGACAATATGGCCTTCCAAATAGATAGGATAGTTTAACTCATCAAGGTCTTGGTCAACAATAAAGGTTTCTCACCATTTCATGGGAAAAGAAAGAGTTGAAATATCTTTGTCTAAGCTCACAAATGTATGGTGATTTAAAATCAAATTTTGCAAAAAGATTCATTTCAAGTCATAATCAAACTCGACATTCTCTAAGCCTCATGATGTGTGGCAAGATAATAAATGTCAAGACCAGCCATTACAGGTTTTGCATTGCAGAGGGCTATTTTAAAAGAGATAGGCTCAAATTTTAATATGAATTTTTCTGATAGATCTTGAATCTTTAAGGTGCTTGAGAGTCTTATGCACTTGAAAAGTGTCTAATGAACTCTAGCTACCTTGAAATGGTCTCTCTCTGGTGCTTTTTATTATCACCTTAGTTAAAATCATGAGTGGCTTCATAAGTTTCCATCTTCGCTCTAGACTGCCTTTTTGGGTTTTCACCCTAGAGCTTCATCTTTTTCACTTACTTTTTCCTTCTCTTTTTTTTTTCTTTTTTCATTGATCATTCCACCATACACTTGAGAAAATTCAAACTCCATCCAAAATGGATTGAAGGATTCAAAAAGGTAATTTTGGCAAAGAAAAGAGGTCAAAGTCTCATTCTCTATGTGATGATCTTTCTCTATAAGATAGCTCTTCAATTTAAGTATCCACATTTGATCAAAATAGACTTTTTAAGCACGTAATGTAGGCTATGGTTAAGGGTTCTGAAAAAATGGATACAAAAGCCCAAACGTATATTTAAAGGTGATTAAACCAAGAATCCTTTATTACCGCGCAAAAGACTCTTTGAAGACATTTGTCTTTTTCAAAGCTTGTTTTTTTCACCATTTCCCTTCTTTGCTTTTTCTCCTTTTTTTTTCCTTTTTCTTCTTCTTCTTTCTTTTTTTCAATTTTCATATTGATGGATTGAGTTCGAAATTTTCAAGAACTCTAATTTGCATCTGCTCCCATGGTATATAAAATGTTTATTTGTCTTTTGCAATGGATCTTCCATCATCTGTGCTTTTGACGAAAATTTTCCTTCATAATTGCCCCCGAATGTGGGAGGTGATCCTTGGTTGAGGTGCATTTAGAAAAAATATTCGATAGGCTCAAAAGGGTAGCAAGTGGATAATTTTTCATTTATGAAAGGAAAACGAAAGATGGCCATTTATCTTCTCAACTATGGTTACTTATATTTGAAGAGCAATCCCTAGAAATGAAGAATTTAAGATCAAAGATTGACTTTTCTTTGTTTTTCCACTTTTAGCATCATTGGAATATCTCAAGTGCATAATGTCACTTTCTTATTTCTTCTCTTTTTTTCTTTTTTCTTTGTTTTTTCTTTTCTTCACAACTCAAGATTAGAAGTCTTCAAAGATCAGAATATCTTGTCATGATTAACTCTTTATAACAAGAAATGAGAGAGGAAAAAGGCTATTTTGAAGCCAAGGTGTCTTGGAGGAATTGGGCAATCTTGTTTTTTCTTGGTCATCATGCCCCAGAATATGGGTAAAGAAAAGTTTTAGATAATGGCTTTAAGGTTCAAATTTGATATCCAAATTGAAAGAATTTGAAAGGTATTGGGGTATTTGAGACTTCAGTATATTCTTGACATTTATTAACCTACCCATTCAAAATCTTTATAAGAATGTCTGATTTGCTTGCTTTCTAAAGAAAAAATTTTGCAAAACAATTAATTACAACAATCGATCATTGCCTAGACAAAGATCATTGACCTCTGGTATCATCGAATAAGGTTGATGCTTTTTCAAAACCTTGTTTCTTTTTGAATTTTGAATTCTTGAATAGCCTTTATTTGAGTGATTTTGGGTTCCCAAGTGTTTGGAGAAATGGTTAGAGAATGTTTACAAGGACAAGTTCATTCCAAATAGTAACCATCAATTCTTTCGAGAACATGTGTGCACTTTATTGCCTAAACTCTTCTCTTTTTTTTTTTGTTTTTGTTTGGTTTGTTTTTGTTCTTTTTTTTTTAAAATAACATTTAGAAAAATGTTGAACAAGATCTCAAAAGTCAACATAACTCTTCATAAACACAAACCCATTCTTACAAGATTCAAAAAAGTCAAAGATTGAAATGTCCTAAGGTCTTAACAAAAATTTTTCTAAAAAAAAGGATCAGCACAGTCAATCCTTCTTTCATCCTGACACTTAATTGTGCTCCCTACAACCATGCCCCATCATCTTTGTTGAATCGAACCATTTGGCATTTATCAATGTTTGCACCCGATACTTGAAGGCGTCACAATCTTCGATGGAATGTCCCATAGCTCGACCATGATAATCACATCTTGCATCTGACTTGAACCACTTTGGGTATGGAGGTCGTAAGGGTTCCAAAGGCACGGGGACAATAAGGTGATCATGGACTAATTGATAAAAGAGTTCTTTGTAGGTAATAGGTGTAGGGTCAAATTGTTTTTTCTTTTTGGATTGTTTTTTAGGGGTGTTTAGGCTCAGAATTGAGGTGATTGATGATTGTGCCTGTGATTGGCTTTGAAAAGTCTATTGAAAGAGGGGTCGAAAAGTGCTTGGACAAAAGTATGAATTTGGTTGCAGATTGATTCTTGCAAGATGAAAAGTGGTGGGTTGAGAATATGCTCTTGGTTGGAATCCATTGTTCGGGGGTTGTGTAGCACCAAGAGACCCCATCTTGGTCACGAAACTTTTTAACTCAATCACTTGCATATTCATCTCATCCATCCCTTTTACAACTTTTTCCAAGCCTTGATCTTCACTTAAACCACTGAGCAATGTGTTGGGTTTATCAAGGACAAATTGCTTTTTATTCAGTGATTGCTTTTGGTCTGGTTCGATTTGAAATGATGAGGATTCTTGAGGGTGCTTTCATTTGGCTTCACTGAGACATTCAACTATTTCCATCAATTTGGCCATCTGTCCTTTGATCTCTCGAAGGTCATGTCCAAATTCTTCTTGATTGTGTTCCAATGCACTTATCCTTTCTTCCAATTGACGTTCCATATTGTTCAATCTTTTTGACCCAAACCAAATAAATTAGGAAAAAGAAATTTTACTAAAAAAATTTTAAAAAGGGATTTATTTTTTCCTATGAAACTAATAACACTGTAAAGTTCTTCTTTATTAACACAAACATGAAATGATTGCATGTAGATGAAAATATGATATCTGCATGTATGCATGAAATGTTGTGATACCTTGATGCATGGATGGTATGAAATGAAATAGAAGACCACATTATTGAAAATCAAGTATTGTGGGAGGTAGAAAATTTTAAAACTAAAATTCCTTTCTTTTTGTGGCTCATGAAAAAAATGGAAGAAATAAAAAAACCTTTTTAGGTCCTCTCTTCTTGCTACTTAAATGGAGAACCATTTTTCCTTCTCTTTTCCGTTTCACAAAAAACATCATATTCTCTTTTACCTTATTTATTTATTTTTGTAAAAGAAACTTCTCTATCTTTTTTCTTTTCTTTTTTTTTTGTCTTGTTTCGGACAAATAAAACTAAAGACCTTTTTGCCTTTATTTTTTTTCAAAAAATCACTTTGAAATTTATTAGGACAAGTTTGTTCCTTCACGTGTCCTAAATTAGGGTGCACTCCTTATGACAAGTTCGATAAGGTTCTACCTATGGGATAGCTCCTTACGGCTTTCTATATGTTGAGTTCGGTTTTGAACGAGGCTAAAGGTTCCCAAATTGTTCCTCACTATCGTCCACTCGAACTAGTAAGGCACCCCGGTCCTCACCCATTACAAGCTTCAAATGGACTAGGTTCAATTTGAGTGAGAGTGTTCACTAGCCCATGCGGAGGTTATCACTTCACGAGAGCGTAGCTACTTAACCCCCCCTAACTAAGGACAAAGCCCAGGTAAAAGACTTATGCATGAATGCAAAATGTGTCGTGTGTGTGAAGGAACATATCGATTTTTGACCAATAATCTCATATCCCTCTATCCTAAATTCCCCTCAATTAAATGGCAATAACAAGAATTACAACAATAAATGCAACAAAGGGTAGTAAAAACAAATGCACAAGATTAAGGGAAACATTAAATTATTTAAAGCCTTGAATGACTTATGATTACTTAATGGCTTGACTCGCTTCGTCCTCAGTAGAGTCGCCAAGCTGTCGCAACATGTAGGTCCAGGAACCCAACCGCTAGACGCGAGTGAACATAGAAGGATTAGGAGTCGTCACCAATCGTTTCTTATAGGTGCGATTGGTCACCTATTAACTCGGTTCTAATTGATGAAGTCCTAAATTGATTTCAGGTCCATCGAAAGAACAAAAACTGGTCTATGTTTTTTTCAAAGATGGGTTCGAGAGTATGGTTACGCACGGAGAAGGATTAGCACCTCCGTGGCGCCCATTCCATGAACGGTACCATTTAACCTTAAGTCATTCTATTACTGCCTGATTTTGATTTTATTGTTATATTTCCTTAATCTTCGCTTATTAACTAATTTTTATTGAGTTGGTCTTTTATTCGATTTTACGTATGCACATGATGCAAACATAAAATAATGTCATGATTTATTTATTTTAAAATAATGAGGTCGGTAATCTTTTATTGGAAAATCATTCGAAGACCATCCCAACGCTTTGGTGAAGTCTCGACGTTTTTCTCACCTAGAGATATCCCCAAAAGAACTCATCTCTACAAACTCCTCGGAGAAATCCCATCATCGAAATTCCCGCCTCATTTACAAGATAAGTGTGGCATGCTATGACAGAATAAGATGATGATGTCTACATGCACACGTTTATTGACTTAGGTGGTTCGTAATTTATTCAATTATGTGATTAACGATTTGTCACCTTGTCTATGTATTTATTACTTCATGCATTATTCATTTTTTACATTTTTTATTTTTATTTTTTTATCATTTTTTCTATTTTTATATTTTTTTTATCTTTTATTATTATTTTGTTATTATTTTACTATTTTTATTTTTCGTTTTCTATTTAGACCTATATTCTTTAATTAATACTATTAATTAATACATTGCTTAGTCACATGGTTTACCAAAGAATTAATTTTTATTGGTTAAATTAACTTTTTTGATAATATTTATTTAAACTAATTTAAGTTTTAATGTGACATTATGTAAATTTATTTTCTAATGTATTATTCTCAATAATGACCATTTGAGTAATGAATATTGGAGTATAGAGTTCGGATTTATCCCGACGCTTCGGTAAAAATCTATCTAAAAAAGGTAACTCTTTACCTCTTTTTAGGTTGAATTCCATCATCGGATACTCAAAATAATCGTCTCATTTTATTATGATTATAATTATTATTTATATATATTTTTTATGCATATTTTATTTTTACTATTTTATTTATTTTTATTATATATTTTTTATTTTTTTTATTTTTTATTTTTTTGTGTTTATTACTAAGATAGATATTCATATTTTATATATTTATGATTTTTTAATAATATTTAAACTAAGTTAAAAATAAATAAATAAAACATTGCAATTAAAAAAAAACCCAAACCTAAAAATTATTTAAACAAAAGCCCAATGAAAATGGGTTATACCTGTCTGGGCTTGGACTAGCCTAGCTTAACGGTCCACATGAGGCCTAAAACTGCAACAGGAGGTCCGCTCAACAGGCCCGCAACTCAGTTCTCCAAAACGACGTCGTTTTAAGCTCTAGACGTTTCAACTCCCTTCGCCCCAAAACGACGTCGTTTTGTTCCCTTCTATCTGCTATAAAAGCTCTTTTTTTTTCTTTCCTCCTTATTTTTCTTCCATTTTCTCTCTCTAACCTCAGACTCTCTCACTTCTCTCTAAACACAGCCCTCCCTATCGATGCTGCCTTGCCTCTTTCTCTTCGGTGACCTCCGTCGTCGCTCAACCTCTCCCTTCTCCCTCCGATCTGTCTTTCTCCTCGACCGACCAGCCTCTCTCTCTCACCGACCGTTCGGCCTTCAGACGGCTACCCAAACGACCAGATCTAGCCTCCCCCCTCACTCCAATCAGACCAAACTCACCGACGACCCACCCCATTTCATTTTGGATTCGATTTTTTTGTTTCCATCTGTGGTTTTTTGGCTGCTAGGTTTTAGGGTTTGCTTTGATTATCTGGGTATCCTACTGGTTGTTAGAGGCATTTAGGGATTTTTGTTTTTTTTTTTTGGTTTTGTGATTTTTTTTGGTTACAGGGACTTGATTTCGGTTTGTTGGTTTTCAAAAATTTTTCTGTTCTTTGGTTTGAAAACCCTCCAAAAATTTTTGGTTCCCCTTTTTTGAATCTCTCGGTTGCCTGCTTATTTTCTAGCAGTGGGATTGTCCAAAATTTTGGACAATCCCCTAGGTGAAATCATGCTCTTTTGAGCATGATTTCAACTAGGTTCTAGGGGCTGGGGGGCAGGTCACCGGATTTGGGTAATCCCCTGAAATCTGATGACTTTGCAGGGACGATGATTACTTTTTTTATTATTATTATTTTGATTGATTGATTTATTTATTTTTATTTATTTTATATATATTTTTTAAGGTATCTACAGTTACATAGATCAACATATTGACCACCATTCCATATTATAATTAGTTGTACTAGATAATAGAATATTTCATAATTGGTCTTTTAAAATTATGAAAAAAGAAGTAGTTATCTCATTTTTTACCATCAAAAGTAAAAGACAACAATTTATTTCACTAAATCTAATATGGTAATAAATTTTATAGATGTTATTTTGTTATTATTGTCTTCAATAAAATGTTGTAGTATAACCTATTTTCTTATATTATTTTTTAAGACAATTTTGCCTCTACATTTTCTTTGTAATTTTAATCTTATCCTTTCTTAAAAAATTATCAAAATTAAGGTGTTAATGATTATTTTCAATCATCTCCAAAGTTTTTGATTTATGGTCAAGCCATTATTCACTAATTTATAATATGTCAATTCCAAATCTAATTTTCTACTACTCGATCTGGTTGTTGTGATATTCGTTGCATAAATGATATAACCATATCAACAACTATGCCAATTTAGATTTTTTTTAACTTGATTTAAGCGCATATAAAAAGATTTCAATGCACTAATAGCGTTTTGCTCATCAACAATGACAAATCAACATGTTGACCACCAATCCTTATTACAATTGATTGTGCTAAATAGTAAAATATTTTGTATTTGGTCTCTCTAAATTATGAAAAAAGAAGCAATTATCTCATTTGTTACCATTAAAATTAAAAGATAAAGATTTATTTTAGTTAAACCAATATGGTAAAAAATTTTATAACTATTACTTTTTACTACTGTCGCTTTTAACTAAAAAATTGTATTCTTACCTATTTTCTTATTTATTATTTTCAAGACAATTTTACTTTTATATTTTATTTGTAATTTAAATCTCGTCCTTACCCGAAAATATCATCAAATTAAATTAATGGGACTAATAATATTTTTATCTTTTCCAATACTCGTAATTTATGGTCACATCACTCTTCACTATTTTTTTGATATGCCAATTCCAAACCTAATCCTCAAATATAGGATCTAATTGCTATGGCATTAAGTCCTCACATTCATTATTAATTGTTCCATTTAGACTTAATCTAATTGTTACAAATCCCACAACAGTAAGAGATGGGGTGGGTATTGGGTTAATAAATAAATACCTTCCTCCACTTATTAGGCATGTTTTTTCAGTTAGAAACATAGGGCCATGATAAGTGGTATTAGGGCATACATAAATCTTCACTAATATGAGTTCCATAAGAAATATCAAAGTCTAGGTGAACTTGGACTAATGTAAATGTCACTTTTCCTTTATAAGAAAAGAGCCAGTGTAACAAAAGCGTTGCATAATTAAGTGGGGTATAATGCCAAAAATCTCACGTCAGTAAGAGATGGGGTGTGTCTTAGGTTCATAAATATAGGCCTGCCTCCACTTATCAAGCTTGTCTTTTATATTAGAAATATGAGATTGTGACAAGTGGTATCAAAGCAAACCCATATCTTCACTAATGTGGGGCTTTCACGAAAGATATTAAGGTCGAGGTAGACTTAGACCAGTGTAAAAGTCCCTTTCTTTTATGGGTAAAGAGCTAGCATAATGAGGGCATTGTACAATTGAGGTAGGATGCCACAGATCTTACACTAGTAAAAGATCGGGTGGATCTTAAGTTAATAAAGGGCCTTCCTCCACTTATTAGATATGTCTTTTGGATTAAAAATATGGACCGTGATATTAGTCACTTACAAGACTAATTCAGTGCACCAATGGCTTAATTTACACAATAATTTAATAGTGATAAATCAACATGTTGAGTATTAATCCTTATTACAACTAGCTATACTTGATAGTAAAATACTTTGTGGTTAGTCTTTTTAAATCATGAAAAGAGGACTAGTTATCTTATTTATTGCTAAAACAAATAAATAAAAAATATATTTACTTCACTAAAATCAATATGGTAATAAATTTTATAACTGTTATTTTTCACTGTCATTTTAACTAAAATGTTGTATTTTGACCTATTTCTTACGGTTTGCAAGAACATCTTACCATATATAACTTTTTTTCCTTAATTATGTTCATAGAATGAATTTTGACAAATTGTTAGCCTTTCTATGGTTATATATATTATTACTTCTGTGTACTTACTTCAATAATATTTTTTCTCAAGTTTACTAACTTGATGCCATAAATTTTGATAACAAATTCTTCACATCAAATCTTGCAAAGTAACCAAGATATGTCAATGCATCACATTGCATGGATTCCACCATCTGATGACTCATGGAAACTCAATTTCGCCGGATGTATTAGCTCTGACGATGGCGGTTTTGGGTGCATTCTTCGTGATCAAAATGGCGTATTCAAAGTAGCCTGTGCAACACCGTCACAAGGTTGCAAAGACCTTATAATGGCAGAATTGATTGCTTTGCGCCATGGGCTTATTATTACTATAAAGTATGGCGTCGATTATATTGAAATTGACGGAGATCAATCAGTCGTGATCCAAATGCTTATAGGTCAAGCTATACCATTTTCATAAATATGTCGAAGTATTCTCGCAGATTGTGTTAAATACGTCAAAAGTTTTTGAAGTGTGAAGGTTCACCAAATAGATGAATATTCTAATGATGCTGCAAATAACAATGCTAGAATTGCAATTGAACTCGAAAAAACTTCGCATTGGGATGGTTGGGTTCCTGCAGAAATAGCTAATATCTTAGTTACTGATGTAATTGGTCGTTGGATTTCTTAATTTGCTTCTTAATCTTTTCTTTTGTTCATCATTTTAATAAAGTTAGTCAAATTTACAAATGCATATCAATGGGTTGACAGTTATGCACATGAAAGAATATCAATGTACGTTATTCTTCACTACACTTTATAACAATTATATTAATAACTAGAATACCAAATATAGAAAAGGTATAATTATTTAAATTAATGTCGTGTGGCTAGAGTAGAAAGGTTGGGAAGGATATGAAGGAAAGAGAACTAGAAAGAAACAAGAAAGTGGAGTAAAAGAAAAAATGAAAAAAAGAAAAGAAAACTGAGAATGAAAAAAAAAATGTCACTTAGATGTAGAGGTATGAATTAGCTTAAGAATTCTACTCTTCTTCATAAATGGCTTTGACATTTTAGTGAAGAAACGGACAACCTTTGGAGGAAAATAATCATTGAAAAATATGGTATGACTCTCAATACTTTCCTACCTATTTACTCTCTTTCAAGGTTTGTCTTTTCTATTTGGGAAAATGTCACCAAGCTTCTTTGCCCTATTGATGACTTATCTCGTCTGTTTTTTGCTGGTATGGGGTTTTTGCTTGGCAAATGTGACAGAATTAAATTCTGACACGATGAATAGGCTGAGGGTTGTCTCCTTAAATCATCATTCCCTAGGATCTTTACACTTTCTTCTATTAAAGATGGTCAGTTGACTGACTATGGTGCATGGAGAGATGATTTATAGATATGGAAATTTTAGTTAAAATGCAACCTCTTTGACTGGGGAAAGGATTAATGGTTTAATCTTATGGGAGTTCTTGATAATGTCTTTCTTGATAAAAATGAAACTGACAGTCATTTGGAAAAACAACTCTTGTGGTATTTATTCCTTCAGTAGGTTTTATAAATCTGTATTTGATTCTAATGGTGACAAACTTTTTTGGAATTCTATTTTGGCTAATCTTGCTCATCCTAAATGTGAAATTTTCTATTGGCAAGTGATGAAAGGTATGATTATAGTTAAAGGAGAATTTCTTAGAAGAGGTCTTATTGATAAGAATGTTGCACTTTGCCCCATCTGTAATGCCGATATTGATATTGTTGAACATCTTTTCATTGATTGGTATGATGTTTGGTGTGCTTGGATGTTATGGGTTAATTTTTTGGGATTTTCTTAAACCTCTCTTAAAAATTTGAGGGATTTTTTTTTGTTTGGAATGAGGTTGTTCATGGCAAAAATCATTTTCTAGTTTAGAAATTATCCTTTTCTACGATTCCTTGGACAATTTGGATTCAGAGGAACAATTTGGTTTTCAATGGATAGCCTTGGGACTCAGGTAATATTTTTTACATTATCAAGTTAAGGGTTTGCTCGTGGGTCAAAGCCAAATGGCCGAACTTTAATTCTTCAATGAATGACACGATTCTAAACTTAAATTTTGCTAAAGTCTCTCAAATGGTTAAAAAGATAAAAAAGAAGTGTGATTGATTAAGCTAGAAGCTGGTTCATTGAAATTCAATGTTGATGGCACTGCTCATGGATGCTTAAGTCCTAGAATTGAAGGAGCTCTCCGAGATCATGAAGGTAATGTCAAAATCCTATTTTCTAAACTGTTAGGTATTATTGATTCTAATATTTCAGAGGTCTTTGCTATTAAAGAAGCCTTTGATATTTTTGTTGCATCTCACTAGAATTTTGCTCACAATCTCACTATTGAATCAGACTCTACCAATGCTATCAAATGGATCAATTGCCCATTTTCTTCTACTCGATAATTCAAGTGAATTCTTAGACAGATTAATTTCTTAATGAAAGATATTAAGAATAGGTCTATCATCCATATTCCCTGTGAAGCAAACTACTTTACGGATCACTTGGCCAAGCTCGCTGTTAATTGTACTTCTGATAGCATTCAAGTTTTTGGTTAATTGTTGTGTTTTTGGGTTCTTCTTCTAATGCTATTCTCTCTTTCTGTTTGTGGTTATGTTCTTTTCTTGATTGTTTTTGCTTTGTCATTAGTGCTTTGGGACTGCTTTGCAGTTTGATGAACCTTTGATTGAGGCTTGGAGTTTCTCTTTTTCTGTTGAGACTTTCTTCCTCTTTTTTAGAAAAATTATGCTATTAAAAAACAAAAGCGTTGAGGAATAATGGCTAAATGTAAAATCTTTTAGCTTTAATTGCATAAATAATCTTTTTAATTGCATAAATGAATATAAATTAAGTTAAGATTATTTTAGTAAGAATTAAGCTAAGAAAAATAAATAAATAATATTTTTACTATTTATTTTTATATATTCTAAAATAAATAAATTAACTTAAAGTTTATTTGCTAAAATGTTCTTGTAATTTATTTTTTAATGCTATTCAAATGATATCCATAGTTAAAATAATTATGTGGAAAAATATAATTTAATGAATTGTGTCATAACATGCGAGTTTAAGAACACAATTACTCAATGTGAAATGGAGTTGCCACCAACCTTTTTTTATCTAGATGTGATTAGCCTCTTATTTGAATCTAATTTTTAAAATGTTACCCTAAGCTTGGCTTAAGTTCGTTTTTTCAAAAAATAGGTTTTAGTTTACATAATAGTGATAAGGTTTGGAAGTACAGTTATGCATAAGGAAGGTATTAGTACTCCTGAAACATCCGTTCAAAAAACGATACCAATTATGTATGTGTTATCCTATCTTAACCTTAATTAATAATCCTTAACTTCATATTTGCTTATATTTTCCTCATTTATTTATTTATTGTTTTCTTCTTCCATTTTTTTACTTATTATTATTACTATTATAATTCGTTATTTAAAGTTTTGCCAACACTCTTGACAAAACTAAGAAAAATCCTCTTACCTCAAGAATATTTAAGAAAATCACTTAATTTCTTGAAGGGATTCCATTGTCAGAATTATTTTAATATGTTTATAAAATGTTTAGATAAAATGTTTTTTCCTTTTTATGCTCATTTAAAATTTTTATTTTTATATTATTGTTATTATTAATCATTTATTATTGTTGTTGTTGTTGTTGTTTTGAGTGAAAATCTTTTAGTGTGAAAATTTTTCTATATTTCCCAACACTTTTGGTAGAATTTAATTAAACTTTCTCATCTAAAATTTTTGAAGAAAATTGTCACTAACAACTTTCTTAAAATTCCATCATTGGAGAATTTTTATCTATTTGTATATTTTATGCTTGTTATATGCATTGATTTTAAATTTACTTTATTTTTTCAAAATAAGTAAATAAACAAAAATGGTTTGATATTGAAATCTTTCTTGAATTCCCCAAATTTTTTGGTAAAATTGAAAGAAATTTTCTCACTTAAGAATTTTTGAAAAAATTATCGGTTACGATGTTCTTAAAATTCCAACATTGAAAAATTTTTATTTACAATATAATCTCTATAAATTAATACTCAATAAATTAATAACATTAATTAAATAATATTTTTGACCAATTTGTTATGTGGACATAGCTTGGTATATGGCAAGATCCACGATCTGCTTGGAATGTTTGAATTGGGGATTTCTATTTGGATAGCTGCTCAGTTGGTGGTTTGCAATTAGGAGAGAAATTGGTTTAATACAATAAGATCAGTTTGAATTTGGAAGCTTTAATGTGATTCGGATAGCATAAATTCTAGATGGGATCAAGCGGTGGATTGTTTGAATCAGTCATGGATTAAATTTTGGCATTAGTATTATTATCAAATTTACCCTAAGTTGGATATTTGGTTTAGGGGTTATTAATACGTATTATATTCTTTTTGTACTTATAAAAGTTCAAGATCGTTTTGGATTTTGACAATTAGCAATAATAATACGTATTTTAAAAAAAAATATTTTTGATCGGTCTCAACTTGGAACAAAATGTGGTAAATTAATAATTCACTAAATTTATAAGATAATACATTTTAAAATAAAACACATTGGTCTCATTTGATATACAAATCAATAATCTTCTTATATTGTCGTCGGATTTACCACGTAGATGCACATACTGTTAACAAGTAATATGTCACGACCCGGAACTTCCCTCGGGCCCATGACAACCGCCACGACGTCCCAATTGACACTCATTATCCGAAATGCCAATTGGAACCCCGTAAGGCTTACGTACCAGTTTCTAGCCTTCCCTGTGAGTAATTCTTTCCAAAAATCCCCTTTTGAGGGTTTACCATTCATTTCTGGCTTAAATAAATCAAAATATAAAATCTGACTCACAGGGGTATTTTGGTCATTTTTTGACGAAAATATTAAAATCTGGTAAAAATATACTTTATGCATCCAGAAAACATAATTTGAAATCGGATTTGAAATCGGAAGTCCGAAACCTTCTTTTTCAAAGATTTAAAGTCATAATTTACTATTCAAAAATATTGATAAAAATATTTCATTTTCTTATAAAATAATTTTTATAGACACGCATATAAGTAATTTCTATAGCGTGAAAGTAAAATAAATTCATACATACATTAAGTTATAAAGTCATAATGTACAATAATAATTACAATGACCGGTGGGCCCATAACTATACAAATACGATAATGGTAGTACACCTACTATCTGTCGTGGGAAGACGATCTACGGTAGTCCTCGACAAAATCTGGTATCTACGAGCTACCACAGGCCTGAAATGTTTGGACAAGAGGTGGGTGAGATTTTACAATCCCAATGAGTAAACAAACATTATCATAAACATCTAAAGGTAAGTAAAATGGAGGCAAATTTAAATAGCTATTACAAACCATTTCATAAAGTTTCATTTTATTTCTTAAATCAAGAAATATTTATGATTTATCAAAACAATTGTTAAGGCTTATGACTTTTATTAAAATCATGGCTCAAGCCAAAACTAATCCTCGGGGATACCTTGGCCGAGGCATCTAACCGAGTCCGCCAAGGTTGTTAAAACAGTTACACATTAAACACGTTTTAGTTTTTAAAACAAGCCGTTCTTTGGCGTTGGCTGAGATACACATTCACGTGTGGGTTCTACGTGAAGTGAACTCTAACACTATCCCGGGAGTTACCTTCCTCGCCTCTACAACCGGAGTAACTATATAACCGGGTTTACTGTGCCCTTCTAATAGGCGGTCCACAGAAACCCGCCACTGCAGTGACTAAACCCACCAATTTAATAAAATTTCGACAGTATAACGTGGCTTATATTTATTTACTCAGCCTGCATAGTAAAAACTCAACTTACATTTATTCCTAATAACATTTCAAACATAGCCACATATATACATATACTCATAAGCCTATTGAATGAAAACATCATTTGTAACACAATTTACGGCTTCCAAACTACTCAATTTTTTTTAGCAAAATTCAAATATCCAAGTGATTCACCGAATATAATCATTTAAACTTATTTATTTGCAAACATCAAAATCTCTCTTTTTAAAGTTATTTTTGCATAAAATTCACAAATAACAATTAAAATGGACTTTAGATAATTTACAATAATAATAAGTTTACTCACCGTTTGCACAAATTTAATGCTTTTTAGGTGCCCCGATTACTGTTCGTCGGGCACAACTTCCTTGCCTTTACCAGAAGGCTCTCCTCCTAGACACATTGTAAAAATTACACAATTCAACACATTTATGCTAAATCACTATATAATTAATATAAATCCTATATTAATGCATGGCATGAAATGCAACGGCCTAAAACGGCTTAAACGCGATACTAGCCTATTTTCGGTACTTTACCCGATAAATTGCTAACGCGCTCCACTTTGGCTCTAAATCGTCCCATTCTCTCTCCAACATTTTTAACCATCAAATACCAGCTTATAACCCTCTGGAATCACTAAATTCAGGTCACTTTCTTCCTTGAAAAATTCGGTTAAAATGGGACATTCACCCGGTAAATTTTCTACTTTGTTTTTCTAGCACAATTAATCATTTTTCATCATTTTCCCTTCAATCCATTTGAATAAAAATCAATTCATCACCATTGGACAGCATTGAAGATTCAGCCTAGAGTGGGTATTGTGAAAATTCCTTGCTTTCGAGTCCAATTTAATTTCTAAACACCTCTAACTAACCAAAACTACCGATTTAGCTAAGAATCGAAACTTGAAAAATCCAAAATCTCCCCCCTTGAATTTCGTCCAGCACTTAGATCTATTCTGTGATCTCTCTCTTGAAGCATGGAAAGTGAAAACAAAAGCATGGGAAAGGTAGAAACCAAGCCAAAGTCGAAAAATCTTACCGTTAGACGCGAAAACGGGCGAAAACCGCGAATCCTTCGTCAAATTTCAAGCTTTTCTTTGTTTTTTCTCCTTTCTTCCTTTTTTTCTCTATTCTCTCTCTTATTTTCTCCTTAGGGTCGTGCCCCTCATCAGCTGAAGCTTAAATGGGCTTATTTGATTAAAATAATATTATTTCATTTAAAAATGTCACATGTCACTTTCCCGTGGGACCCATTTTTAAAATTTCGTTCTGAAAATTTTAAATTTTCACCACTTCAAACACCATATCCATACATTCCAAAAATAAATAAATCATTAAATTTTGACAAGTTTTGATTGGTGAAAATTACGATTTTACCCTTGGGATGGAAAAATTACCGTTTTGCCCCCATGTTTCGAAAACTACCGGAATTGAAAATTTTCACTTCCTATCATCAAATTATACTCCAAATAGTCAATATTGATCAAAAATTTCACTCCATGATCAATTTATTATCTTGGGTGGCAAAATGACGATTTTACCCCTAGACATCAAAATTTTCAATTTCATCCCAAATTAACCCTCGAACTCCAAAACATCATTTTAAGTCATTCCTGGACTGTGAAATATTAAATTTCATCTTAAAATTCCTATTTGAACTAATTCGAGGTTAAATCAACTTGAGTGTACCATTTGGTACAATATCGGGTTTTAGCTATTCTTTGAGACTTTCCTAACATACAAACACGTTATTCATTGCATGTATGTCATGACATGTATTTATAGGGTCGGGTTTTACATAATATATCATAAAGTAAAGTTCGTTCTCATGGAGAATTGCCCAAATCTTTTTATTCAATACTAAAATTAACATAACTTACTCTTATTCAAATAACTGAATTTAAAACTACTGAAAATTAAACAAACTAAAATTAAAACTAAAGGCAAAAGTAGCAATTTATGTAAAATCAATTAATCAAAAATCTAAAACTACAATATTCTCTCAATGTTTCATTTGAATCTTTTCTACTCTCTCTTTACTTACTAGATAGGCTCGAGTTGTTAGCCTAGAGTTCTAATATATATATATATATATATATATATAAACAAGATTAAACATTTAAGGTGGAATAATATGTATCAAATTATACCATTGCCATTGCTTAAATTCTATTTTAATAGATTTGAAAAAGTGATTGATATTTGAAAATACTTGATTTTGGTTAATTTTTATTCTCTAAAAAATTATTTTACAACGTAACATTATATAGAGAATAATGAGAATAGCCATTATAAATAAAACACTACTTCATACAAAACAACTAGAATAAGTGAAGCACTACTTCACATAGAACGATTAGAACAAGTGAAGCAATACTTCATGCAAAATAATCACTTCCTATGAATAACAATGAAAGTAATCCTGACTGAATGACAGTTAAAACTAAAGTACTATTTCATGCAAAACAATTAAAATAAGTGAATCACTACTTCATGCAGAATACTCACTTCATACGGATAGCAATAAAAGCAACCTGGAATGAGTGGCAGAGTTTACGAGTTACTTTAATCTTAGGATGTTCTGGAGAATTTGGCTTGGTAACTCATATATGCAAATAGTTAAGAGATTATTTTTCTTAACATTCTCTTGAAGTACAAGTGTTTTTCCCTTTTACCTTATTTTCGTGTACCTGTTCATGTACATCTTCTTCATTTTTACCTGTTCACATACACTTTTTTCTCTTAACTTGTTTTCATATAGCTTTTCACGTATACATTTTCTCTATTACTTTATTCTCAATAACAAGTCTTATTACTCATAATTATTTTAACAATCACTCACATTATATGACATAAAATTACCACCTTAATATCTACACAATGTGTTATAGCAACGATTACTCATATTAAAGCTCTTCATAATAATGTCATTCGTTAAGCGCATTAAAGCCTACTCTTGAGAACCCACCACTTTTGGAACTATCTATAAAACCTCATAATTCATTTAGAGGATTTCTCTTCCTTCTAGAGTTAACACATTCTCCTTCAAAGCTCTTTTCTCTAAATTCTCCCTCTAATTTTCTTTTATTTCCTAATTATCTTTTTATTCTCTTTTATCTATCACAACACTTAGTACTTTAAAAATTGCTATAATCATCTTCTTCACCCCCAATACATCTTTTTACATATTTACAATACTTCCTCTCTCTATTATAAGAATCCATTTTACAATCTTTAACTATATGAAAGGCATCTTTCATATATGTATTAAAGTATGATAGATTTTTGTCTCATTTGCGATAAGTTGTTGTTTTCGAAAAACATTAAAATGCAAAGTAAATAAAACGACAAGGGTAGAAGATGAAACAAATATCGAAACATAGGTATAATTAGGCTTGTCAATATGGGTCGGGCAACTCATCTTCATCCCCTGTGGGTTGAAAAAATATGGAGTGGGTCGAGCCAACCCATTTTTTATATGGGCCATTAAAACCTTAACCCAACCCACCTCTTGCTAACCCATGAGCTGGGTTGGGTCATCCCATTTTTAAAAAAAATCATTTTTATAATTTTTATTTAATAAATTTTATATTAATAAAATTATTTTATGATTTAATTCATAAATTAAAATTATTAATTTGATAAGTCAAGATTAAACACATTAAAATATATACTATAAGTAATATTATTGATAATTAATTTAATAATTAACTATATAAAATTAATAATTTAATTAAAATTATTCATTTTGTTGATTCATGGGTTTAGTCCGTCTCAGTTCACTGATTTGATGAGTTGACCCATTTAGATTCAATTTTAATATAAACTTAAATTTTTAAACTTAACTCATCCCATATTCAATACAAAATGAGCTGATCCAAAGCCCATCAGGCCAGGTATAGGTATAACTTAGGCATATCACTTTAGGTGGGTGGCAATCGGACAAAAGTCCTTGCAACGGTCACTTTTTGAGCTTTTAGGTCTTCTCTCTTTTGCTTGAGAAACTGAAAATAAACAAACTCAAAAGCTTTGAAGGAAACAGCACCCAGACAAAAGAAAGAGTTAGAGCAAAGATTAAAAATGCAAAACCCAACCATGAATGAGCAAGAAGAGCAAGAGAGTCTTATAATTGCTACAGCGAAAGTGGTGGAGTATTTGGAGCCATTGATGTCAAGAGAGCTGCTTTGCAAGTTCCCAGACAACTCTGCCTTCGATTTCGACTACACCCAAAGCTCGCTTTGGTCTCCTTTGGTCCCTCGTGCTTACAGCCCTGCAGATTTGGATTTTGATCCGATTACACCTAGGAAGCTCGCTTTTGAGTTTGGGTTTGGGTTGGAGTTGGCGAAAAGCAAGAATAGTGGCAAGAAATCCATACCCAACATCAAGAAGAAGATAGCCACCGCTGCACTTAACATCGATCTTTTGAGGAACAAAAACAAGAAAAGGAAGAAAATGACTTCTGAGTTTTCTCCAACTCCTATCAAGGGCGGCTGTGCCTCCATTATTACTACGGTAAAGGAATCTGTTTCCATGCTTACCATCTCCTTTTTGGTCCAAAGACTTGTATTAGATTATTCATAATCAAGTCAATTAACAAAGATTTTTCTTGTTCTCTTGTGAACCGTACTGATCAGAGGTGCAGTCAGATGCTGAAGGCTGCCTCCAAGCATTTCAAGAGAAAGAAGAAAGGCTCAACGGTCCACCACGTGAAGCTTCCCAACTATTTGACGAGGGATTCAAATATTTGAAGACCATCAAGATATATTATTCATTTTTTAAGTTTAGATAAATCATGCATATATTCCAGCATGCATTCTTATTCGCTTCATTCTTTTCAATTCTAAAACGAAGGCAACATTTTGAAGACATGATCAATGTCAAGCATGTAATTGGTTGTCATTTGTTTTACTTCAGTATTTTTGTTATGCTTTATACTTTTCAATTGGTTTTAGTTCAGAGGAAGCACTGGACAATTGATTATTTCTGACTTTCTTCAATCTAAAAGTGGTATATAACTTGAACCCAAGTTTAAGTTAATTTTTGTTCCTACTTTGAAGGTTTTTTTTTTATTAATCAAGTCAAAAGATGACAAGAAAAATTGCCTACAGATCTTTGCTGCATCTGCAGTCTACCATAGGAGATCTGTTCTTCAGAACAAAAATCCCTACTCTAAAATCTTTCTTGCACTCAATATCCTGACAAATAAGACAAACTTGTTGGTGAAGAAAATTGCTGTTTTATCCTTGAAGCAAAAAATTGACTTCTTTTTTCATCCTAAATAATTAAAAGCAGAGATCTAAAGAGACCAGAGAGACTAAAATGGAGCCTCAATCCTCAAAAGAAAGTACCGACCACAACGACATGTACATAACCAAGGAGATCTAACATACCTAAATGACCTGTTGGCAGAATAAGAGGTCGATATACCTCAGCAGTCAGCAATGAAATTTAACCAAGGAAATTTGACATACTTACATGTACACATGATGGTACACCTTAGATAAAAAATATCCTGCATGTAGCATCAATTTATGGGGCAGTCTCTGTAACATGGGGTAGTAAAAAAGACAGAATAAGAACCACAACTACATTCCAAGAGGCACATCTAACTTTTTACAGGTAAGATCAAATTCTATAACAGAAATGCAGCCCAATCTCAATAAAGAAACAGAGAATTTAACCACATGAGAAACATGAGAATAAAGATCCATATTACAATAAACTGAGTAGGATAACCTCATTCAAGAGGAGTAAGTACGACAAACATAAACCAAACCAACACCTAAAATAAGTTTCAGAAAACATTTAGAACAATTAAACACTGGCCTATAAGCAAAAACAATTCATTGACGAACCAAACACCCTGACTGCTGCATCACTTCTAAACTTAAAAGCCACCACGAAGGCGAAGAACAAGATGCAAGGTGGATTCCTTCTGGATGTTGTAGTCTGCCAGAGTTCTCCCATCCTCCAGCTGCTTCCCAGCAAAAATCAACCTCTGCTGGTCTGGAGGGATCCCCTCCTTGTCCTGGATCTTTGCCTTCACATTATCAATGGTGTCCGAGCTTTCAACCTCCAATGTTATTGTCTTTCCAGTCAAGGTCTTCACAAATATCTGCATCCCACCACGTAAACGCAACACCAAGTGAAGGGTAGATTCCTTTTGGATATTATAGTCAGCAAGAGTTCTTCCATCTTCAAGCTGCTTGCCAGCAAAGATGAGCCTTTGCTGGTCTGGTGGGATACCCTCCTTATCTTGGATCTTTGCCTTCACATTATCAATGGTATCTGAACTCTCAACCTCCAACGTGATAGTCTTTCCAGTAAGAGTCTTCACAAAAATTTGCATCCCACCACGAAGACGGAGAACCAAGTGAAGGGTTGACTCCTTTTGAATGTTATAATCAGCAAGTGTCCTTCCATCTTCAAGTTGTTTTCCAGCAAAAATCAACCTCTGCTGGTCTGGTGGGATACCCTCTTTATCCTGAATCTTAGCCTTGACATTGTCAATAGTGTCCGAGCTCTCTACCTCCAAAGTGATCGTTTTACCTGTGAGAGTCTTGACAAAGATTTGCATGCCACCTCGAAGACGAAGCACCAAATGAAGGGTGGACTCCTTCTGGATATTATAGTCAGCTAGGGTGCGACCATCTTCAAGCTGTTTGCCAGCAAAGATAAGTCTTTGTTGATCAGGAGGGATTCCTTCCTTGTCTTGGATCTTAGCTTTGACATTGTCAATAGTATCGGAGCTCTCAACCTCCAAGGTGATAGTCTTTCCTGTGAGTGTCTTGACAAAGATTTGCATACCACCACGGAGACGGAGCACCAAATGTAGGGTGGACTCCTTCTGGATATTATAGTCAGCTAGGGTTCGGCCGTCTTCAAGCTGTTTGCCAGCAAAAATAAGCCTTTGCTGGTCGGGAGGGATTCCTTCCTTGTCTTGGATCTTAGCCTTGACATTATCAATAGTGTCAGAGCTCTCAACCTCCAAGGTGATAGTCTTTCCCGTGAGAGTCTTGACAAAGATTTGCATACCACCACGGAGACGAAGCACCAAATGGAGGGTGGACTCCTTCTGGATATTATAGTCAGCTAGGGTTCGACCATCTTCAAGCTGTTTGCCAGCAAAAATAAGCCTTTGCTGGTCAGGAGGGATTCCTTCCTTGTCTTGGATCTTAGCCTTGACATTGTCAATAGTGTCAGAGCTCTCAACCTCAAGGGTGATGGTCTTGCCTGTCAGGGTTTTCACAAAGATTTGCATCTGGTAGGTCAAAGAATTAACAGAAAGTTAGAAACTAAAATGAAAATGCCCTAGTGATCATAAATATATTTGCAAAAAACTCTTAAAAAAAAATCAAGATAGGAAATGAAAGAAAGGTAAAGAAAAGCTCTTTGACTGAGGAAAACCTAACAATTATTAAAGGAAAAAAAAACTGTTGGAAATTGACAGAATTCCCATAAACCAATCAAGAGCCTAGATTCTATTGATTAAGGGATAAACTTGGAAGATGAAAACAAAAGCAACCCATGATCAATATCAGTTTATAAAATGATCTTAAAAAACCAATCTAAAGATACATAGTATCTAAAACAGATCACAATATTCAAAGGAACTATCAGTTCTGGGCAATCAAAAATTTGTCCTTTCATTTGAATACTGAAACTTTTTTGCCCAAATTACACGGATTGAACATAACAAGAGTCGACCAACAAATTAAAGAGAAAGAGAAGTCTTATCCGTCATGTACTATATCAATAGATCTACAAAAACAAATCAATCATATTAAAAAGGAATATGATTTGATTAATCATAGCCTGATCAGTAAGGCATAATAGGAGAAACAAAAAACCACTAATTTCAGCGCCAAGATCAATCAAAATATAAAGAATCAGAAAAGAGAAGTAGAATGAATTTGAAGAAGAAGATAAAAAGAACCAGAATTTCGAAGGAGACGGAAAGTTACCTTGAACGAGAGAGAAGTTTGACAAACTTGGATCAATAAAATTGATATTATCTCTTGCTATGAGAAGGCTAGGGTTGGAGTTGTACGCCTTTTATAACGGGGGAAGCTGTCAAACAAGGACCCCAATGTATCTAGAAACTTGTATAATTGTATTCTTCAATTTTTTTTTTCCTTATACCATACGTACACGTCAAGGTTTTTTTATATATAATTTTTATAATTTTTCGTAATAATAATATGATAATTTGTCTGTAATTCTTTTATTCCAAAATTATATACACATTTGGCCCATCTAATTCTTTAATAATACAGTGTTGTCAAATGAAAAAAAAAAAGAACAATGTAAAATTGCATTTTAAGAGAGAATAAGTTGTGTTATAAAGAAAGTTGATAGGTTTTTTTTAGTTAAATTATGTTATCAGTCTCTATATTTTAGTAAAGTTGTGGATTTAATTCTTATGTAATAATTTATAAAAATTAAGTCACTATTCTTTTTAAAATTAATAGTGTCAATCCAATTATTAACAGTATTAAAATTTTTTTATTATTTATGCTAATATAATATTTTCTTGTTGATGTGGTATTGAATATGATAATCTGTTAATGATGTGTGGTATTTTTTTTTATCTATTTTACAATACTCTTTTCATTACTTTAAATTATGTAGAACATAAATTTAATACATTATATTTTCTTAAATCTTAGAAGCCTATTCATAATTTTGATTTGTTTTCTTTTTTACTTTTATTTAAAATCATTAACTCATATTAGATAATTCATGTTTATACTTATAAAATCTATATTAAAATTAAATCACGTCATATCATTCGTAAAATCTTAAATCATTATTATCATGTTATCAAATTGAATATCACATTAAAAAAAATATCATGTCAATACAATTAAATATCATATCAATATAGATAATAGAAAATTTTTAATACATTATATTGATATTGTCAATTTCAAAAACTACAATGACTCAATTTTTACAAATAATTATACAAAAATTAAATTCATTATTTTGATAGAATGTAAAACTAATTCAATAATTTGATTTTTTTTCAAAGATTACTTTTCTTTTATTGTGCATACCAAAGAATTTATAATTATATATTTTAAAAAATTTAAATACTTTTAATATGTGAGTTGGTATCACTTGGTTCATGCCACCAAACTCACGATTAATATTAATATTTAATGTACATGTATTTTTTATTATTTGGTGTATGATTTTTAATTTTCAATTATTTTAGTTGTTTAGAGAATTCAGTCAATTTAATCAATTTTTAAATTTTTGTTGATTAATTCAGCTTTTAACCATGACACATCTACAAGATCGAATCACTGTATGCTCTACCCAACGTCTAAATCTGATTTTTATTCAAGAAATTAAAGTTGAGGAAAACAGTGCTACACAGCATATACCATAAGAACAGAATAATTGAGAAGAAAGTAAAAAATTAAGCTTATCTTTGCAATACATTTCATGTCATGGCTGGAACTGGTTCAGCTTCTTCATCAAGGCACGTCAATTTCAATTTCAATTTCCATTTAAATATTTTTTACGAGAAACTTCGTAAAAGCTTATTTGGCATGGTCCCGTTCGAGCAGCGTGGAAACTCCTCTTAAAAGTAGGGATTTTATAATATTATTATGGTAAAATGTCAGAAAACGTTTTTAAATTATTTAAAAAAATTAAATAATTTTTTTTATTTTATCTAATTAGTTTTTATAATTTTATTTTAAATTAAATAAACTATTATAAATAATATTTCATTAATTTTTTTAAATTAAAATGTTATTTATTATTTTATACTTACATGACATTAACATATTGGTATTGTAAGTGAAAATTATTACATAACTATAATATCATAGCATATTAGTATATTATATTATTATCAATTTTGATATATTAACATATCACATAATTATTAATTATGATATTTTAATATATCACGTCAATATTATATAATATTAAATATAAGAGATATTTTAACTAAATTAACCATTAATGATAAAGATTAATTTGATTCAAAATAAAAATATAAAAATTTATTTGATTCAAAAATAAAAATAAAGAAACTTGATTAAATATAATAAAGAATAAAAATTTATTTAAAATTTTTTGAATTATTTAAGAGTTTTTTTATAAATATTATGTCTATTATTATTGTCAAATTAAAAATATTAAAAAATTTAAAAATATATTATTATATGTATTAAAAGTTTTTATTAAGATCTGTTTTTTTAAGCTTGCAGAAGCTCATTGGGTCAGCTTCGAGTACACGGAGTAATGAAATTGCTTCAAAGTTGTCCTCTATATATTAAACTTTTATTAATTATAATATTCTTTTTATTTATTAATTATAACTTGATAGATATAAAAATGTATAATTTTACTTATATTATATCTGAAAAAAATTATGTATATTTTTATTTTCAAAACTTGTAGAATAAGCAATTACTTTTAATTAGTATTATTTATTTTCCTTTATGAAGCCACTAGCCACATAATAAGCACAGGCACGCGCTCTCACCATCTGCCGGGCACGTCGCGCACACATCCCCTGGCAATCAAGCCCCGTTTCGCCTACTTGCTTCAGGCCGCCTTTTACTTTTCAGCTTACATTTCATCGAAACATAGCCGCACCACAGCAACCATTACCTTTTCTCCTTAACGGGTATTTCTCCAATCTTTAATAGTGAATGAAATTACTCCATTTACCGTGTCTGCCCGCATAGAAAAGACAATCAGGGTTTTCTGGGTAAACTTCCCGACAGTTTCTACTTCGATCCGTGCTTTATTGACAATCCGCCCCATCCCCTCTTTCGAACCCCGTCACTCTGGATCTGGATAGCTATAATTTTGATTTTCTGGTGCTGTTGCTTTTGCGCAAACAGATTACGTGATGCAAATTGAATTGGGGCAATTACCAATAAATTTTTAAAGCCTACCCCTGAACAAGATGAGTCTCGAGCCATTTAACAGGTATGCTTTTACTTCAAATCAGGGAAATAGAGGGTATCAGGAAACAGGGTTGGTCTTTGCCTATTATTTTGTGTCTTTATTGAAATTGAAGTTGGAAAAACAGGTTGGTGAAACTTGCAGCTCGCGCGTTTTATGATGATGTGACAACTAAAGGAGATAATCAGCCGAAGACCGGTCGGGGGGATAATAGAGGGATTGCTGTGGTAGTACTTGATGCTCTTACAAGGTAACTGTTTCTTATTTCGTCTCTTGGAAACTTTTAAACTTGGTTTTGTTTCTAATAGCAAGGGAAGGAAAAGGGAAAAAATATGCTTTTGTTAGTAGGAGAAATGGGGAAGGTAGCATTTAAGTTTTTCCTTTTTTTTTTTTTGAAATTAAGTCTTATTGAATTAAAAATAGAAATGTCTGTGGTGCATTTTATAATTTAAAATAGAGTTTTAGAAAAGACTTTTACAGTTAAAGTTGTGATCTTGTCTCGAAAGAAAGCATATTTAGAAGCATCCGAAAATTGACTATTTTGGACATTGAAGCGCGAGGCATTTGAATGATTTTTTGTAATAGGTATAATATGGTGAAACTGAAGTGTTAGACTAGGCTAAACACTTTGGGAAGTGTTCTTTTAGTTCAACTAGTAGTCTGTGATACGAGGTTAATATTTTATAATTTTAGTATTATATTTGTAGTTATGTTGTGATGCCAAATATATTTGTCTTCAAGAATAATTCCTTTTGCTTACAATATTATGCCTGCTTGTTTGAGTTGCCCTTTAGGCTTACAATGTGCAAGCTACTTCATGCTGTTATTGTAATTCACAATTTTCGCTTTCATTTCTAGGAGACAATGGGTTAGGGAAGAAGATTTGGCAAAGGAATTGAAACTACATTCAAAGCAACTTCGGCGGACTCTACGGCTATTTGAGGAAGAAAAACTAGTCACCCGTGATCATAGGAGAGAGGTTAGTGTCTGATATAGTTCCTCTTCTTTTCTCTTTTCTTCCCCTGTACTGATGTTTCATAGTTGTCACTCTGCTTGATTTTATAGGTAGATTTTTTGTTTTGCATTTTTCTGAATCATCATGTTCTTGGTCTTTATTAATTTTCAAACATACACTGAGGATGTAAAAGGATTGAAGATCACTTTCTTTTCCCTTGTTTTTATTCTCAGCTGTACCTTATTTTCACATTGAATTGAGGCATAGTGGCATTGTGTTAGTGGCCACAAGTCTAGTTTCCATTTATTGTGAACAAGTTTTTGGTCGTATTGAACCTTTCTTTTGTTTTTGCCTGCATACTGATGTTTGGTTTGGTCACAGACAGCTAAAGGAGCAAAGATATATAGTGCTGCAGTAGCTGCAACAGTTGATGTTCAACATGGTGGAAAAGAGGGAGAGGAGAAGATTAAATTGCACACTCACTCTTACTGTTGTCTGGATTATGCACAGGTTACTGTTTTATTTTTTTTCATTTTTTGTTTTTTCCACTTGTGTTATGCATTGATTAATATGATAATACTGGATTGGATAGCTAGGGCATTAGACCTCTTTGCCTTTTATCCATTTCAGAGCAGATTCTGCCTTCTGAGTTTGTGAAATTCCTGAAGCAATGTGTTTTGTAGATATATGATGTTGTTAGGTATAGACTGCATCGTATGAAGAAAAAACTAAAGGATGAACTTGAGGACAAGAATACTGTACAGGAGTATGTGTGCCCTAACTGTGGGAAAAGGTTTCTGCCACTGCCTTTCTCTTTCCTCCCCCCTTTCTTCTGTTTTTTCTTTCCTTGGGTCATTTTAAATGCATATTTGGCTATTGAAGGTGTCCTGGTATCATGTCTTCAGATACAATGCTTTGGATGCATTGCGATTGGTTTCTTTGGAGGATGAATATTTTCACTGTGAAAGATGTAATGGAGAATTGGTGGCAGAGAGCGACAAGTTAGCAGCACAAGATGTAGGAGATGGAGATGACAATGCAAGACGACGGCGACGTGAAAAATTGAAGGACATGCTTCAAAAAATGGAGGTAATTTTTTCTCAAAATTTCCTATTTTTATTATCTTATATTGTGTATTTTATTTGTACTTGATCTATTTTGTGAATCTATTGAAATGAGGAAGTTAATCCCTTTATGAGTAAGTTTACAAAATTTTAGTAGGTTCACAGGTATTTTAAATACATCTTGCATGTGAAAAGCATGTAATTAATATAAAGATCCCTTCTACTGGCCATATTTGCTTTGGATATCTTAGACTTTATTAAAGGTTCAAATATTAACATTGGCTCAAATCAATGAGGTCCATTGAAATTTAGCTTAGTTCTTTGTCCTTGGCCTCTGATGGTGAAGGAATCTGGTGTTTCATTTGAATTCTTCTTGAAAGGGAAAAAAAAGAACCTAAAAAGAGAAATAGTGATTCTGAGGAAATCCATGTTGCTGTTAGTCTATTGTGCGTATATAGGAAACGCATATTATTCAATTTGGGGGGTAAGGAGAACATGATCTGTTGCATGGAGTTTACTGTGCCCACCTTGAAGTGTCCTTTTTTAGTTTTTGCTGGTTGCTTCTGTCATGTTAGATGACACTGGTCCAGGAGGGTTCCCACTTGTCAATGCATTTCTCAAAGCTATGTAAAGAACTTGCAGCCCAAATAGAAATATAGACACCTAGCTTTTTGTGTTCTTTGAATAGCTAGGTGTTCAATGCGGTGGAGCAAAGGCCATGCAAACATTAAGCTTTGGTTTGTATGCAACAGAGCAAATGATTCTAATTCTGCTAATCTTTCCTGTTGGAATTTATTGATTCTTTTGTGTTTGTTGTTTTCTTTGTAAATGGTTTTCTATTTTTTTTCATGCACAATAGTGCTGAATCCGTTCACCTTTAACGGATGAATGTATCAGAAGAGAGAAAAGACACAAGATATTTTAATGTGTGTGTGCTTTATTATTATTATTATTATCAATTTTTTTTTTTTGGGGGGGGGGGGGGGGGGGGGTGGTGGTGTGTGGTTGCATGTTCATGCTGTCTAAACTTGTATTTTCTCCCTTGTTCATTCTCTTTTGATTTTAATATGAGCATATTCAATAACAAATTGTCTGGTGGACTTTTGATTGTGGCTTCTAGATGGTTTCAATTTTTGTCAACTCTATCTGAGATTCTCTGTAATCCTGAAATGCTCATTCGCTGTGAGTTGAATTGAACTGAGTCGTAATCTGGTTTCTCCACTGTTCAGCTTCCCAAGACTTAATGCATGCACTTCTTATTCTTGACTTTATTTTTGATGCTTTTGTCAAATTTGTTACATATTACTGTTTTGCTACTCTTTTCGATAATAGTGCAAGTTTTTGTTGATTATATGTTGATGTAGCCAAAAGGTTTAGGGCAATTAGAACTCAACAATTAGGGCTACAATAGGATTGATTGTGTTAGAACAATAGAAAGATAATTGGGTTTTCAAATAAACTTCTTGAACAAATATTCAAAATAACAAAAGATGATAATAATAATCCTATATCTAGGGTCTCCTATTTATAATAGTTAAGATAAATCCTAATCAAATAGTAATTCTAATCTTAAATAAAGACTTAAAGTACTAAAATTCTAATAAATATAGGAAAAAAGAACCTCAAACTAAATAAAATAAAAAAAATAAAATCCTAAGCTAAAGAAAATACTAAATAAAATAAAATTCTTAATGCGCCTGCATCAATCCCCCCGGGTTAGAAAAAAACTCGACACTGACGAGTAGGCCTTGATATACTCCTCATAGATATTGGAATCCACTCGTTTCAATTCTTCTTCTGCCATCCAAGTGCTTTCACTAGCAGGTTTACCAAGCCACTTCACTAAAAATCGTCTATACAGTTTCCCTCGTCTAGATCGAACCTTTTTCACATCCAGCACATCTTCAATAACTTCAGCCTTAGCAATTGGAAGGTGCTGAATTTGAGCGTCTATGGTAGATGCAGTCCCATCACATCCATCAAATGGATACAAATCCAAAACATTGAAAATAGGACTGATTTGTAACTCAGTCGGTATCTCAATTAAGTAGGCATTTGAACTGATTTTCTTTAGCACCTTACAAGGTCCAAACTTTCTAGACTTGAGCTTGTGATAAGTACTTTTAGGAAATCTTTCTTGCCTCAAGTGCACAAGTACTTGATCACCTTCCTCAAATTCCTAATTACGACGATGTTGATTTGCAGTAAAAGAATATTCTGCATTTCTGGCTTTTAAAGCAGCCTTTACCTCTTCATGAATTCTCCGAATATGATCAGCAAATAACTCTCCTTCATTACTCACTCTAGCTTCTTGTGGTAATGGCACTAAATCAAGCACTTGTTGAGGTTTTAACCCATATGCAGCCTCAAATGGTGTCTTCTTTATGCTTCGATTGACAAAATTGTTGTAGGCAAATTCAGCTTGGGGAATACTACATCCCAAGTCTTTGGGTTGTTCTGAACAAGACATCTTAACATATTACCCAAACTTCGATTCTCAGCTTCTGTTTGACCATCTGTTTGTGGATGGCAAGTACTAGAATACTTCAACTCTGTCCCAAATTTCCTCCACAAAGTTCTCCAAAAATGTCTCATAAACTTCACATCTCTATCAGAAACAATGGAAGCTGGAATTCCATGTAGTCTTACAACCTCACGAAAGAATAATTCAGCAAAATGAGTTGCATCAGAAGTCCTAAAACATGGAATAAAATGTGCCATTTTTGAAAACCGATCCACCACCATAAAGATAGAATCAAACCTTTTTGCTGTCTTTGGAAGTCCCAAAACAAAATCCATACTCAAATGAATCCATGGTGCATCTGGCTCAGGTAAAGGAACATATAAACCAGTGTTTTGAGCACTGCCTTTACCAAATAAACAAGCTGGACATCTTTTCACCAACCTCTTCACATCTCGGTGCATTTTTGGCCAATAATAACGATCAGTCGCCATTGCCAAAGTCTTGTCTCTGCCAAAATGTCCTCCCAAACCATTCCCATGAAGTTCTCTAATGATTTGCTCCCTCAAAGATCCTTCTGGCATGCACAACTGTTTACCTTTGAATAAATAATCTTCATGCAATCTATAAGGTAAATTTCCAGCTTGTAATGAACCTTGCAAATTAGCTATTATCTTGCTGAAATAAGGGTCAGAATCATACTGATTTTTAAGTTCGTCAAATCCTATTGACTTGAGTACTCATAACTGATAATAGTACACATCGCCTACTCAAAGCATCAGCTACGATATTAGACTGTCCAGATTTATATTTTAGAGAGATTAAATTCATGAAGAAAAGAACTCCACTTAGTATGTCGATCACTAAGCTTTTTCTGTGAATGCAAGTACCTTAAAGCTTGATGATCAGAATAAACAACAAACTCACGATAAGCCAAGTGGTGCTGCCAATGACGAATGGCCCTTACCAAAGCATAAAACTCTAAGTCATAAGTTGAATAACGTAGTCTAGAGTCCGTCAACTTTTCACTAAAAAACTCTATAGGTCTTCCATCTCGACTAAGAACTGCTCCAATTCCTATATGTGAAGCATTACACTCAACAACAAATAACTTCTCAAAATCTGGTAATGCAAGAAGTGGGGCTTCAGTTATCAAAGCTTTCACTTTTTCAAAGGCCTTTTGTGCAGAATGTGACCATTCAAACCCATCTTTCTTCAAAGATTCAGTTATAGGACTCATAATAGAACTAAAATTTCAAATGAATCTCCTATAAAAAGATGCCAAACCATGAAAACTCCTTACTTCTTTGATAGATGTACGTGCTGGCCACTCTGAAATTGCACGAATCTTCTCTGGATCAGGTTTCAAACCTTCTGCTGACACAATGAAACCAAGAAATACCACTTCTGGTTGCATAAAACTGCACTTTTTCAAGTTTATATAAAGCTGCTCCTTTTGAAGTACTTCTAGAACTTGTCGTAGATGTTTCAAGTGCTCTTCCTTAGTGCGGCTATAGATCAAAATATCATCAAAGAAAACCACCACAAATGAATTCAAGAAGGGTTTGAGTACCGTTGCCATGACTCATGAATATGCTTGGTGCGTTAGAAAGGCCAAATGGCATCACCAACCATTCAAATAATCCATCCGGAGTTTTGAAGGCTATTTTCCATTCATCTCCGTTCCTCATTCTAATTTGATGATGTTCGCTCTTCAAATCGATATTTGAAAACACTCTTGAACCACCTAATTGATCAAGCATCTCATCCAATCGAGGAATGGGAAAACGATATTTGATTGTAATTTTTTTTATGGCACGGCTGTCCACACACATCCTCCATGAACCATCTTTCTTAGGAGCTAACAAAGCTTGGGAAGCACAAGGACTGTTACTTTCACGCACTAGACCTTTTTCCAACTTCTTCTCAACTTGTCTTTGTACCTCGACTCGCTGCATAGGTGGCATTTTATATGCTGGCATATTTGGTAATGATGCTCCCGGTACCCAATCGATTGCATGTTGGATGCTCCGTAAAGGTGGTAGACTTTTTGGCAAATCCTCATTGACCAACTCTCTAAACTCCTTCAATAGCTGTTGAATTTCGGTTGGATGTTCAAGAGATTTACCTATTTGATCACTCTTCAAATGCTTAGTTACCAAGGCATACATAATACCCATCTCACTACCTTCAGCTTCAAAATTTTCAGCAAATAAATACCTAGTGATTTTGCTGATTTTGCTGTTTGTAGGGCTTGAAGTTGTTGATTTCTTAGTCTCTTCTTTAAGAGGATATAAAGTATACCTCTTGTTATCTTTGTAGAAAGAATAGGTATTTGACTTCGTCTTATGATCTATATCATGATCATACAACCAAGGTCTACCAACAAGAATATGACCAACATCCATTGGCACAACATCACATAGGGCCTCTTCATCCAAGTTACCTCTCATAGTGAATTTCACCAAACATTGAGTAGTTACCGGTACTTCATGTCCTTTCTTTAGCCACCCAATCTTGTAAGGATGAGGATGTTTGCTTGTAAGAAGTTTCAATTTGTCTACTGTCTCTTTTGAAATAATATTTTTCATGCTTTCTCCAGCAATGACAAATGACACTTTACCTTCACAAACAACTCTTGTGCAAAAAATACTTCGCCGCCTCCAATCTTTTGCTTCCTAATTTGCTGCTATTGTCATCACTATTCGTACCACTAATGACTCACCTTGTGCAGGATAAACATCGATTTCCTCTACCTCCTCATACTCATCATAAACAGGCTCTAACTCTTCCTCTAATTCTGCTAAGTTCACCCTTCGTTGTGGGCAAGCAAAAGAAGTGTCCTTTCTCCCTACAAGTAAAACATCGAATATGGGAATTCTTGCCTCTTTTATTTGAGAAGAACCAAAACTGTTTTGTCTACCATAAGACATTATACTCTTGCCTTTATCGTTTTTTCAACATTGGTTGCACCCCTATTAGTTTTATTGATTGTGGCAGCCCCTTGATAATTTTGTTGGGATGTTTGATAACCTCGTCTTGCTTTTGAATTACCTTGCCAATGGGGGGTATATAAGGGCTTTCTAGCACCACAGCGTAAAACTCGTTTGTCTACTGATAAAGCATATTGACGAGCATCTTCAATGTTGTATAAACGAACTACTCCCATCTCGTCTCTAATAGAATGATTCAAACCAGCAAGATAACAAGAAGCAATTTGTTTATTACTCTCAGTTAAACCATCCCGAATTGATAAGTTATTTAATTCTGATGTGTACTCCTCAACAGTCATGTTATTTTGCTTCAAACAATGAAACTTTTCATATAATTCCATAGTATAATCAGCAGGTTAAAATTGCTTTCGTAATTTACTTTTCATGTGCTCCCAAGTGCAGATTTTAAGCTTCCCTTGTCGTGCACGTTGCTCTTCAGCTCTCTTCCACCATTGAAGTGCAGTATCTTTCAATTTCAGCTTTACAAATAACACTTTTCGATTTTTTGCCATGGGTTTCCATTCAAAGTAATTTTTCAAACTAACTTTTCAATCCAAATATTCATCCGCATGAAATTTTTCATCAAAATTAGTTACTTCGATCTTAATTCCTCCACCATTTAAATCAAGAGCATGTAATAACCAGCTCTCCAATCCAACTTGTGTCGCTTGGTTTGCGGGTCCATTTTCATAAAAGGGGTTCTCGTTCTCAAAATCATCATCATCCTCAAGATCTTGAATCTCAAAGGGGTTGTGGTCACCTTCCGGATTCTCCATTCGAGCCTCCACTAGTTCCTGATGCTGCAAGGCTCGCACAGCCCGAGTCAAATCCTCGATCATTCTCCACATCTCTGCCAACTCAGCTTGTTGGGGCTGATTGCCTCTAATTCGTCTTTTGCCTTAGCCAACCATAGTCTCCTAGCTCAAATCCTTACCTTTGCTCTAATACCACTTGATGTAGCCGAAAGGTTTAGGGCAATTAGAACTCAACAATTAAGGTTAGAATATGATTGATTGTGTTGGAACAATAGAAAGATAATTGAGTTTTCAAATAAACCTCTTGAATAAATATTCAAAATAACAAAAGATGATAATAATAATCCTATATCTAGGGTCTCCTATTTATAATAGCTAAAATAAATCATAATCAAATAGTAATTCTAATCTTAAATAAAAACTTAAAGTACTAAAATTCTAATAAGAAAAAAGAATCTCAAACTAAATAAAATAAAGAAAATAAAATCCTAAGCTAAAGAAAATACTAAATAAAATAAAATTCTAAATTCGCCTACATCATATGTGCTTTTATTTGTTTACTTACTTGTCAAACAAGGGAATCCTACAAGAATAGAATAGGGAGAAAATAGTAAAATAATACTAGTAAAATGATATGGAGAAATTGGAAAATGAGGTGGAATTGGAGACTTTACATCAGAAAAGGCTGATTATTATCAATAGTTGAGGCGTTGGCATTGATATCTCTCCAACTAGCCTGCTGATTGGTCTTTGTTTTTAGCATTGCTCAAGCAATCATAAAGGGAGAACAGAACATTGACCATACCTTAGCAGACACTAAAGGGAAGAAGTTGTGAAGTTTCCATATCTTCCACATTGAAAGATAAATCAGGAAACTCACCTTTCAATCCTTCCTCTGCATTTTGCATTCTAAATATCCTTCCAAACAAAAACCTTTCCCCTGTCATTGACTTCAGAAGATGTTTCTTGCAAAAGCATCCTATCGAGTCCTAATAGCCTGCTGCTGTGCTACCCTATATTTGGAACAATGGTGAAGCAGTCCAGCTTCTTTGATTCTCACTTTGTGGACAACTTACCTTCATTGTCTTACACCTTTCTCACCTGAGCTGGGTGATGTTTAAACTCATCTTTTCTACCTCATTAAATGGTATTTCTGTGTATCTTCTCTTCTAATATAGTCCATTAACGTCTGATAAGCATATCTCTTTGCCCCTTAGAATGTTGTTCCCTCCATGCAACAGGTTACTTCTTCTATCTCTGGTTAATAGTATCTTTAACCGTACTAGCTGTGGAGATGAAAATCTTGAAGGAAATTTGGGAATGTCCCTAAACTAGTCACTGAACCAGTGCTATCCTCAAGACCTTCATACTGATACAAGTTCACTGTTTCTCAGTTTTAGTTTGAACTTGGAAACATTTTCAAAGATGAAAAAACACCTGATTAAATCCTGTTAAAAAGATGTGAATTAAGGGAAACAACTTCCTGCTCTTTTTAATACCACAAGGGCTACTGAAGAAATTAGGTTGCTATTCTGCTGAGAGAGTCCATTAGATAGCCTGAAAAGTCACCATGAGGTATAGTAACCAGTAAGAATTTTATTTAAGGCTGAAAGAAGTTGCAGATGTGCTTTTCTTCAATTTTCTTTTGAAAGACGTATTGAGTACTGCAAGCTAGGCATTTTAAATCTAAACACAAAAACTATGGAAGCAATGAACAAACATAAAACAATGACCAAGGTTTATTCAAGACAAATTACAGTGACTATATATGCCTTTAAGCTTGGCAACCAGGTTAGTTAATCCTAGAATGCTAGTTTATTAGATAAGCCTGGTCATTATAGGTATATAAAAGTTGACTTGAATCCGAGCTTAAATACAGTAATTAGTATAACCACAAAAGCTCTCAACAAACATCTAATTGGAAACAGTCAACCAAATTAACTATGATAGACCATAAGCTCCGAAAGAAATTAAAGCCTCTAATTTAAAAAATATTTGTTATGCAGAATAACCTCCAAAAGTATTTTTAAATTCTCTCTTGTATTTTCAAATAAATATTTTGCTTGAAATTCTAATCTATCATTCGATCACAAAATAAATAGAAAGGGCTAAGAGGCTTACCCTATTATAATGGCAACTATGGAGAATTTAGATATGCAGTCAGCACAATCTGCTTGATCTCCCTATCTCTGATCACTGAAGCACCATCATACATGATCATAGGTCTTCTCTATAATTATATAGTGGCTACCTAACCTGAATTTAAACATTGATGACAATAGAAACAAGTAGTGGGAAATGCAGTTTTTCCTGGGTTAGCTGTCATTCCATAATCCCACTCACACGGCTAGCATGCCCTTTTATTCATTTCCATCAATCTTGATCTAAGGATCAAACAATAATAGTCATTTAAGCTCCTCTTGAATCTGCAAGTATAAAGAATTATGAAAAGGAAATATAATCTTAATATTGATCTTTACTACATTCCGGGGAGCTTGGAGAAAAGCAATTGCAAAACTGTCTTATCCTAAGATTGTTTATCTCTTTCACATTGCCAAAACTTTCTTTTCAAATAGCCTCGACAACCAAATTTGATCATCAGCACTAATCCTTTGAATTCCATTGCATTTAACTTATTTCCCTATCCATTTGTTTTACAGTTATATGTCACTTCAGTCTTTTCATGGTGTATATTTTGTAGGCCATTTTTAAAGAGGTGATGCGATGATATGCTGCAGGTACAGCTTAAACCTCTAATGGAACAACTCAGCAGAGTAAAAGATTTGCCTGTTCCAGAATTTGGAAGTCTACAAGCATGGGAAGCTCGAGCAAGTGCTGCTGGGCGTGCAATAAATGGTGATTCTGGTTCTAATGATCCTTCCAGATCTTCTCAGGGTTATGGTGGAACACCTATGCCATTTCTTGGGGAGACAAAGGTAAGACTTCAACTGTATTTCTCTTTGATGTCTAATGTCAGGTGCAACTGCTTAAAATGTACTAATATTTATGTAATATTGATGCTAGACTTTGGTACAAATCTATAGTTTAACTCTCCTAACACTTTTTTTTTCTTTGTATGTGTATTTGTAGTCATGTATCAATAATTTTTGGAGGTTCAAATTTGATTACAATCTTAAATTGTGTGTGTATTGAATTTTCATGCAAAATGCTAAGTTAACTAAAGGCATCTGATGCATTTGAGAAAGCTAGTAAGCCCCTGCGTCTCATTTAGCAACCATTTATGCTGAAACAGATTTCTGCTTAGACCATTCTATTCCAAAGAGAAATAGTTTTGGAAGCTCTCTGGAGTTATTCCTGTCATATATCAGTCTTCAACCAAATTATCTATTTTCTATGCTTTGTACATTTTGGGAGTGTGGATTTTCTGTCGCTATTTTTACTAGAAACTTTTCTCTATTGTGTTGGGCATGACATTTTTTAATTTTAAATATTGGATGTTCTACCATCAACTTCGCTTGTTTTTAAAGCTTCTTCGGCCTGCTTGGCAGGTTGAAGTTGCCTTTTCTGGTCTTGATGGCAAGGAAGAAGATGCCAAATCTGAAAGTGCAGGCACATCCTTGAAAGTATTGCCACCTTGGATGATAAAGCAAGGAATGAACCTGACAAAGGAACAACGTGGAGAGGTCAAGCAGGAGTCAAAGACAGATGGCACTTTAGCACAACCAGATTTTTCAGATGACAAGAAGTCGACTATTGAAACTGATGATAAGAAGAATTTACAGGTACGTAGAATGAGATGGATTCCTTCATTTTGTCTATGTCCATCTAGTTCTTTGAATCATTCTTTTTTCTTTCTTTTTTCTCTGATTAAAGTTTTCAATTTACTTGCTTTCCTGTTATATTGAAGGACGAGTATCTTAAAGCCTATTATGCCGCTTTGTACAAGAAACAACAAGAACTAGAAGAAGCTGCTAAGAAACAAGAAGAATTAGACATTCCTCTTGCAAGGAGTCATTCTGACTCTTCCAAGCGTCAAGTTGGCATGAAAGTCAAACGTGACGACGATGAGGGAGATGATGATATTGATTGGGAAGAAGCCCCTGTTGCAGGTAAGTGCTTTATTTTGTTTTGTATTCAGAATATAACTTGGTTGCTATTGGATGACTACGAAAACTGCTGAAAATTAAATGTTTAAACTACTTGAAATTGTTATCATGCTTGGTTGTTCTTGTTCATATAACTAATCATTTAAAAGAATATTTTATAAGCAAAAAACTTTGAAAACTGTGCAAGGGGAATTTACTGCTAAATCTTAGAATATATTTAGCCAAATCAATAATTTATGGGTAGGCCATCAAATATAATTTAATTCCTTTTTCCCAGTGTTTTATTGTAATTCATAATGTTATCTGTTTTCATATTTTATATCAAATTAAGTACATACGTATAGAGCGGAAAACTAATTTTTTTTAAAATTCAGTATTTGTTGGTATCAAACAATTCATTAAATTCAGTTCTCAAATTTAAAGAATATACCAAATTTTCCCTAAATGGTTTTTTTTTGGACAAAATCCCTAAATTGAGTCATAATAATTTTCATCAACTATTAACTTAGTACTAGATAAATAAAAACAAATAGTTAGTTTAAGGTGCAAAATTTTCAGTTTTATCTAATAGCAGGATATTTTAATTGTACATAATGTTGCTAATACTTTCCTATCAATAACATCAAAAATAATGACCAGATTGTATACATGCATAGGATCATTATTTCTTAAACTTTCAGAAAGTTTCACCTTCTTTTGGCCTCAAAAAGTTTCACATTGAATGCTATTCAAGGCGTGCAGAATTTCAGTAGATAGTTATTTTCATAATTGATCACTGCCTACTGTGGTTTTCCCTGCAAACAGTTACTGTATATACATATATACATGCATGTTATTTCTTAATTTACAATAGGATATGTATAGCATACTTACTGGTAGGGGGAAAAATTTCTGTCTTCCTGTGCTCTGTTGAAATATTTAACTCTTGTCCATGTGCATGTTATAGGATTTTTGTTGCCATTTAAAGTGTGTTAGTAATAATAGAAATAATTTGCAGTAAATCAAGTTGAGTTTTCCCATTAACTTTCTGTACCAGTCATGGAAGCAAGTTGATATAAGTTCAATCCTCATGCCCCATACATCTTTTTGATACAAAATTTGTCCTAATCATAATTTCATTATGATGATGATATTTGCGTATTCCCTATAAAATAATTTGCCATATGCAATTTCAGGCGATACAACTGAGAGTTATAAGGTTAATGACTTGAATGTTGAAGCGGAAGCTTCTGGAGATGATGAGGATGATGTAGATTGGGAGGAAGGCTAAAGAGAGCAAAGATTTTCCCAAGTGAATGGTTCAGCTTCCTTTGGTCTTCATGGCGATAGCAACGCTGGGAATGGGCGGTGTAAATGGTGCTCTCTAGTTGCAAATTTTCACATCGTCATGTGCTCTTACAACTGAAGCCCTTCCAATTGGATCATTGGTATTAAATTTATTTGTGATCGCTTGACTTTGTGCCAATAGTTTGCTTTGAGAAATCAAAAATAATGTTTGTAGTCTTAGAAATTGATTTTCATGAGCTTGCCTTGCAGACAAAGCAGTATAACAAAGACATTTATCACAGTTGTAATTTCTGTTTCCCTCAGTTGTAGCTTGTGTTCTTGAGCAAGGTACTGAATAGAGTTAATTTCAGCAGCGTTATGTAGAAAAACAGCAGTGAGAATTACAATTATCTTCGTTGCCATCTGTTTTTTAATGTTTGCAAAGCATCAAGACTTGAAGACAGGGCATATGTACCTCCAAAAACTTCGGATACCAAGAGGTCATGGGTCACAACCTCACTATTGCTCCAAGTGTAAGGCTTAAATTTTAAAGACCAGCTTTGGAGTATAGTTTTATACCTGTAAATCGTTGGAAAATTGTAATCCAAACTTGTATTTGAACTATTTTTTTCTATAATTTTTTAAACAACTAATTTTCAACTTAATCTCATTGTCAAACCAGTCCTAGAAATGTATGAACATGTCCCTAACAAAATGCTGTAAATAACATCAGCCGTTCTGCTTGGAGACTGAGGAAGGTTTATAATCAATCAACGAAATGTAAGCACAAATAAGCTGCCTTTTTCAGACTTCCAAACTTGCAGAAGTGCATTACCCCACATAACCTTAACCAATTGCCGAAAGAAGCAAATGAAGTTCCACCATCCATCACAGCTTCTCTAATCTTTTTAGCCTGCTCCTTGACCTTCAATCTGACCTCGCTTTCACCATCCATCACACATCTAACGGCTCTTTCTATCTCATCCGCCATCACAAGCTTACCCTTGCTCATCCTATAATCCAACTTCAGCTCCACAGCCAGCTTTAAATCTTTCACCATCTGAAATGCATTCATTTGTTGCTCTGAATAGATTGGCCATGTAGCAATTGGTACCCCATTCCACAAGCTCTTCAAGATAGAGTTCCACCCGCAGTGTGACACAAACCCTCCTACTGCTTCATGGGCTAGGGCATCCGCTTGGGGGGCACACCCCCACAAATCCTCCCTTTCTTCTTTGTTCTCTCCAAGAATCCATCTGGCAAGATACCCTCTAAATCAAGGTTGGTGTACTCCCTTGGTGCCTCGAATTCGCCCTTGGCTGGCGCCTTGCGCACTGACCACAGGAATCTGAACTCGCTACGCTCGAGCCCACGTGCAATTTCACTTAGTTGGGGCTCATCAAAACTCCCTAAGCTTCCGAAGCACAAGAAAACTACTGATGATTGAGGCTGTTGATCAAGCCATCCCAAGATCTCATTGTTTTCAGCTTTGTCAGTCTGTAAAATCTTCTGACCCTTGAGACCGACCAGTGGACCAACCGGGTAGATGGGTGGTGTAGAAATAGAGCATTCCATCAAAGACTTGAACGCATGTGTTTCAAGCTCTTCAAATGAATTTATAATAATACCTTCAACCTCCTTGAATCTTCTTGCATGTTCTAGCAATGAAAGGTAGCCCCCATGCTTGTTAAATAAAAAGGAGGGCAAAACACCAGTAGGTACAGGTTTTGCATAACCTGGGATGATTGACTCAGGATCTGATTCCTCAAACTCACGACCAGCCTGATCATGTCGAGTTGGAAGATTGAACATGAGGCTAAGAAACGCTGCACTCGAGGCGGAAAACAAGTACGAAGGAATTCCAAGTTCTTTCCCTATGTCAATCATGGCAGTACAAAAGAAGTCCTAAACCAAGCCAACGACTGGAACTGAGTTGGAGGTTGAATCAGGCAAAACATGGTTGATTATAGCTTCTTTGGCGTGGGCTTTATGGCTCTCTAAAAAAGTAGTGAAAAACTTTTCTGGTGATTTATAGAAAAGATCTAGCGAAGGAGGATCACATCGAGGAAGCTTGACATATTGTATCCGAGAATCGGATGATGCAGCTAGAGTTTTTGTATATGCATCTGAATCAGGGACGAATGATGATGGAATGGTAAGAACTGTTGCTGAAAATTGATCATATCGATCAAACAGCCGCTTTGCAAACTCTAAAATAGGCACCAGGTGACCAATTCCTGAAACAGGGATGAATATTAGCTTGGCTTTCTCATTTGCAGCCATCGTTGGTGGGTGAGTGTGCTTTACTTCTCGTTCTCCTTCGTTCTTAAATATTGCTAACTCTTTTAACTCTATGTCAACATAATATTGGTTTATAATTATATTACAGCTACTTTTTCTTTATAATTTGCTATGAAAGCGAGTTTGATAAGAAAATTAAAGCGAGCATTGATAAAGAGAGTGAATTACAACGACATTTTAACATTTGTTGCGTAGCACAAAGAAAGTGCCGAACTATTGATAAACACGCTTTAACCCTTTGTCAACATAATAAGGGTATATAATGTTGACTCTTTTCTTTTGAACTTTATATGAACCATGATATCGAGTTCTGAGAGTAACAAATGAACTCTTTGTCAACATAATATGGGTGTCTAATGTTGACTCTTTTCTTTTTCTTTTAAAATAAACCATGAAAGCAAGTATTGAGAGTAATAAATGAACCTTTTGTCAACAAAATATGGGTGCATTGTGTTGACTCTTTTTCATTTTCTTTCTAAATAAACCATCATTCTCGTGACTCAGCTGGAGAGAACGATGAATGTTTGAGAGACGTGAAATAAATTATCAATTCCAATGGACAATATTTGGTGAATTAATTAGGAAAACCTTAAGGCGTAGGCATACTTAATTGGTTAGAAGTGGCAGAACTGGGCCTGGGAGTGGACCCGAACAAGGAGCATGAAAAAGTGAAGTCTAAACTTGTCCCTCCATATATTTTTTTGTTTTTGGGTGGTCATCGGCTATGTTTGGTAGGTTGGAAATTCTAACAAGAATTTACCAAAGGACAGGGTGATTTGCAAGGCATGCCATCTACCCGTAAACTTCAAGTGCATGTTTATGCATCCTCCCCTTTAAATATATATCTCCTATCCCTTATCTCTCCCCTCATCCCATAAGAAAAAAAAAACAATGAGTCCCAAAAGCATTTTTTCCACTGTTCTTGTTGCCATTTTTGCTGTTTTTGCATCCAGAGTTGTCATAAATCCAAGCCCTCAGTTCCTCAAATATCTTGTTGATTTTAGTATAACCACTTGTTCATCCTCATCCATCATTGCAACATTCATTCCATTTTACTTCGACGGCCTACATCGACATCATCGTAAACACCCTGATAAGGGCAAAACAGGATCGATTTGTGATGACTTCCCATCAAACTTTCCACCTCCTGAAACCAACACAACGTTGACGCTTTGTGTTGATCGAAACGGGTGTTGCAACTTCAAGACAGTGCAATCAGCCGTTGATGCAGCTGCAAACTTTAGCATGAAAAGAACCGTAATATGGATCAATTCGGGCATTTACTAGTGAGCTGCTGTCCTTTCCAAGTTCTATAATGAACTCTATTTTCTCTTTTCCTTTTTTCTTTTGGGTCATATTCATAAGCCTGAATGCGATGCCTTTAATTTTTCCAGTGAGAAAGTCACCATTCCAAAAACCAAACCCAATATTACATTTCAAGGACAAGGCTACACATCAACTGCAGTTGTTTGGAATGACACTGCCAATTCTACTAATGGCACCTTTTATAGTGGTTCTGTTCAAGTTTTCTCCGCCAACTTTATTGCTAAGAACATTAGCTTCATGGTGAGACATAATACACTTCAATAAAACTATATAAAATTTGTTAATTATAATTATGAATAAAGATTAAATGTTGCTTTCGATGAAGATGACATGAATTTTTTATTTATATATATAAGAAAAGTAGATCAGAATACATAAATAAAACGAGAAATGAAATTTGTGCTATCGAATAATGTATTCGAGCTTTTATCATATATTTATGGCAGAATGTAGCTCCTATCCCACGTCCAGGTGATGTTGGGGCACAAGCAGTGGCAATTAGAATAGCAGGAGACCAAGCAGCCTTCTGGGGTTGCGGATTCTTTGGAGCTCAAGACACACTTCATGACGACCGAGGTCGCCATTACTTCAAGGATTGCTATATACAGGGCTCAATCGACTTCATTTTTGGGGATGGAAGGTCTCTATACGAGGTAATGCTTACTGTGAAGCAATCTACACTGCGTTTTACAACTTGCATATGTCCTCTCGGCTGTCCAGTCCAGTCACCTTGCGAAACCAAAACCTGTATAACGATTCAATTTACCCCCTTGTAATACACATTTGGAACAGAATTGCCAGTTGGTTTCCATGGCAAACCCTGTTGCTCCGGGATCCAAAGGCATAAATGGAGCCGTCACGGCACATGGAAGAGCTTCCGGGGATGAGAACACCGGGTTTGCATTCGTGAATTGTAGCGTGGGAGGAACAGGAAGAATATGGCTAGGTCGAGCATGGAGACCATTCTCGCGGGTGGTTTTTGCTTTGACATCCATGACAGATATTATTGCACCAGAGGGTTGGAATGACTTCAACGATCCTGCAAGAGACCAGTATGGACTGCAATACTCATGGTTAATTTGACTATATGTTAGTTCTAACGTATACACATTACCGACTAAATTTGCTTTTGGCTTATGAACGCAATGCAGGACCATCTTCTATGGAGAGTATAATTGCACGGGTGACGGAGCTAACACGACTTTGAGAGCCCCTTACGTTCAAATGCTGAATGATACTCGAGCTTCAATTTTCCTTAATTCCTCTTATATCGATGGGGATCAGTGGTTGCAATCCTACAATAATTAGCAACCTTACTCAACATTGATAGTGATCCCCAAATAATTCATGTAATAATAATATAATGGAATAATGCTATTACTTGCCCTAACAATTTAATTTATTCCAACTTTTATGGACGTGGCACAAATTTATTGGACAAATATATTCAATGATGACATCAATCTACCAATTCCTAGTTAGACCATATTCATAATAAATACATGTTTAAAATTGAATCAATACTTGTTTTTATCACGTTATATCAAACAAATAGTTGAGACAACAGAGTTAAGATGAATACCATTCTTTTATTACTATTATTATTTTAGTCTATTAAATGTACTTTATAAATGGTGGCAAATTGATTTAACTGGAACTAATTAATTTGGATCTTTGCCACTCAACTAATTAACATTGATGGCTAAAAATAACCTTCAATTGATAAGATGATTTTGTTGAAGTTGCCGTTTTTCCTTATAACAAAGTTGGGGTTATTATTCTATGCACGTCAGAGGTTTTGTAAAGTTAAACTTTAACCACTGAGGTATTAACTTTAATTGTGTAATTTAATATTACATGTAAATAAAAGAAAACTCTGGAATTTGAAGGCATCTGTTTTGAATAAGATATATGTTAGACAATCAAGGGAAGGTTTTCTTGCAATCTCAAGACATATTTAGTAATTGATGAAGCTCACTTGCTCAAAAGGTTCTATTCAAAGAAAAGAAAAATTGAAACTGTTGCTGGCTTACAAATTTGGCAAAGGAAAATGATACACAAAACTTGTAAAAGAGGTAGGACCTCTTAATTGTTGCGTGGCTGGGATGGGAGGAATTCAAGATATAAAACTTATACTTGAAACATAAACATGAAATCTTGGCCCAAAAAAAAACAAAAAAACATAAGCATACAATCTGGGATTAATTAATTTAAAGCATAATAGAGATTATATTTTAAATAATGAATTAAGAAAAAAAGAGTTAAAATAATAATGCTATTATATTTTTCAAGTACATGCTTGTTATCAATTACATTATGTTTAATGAATGATAATAAAATTAAAGTTAGTTAGGACTTCAATTATATTTATTATTTATATACACAAACAGTCTCTTAATGTCAATTTATACACAACAAAATTAAAAAAAAAAAAAAAGAGTAACCATTGCTCAATTGGAAGACTATAATAAAAATATTTAAAACAAAATAAATATCAATTAAATAGAACACAACAAATTAAAAATTAAGACAATTAATGGTAATGAAGTTGTAATGATAAAATGCCAATTAAAATACCAATGAATTGTTTCAAAGCTTTGATTCAGTTCACGTACGTAAAAATATCAAATATTATATGCTACGAAATCATAAGCGACAAATTAATTTTGAACTTTATTTCATTACTGGATTTAAGTTAACTCAACTTCAAGTTTAGTGGGCTCAAAGTGTCCAAAAAGGTTTCAACTTCTTTTTAGGGAAAGAAAGACTTTTTATTGCCTAATCCAACCAGGGAAACAAGCACCAATTACATGGTTAACCAATAGTTCCCTAGACATATCAGGTGGACTATTATAAGCTAAGAAATTCTGAGCAATAGAGAACCCTTCATCGGCCATAAAATCAACGACTCTATTGGCCTCCCTATAAATGTGATGAACTTGGACACTCCATTGCTGTTGGAGAATGTCGCGGATGGCTTGAATTAAGTTTGAGTTAGAACAAAGGTGTCTCAGCTGGGATGTGATAGCTTGTATAGCTAATTTATTATCAACTTGAAGAGCTATTTGTGGAAAGCCTAGCTCCCAAGCATATTTTAGCCCTCTAAATATTCCCCAGAGCTCTGTTCGACAAGCCGTACATTTTCTGAGCCTCATTGCATATGCACCTTCCATTGGCCATTCGAATCTCTTGGCACACCGCCAGCCGCTGCTCTACCAGTTGATTTTCGATATGCTCCATCAGAGTTCAAAGCAATCCAACATGAAGGAGGAGCCCTCCAAACAACCAATACTTCTTGTCGCTCATTGAGTGCAATACTCCCATTTACACAACTCACTGATTCCTCATTATTTACTGCAGCAGTGAAGTTGTATATTAGCACCAAACGTCCTTCTATAGAGATGATCGTATTCTCAAATATATGGGAATTCCACCATTTCCAGAGGAACCAGCAAGTCACCTCGAAAATGGTAGCCTATGGTACACCAGTGTCTGTTTTGTTATGTCTGCTAAGATTGAAAGAAAGCAATTCTAGCGTGGAAAGATTAGAGAAGAAATTATCCGCACCTGACGGTAGAAGTCTTAGCCAAATAGCTTTAGCAAGAGGATAGTCTCTAAGCACATGAAGAACAGTCTCTTCTTCCAATCGGCAGTGCATGCATGTTGGGTTGGTAGAAAGGTGTCTGCGAAATCTCTCGCTATTTGTGAGAATGTGATTATGTAGACACTGCAGCAAGAACATGCCGATTCTTTCTGGACCCTTCCATTTCCAAGCTAACAGCCATCGATTTGAGCCATCATTCAAGTTCGAACTGTCCATTTCTTTCAAATAATCACATGCTGAGGACACTGCAAATAGTCCAAACGAAGATAGAGCCCAATACGGCATGTCTAGTGATGAGCATGACTGTGGTGCAATAGTTTTCGATAATAAAGTCAGCTCTTTAGTAAGGAGATAGTTACTTAGGCTGTTGAAGTCCCACTCCTCATCCGGCGTTACAGAATCTTCTGAGTTTTGGTATTTTGCACACTTAAGCCATTTAATTATTAGTACACTATGAAACCAAAAGAATTGTACAGATGAAATGAATCTTTTTCTAGCAAATAATTATTGTCAAATATTATACATGAACTTAAAGTTTCAGCTAATGTTATTAGGGCGGAGGTTGTTAACTTTTGTTGAGAGGTCAAAGACGAAGATGAATAACATTTAAAAATTTTTAAAATTAATAAGTTAAATTTAACCAGTAATAAAAAAAATGCATAATAGATAATAATTTTATATAACATGTAAATCAAAAAAATTAAGAAAATAAAGACTTACAACAATCTCTTAGAAAACTTGTGCTCAACGATATTTTTATTATTCAAATTTATTAATTATTGACTTTATATTAAAAAGGTTAACAATGTTTTTTTTTAATATAAACAATTGAACTATTTGCGAAAAACTCATCATTCATTTTATTCCAGAGTCTTGTGAAATTTCATTACTGAAAAGACTTTCTTTTTAGTTGTTGTAGAAACCAGAGAAGTCAAAACAAAGAGAATTAATCTATCAATCAAGATTAATGAAAAAAATGATACATTGATAAAATTTTAGTCAACGGCCAACAGTGCAATACTACAACTTATATTTAAGAATTACATAATAATATTTTAATTTTTAAAAACTAAAATCATAGAAAATAAAATCCATATAACACACACAAAAAAAAAGAACATGACAAATAGAAAATAAAACCCATATAACAAAAAAGAAAGAAAAAGAACATGGTTTATGGTTCGTAGAAATTTGGAGAAAAAAATCTATCGAAACTTAAAACATATGAGCAAATAGAACATAGATGAAAAAGAATAAACAAATATAAATAATAATAATAATAACATAAATAGAAAGAATAAGACAAAAAAAAAAAACTTTACCTTCGCTTAATTTCATACAATGGTGGTGAGTGATCTTTGTCCAAGTTGACAAGCTCATAAATTTCTCTTCAAGAATAAAGTGTGTTTTAGTGATGAGTTATAAAGAAGTGGGTAAAGTAAAACTGAAAGGAGAAAAGAGAAATAGAAGAAGAAAGAGAGAGAAAAAATGTAAAAAAGCTTAAGAGTTAGGATAAAGTTGAGGGGAGCCTGTGGGTCATTTTATTATTCTTTATTTATATTAATTATTAAATATAAAATTATTTTAAATAGACATTAAAAGAAAAAATATATAATAAATAAAAGTTTTAAAAATTTTACGAGGTTGTGCTACAATTCACCCTTGATTGTTATCATGCAATTCATAAACATAATATATAAAGAGTAAGATTTAGAATAACCTTATAAATTATTTAAAATAACAGTGTAAAATAAATAACTTTTTCGATAATTTTTTAAATTGTCAGAGATATGAGTTTCAGGGCACAAGGATTTGTGGTTAATTAGAGTTGGTGTGGTGTAGGAAATCTCTGTATGCAAGTGGATAATATCACAAAAGGAGTTTCCTACGCTAAAATTAAAAAGGTTTTTGATGAATTCAGAGTAGTGGTGGATGTTTTTGTGCCAGAGAATGCATCTTGGAGAAGGTATAATTTTGCTTTTGTTACGTTTAAGGAAAAAAAAGAGCTGAAGGCGACTATTAGGGGTAATATTGTGCTATACATAGTTGAGAGATAATTGCTAGTTAAAAAGGCAGATATAGTGGGGAAAAAAATGCCTTTGCTGTTTTTTGATAAACCAGTGGTAAATCTGGGCTTACCTAGTGCCTTTAAGGAGGTTGTTAAGGGTGAATAGTTGATGCATATTGAAAATAGAAGATGTTCTGTTGCATATTTGACATTACAATCTTTTCAAAGCTTTAAGGGATAAATGGAGCAAATATGTAATATTGGATGCTTGTACAATGGCTTTAAGCATATTTGATTTTAGGTGCATCCTTATTAAAGTTAGAAAAGTGAGTTGCATTATGGCTTTCACAATATTACATGCAGGTGATAGCTGTATAAAATACGTACTTCGATATTGGAAGTGTTAAAGGCATCTGATTCAAGTGGTAGTTGGTGGGGCAGAGTAGCATGTTACACGGAAAGGAACTTTTGGCTCCAATGATAGGGCATGTCTAGTTGGTGGATCCCAACTATAATTCGAAATTCAAATTTGAATTCAAAATCAAGAGCTGAAAGAGAAGTTAGAGTCCTACAGGACACAGTTTTGAGGGATTTGGCATAAATCTGATAATAATGGCAATCAGAATGATATCTTGACGAAAAATATTTTTGCATGATTATTTATAGATTGAGGGGAGTAGAGAGGTTCAAAATTCAAATGTAATTCAGTAATGCAGTGAGATTTAAATTTTAAATCTATTCATTTTTTAGATCAAGGGATAAGATGAAGAACTATTGGAATTTAGACAAGGTTGTTTAAATTCAAGCACATTTATTAAAAGGTGGAATTGAAAACAATGCCATTGGGAAAGGCTCTTTATGTAACGACCCATCCCCGGTCGCTACCAGCGTCCGAGATCTCTAAGAGATCCAACCAAGTCCCGAACAAGCTTTTGTAATTTTTTTTGAGATATTTATCAAATATGCTAACACGTACGTAAATAATTAATAATAACAATAATACCCTATTGGTATTCCATTTCTAGTAATAATAATTAAATTTAAAATACAAAGTTTTCAACAATGCATAATTAGGAATTGACAATGCTAATAATATGTAAAAATTTCATATGACTAAACTCTAGACAGCGGAGCGACTCGAAGCGGGTTAAGAGATGCCTTTACCTATTCGCAGTAGATTGAATACGCCAATAGTTACGTGCTAGGCCGATCCCTATCTGCAAAAAGAGAAATAAAAGGGGTGTGAGTCTCACAGACTCAGTGATCATCGGCTCAGCGAGTAGGGCGTAGATGGGAAACAAGCAAATAGCTGATCATTTGAATATCAAATTACCGGATGATAAAACAATTTATTTCAAACGGACATTTGTGCCTTATATATATAAATATCAAGAATTCGTTTATGATATAACTAAACCAAAGGCATATACATAGATACGCATCATATCTAGTGTGCATAATAATTTCATGTAGGAATCATTTTGAATAATTTATTCAAATCAGCTTCCTTAAATCAGGCAAGCTCTCGTAAAATCATATATTTATCAAATGTATACGTAAACCACAAATCGCCTCGTACTCGAGGAGTTAAAATTCATTTTACTGTAAAAATGGAGAGCTACGGAAAAGCCATTTTAAATTCATTTTCACCATGCACGAAATATGAGTCTGAAAACTTAGAAGAATCAACAAATCACCTCTTGCATGAGGCGTTAAGTTAAATCATTTCGTAAACAGGGAGTTGTCAAAAACTTTTTAACTCTCACCATGCACGGAAAAATATAATTTGAAAATCCAAAGAGACTTTACTCTCGAGCAGGAAATAAGATAAAAACTCGTGGTCCCGTTACCACGTAATATCATCCGAAAGCATCGCTTCCACCAAATTCCCACATAATGCCATGGCAATCTCAACGATGTTGGCCGACATCGGAGATATTAAGCGGTCGCAACCGCATAAATCATCTGTGGCATTGCCACGTATATCACAGACCATGGCCCCAGCCATTTCTAACAGCCCGTCAGCAACCCGAAAATGTCTCTAGCTAGAGCTCACTCGTGCACGAGGGTCACACTTAACCGATGTGACATCCGACCTACTCTCGAATCTCTCAATTTACGAAACCATCTTAAAATCATTTATTCTCTTGAAGTATCGTTCCAAATTTATTGTCAAACATTCAATATAAACGTAATAAAATTTTATCATTATATTCATAAAATAAAGTTTGATGCATAATTTATAAAACGTCAAGCATCGGGTAATTACACATCATAATCATATATGCACATTACACAGATATATAAGGCACAATTTAGAAGGTAAATCAATTTGAAAGGCTTGTTTCCCATTTTTAAAACACTTTACATATAGGCATATATAAATATATTCTAAACAATTTCTGAAATATAACTTACATCCACAATTCCCTAAAATTCTATCGACGCATGCTTCCCACAATTGTGCATGTTCGATAAATCATGCGAAAATATATATATCTATAGATAATATGAAAATTTTAAAATTAACACCTCTCACTCACCTCAAAATAGTGGGATATTACATTGCTATTTTCTATTTGTCGATTACATTCTTTGTTCGGCACACCTCCACGATAAACTTTCCATTGGGCCTTTTTCATTTCTTCATTACTTTTGGGCTCCTCTCCATGGCTTCTCTATTTTTTTTATTTGGGCTAAGCCCATTTATTTTATTTTTATTGGATCATGCCCACTTAATTCTATTGGGTCATGCCCATATTCTTTCTTTTTTTTTGTTCTTTTCTTTTTTTTTCTCTTTCTTCTTCTTCGGCGCCACCGCTCTCCCTCTCTCTTTCTTCTTCCTTTTCTTTCCTTTCCAACCGAGCTTCACCTTTTTTTTTCTTCCTTTTCTTTCCTTTCCAACCGAGCTTCACCCTTTTTTCTTCCTTTTCTTTCCTTTCTTCTTTTTCTTTCTCTCATTCTCCTTTCTTTCCTTTCTCTTTTCTTCTTTCTTTTTCTTCTCCTTTCTTCTCGGTTGCTGGCTGGATTTTTCTTCTCTCCGTCATAGTCGACTCTCTCTCTTGTTCAACTCTTCTTCTTCTTTCCCTCATAGCCAACTTCTCTCTCTTTTTCAGCTCCTCTTTTTTTTTTCTTGGCAACTTTCTTCTCTCTCTCGGGTCCTCATCTTTCTTTTCTGCTCTTTCTTTTTTTTTTATTGTTTTCTTTTACTTTAGTCTTCCCTCTTTTCTTGACTTTTCTTGCCTTGTTGTCTTCTCTTTACTTGGTCGGACCCCCACCTTACAAGATGTTACAATCTCCCCCACTTAAATAGAATTCGTCCCCGAATTCAGGTCAACGTTGATTCATTAATTCTACTCTAGTCTCATATTTCATTCCTTCCTTTATAAGGAATTTTTTTTTTATCTACTTCATTCACTTTCAATCCTATTAGAATTCTTTACTTGTAATTATTATTACCTTTTTGAATCGGATTGGCGAGATTCTTCATAATCATTTTCACTTATTATTTCGATATCAAACGTGCGTCTATCTCCGTCATTAACTTGAAACCATAACTCCCTCTTAATCAGACCAATTTCGATTACCTATTACATTTATGTATACCTAATCACCCTCTTATTCCTTCGTTCATTATCAAATGTCTAGACATACATTCATTCATTTCATTCCTATACCTTCTTAGATAGTTTATAGCATCATAAACATGCCATATTCATTCTTGTATACATTCTCAACGTTAGGGAAAAATTAACGTCTTCAATTATCTCCACATACTTCATGCTTATCTTGCATTTATGCATTCCCATCTTTTTCATCTTTTCGTTAATTACACGTTCAAAATTTCACACTTCTACCTCATTCTTAATTTAATACGGTTCAGATTGTGTGGAAAAGACAATTCACTTATCACTCTTGATTTGTAATTGTAATTCTTTCATTCGCCATTAAACTCTTTTCAGTAGTTCTAGTCCTTTATAATTTAGAATATATTAACCTTATTATGACTTAGAACTTTTAATCCCTATTGATGAAATTAAATTTTAACTTACTTACTCAATCCCTCCATATACTCACATTATAATACTAGCACCATTTATTATTCATCCATCGCATTATTGCCGCATAGAGAATTTAGCATAATTATGACGTAACTCTTCATTTTTTCTTGCATCTTGATCATATTATTCCAGAATACTTCTTATATCCACATAGTTCAATTTTTCCTCATGGTATCTCTTATCATTGTACCATTTATGCAACTCATCAAACATATTGTGTTCAAACTCAAATTACTAAAAATGATTCTTCACTTCCACTTATTACATATGGAATTCCACATACACACACACACACACACACACACACACACACATATATATATTCATTTAAATGTCAATATTCATCACCATATATAGGGACTCTTGTAAATTATATTCGGATTGAACTCTCTTTTTTTTTTTTTTACTTTTCTCATTTTTGACATCTTTAATTTATCCTTCTCTTTCACTTCCATAAATCATAATTAGTCTACGAATATTAAAATATAATCAATCCCCAATTCACTATTTGGACATTTAAATTATTATTCAACTTACATTTTTCCATACTTTATCTCTCATTTATCCCTATGCATTCACATCCTACCTACGTAGAACTTCATGTAATTTACCTGCTCGGGCTCTTCTTTCATTATTTCCATCATATGCACAACTTTCATTATACCACACATCATTGTATCAAAATGTCATTATCCATATCTCAATCACTAAATATTATTTTCATCCAATTTTATTTCGGTATCCATATATGCTTTACAATCCTATTGATCCCCTCAAGTTCATCTTTACTGGATCATTACATCTTATGCAATATCATAATTCCTAAAAGTCATATTCGTTTCTCATTTACCTTTTGTACTTCTATCGTATATGTCCTTATTCATTTCAATATTAATATATCACTTAAAATTTAGATTTATCGAGCTCGTGTACACTTTTGGCATTTTTAAATTCCAATTTCCACATTAGGAAATTTTCGTTAACCAGCTTCATTATTGGGATTATCTTCAATCATTTTGTACTATTTCTTTGCACCAATATACCATTACCTTCCCTTTAGTGTCTACACGATCAACACCGATATATTTATAAAACTCGATATAGATTTTATTTAAATATCCTTCGACATCATCGCTAATATCCAATGTCAATCTCACATCGAGTGACCTCGTAACTTATGCTTTAGCCATTAGGTTCCCTAGGCAATTCCATATGCCACATTTCTATATCAGGCATAAAAAATATACTTAAGTAATATTGACCGTCATTCAATTAGTACTCGCAATTACAAAACACGAAACAAGATTATACTTAAGTATTTCTTAATGTCATTGCAAGTATACGCTTCCTACTTGCTTCTTTCCTCTTGTAACTACACAATTCAAAGCCCTTTTTTTTTTTTAAGATTCATAACAAATTCTTCTTGAGTATCACCTTATGAATATCCACCTTAAACTTATATCTCTCAGTCTATAACTACATAACCCATGATTTAATCATTAGGTTTTGTAACAGTTTCCAACTATCACGTTATACTGATGGGCATATAAAATTCACCAAGGTAATATGGGTCATCCCTTTATCTTTTAAAATTCATCTTCAATTGACTTAATATTCTTCTTGATTCTTCATATTATAGCTTATCACAATAACTGTCTAACTTCCCATTTTCATACATGCCATGGGATATAAGGCAATAAGGAAACCTTTCAATTCATGTATCACCATCTTAATCATTTAAATTTCCCATAACAACGTTCAATACCAGGTTCAATGACCTGAATTTAACTTATACGTTCATTTTCCATACCTTCAACACCTTGCTCATGCATTCGACACATGAAATGTTCTTAACGTAGTGGCGCTGAACAATTAGTATTATGGCAATGCAACTATTGTAGATTTCTTCCACAATGAAGTTAAAATTACTATGTTTATCTTTCTCAACCATATGGCTTCTCTTTAAGCCCTTATCACAATTTCTTTATCCGTTTGTAGTCCTTTACTTATCACATACACTAGGTTCAGTTAATCCCTTTAAGCATATGTTATCCTTTAGCATTGTGATTAATCAAATAAGTCTCACTTAAAACATCCTTTCCATATGGCACGATCAATTTTTCAATTACATATTGCCATACATAATTATTCATCATTTCTAGTGTTCCACTATTCCTTTAATATTCACAACTTATTGTCTTTCTAATCTTACGACTTATTTAATTCAACCATTTCAACTTAAAATTATCATAAAATTTGTCCATCTTAGTCATCTTTCTTATGCTCACATATTGATAACCTTCGTATGTTTCATGATCATGAAAACTACAATTTACGAATAACTTTCTATCATATGCACATTATCAAAACATTGATTTTAGCATATTTAATTCACCTTCAGTGGTATATCAAAATCATCCCTGAACACATTTCCATACTAACATTGATATACCTTTACCATAACATTTAGTATAAATTTGTTTAAGCAATGATCTTTAAATTTACTCCTTGTTATGTATATCTAAAATTGTACACCATTTATTGTCGAGATCTTGACTTTACTCTTCAGTTCTTAACCAATTACATTTATAAAGTAAATAATTTACTTAATTATTGCATCTTGCCTTTGTGATCTTAAGATCAAAGTTGTCTTAAACTTAAGATGCAAAAGCTCCCGCTTAGAGCATATCCAAAAATTAATATTTCCTAAGTTCCTTACTTTTGAAGAATACAAATTCAAGACTAATCATTTGCATCATAGTTTGCATACTGATCCAATTAGACTCTTAAATTGATCATTTAAAGTGATTCATGTATCAAGCTCAAATTTAGAATTTCATAAAGCATCTAGACTAAAATCAATTTTTTTCTTAAGTCATTTAACTTTAAACAACCACATGCACCACAATCCTTTAATTCCTTGGCTTCACATTAAGCATAGTAAAATTCAAGCTCATCCTTAGAGCATATGTGTTTATTAACTTTTTTCTTCTTGACCACACATCAATTATAATAATAATTAATTTTCACCCTTGAGCTAATTCATACACTTATAATTATACCTCAACATAGTTCAATCAAACCTTGGGATCTTATCGTCGCTTAATGAAATGCAAAACCAGATCCATCTAAGCTGATATACACATATTCAACACATATCCGTATATAAAATATTTCAAAAGTTCAGCATCATTCTTATATAGACAAGGCAATTTAATTAACACAGTGCATTTACTTTTGTGCACGCAAGTATCAGTTTACACCTCCCTTAATATTGAAATTTATAAACTTCGAGTGAATCTCAATGATCATTATTTATTCTAGTCTAAAAATATACCTTTTGTTACCATTATTGTATGTTCTCCTTTTTATTGTCCTCCAATACCCAATAGTCATCAAATTTCTTCCCATTGACAATCATGGCTCAACTTTTAATTCCACCAATTGAATGAGTTATTACAGACTTATTAGTTCGATTTCACTTTCCTCCACCTTTAGTCGAAGGGGTATCATCATATCCACATTTCATTAGAAGCATTTACTTAAAATATTTTCAATAGTAGTTTGTGTCTCGGGTGGCATCTCAAACCCGGACATCGACAATAAAAACTCTCTATTCAATCATCACTAATAATTACACAAAGTGGTTTTCTAAGATAAAGAGTCTACACAGCCTCCTGCCTATAATCGGTGCTGCAGTCATTGACTATAAACAAGACTTTACGTCAACCCCACTACTCCGCTGCTTGACACAAAAATATCCTAAAACTCGACTAAACTAGGGCTCTGATACCAACTTTGTAACGATCCATCCCCGGTCGCTACCGGCGTCTGAGACCTCCGGGAGATCCCGCCAAGTCTCGAACAAGCTTTTGTAAATTTTTTCGAGATATTTATCAAATATGCTAACACGTACGTAAATAATTAATAATAACAATAATACCTTATTGGTATTCCATTTCCAATAATAATAATTAAATTTAAAATAAAAAGTTTTCAACAATGCATAATTAAGAATTGACAATGTTAATAATATGTAGAAATTTCATGTGACTGAACTCTAGACAGCGGAGCAACTCGAAGCGGGCTAAGAGATGCCTTTACCTATTCGCAGTAGACTAAATACGCCAATAGTTACGCGCTAGGTCGATCCCTATCTGCAAAAGGAGAAATAAGAAGGGTGTGAGTCTCACAGACTCAGTGATTATCGGCTCAACGAGTAGGGCGTAGATGGAAAACAAGCAAATAGCTGATCATTTGAATATCAAATTACCGGATGATAAAACAATTTATTTCAAACGGACATTTGTGCCTTATATATATAAATATTAAGAATTCGTTTATGATATAACCAAACCAAAGGTATATACATAGATACGCATCATATCTAGTGTGCATAATAATTTCACGTAGGAATCATTTTGAATAATTTATTCAAATCAGCTTCCTTAAATCAGGCAAGCTCTCGTAAAATCATATATTTATCAAATGTATACGTAAACCACAAATCGTCTCGTACTCGATGAGTTAAAATTCATTTTACTGTAAAAATGGAGAGCTGCGGAAAAGCCATTTTAAATTCATTTTCACCATGCACGAAATACGAGTCTGAAAACTTAGAAGAATCAACAAATCACCTCTTGCATGAGGCGTTAAGTCAAATCATTTTGTAAATAGGGAGTTGTCGAAAACTTTTTAACTCTCACCATGCACGGAAAAATATAATTTGAAAATCCAAAGAGACTTTACTCTCGAGTAGGAAATAAGATAAAAACTCGTGGTCTCGTTACCGCGTAATATCATCCGGGAGCATCGCTTCCACCGGATTCTCACATAATGCCATGGCAATCTCAACGATGTTGGCCGACATCGGAGATATCAAGCGGTCGCAACCGCGTAAATCATCTGTGGCCTTGCCATGTATATCATAGACCATGACCCCAACCATGTCTAACAGCCCGTTTGCGACCCGAAAATGTCTCTAGCTAGAGCTCACTCGTGCACGAGGGTCACACTTAACCGATGTGATATCCGACCTACTCTCGAATCTCTCAATTTACAAAACCATCTTAAAATCATTTATTCTCTTGAAGTATCGTTCCAAATTTATTGTCAAACATTCAATATAAACGTAATAAAATTTTATAATTATATTCATAAAATAAAGTTTGATGCATAATTTATAAAACGTCAAGCATCGAGTAATTACACATCATAATCATATATGCACATTACACAGATATATAAGGCACAATTTAGAAGGTGAATCAATTTGAAAGGCTTGTTTCCCATTTTTAAAACACTTTACATATATGCATATATAAATATATTCAAAACAATTTCTAAAATATAACTTACATCCACAATTCCCTAAAATTCTACCGACGATGCTTCCCACAATTGTGCACATTCGATAAATCATGCGAAAATATATATATCTATAGATAATATGAAAATTTTAAAATTGACACCCCATACTCACCTCGAAATAGCGGGATATTACATCGTTATTTTCTATTTGTCGATTACATTCTTTGTTCGGCACACCTCCACGATAAACTTTCCATTGGGCCTTTTTCATTTCTTCATTACGTTTGGGCCCCTCTCCATGGCTTTTCCATTTTTTTTATTTAGGCTAAGCCCATTTATTTTATTTTTATTGGATCATGCCCATTTATTTCTATTGGGCCATGCCCATTTATTTCTATTGGGTCATGCCTATATTTTTTCTTTTTTTTTGTTCTTTTCTTTTTTTTTCTCTTTCTTCTTCTCCGGCGCCACTGTTCTCCCTCTCTCTTTCTTCTTCCTTTTCTTTCCTTTCCAGCCGAGCTTCACCCTTTTTTTTTCTTCCTTTTCTTTCCTTTCTAGCCGAGCTTCACCCTTTTTTTTTCTTCCTTTTCTTTCCTTTCCAGCCGAGCTTCACCCTTTTTTCTTCCTTTTCTTTCCTTTCTTCTTTTTCTTTTTCTCCTTCTCCTTCCTTTCCTTTCTCTTTTCTTCTTTTTTTTTTCTTTTCCTTTCTTCTCAGTTACTGGCTGCATTTTTTTTCTCTCCGTCACAGTAGACTCTATCTCTTGTTCAGCTCTTCTTCTTCTCTCCCTCACAGCCAACTTCTCTCTCTTTTTCAGCTCTTCTTTTTTTTTTCTTGGCAATTTTCTTCTCTCTCTCGGGTCCTCATCTTTCTTTTCTGCTCTTTCTTTTCTTTTTTTATTGTTTTCTTTTACTTTAGTCTTCCCTCTTTTCTTGACTTTTCTTGTCTTGTTGTCTTCTCTTTACTTGGCCTGACCCCCACCTTACAGGATGTTACACTTTAAAGAGAGAATGTTAGAATGAACGCTTGTGAATGCAGGGTAATAAATGCTGGGGATAAGAGTTTGAATCCAGATAATGAGGAATCTTTAGAAAATAATGCTATTATAGTATGTAATGAAAAAAGAGAATTTAATTCTGTAGAGTGTTTTTGTCTGGATAAAAGTTCTTTATATTTAAATCTTTTAAATATAGAATTTTCAAGTAAATATGAAACATTTGAAGCATCAAGGTCTCTCTTTACAAGGATTCTACATCGAACACCACATGGTTATTTGGAGGTGGATATGATAATACAAAACTGGTATCTGGGTGAGAATGATGCTAGTGAAGAAAACATGGACTTGTTTGCAGTTGAAAAAGAAAGATGAGATCGAATTAGAGATGATAAATTGCAAGTTATGATTCATGTTGGAAATGACATTTATGAAGGTGATGCTGAGTTAGGAGATAAGGTGGCGGAGGGAAGTATAATCAAAAAACCTAAAGGGAGACCTAGAGGTAAGAAAGGTTGTAACAAAAACAAATTGTCAAACAATAAAGGAGGTACGGTTTTGCAAAGCAATAAATGGGTGAAGGAAGTTATTGATAAATCTGTACAAGACTCATATAAATATCTTACTTCTGATACTAATTTGATAGGGGTTGAAATAACATGGGATATTGGTAATGTGGTTGGTTTGGCATTTGAAAATTCTTTTTATTCAAATGGTGGCTACAATAGAAAGGGAAGAGAAAGGTGATCCAGATCTTTAAATAGTTCTATTTTGATGTGTGGAGATGAGAAACTAATGAAGAAGGTGATCTTTGGGCAAAAGTTGATATTCAAAGGAGAGACGTACTTTTTCAAACGTTTGCTTAAAAAGATATGAATAAGGTGGAGATAGTAAGTGATAAGAGTTTGGTGTGGTTTATGAGTTTTTTAAATAGGGATGGAATTTGATTTGAAATAGGTGTGTAGGTGAAAAGGTTAATAAGTTGGACGGTAGACTGAGAAGTTCATTAAAATTAAAACATAGAGTTTTATATTATTGGGTTGAGTTGAAGTATAAGCCATAATTTTGTGTTGAGTTTTATAAATAAATCCAAATTAATTTTAAATTGTTGAGTTTGTATTAGAGTAGAAAATTGTTTGTTGTATTTAAATGAACATAAACGTAGGTGAGGGCTTGTAGAGATTAGGTTGTGGATAGAGTTGGTGGGATGATCGAATATTTTTTCTTGATTTATTCAGACAAGGTTGTATGTGGACACCAATTAATTGGTATGTAGGATGCAGATAGTAGTTCGTTTCTTGAACAGCAACTAAGAGTGATTTAAAGGGATTTTGACACATTTGTAATGGAGGTGGGACAAAATGCAAATAATGGTTTATTTCTTGAATAGCAACTAAAAGCAATTTAAAGGGATTTAGACACATATTTAATGAAGTTGACTTGAAAGCATGCTATTGAGATAAAAGTTAAGAGAAATTTAATTGAAGACTAAATATGTCTAGATAGCTAGTGAGTTCAGAGTTTCTATCGAGTACGAGCCCGAATTTTTCCTTACCGAGTTAGGTGGCTTAAGGAGAAGTTTGATCCATAGATTTAATTTGTATCCAATATCTTCAAATTGGGTCCATATATGTCACAACCCGGAACTCCTCATCAGGCCAATGACAACCGTCGCGAAGTCTCGATAGATATTTACACCCTGAATACCGACCGAAACCCCGCAAGGCTTTCGTATCAGCTTTCACGCTTTCCCGGTGAGCGACGATTACGAAATGTCACATTTCAAATACCTCAAGTCATTTTCAATTCAAAAACGCTAAAATAATTTCATCTGGCTCATAGGGGTGTTTTCGTCATTTTTCACCGAAAATTTCAAAATTTGTTAAAAATGTAGTAAATACGTATAAAACACATTTATCATGATAAAAATAAATTTAAGTATCTAAAATATATATTTGGAAATAAAATTAATTATTTGAATATAATAAAATATTTAATAAAATAATATATTTTCTCATAAAACAAATTTTATAAAACTATTGATAAACAATTTTCGTAGCGTAAAAATTAATTATGTTTTTACATACTTTAATACAAAAGACTATAATATTAAAATTAAATTACAGTGACACGTGGGTTTCAAAACTAACTAGAATGTCTCGGGAACTGTGAACCTACAGTTCTCGTCGATTCAAGTCCACTGCGGTCATTGATTGAATAAGCTAATTATGGATGCTTTGAGCCTGTAAGGTGTGGAAAAAAAAGAGGTGAGATTATAAAATTCCAGTGAGTAAACATTTACTATCGAAACTATCTAAAGTCGAGTAATCGGAGACAATTAACGTAAACTAGTGTAAAGTGATTATAACACTTTATTTCCTTTCACTGAGTAAATTAATTTCGTTTCACTTGAAATTTTACATGGCTTATGATTATTTGCAAAATCGTGGCTTGTGCCAAAAAATCTCGTCCTCGGTGACACCTTGATAAGAGGTATTCAACCAAGCCCGCCAAAGCTGTCGAAATTATCATAATTATTCAAAATTAGCCCTTCTTTGGCGTTAGCTGAGTTCATCTTCACGTGGTGGTTTAACGTGAAGTGACTCTGTCATATCTCAGGATAATTAAATAAATAACCCTGTACTCCTCTACACTGAGATATCAGTATATAGGGGTTTTACCGTGCCACCTCGAATTAGGCCGGTCCACAGAAACCCATCTACTGCAGTAGATTTCAATCCACCAACTAAATAAACATTTCAATAACATGAATTGACAATTTTTATTACTAAACATTTTATCAGCACAAAGCAGTTTATATTTATTTTCAATACAATAGTCAATTAGCCAATCATGCTATAAACATCATAAGCCAATAAATTTTAAATCGTAATTTTACAATAAAACACGGGGTCTCCAATTACTCTAATTTCAAATCCAATATTCGATTTTTTAAATCAATTGGTAAAAATTCGATTTATTTGATAAATTCGTATTTCATAAATTCGTATTTTTCTCAATAAACAAGAAATTTTCCATTCTAAAATAATTTTCATAAAATCATCAAATTAAATAAAATTCTTATAGATAATTAAGACGATAAATTGTCTACTCACTGTTCTAGGAGTAGAGATACTCATATTCTCCGTCTTCGGGTACAATCTCTTACCTGAATCAGTTTACTCACCATCTATCCATAATTCATGACACAAAATTCAATAAATTGTGTCAATTCATCATAAATTATTTCAGGCTCTAAATGCATGGAATGTCCTACAAACTGTTTGAATAACCGTCTAAACACGGTATTCGACTTAATTCGCCTATACACGTCTAAATTGCTAAAATCCTCGTTTTAATTCCGAATCGATTTTTTTCACTTTCTATACCTCAATTATATCCAATTTGACTTAATGTCCCTCAGTGTGATGCAAATTATCAGTCTCGATCATAAATTATGAAAATACCTCTAGTGGGTAAAAATTCTGATTTTTGCTCTAAAAATTCCCATAATTTTTCCAACTCCATAATTCATCATAATTCATCTAAATACCATGAAATCTCATCACTTCCAGCAACAATTTCTCTCCTGAAAATTTCGGTATAATCGGGTTCAATGGAAAAAAATCATTTTTCTCACTAGTTTTTGTTACTTTCCATTTCTACCCACCTAATAACATTAAATCACCCTAAAATATACCAACAAAATGAATCAAAACCCACCTAAGGATGCTGGTTCAGCAAGGGATCATCATACCCATATGTTAATTTTGCATGAAAATGAAAAAAGAATGGATAGGTAATGGAAATCACATAGAAAATTAATGAATTTTACCTTTTAATTGCTTTTTTTTTTTTTACCTTTTAATTGCTTGAACACTTGATTTTTCCTTGTTTTCTCCAAATTTTCAGCCTAGGGTTCTTCCTTTCCCCTTCTCCCCTTCTTGCTTGCCTTAGCCGACCTTCCTTGAGTGAAAATGGGCTGATTTTTGTAGCTTTTTATCACTTAATAATTAAATATTCAATATTTTTACATGTTTATTTACTTTTCATTATTTTATTATTATTTATTTTCCTTTTTGAATTTTTTTTTCAGCCACAATATTCCAGCACTTATCCTTTAAATTTCCTAAAGCTTCTAGAAAATTTTCAATGATTTTTATAGTGTAATTTTATGAAATTACACTTTTACCTCCGAAAAAATATAAAATTACATTTTTACCTCAAAAATTGAAAAATTACCACAAGGCATATTTTTCACTCCTCAAACTTATACCACACTCCAATTTATCAAATTTGATCAAAATTCTCTCAAAAAATTAAATTTGATCATCCAGTGGTAAAATTACCATTTTACCCCTATACTCCAAAATGTACCGAAATTGCATTTCCTTTCCACTTTTCAACCTCAAATTATGTTTTAACTAGTCTAAATAATCAATATAAATTAAATGGGGCCAAAATCCTCTTTAAAAATTTTCGTTTTGACCTTTAGTGGTAAAATTACTATTTTACCCTTGTGTCCCAAAAATATCGAGAATTACACTTTTTCACTGCTAAACTTCATTTTATGCTTCAATAATCATATTATATTTCATATAATATTCTTAGTCATAAAAATCAAAATCTTTATTAAAAATCCTCATTTTATCCTGAAATTGAAAAATGATCGTTTTGTCTCTAATCGGTCAATTTTCTCGATTAACTCTGAACTGAACCTCAAACTTCGAATCACTATTTTAAGTCAATCCATGAGTTTTAGTTTTCTCAAATTCATTCTCCATTCTCTGTTTAAACGGATCCAAGACTTATTTAACTTAACCTTAGGGGTAATATTGTCATTTAACTTGTTTTTCGGAACAATTCAATATACAAACATGCTGTCCAATGCATGTGAATGACCTGTCACAGATAATTTAGGGTCAGGTGTTACAATATATCTTGAGGTTTTAATTTTTATGTATTATTTTTTTTTTGTACTGGTAAAAGCCCATAGTTTATTTTGACAATAACAACTATTAATAAAATTACATATATTTTTTTAAAAAATGGTAACATTTATTTTTAAATTTAATTTTTTTAACAAAGTCGGACAACAAGATACATTGACCCAACCCCCTTATAACTACCAACCAACTAAACAGCTAAACAGTGTATCAAAGAATACATACGTACAGGAACTGAGACTAACACAACCATGAAATTATCTTATCACCCCACGGCCTCTTCTGCTCTCCATCTCCCACTCTCCCCACCTTCAAGCGCCATCGCCACCGCCACCAACAATAACCCTTGTCATCCCCTTTCGCATTCTTCACAAACCATCATCTCCTCTCCACCCCCTAATCCAACTCTCAGAACTCCCACCATCCGTTCCCGCCTCAGCCAAATATGCCAACAAGGCCAACCCCATCTCGCCCGCCAAATTCTCGACACAATTGCCGAACCAAAACCAGTTCTTTGGAACACCATCATCATTGGTTTCATTTGCAACAACATGGCCCAAGAAGCCCTTTTATTCTATTCCCACATGAAGAATTCCTCCCCTCACACCAAATGTGACTCTTATACTTACTCCTCTGTCCTCAAAGCTTGCGCTCTATTGCGCAATTTACGCATAGGTAAAGCTGTTCATTGCCATTTTATTCGGGGTTTAACCAACCCCAGTAGGATTGTATATAATGCTTTGTTGAATTTTTATGCTACTTGTTTGAGTTCTTACGATAATAAGGAAATGGGTGGTTATATTAAGGGCTTTGACTATTCGAAACATGATTTGGTATGTGCAGTATTTAATATAATGCGTAAGCGAGATGTTGTTGCTTGGAATACTATGATTTCGTGGTATATAAAAACGGAGAGATATTTGGAAGCAGTTATACTGTTTAAAAAAATGATGAAAATGGGGATAAGACTTAGTGCAGTTAGTTTTGTTAATGTTTTCCCCGCTTTATCCGGTTTAGAGGACTGTAATAATGCTGAAGTTCTTTACGGTATGCTTCTCAAGTTGGGAAGTGATTGTGTTGATGACTTGTATGTTGCTAGTTCTGCGATTTTCATGTTTGCAGAGCTTGGGTGCCTTGATTTTGCTAGGAAGATCTTTGACAATTGCTTACAGAGAAATATCGAGATTTGGAACACTATGATCGGAGGGTATCTTCAAAATAATTGTCCAGTTGAAGGAATTAAGCTTTTTCTTCAGGCTATGGAGTCAGAAACTGTTTTCGATGATGTCACTTTTCTCTCAGCTTTAAGTGCAGTTTCACAGTTGCAATGGTTGGACTTGGCACAGCAGCTACATGCCTATATAATTAAGAATTTAAGCAAACTGCCACTTATTGTAGCCAATGCAATACTTGTCATGTATTCCAGGTGCAACTCAATCCACACATCATTCGAAGTTTTTGATAAGATGCCTGAAAGAGATGTCATCTCTTGGAATACTATGGTTTCTGCTTTTGTACAGAATGGGTTGGATGATGAAGGGTTGTTACTTGTATATGAGATGCAAAAGCAAGGTTTTTTGGTTGATTCTGTGACTGTAACTGCTCTGCTTTCAGCAGCATCAAATCTTAGAAACCGGGAAATTGGAAAACAGACCCATGCTTATCTTCTTAGGCATGGCATTCAGTTTGAGGGGATGGACAGTTATATTATAGACATGTATGCTAAGTCTGGTTTGATTAGGAATTCACAACTACTTTTTGAAAAAAGCAATTCCTGGGATAGGGATCAAGCCACATGGAATGCTATGATTGCTGGTCTTGCACAGAATGGGCTGGTTGAAGAGGCTATCGTTGTCTTTAAACAAATGCTCCAGCAAATTGTGATCCCTAACGCTGTTACATTGGCATCAGTTCTCCCAGCTTGTAGTCTAATGGGAAATGTAGATTTAGGTAAGCAACTTCATGGATTTTCTGTTCGTAATTTATTGGACGAAAATGTCTTTGTGGGCACTGCTTTAGTTGACATGTATTCCAAATCTGGTGCCATCAAGCTAGCTGAAAACATGTTTTTTGATATCCCTGGGAAAAATGCTGTCACTTACACCACAATGATATTGGGTTATGGTCAACATGGAATGGGTGAGAGGGCTCTCTCTTTGTTTCACTCAATGCAGGCATCTAACATTCAGCCTGATGCCATTACCTTTGTCGCAGTCTTATCGGCTTGTGGTTATGCTGGATTGGTTGATGAGGGCCTTCATATATTTAGGTCAATGGAGAGAGAGTTTAAGATCCATCCCTCAACTGAGCATTACTGTTGTGTCACTGACATGCTAGGGAAGGTTGGAAGGGTGGTTGAAGCCTATGAGTTTGTTGAACAATTAGGTGAAGCGGGTAATTCTGTGGAGATTTGGGGATCACTTCTTGCATCTTGCAGACTTCACCAAAAATTTGACTTGGGTGAAGTTGTGGCCAAGAAGTTGCTTCGAATGGATACAAGAAATCGCATGACAGGCTATCATGTTTTGCTCTCAAATTTATATGCAGAGGAAGGAAACTGGGACAATGTTGACAGAGTGAGGAGAGAAATGAAGGAAAAGGGTATTAGAAAGGATGTTGGATGTAGTTGGATTGAGGTTGCAGGTTGTGTGAACTACTTTGCTTCTATGGACCAAGAGCACCCCGAATCTGATAAGATATATAAATTGTTAGGACTGTTCAAGAAGATGAAAGATGCTGATTATTAATAAACACTTAGAAGAATTCCTGTCTCCTTGGTATTTCTGAATTTGATGAGTGAAGAGGAACCTAAGTTGTGGATTATGATGGCACCTTAGGACTACAAAGGGGAGATGAACATCTTCTGGCTCTAGATACGGGCAAGTGGGTTGGCTGGTGTATGGCTACTTTATTTGGGTTTGTTTTAAGGATATGTTACGTATTTTGGGGCTGTTTCTCCAATTTGAAATTGTGGAGCTTTGTTGATATCTGGGACTGGCTAAAATTTCTGGAGCAAGTTAGTGGCTTATTTGAGCAGATTGTCAGTCTATGGTGGCAGAATCCCTTGACATGGTGTTTGGTGTTTTACTCTAGCCTAGAAGACTAGGCTGGTTAGATTTGAAGCTGTTCAAATAATGAAAATGGCCTCATCTTCGTTGTTCAGTTTTGTAACAAGCGTTGCTCTCCTTATGACAGCCCCACTCCCTCCCCCCACCCCCCCGCCGGGGGGGGGGGGGGGGGGGGGGGGTGGGTGGGCACTCCAAAAAAAGTAATCAAAATGAAGAGGTAGCAGGTAAAAGAAGAAAGAAAATTTTTTTTCTAGTACCTTATCTTACTGGAAGTTTATGCAACTCTTTCTGTCTTACCTAACACTGGGAATGGGATGCTTCGTTTATATGTTACATGCTGATGCATATTTGTTGTTGTATTGTAAAAAGACTGAATACCTGAGGAGAGCTCAAGGGATGAGGCAAGAAAATAGTTAACAAGGTACGCATATGACTCAAAACAAGGAATTTATCTTACTGAAGGAATCGACAAAGTTGGTGTGATTATTAAATAAAGTATAGGGTAATATAGAAACACCATGGTTCTTTTGTCGGTTGTGTGTTCTCATCATAAGAACAGCCTGATATGCAGGTTGGATAAGGCATTTAATAAATAAGTTTCATTTTATCCTTTATGTACAATGTATGAAACCTGTCTACACTGTGTCATAGTGGATTAAGCTAAGTAAACGTCAGGTTTTAGGATAGGAAAAAGCATTAGCGTTCAGAGTTCTTGGGTCTACTTGGGGTCTGGAGAAATAGAGGTGGGTCGAAGTTAAAAATTTTAATGCTGAATTTACAACATCTGCAAGGCTAGTGTTTAAGTAATTTATCCAACCTGTAAAATTCGTAGCTGTACGTTATTGCCCTTTTGCATAACCATTGACTTCCCAAAGAGATATAGCAAACTTTCATTGGTAGCAGCTCATATTGTACCTTGTCAATGAAACCTCACCTTTGAATTCTAGTATTTATTGCTTCCACGCTGTTGTCATGATCCTGTTTTCTACATTTTCAGGTAGCAAGTTCTAACCTTTAATTCCAAGATTTACTGAGAACATCTGCTGCCCTTTCTTTGTTTTCTATTGAAATAGAAGAGGGAAAAGCTTCCAATAAAGAGATGTGTTGAGATGGTTATGCTGATCCAAGAGGTAACGAAATGTTTTACTCATTAATACCTGTATATGGAATATGTATTCTTCATTTTCAGCGTGCTTTCGGTGATTTTTCCTTTTTATATTACAAAAAATGAAATTTTGAATTTTCCATTGATCATAATTTGGCATAGTGGATTAATTTCAATAAATAAGCTATAGTATTTTGGCTGTATGTGTGTGTGTGTATGTTCAGGAATTCATTAATTCTTTTATTTGTGCAATTGCTTAGGCTGGATGTTGGTGAAACTATATGATGACCTCTAAAGCACATTTGTAACACTTGAGCAAGATAGATAATTGCTCTGCAGGTTCTCTCATATGGATAGCACATCATTGCACAAAACGAGCTGGTCTAAACCCAAAAGACATTGCCATTTCCTTCTTTCCTTTTGTAGCCTTCTTGTTATTATGTTATTTAGTACGAACGGAGTATTTTGAACTAATATACATAGCTAAAACATTTAAACACTAGATCTAAGAGCATGTCTTTTTATTGTTATTACAGTCGGAGTACAAATCATTTGGTGGGGAAAGCAATGCGCAGGAAAGGCGTGTTCTATTTTCTCTGTCTTTGCAGTTTTCATTGGGTGAAGAAGTGTTTCCTATTTGAAAGCTTTTTCTCTATATAAATTTGTTCAAAATGCAGGAGTACCGCATGCATCTAGTCATTTACCCAAAGGCCAGCTTCTTCAATGACTATACCCATACTATTGTGCCATAGCAAGTTTTACTTTTGCAATCAAAGTTTAAGTTTAAATTTTGTAATTTCAACTTGACGTCATTGAAAACTTGGGATTTCGTTTTAGAATTTTTTAAAAGAGTCTGATTTCATTGTTATCATCTAAATGCTTACGTGATTTTTTATATAAAGAGTTGCAGCAAGGTATATGGCCTATCCCACTTTAATTCTTTGTAGTAATAAACAGTTTGCCATAATAATAGAGAGTGCAAACTTGAAGACGGCATGGAAATCTCCAATCTCCCATTTAGACAATGTACAGTCGCGAAGACTCTTTTTGGAAGCTTTGCCTGCCATGGGAACCATTCTTTTTTGGAGCATTCAGCAATTATAATATGTGCCAGTTTTGGGAATGTGTCATTGAGTGGGTATATGTAACTTCTCTTTGTAGTGAATTAAGAATCCAAATGTAATCTTTATTTTGGAGCAACGTTGATGGTGAGGTTCAAATGTGCAACATCTGGCATATGTTGCCCTAAGTTGCACTTGGAAAGCGAAGTGATAGACTGGCTAGCATGTTGTAGATATTTTATAGCAAAGCTCAATTTCCCTCAAGGTATTCTTTAACTCTATTTCAGGATGCCTTTTCCTCAACTGAATAAAAATCTTGCAATGTTCTTGGGCGCAGAATAACTGGGTAATGGCCCTCTCAAGCATTTCTTTTAATCATGTTTCTCAATTGAATAAGCTTTGACGCACCTCAATTATCATATTTGGAAGCACTTCAGATTTTTTTTTTTTTCTAGGTATGACTTCCAAGTCAATGCATTCGCTTTAGCCACCAGTTCTCCACTAAAAAAGATTCTTTTTTATTTATGGGTAAGGTCTAGAAAAATCTCACCCTTTGCAACATCCAAGGCTTTTCAAAACCACAAGAATGGATGGACAACGTACAATCAACGTACAATCAGACGTCCAAAAAACCCAGCAAAGATATGACGTCACACTCTGACACTTATATTTATTGCCTAGAAACTACATCACCCAAAAACCAAGAGGGCCATATTTATCTCATCGTCGCTGTTACGTAACTTTCCGTGCAAACGATGAAGAAGGCAGAGCTGGTATTCGTCCCAGTGCCTCAAATGGGCCATTTGGTATCTACACTGGAAGTGGCTAAGCTTTTGGTGGATCTCAATTCCAACCTCTCCATCACGGTCCTTATCATCAAGCCACCATACGACCCAAATTTAACCGCCTACGTCGACTCTCTCATTGCTGATACTGATTCCATCTCCACTCGCATCAAATTTATCAACCTCCCTCGAGATGAAACCCAACAAGGTATTCCTCCCAACGAGTGCTTGGCTACTATAATACAAAGCCAGAGGCCCCACATAAAAGAGGCCGTCGCCAAAATAGTTCAGTACTCCGGCTCAGTGCCCGACTCACCTCGACTCGCTGGGTTCGTACTCGACATGTTTTTTACTGCTTTTGTAGATTTGGCTAACGAATTTGGTGTTGCTAGCTATGTTTTTTACACCTCGAGTGCAGCTTTTCTTGGCTTCCATTTTTATATGCAAGCTCTTCATGATGAGCAAAACGTTGACATCACCAAGTTCAAAGGCTCGGACGCTGAGTTCACCATACCCTCCTATGTTAACCCAGTTTCTGCTAAATTCTTTCCCACTGTACTGTTCAAGCCCGAAACTTCAACTATGCTCCACGATATGGCAAGGGAGCTTAGGAAAGTCAAGGGTATCATGGTAAATACTATTTCAGAGCTTGAATCCCATGCGGTCGACTCCCTCTTTGATGGTAAATACCCGGCTCTTTACCCTGTGGGACCAATATTGAATCTCAACAGTTCAAGTGGGGTCCATCAGAATTCTGACATCATGAAATGGCTTGATGAACAACCTCCTTCATCGGTCGTGTTTCTCTGCTTCGGGAGCATGGGGACCTTTAGTGGGGATCAGGTGAAAGAGATTGCCCGCGCACTGGAGCAGAGTGGACACCGATTTTTGTGGTCCCTACGCCAACCCTCAGTCGAAGTTATGATGTTAAGGCCAACTGATTACGACAACGTGGCAGAGGTATTGCCCGAAGGGTTCTTAGAACGGACGGCCACGACTGGTAAGATCATTGGATGGGCCCCGCAAGTGGCGATCTTGGGCAACCCAGCGATTGGAGGGTTCGTGTCTCACTGCGGGTGGAATTCTACGCTGGAGAGTATATGGTTCGGAGTACCAATGGCCACGTGGCCTCTTTACGCTGAGCAACAGCCGAATGCGTTTCAAATAGTGATGGAGTTGGGATTAGGGGTGGAGATTAAAATGGATTACAGGAAAGATTTTTTGTTCATCGATGGGGTCGTCGAAATTGTGAGTGCCGAGAATATAGAGAGAGGAATCAGGTGTTTGATGGAGCAGGATGGCGATGTTAGGAAGAGAGCAAAGGAAATGAGTGAACAGAGTAGGAAGGCTTTGATGGATGGTGGATCTTCACACTCCATATTGTGTCGTTTCATCAACGATGTAATTGACAATATGCCATAAAGTTTTGAAATGTAAAAATTAATACAGTTATGAATATATGTGTGAATGTTTATAATAACAAAATTTAAGATTTTAGATCAAATCATACATTTAAGATAAATCAAATTGTTTAACAAGACAGACATAAGAGTTTAATTTAATTTGAACTCTTATATTTATGTATATTTAAATTTGAATGTAGATTAAATCAGATTAATATTAAGATTTAATTCATCTAAATTAAATCCTTTAACTATTTTTTATACATTTTATTTGGATAAAAAGTTATTAGCTTATAAATAAATTTTTACTTCATTTGTAAATACACACTTAAATAAATTTTTTTTTACTTTATTAATATTTTTATCAACATGATTTTTTACTATCTTAAATTTTGATAATCATTTAATTTTCATCATTATCATATCAAAGTCAAAGTTTAATTTCTTTAAACTTTAAAAGCAATTTCTTTAAGCTTTAAAAGTTTTAAAAGGATTTCAATTGTTGGTTTTTTATTTTTGGTTTTAATGAATTAAAAGTGATTTAATATATTTTTAGTGTTTTCATCCTTGAAAATTAACTTTAATGTGAATTTGCTATCGTGTAGTATATATTATATTTTGTCTCTTAATTTATTAAATCGGAATGTGAACTTGTAATAATGTAATATGTATTATATTTGGTCTTTTAATTTATTAAATCGAATTAAGCATGTAAATATATAAATAATTATATATTATCTTTTTGTTTTGATATTAGAATATAATTCTCTTAATGTCAATTTATACACAACCAAAAAAAAAAGAGTAACCATTGCTCGATTGGAAGACTATAATAAAAATGTTTAAAACAAAATAAATATCAATTAAATAGAACACAACCAATTAAAAATTAAGAAAAAATTAATGATAATGAAGTTGTAGTGATAAAATGCCGATTAAAATACCAATGAATTGTTTCAAAGCTTTGATTCAGTTCACGTACGTAAAAATATCAAATATTATATGCTACGAAATCATAAGCGACGAATTAATTTTGAACTTTATTTCATTACTGGATTAAAGTTAACTCAACTTCAAGTTTAGTGGGGTCAAAGTGTCCAAAAAGGTTTCAACTTCTTTTTAGGGAGAGAAAGACTTTTTATCGCCTAATCCAACCAGGGAAACAAGCACCAATTACATGGTTAACCAATAGTTCCCTAGACATATCAGGTGGACTATTATAAGCTAAGAAATTCTGAGCAATAGAGAACCCTTCATCGGCCATAAAATCAACGACTCTATTGGCCTCTCTATAAATATGATGAACTTGGACACTCCATTGCTGTTGGAGAATGTCGTGGATGGCTTGAATTAAGTTTGAGTTAGAACAAAGGTGTCTCAGCTGGGATGTGATAGCTTGTATAGCTAATTTATTATCAACTTGAAGAACTATTTGTGGAAAGCCTAGCTCCCAAGCATATTTTAGCCCTCTAATTATTCCCCAGAGCTCTGTTCGATAAGCAGTACATTTTCTGAGCCTCATTGCGTATGCACCTTCCATTGGCCATTCGAATCTCTTGGCACACCGCCAGCCGCCGCTTGACCAGTTGACTTAAGATATGCTCCATCAGAGTTCAAAGCAATCCAACAGGAAGGAGGAGCGCTCCAACCAACCAATACTTCTTGTCGCTTATTGGGTGCAATAGTCTCATTCACACAACTCACTGATTCCTCATTATTTACTGCAGCAGTGAAGTTGTATATTAGCACCAAACGTCCTTCTATAGAGATGATCGTATTCTCAAATATATGGGAATTCCACCATTTGCAGAGGAACCAGCAACTCACCTCGAAAATGGTAGCCCATAGTACACCAGTGTCTGTTTTGTTATGTCTGCTAAGATGGAAAGAAAGCCATTCTAGCGTGGAAAGATTAGAGAAGAAATTATCCGCACCTGACGGTACAAGTCTTAGCCAAATAGCGTTAGCAAGAGGATAGTCTCTAAGCACATGAAGAACAGTCTCTTATTCCAATCGGCAGTGCATGCATGTTGGGTTGGTAGAAAGGTGTCTACGAAATCTCTCGCTATTTGTGAGAATGTGATTATGTAGACACTGCAGCAAGAACATGCAGATTCTTTCTGGACCCTTCCATTTCCAAGCTAACAGCCATCGATTTGAACCATCATTCAAGTTCGAACTGTCCATTTCTTTCAAATAGTCACATGTTGAGGACACTGCAAATAGTCCAAATGAAGATAGAGCCCAATATGGCATGTCTAGTGATGAGCATGACTGTGGTGCAATACTTTTCGATAACAAAGTCAGCTCTTCAGTAAGGAGATAATTACTTAGGCTGTTGAAGTCCCACTCCTCATCCGGCGTTACAGAATTATCTGATTTTTGGTATTTTGCACACTTAAGCCATTTAATTATTAGTACACTATGAGACCAAAAGAATTGTAAAAATGAGATGAATCTTTTTCTAGTAAATAATTATTGTCAAATATTATAATTATTGTTAAATATTATACATGAACCTAAAGTTTAAGCTATTGTTATCAAGGGCAGAGGTAGATAACTTTTGTTAAGAGGTCAAAGATGAGGACGAATAACATTTAAAAATTTTTAAAATTAACAAGTTAAACTTAATTAATAATCAAAAGATACATAATAGACAACAATTTTATATAACATATAAATCAAAAGAATTTAAAAAATAAAAACTTACAACAATCTCTTAGAAAACTTGTGCTCAACGATTTTTCCATTATTCAAATTTATTAACTATTAACTTTATACTAAAAAGGTTAACAACGATTTTCTCAATATAAACAATTAAATTATCTGCAAGAAATTCATCATTCATTTTGTTTCAAAGTCTTGTGAAATTTCATTGCTGAAAAGGCTTTCTTTTTAGTTGCTATAAAAACCAGAGGAGTCAAAACAAGGAGAATTAATCTATCAATCAAGATTAATGAAAAAAAGATACATTGATGAAATTTTAGTCAACAGCTAACAATGTAATATTACAACTTATATTTGAAAATTACATAATAATATTTTAATTTTTAAAAACTAAAATCATAGAAAATAAAATCCATATAACACACAAAAAAAAAAAGAACATGACAAGTAGAAAGTAAAACCCATATAACAAAAAAGAAAGAAGAAGAACATGGTTTATGGTTCGTAGAAATTTGGAGAAAAAAATCTATAAAAACTTAAAATATATGAGCAAATAGAACAGAAATGAAAAAAAAATAAACAAATAATTATAATAATAACACAAATAAAAAGAATAAAACAAAAAAAAACTTTACCTCTTCTTTAACTTCACACAATGGTGGTGGGTGATCTTTGTCCAAGCTGACAAGCTCATAAATTTCTTTTCAAGAATGAAGTGTGTTTTAGTGATGAGTTACAGAGAAGTAGGTAAAGTAAAACTACAAGGAGAAAAGAGAAAGAGAAAAAAAAAAGAGAGAAAAAGTGTAAAAAAACTTAAGAGTTAGGATAAAGTTGAGTGGGGCTTGTAATTCATTTTATTATTCTTTATCTACATTAATTATTAAATATAAAATTATTTTATAGAGACATTAAAAGAAAAAATATATAATAAATAAAAGTTTTAAAAATTTTAGACGACTGTGCTACCATTTGCCCTTGATTGTTATCATGCAATTTATAAACAAAATATATAAAGAGTAAGATTTAGAATAACCTCATAAATTATTTAAAATAACAGTGTAAAATAAATAACTTTTTCGATAATTTTTTAAATTGTCAGAGATATGAGTTTCAAGGCACAAGGATTTGTGGTTAATTAGAGTTGGTGCGGTGTAGGAAATCTTTATATACAAGTGGATAATATCACAAAAGGAGTTTCTCGGGCTAAAATTAAAAAGGTTTTTGATAAATTCAAAGTAGTGGTGGATGTTTTTGTGCCAGAGAATGCGTCTCGGAGAATGTATAATTTTGCTTTTTTTAGGTTTAAGGAAAAAAAGAAACCGAAGGCTCATCAAGGGTAGTATTATGTTGTACATAGTTGAGAAATAATTGCTAGTTAAGAGGAAGATATAGTGGGGAAAAAATGCCTTTATTATTTTTTGATAAACCAGCGGTAAATTAAGGCCTACCTAGTACCGTCAAGGAGGTTGTGAAGGGTGAATAGTCGATGCATATTGCAAGTAGAAGATATTCTGTTGCATATTTGACATTACAATCGTTTCAAAGCTTTAGGGGATAAATGGAGTGAATTTGTAATATTGAATGCTCGTACAATGGCTTTGACCATATTTGATTTTGGGTGCATCCTTGTTAAAGTTAGAAAAGTGAGCTGTATTCAGGCTTTCACAACATTACGTGTAGGTTATAGCTGTATAAAATATGTACTTCGATATTGGAAGTGTTAAAGGCATCTGATTCATGTGGTAATTAGTGGGCGAAGCAGGATGTTACACGGAAAGGAACGTTTGGCTCCAATGATAAAGCATGTCTAGTTGGTGGATCCCAACTATAATTCGAAATTCAAATTTGAATTCAAAATAAAAAGTTGGAAGGGAGGCTAGAGTCCTACAAGACACAATTTTGAGGGATTTGGCATAAATCTGTTAATGGTGGCAATCAGAATGATATCTTGATGGAAAATATTTTTGCATGATTATCTACAAATTTAGGGGAGCGGGGAGGTTCAAAATTCAAATGGGAATGTAGTGAGATTTAAATTTTAAATCTATTCATTTTTTAAATCGAGGGATAAGATGAAGGACTATCAGAATTTAGACAAGATTGTTTAAATTCAAGCACATTTATTGAAATGTGGAATTGAAAACAATGCCATTGGGAAAAGCTCTTTAAAGAATGTTAGAATGAACTCTTGTGAATGGAACGTAGCAAATGTTGGGGATAAGAGTTTGAATCCGGATAATGAGGAATGTTTAGGAAATAATGCTATTATAGTTTGTAATGAAAAAAAAAAATTTAATTTTGTAGAGTGTTCTTGTTTAGATAAAAGTCTTTTAAATTTGAATCTTTTAAATATAGAATTTTGGAGTAAGTATGAAACGTTGGAAGCACCAAGGTCTCTCTTTATAAGGATTCTGCATAGAACAACACATGGTTATTTGAAGGTGGATATGATAATGCAAAAATGGTATTTGGGTGAGAATGATACTAGTAAAGAGATTGTGGACTTGTTTGCAGTTAAAAAAGAAAGATGAGACCGAATTAAAGATGATAAATTGCAAGTTATGATTCATGTCGGAAGTGGCATTTATGAAGGTGATACTGAGTTAGGAGATATGGCGATGGAGGAAAGTATAATAAAAAAACCTAGAGGGAGACCTAGAGGTAAGAAATGTTGTAACAAAAACAAATTATCAAACAATAAATGAGATACGGTTTCGCAAAGCAATAAATGGGTGAAGGAAGTTATTGATAAATTTGTACAAGACTCGTATAAATATCTTACTTCTGATACTAATTTGATAAGGGTTGAAATAGCATGAGATGTTGGTAATGTGGTTGGTTTAGCATTTGAGAATTCTTTTTATTCAAATGGTGGCTGCAATAGAAAGGGAAAAGAGAGGTGATCTGGATCTTTAAGTAGTTCTGTTTTGATGTGTGGAGATGATAAACTAATGAAGAAGTTGATCTTTTGGCAAAAGTTGATATTCAAAGGAGAGACGTACTTTTCCAAACGTTTGCTTTAAAAGATATGAATAAGGTAGAGATAGTAAGTGATAAGAGTTTGATGTGGTTTATGAGTTTTTAAATGGGGATGGAATTTGATTTGAAATAGAAGTGTAGATGAAAGGGTTTGGTAGGTTGGACGGTAGGTTGAGAAGTTCATTTAAATTAAAGAATAAAGTTTTATGTTATTGGGTTGAGTTGAAGTATGAGCTGTAATTTTGTGTTGAGTTTTATAGATAAATCCAAATTAATTTTAAATTGTTGAGTTTGTATTAGAGCAGGAAGTTGTTTGTTGTATTTATATAAACATAAATTTAGGTGGGGGCTTGTGGAGATTAGGTTGCGGATAGAATTGGTGGGATGATTGAATATTTTTTCTTGATTTATTCAGACAAGGTTGTATGTGGACGCCAATTAATTGGTCTGTAGGATGCAGATAGTGGTTCCTTTCTCGGGCAGCAACTAAGAGTGATTTAAAGGGATTTGGACACATTTGTAATGAAGGTGGGACAAAATGCAAATAACGGTTTATTTCTCGAATAGCAACTAAAAGCAATTTAAAGGGATTTAGACACGTATGTAATGAAGTTGACTTGAAAGCATGCTATTGAGATAAAAGCTAAGAGAAATTTAATTGAAGACTGAATATGTCTAAATAGCTAGTGAGTTAAGAGTTTCTATCGAGTACAAGCATGAAGTTTTCCTTGCCTAGTTAGGTAGGCTTAAAGAGAAGTTTGATCCATAGATTTAGTTTGTATCCAATATCCTCAAATTAGGCCCATATATCTTGAGGTTTTAATTTTTATGTATTATTTTTATTTTGTACTAGTAAAAGCCTATTGTTTATTTTGACAACGACAATTACTAATAAAATTACATATACTAGAAAGAACCTCCCGTTTTGCTACAGGTCTCTAAATATTTTTTAAATAATTGGTGTAAAAAATGGTAAACAAAAAATTGGGAGATAAAAGAAATAAAATAAAAAAACTTATAAACAACTTAAGAAATCTCGGTAAAGGAAAATAAGTATAAGTGAAAGCGATAAAGCGAGATAAAAACAGTTGATAGATATTGAGATTAAATACAATTCTCAATAGAAGAAGAAAAGCTCACCCAAATTAGACGTGTTGCATACTCAAACAATTAACTGCAATATCCAAACTTGTAAAAGCCAAAAGCCAGCTTCTTTTTTTTTAATCTCATAACTTTTCACATGGCAACAGCATAACAATGAGGCTAAATATGAAGCCATTGAATACCGTGTTAAAATTTTCAAAGTTGAAAAAGTCAAAAGTAAACTTTTTTTTATAATTTTATTCAAAAAAAGAGAAAAATCTTATAATAAACTTAATATTGTTCTAAAAAATAAAAAATATATATTTATAAAAAATTAAGTTTTCATCATCATTACCTTTTCTTTTGCAAGGAAATTAATGACAATGTAAAATCATGTTAAATTCTAATTCTATCTCAATTGTTGCAACATTGTAGCTTGTGATTGATTTCACAACATTATTAGTTCTTGTACAAAAGCTAAGTTGGCTTTATCATAACCAAAAAGGTATGAAAATTCAATCTTGAAACTTAACATTGATTTTATTACATCAAAAAATTAAAATAATTAATCTTTTTTTTTTCACATCATTAACTCCATTACTGTAATCCAACCATGATGGTAAATAAATATCAACCCTTTTTGATTGAGAGCGGTCTTGGTCTAACCAATATCTTATAAATTATAACAAATATTATGATTCATAACATATATACTATGAAATTGTAGAAAAAACAAATCGCACCAACAAATTTAATCTTTCAATGAGACAAATAATTATAATTATCACCACAAAAAAAATACAAATCTGAATTACATCAACAAATACCAAAGCTACAAAAAGAGAGGAAAGGAAAAGGTGAAGAAATTCATCACTAATTACTCACAAATTTTACTGTAAGTGCCCGTTTGGCTTGGCTTATTTTTAGCTTATCTACTGCTTAAAAATAAAAGTTGGGCCAAATATGATTTCTTGAAAAGCTTTTAAAAAAAGTATAAAATCTTTAAAAAAAAGAGCTTAAAAAAAGCTCTAATTAGGAGTTTTCTCCTCTCTTTTTTTTTTTTTAAATACGCCAGCTTATTAGAAGAGTTATATTTTTTCAAAAAAATTCTCTCTCAAAAAATACTCTCTCCCTCTCTCCCTATTGATCTCTCTCTCATCTCTCCCTTTCTCCCTCTCCTCTCTCCCTTTTTGCAAATCAAGGGTTTTTTTTTTATTTTTATAAAAATTAAGAAGAATGAAAACCAAAAAATCAAAACTGCATTCAGTTATTATTTTTTTTTTGTTTTGTTTTATATATATTTTTTGTTTTGGAAACCCTAGATGATATATTTTTTTCATTCCTTTTTGTCACGAAGTTGATACTATTAGACATGATCATATAGTTTGATTTAAATCTCTAATCTCTTTCAAATTATTTTATGTTTATTTTTTTTATTTCAGTTTTAAGTCAAGTTTTAGTATTCTATAAAAAAAATTACTATAGAATCAATATCCAGGAGACAAATTACTACAGAATCAATATACATGAGACAAATTATTATGATTAAATTGTTTTCAATTATTTTCCATAATAAAAGATATAAAAAGGATGAATTTTAGTATATCAATTATTTAGGTTGAATGAAATATGATACCGATTTGTTTTAGGTTGGCATTGCGGCATTGTCCTTGTAAGTTACAACATGTGTTATTGATTTGTGAAACTCTTTTTTTATGATTTATTATTAATTATAAACTTTATGTTATATAAAAATACTTTTTATATTTTCAAAAATTTATTTTAAATAGATAAAAATAAATTTAATTTTTTCTATTTTGAACAAAGAAATTGTTATTAATAGAAAGTTATTTATTAAATACCATTTATGGTAATTTTAATCAAAATTAGATTTTATATAAATTGTTTTACCAAACAGTTTATTTATAAACAAGAGCTTATAAAAAGTAAATTTACTAAACAGTTTTAACTTAATTTTAAAAGCTATTATTTTTCATAAGAGATTTATTATAATTTTAAAATTAAAAAAAAAGTCAAGCCAAACATGCTTCAGCTTTAAAATAGTAGACAACAAAGAAGTAAAATAGTACAAAATGAATCACATCATCTCTGCTTAAGCTTTAATCACAACGATTTCCCATCATTCTCAGAGAATGTTCAACAGATTCTTAATGAAATAAACCCAAGCGATAGCTTGAGATTGCAACATTTGCCATCCTTTCAATAACCTCCCCTTGTTCTTCCTCCATGTTTATAAGCACACACAAAATAGTAAAAGAGTTGAAATATTGCAAAGAAAAGTGATACACTAATTATAACCAAGACAATTTTTTATCTAATTGGAATAAAAAACTAATAAATCAAAAGAAAAATTTTTATAAACAACTTAAGTATCGTTTGCAGCTACCACACCCAAAACTTCATTTCGGTGACCCCCAACACCAATAAATATCAAAATGCATATTTCAGTAAGAATATTTCACAACCGAACTAATTCATCTTGCCTCAATTTTAAATTTAAACATTAATAAAACAGTTATCAAGTAAATGTATTAATGCTTACTTGCAGACACTATAAGTGGTGGCTTTAATGACTAAGTCTTGATTTCATTTGTAAAATCACAGTGAAGAGCAAAACTCTATAGATACATATGCATGAAAAGGATAAAATGAAAAAACTCAAATAAAATATACAGAGGTAAAAAAAAATGCATAAAACTATAGATACTAAAATCGTTCCCTTGCATGCCACAAAGAATGTAAACATAATCAGTAATTATAAATCAGAATAAACGTAAAAAAAGAGAAAAAAAATCAGAAAAACATGAAACAATTTACATCGTTATGAAAGAATCAAAATATTGAGAAATGAAAAGACAAAATAGGAATATACTAAAACTTGTGACTACTAAAGAAGGCACCAAAGTTCGATATCAGCAACCAAAATGCACCGAATCTGACCCACACTTGCTAATAGAAATTCACTAAAAAATTCATGAGTAGTAAAACTAAATATGTAAACAAAAAAAAATAATTTGCAAATGTAAAATATTAGCAAGGCTTAAAACCCTAACCAACAGTGCCGGCGAAATGTAAGAACGAAAGAGGTGACAAAACCAAAGAGACATTAAAGAAAGACAACACAAATATAGTAAAAACACATAAACCAAAAGGTTTAAAAATCTCAACCAGTTGAAGAAGCAAAAGGCTGCACAATTCGAAAAATGTAACAAATCCAAACCAGTAGAAAATAACGAATGAAAAAACAGAAGAGGCGCCATAATCAAATAGAAGAAACCAAAATACCATCATGAAGCAAACCAAAGAGGTAGAGAGAAAGAAAATAAGGAAAAAATTGTAGACAACCAAACATGAGTGAGGAAAAGGCGAATAGAAAGAAAAGAAGAACAGATGATAGAAATGTGAGAATGAAAAATAAGAATGGGAGAGAGAATGATAAGTATGAACAGGCGAAAAAACTAAAGAGACAAAAAAAGAAGGGAAGGTTTTAAATAATACGGAAAAGCTAGAAATACCTTTTCCTTTTAAATTAAAAATTCAAGAAACCTTTCCTTTACACATAAAAAATCAAAACTATCCTTAATTTATACACAAATTCTCGAATGATATCAATCTCTTGACTAAAACCTCAAATGCCATCCATACAAAAACAAATTACAATGTCACATGTCATCCTCGGAAAATTCCTTATAAGTAAAAATCATAATACTTAAAATAATATTTAGCCACGTGTCATCTAGAAAAGACCACAACTTGGTTCAATATGGAAGTTCCTTTGGGTCTTCCTTAGGTTATAGATTTAAAAAAAAATGATAACATTTATTTTTAAATTTTATTTTTTTTAACAAAGTCGGACAACAAGATAGATTGACCCAACCCCCTTATAACTACCAGCCAACTAAACAGCTAAACAGTGCATCAAACCATACATACGTACAGGAACACAACCAACAAATTATCTTATCACCACATGGCCTCTTCTGCTCTCCATCTCCCACTCTCTCCACCTTCAAGCGCCATAGCCGCCGCCACCAACAATAACCCTTTTCATCCCCTTTCGCATTCTTCACAAACCATCATCTCCTCTCCACCTCCTAATCCAACTCTCAGAACTCCCACCATCCGTTCCCGCCTCAGTCAAATATGCCAACAAGGCCAACCCCATCTCGCCCGCCAAATTTTCGACACAATTGCCGAACTAAAAACAGTTCTTTGGAACACCATCATCATTGGTTTCATTTGGAACAACATTCCCCAAGAAGCTTTTTTTTTTTTTATTCCCACATGAAGAATTCCTCCCCTCACACCAAATGTGACTCTTATACTTACTCCTCTGTCCTCAAAGCTTGCGCTCTATTAGACAGTTTACGCATAGGTAAAGCTGTTCATTGCCATTTTATTCGGGGTTTAACCAACCCCAGTAGGATTGTATATAATACTTTGTTGAATTTTTATGCTACTTGTTTGAGTTCTTCCGATAATAAGGAAATGGTTGGTTATATTAAGGGCTTTGACTATTCGAAACATGATTTGGTATTTAATATGATGCGTAAGCGAGATGTTGTTGCTTGGAATACTATGATTTCGTGGTATATAAAAACGGAGAGTTATTTGGAAGCAGTTATACTGTTTAAGAAAATGATGAAAATGGGGATAAGACTTAGTGCAGTTAGTTTTGTTAATGTTTTCCCCGCTTTATCCGGTTTAAAGGACTATAATAATGCTGAAGTTCTTTACGGTATGCTTCTCAAGTTGGGAAGTGATTGTGTTGATGACTTGTATGTTGCTAGTTCTGCGATTTTCATGTTTGCAGAGCTTGGTTGCCTTGATTTTGCTAGGAAGGTCTTTGACAATTGCTCACAGAGAAATATTGAGATTTGGAACACTATGATTGGAGGGTATCTTCAAAATAATTGTCCAGTTGAAGGAATTAGGCTTTTTCTTCAAGCTATGGAGTCAGAAACTGTTTTCGATGATGTCACTTTTCTCTCAGCTTTAAGTGCAGTCTCACAGTTGCAACGGTTGGACTTGGCACAGCAGCTACATGCCTATATAATTAAGAATTTAAGCAAATTGCCAGTTATTGTAGCCAATGCAATACTTGTCATGTATTCCAGGTGCAACTCAATCCACACATCATTCAAAGTTTTTGATAAGATGCCTGAAAGAGATGTCATCTCTTGGAATACTATGGTTTCTGCTTTTGTACAGAATGGGTTGGATGATGAAGGGTTGTTACTTGTATATGAGATGCAGAAGCAAGGTTTTTTGGTTGATTCTGCGACTGTAACTGCTCTGCTTTGAGCAGCATCAAATCTTATAAACCAGGAAATTGGAAAACGGACCATGCTTATCTTCTTAGGCATGGCATTCAGTTTGAGGGGGAGGACAGTTATATTGTAGACATGTATGCTAAGTCTGGTTTGATTAGGAATTCACAACTACTTTTTGAAAAAAGCTATTCCTGCAATAGGGATCAAGCCACATGGAATGCTATGATTGCTGGTCTTGCACGGAATGGGATGGTTGAAGAGGCTATCGTTGTCTTTAAACAAATGCTCCAGCAAAATGTGATGCCTAATGCTGTCACATTGGCATCAGTTCTCCCAGCTTGTAGTCTAATGGGAAGTGTAGATTTAGGTAAGCAACTTCATGGATTTTCAGTTCGTAATTTCTTGGACCAAAATGTCTTTGTGGGCACTGCTGTAGTTGAGATGTATTCCAAATCTGGTGCCATCAAGCTAGCTGAAAACATGTTTTTTGACATCCCTGAGAAAAATGCTGCCACGTGCACCACAATGATATTGGGTTATGGTCAACATGGAATGGGTGAGAGGGCTCTCTCTTTGTTTCACTCAATGCAGGCATCTAACATTCAGCCTGATGCCATTGCCTTTGTTGCAGTCTTATCAGCTTGTGGTTATGCTGGATTGGTTGATGAGGGCCTTCATATATTTGGGTCAATGGAGAGAGAGTTTAAGATCCATCCCTCAACTGAGCATTACTGTTGTGTCACTGACATGCTAGGGAAGGTTGGAAGGGTGGTTGAAGCCTATGAGTTTGTTGAACAATTAGGTGAAGAAGGTAATTCTGTGGAGATTTGGGGATCACTTCTTGCATCTTGCAGACTTCACCAAAAATTTGACTTGGGTGAAGTTGTGGCCAAGAAGTTGCTTCAAATGGATATAAGAAATAGCATGACAGGCCATCATGTTTTGCTCTCAAATTTATATGCAGAGGAAGGAAACTGGGACAATGTTGACAGAGTGAGGAGAGAAATGAAGGAAAAGGGTATTAGAAAGGATGTTGGATGTAGTTGGATTGAGGTTGCAGGTTGTGTGAACTACTTCGCTTCTAAGGACCAAGAGCACCCCCAATCTGATGAGATATATAAATTGTTAGGACTGTTCAAGATGATGAAAGATGCTGATTATTAATAAATACTTAGAAGAATTCCTGTCTCCTTGGTATTTCTGAATTTGATGAGTGAAGAGGAACATAACTTGTGGATTATGATGGCACCTTAGGACTACAAGGGGGAGATGAACATCTTTTGGCTCTAGATACAGGCAAATGGTTGGCTGGTGTATGGCTACTTTATTTGGGTTTGCTTTAAGGATATGTAACGTATTTTTGGACTGTTACATCTGGGACTGGCTAAAATTTCTGGAGCAAGTTAGTGGCTTATTTGAGCAGATTGTCAGTCTCTGGTGGCAGAATCCCTTGACATGGTGTTTGGTGTTTTACTCTCGCCTTGAAGACTGGGCTGGTTAGATTTCAAGCTGGTCAAATAATGAAAATGGCCTCATCTTCGTTGTTCAGTTTTGTAACAAGCATATCTCTCCTTAAGACAACCACCCCTCTCCCCCCCGGGCACTCCAAAAAAAGTAATAAAAAAATGAAGAGGTTCCAGGTAAAAGAAGAAAGAAAATTTTTTTCTAGTACCTTATCTTACTGGAAGTTTATGCAATTCTTTCTGTCTTACCCAACAATGGGAATGCGATGCTACTTTTATATGTTACATGCTGATGCATATTTGTTGTTGTATTGCAAAAAGACTGAATACCTTAGGAGAGCTCAAGGGATGAGGCAAGAAAATAGTTAACAAGGTACGCATATGACTGAAAACAAGGGATTTCTCTTACTGAAGGAATCCACAAAGTTGGTGTGATTATTGAATAAAGTATGGGGTAATATAGATACACCATGGTTCTTTTGTAGGTTGTGTGTTCCCATCATAAGAACAGCCTGATATGCAGGTTGGATAAGGCATTTACTAAATAAGTTTCATTTTATCCTTTCATGTACAATGGATGAAACCTGTCTACACTGTGTCATAGTGGATTAAGCTAAGTAAACGTCAGGTTTTAGGATAGGAAAAAGCATTAGTGTTCAGAGGTCTTGGATCTACTTGGGGTCTGGAGAAATAGACGTGGGTCAAAAGTTAAAAATTTTAATGCTGAATTTACAACATCTGCAAGGCTAGTGCTTAAGTAATTTATCCAACCTGTAAAATTCGTAGCTGTATGTTATTGCCCTTTTGCATAACCATTGACTTCCCAAAGAGATATAGCAAACTTTCATAGGTAGCAGCCCATACATTACCTTGTCAATGAAACGTTACCTTTGAATTCTAGTATTTATTGCTTCCACTCTGTTGTCATGATTCTGTTTTCCACATTTGCAGGTAGCAAGTTCTGACCTTTAATTCCAAGATTTAACTGAGAACATCAGCTGCCCTTTCTTTGTTTTCTATTGAAATAGAAGAGGGAAAAGCTTCCAATAAAAAGATGTGTTGAGATGGTTATGCCGATCCAAGAGGTAACTAAATGTTTTACTCGTTAACACCTGTATATGGTATATGTATTCTTCATTTTCAGCGTGCTTATGGTGATTTTTCCTTTTTATGTTACAAAAAATAAAATTTTGAATTTTCCATTGATCATAATTTGGCATAGTGGATTAATTTCAATAAATAAGCTATAGTATTTTGGCTGCTGTGTGTGTGTGTGTGTGTATGTTCAGGAATTCATTAATTCTTTTATTTTGTGCAATTGCTTAGGCTGGATGTTGGTGAAACTATATGATGACCTGTAAAGCACATTTGTAACACTCGAGCAAAATAGATAATTGCTCTGCAGGTCCTCTCATATGGATAGAGTTGCAGCACGGTATATGACCTATCCCACTTTAATTTTTTGTAGTAATAAACAGTTTGCCATAATAATAGAGAGTGCAAACTTGAAGACGGCATGGAAATCTCCAATCTCCCATTTAGACAATGCACAGTCCGAAGACTCATTTTGGAAGCTTTGCCTGCCATGGGAACCAATTTTTTTTTTTTTGGAGCATTCAGCAATTATAATCTGTGCCAGTTTTTGGACTGTGTCATTGAGTGGGTATATGTAACTTCTCTTTGTAGTGAATTAAGAATCCAAAAGTAATCTTTATTTTGGAGCAATGTTGATGGTGAGTTTCAAATGTGCAACATCTGGAATATGTTGCCCTAAGTTGCACTTGGAAAGTGAAGTGATAGACTGGCTAGCATGTTGTAGATATTTCATAGCAAAGCTCAATTTCTGTCATAACATGCTTGGTTCGTTGGAAAGAATAGAATGAAAATAGAATAGTCATTCCAAAAGAATATAATAAAGGAAGAATAATTATTATGTGGATTGATTTATGAGAATGAAATATGATAGAAATTGTTATTATTATTTATTCTATTGTTTGGTTGGTAGGAATAATTTTAAGAATAGTTAAGGAATAATAAGTAAATGATAATAATGCCATTTACTAAAATTTAAAGATTTTTTAATTAAAAAATAAAAATATTATGATGAAAAAAAAATTCTCTTCATTAAAATTAAAGAATTTATTTTATTAAAAGATAAAAATATTCTAAGCAATAAAATCAAAATAACTTTTACTATAATTAAATAATATTTTCATCAAAATACAAATATATTTTTATTATAATTTAATAATATTTTGTATTAGAAGATAATTAAATCTTTTATTTTAATTAAATAGTATTTAATATTAAAAGATAAAATATATTCTTCATTAAATTTAAATAATACTAAATAATATTCTTTATTACATTTATTATATTCAAATAATAATATTAAAAAATATACTTTATAATATTTATTATAATTAAATAATATTTAAATATTTTCATTTCTTTTTTTTTTTAAAAATGAAGTAAAAATTTTGTGTTTTTTGTATGCTTCAGAGAGAGAAGGAGTGAAGAAAAGAGAAAAAATAAGTTTAGGTTTTTTTTATTAGATAATTTTTTAAATTGTAAAAAGATATACTTGCCTAATCAATTTCTTTCTTATTCTCAACAATTTAGAATAGCTATTATTAAGGGAGGCTTTGTTAATGGCTATTCAAGTTTCTCTTGGAATGGTTATTTCGAAGAATAATCATTCCATTGAATCAAATGCAGTTTTATCTCAAAAATGAAAATAGAAGAAAAATGACTATTTCATTTCTTCCAATCAAACATGCCCTTAAAGTATTCTTTTAACACTATTTCAGGATGCCTTTTCCTCAACCGAATAAAAATCTTGCAATGTTCTTGGGCTCAGAATAACCGGGCAATGGCCTGTCGAGTATTTCTTTTAATCATGTTTCTCAACTGAATAAGCTTTGACGCACCTCAATTATCATATTTAGGAGCACTTTCAGATTTTTTTTATCTAGTTGTGACTTCTAAGTCAATGCTTTGGCTTTGGCCACCAGTTCTCCACTAAAAAAGATTCTTTTTTATTTATGGGTAAGGTGTAGCAAAATCTCACACTTGCAACTTCCAATGCTTGTCAAAACCACAATGATGGATGGATAACGCACCATCAGACGTCCAAAAAACCCAGCAAAGAAATGACGTCACACTCTTAACACTTATATTTATTGCCTCCAAAACTACATCAACCACAAACCAAGAGGGCCACGTTTATCTCATCGTCGCTGTTAACTTTCTGTGCAAACGATGAAGAAGGCAGAGCTGGTATTCGTCCCATGTCCTGGAGTGGGCCATTGGGTATCGACAATGGAAGTGGCTAAGCTTTTGGTGGATCTCAATTCCAACCTCTTCATCACCGTCCTCATCATCAAGCCATCTTACGACCCAAATTTAACCGCCTACGTCGACTCTCTCATTGCTGATACTGAAACCATCTCCACTCGCATCAAATTTATCAACCTCCCTCAAGATGAAACCCAACAACGTATTCCTTTCAACAAGTTCATGACTACTATAATACAAAGCCAGAGGCCCCACATAAAAGAGGCCGTCGCCAAAATAATTCACTTCTCCAACTCCGTGCCCGACTCACCTCGACTCGCTGGGTTCGTTCTCGACTTTTTTTTAACTGCTTTGGTAGATTTGGCTAACGAATTTGGTGTTGCTAGCTATGTTTTTTACACGTCGAGTGCAGCTTCTCTCGGCTTTCAATTTTATATGCAAGCTCTTCATGATGAGCAAAACGTTGACATCGTCAACTTAAAAGGCTCGGACGCTGAGTTCACCATACCCACCTATGTTAACCCAGTTTCTGCTAAATTCTTTCCCACCCTCATGTTCGAGCCCGAAACTTTAACCATGGTCAGCGATGTGTCTAGAGAGCTTAGGAAAGCCAAGGGTATCATGGTAAATACATTTTCAGAGCTTGAATCCCATGCGGTCGACTCCCTTTCTGATCGTAAATACCCGGCTGTTTACCCTGTGGGACCAATATTGAATCTCAAGAGTGCAAGTGGGGTCCATGAGAATTCTGACATCATGAAATGGCTTGATGAACAACCTCTTTCATCAGTCGTGTTTCTCTGCTTCGGGAGCATGGGAAGCTTTGGTGGGGATCAGGTGAAAGAGGTTGCCCGCGCACTGGAGCAGAGTGGACACCGATTTTTGTGGTCCCTACGCCAACCCCGAGTCGAAGGTATGATGTTAAGCCCAACTGATTACGAGAACGTGGCAGAGGTATTGCCCGAAGGGTTCGTAGAACGGACGGCCACGATTGGTAAGATCATTGGATGGGCCCCGCAAGTGGCGATCTTGGGCCACCCAGCAATTGGAGGGTTCGTGTTTCACTGCGGGTGGAATTCTACGCTGGAGAGTATATGGTTCGGAGTACCGATGGCCACATGGCCTCTTTACGCAGAGCAACAGCTGAATGCGTTTCAAATGGTGATGGAGCTGGGATTAGGGGTGGAGATTAAAATGGATTCCAGGAAAGACTTTTTGTTCATCGATGAGGTCGTGGAAATTGTGAGCGCTGAGAATATAGAGAGAGGAATCAGGTGTTTAATGGAGCAGGATAGCGATGTTAGGAAGAGAGCAAAGGAAATGAGTGAACAGAGTAGGAAGGCTTTGATGGATGGTGGATCTTCACACTCCATGTTATGTCGTTTCATCAACGACGTAATTGACAATATGCCATAAAGTTTTGAAATGAAAAAATTAATACTGTTATGAATATATGTGTAAATATTTATAATGTCAAGATTTAAGATTTTTAATCAAATCGGACATTTAAGATAGGTCAAATTGTTTATCAAGTCAGATATAGGAGTTTAATTTAATTTGAACAAATTAATACTGTTATGAATATATGTGTAAATATTTATAATGTCAAGATTTAAGATTTTTAATCAAATCTGACATTTAAGATAGGTCAAATTGTTTATCAAGTCAGATATAGGAGTCTAATTTAATTTGAACTTTTATGTTTATGTATATTTAAATTTGAATGTAGATTAAAAATTCATCCAAATCAAATCCTTTAGTTATTTTTTTTATAAATTTTATATAAAAAGTTATTAGATTATAAATAAGCTTTCACTTCATTTATAAATACATATTTAAATAAAATCTTTTTACTTAATTCATATTTTTATCAGTACGATTTTCTATTATATTAAGTTTTGATATCATTTAATTTTCATCATTATCATCTCAAAATCAAAATTTAATTTCTTTAAACTTTAAGAGCAATTTCTTTAAGCTTTAAAAGTTTTAAAAGGATTTCAATTTTTAGTTTTTTTCTTTTTGGTTTTAATGAATTAAGAAACTGATTTAATATCTTTTTAGTGTTTTCATCCTTGAAAATTAACTTTAATGTGAATTTGCTACAGTGTAATACATATTATATTTTATCTCTTAATTTATTAAATCGGAATGTGAATTTGTAATAATGTAGTAAGTATTATATTTGGTCTCTTAATTTATTAAATAGGATTAAGCATGTAAATATATAAATAATTATGTATTATCTCTTTATTTTGATATTAGAATATAATTTGCCCAATATATGATTTCTTGTTTTCAATTTCAAATATAATTATATTCGTATATGTAAATATATCTTTAATACTATGAGATTTTACATAAGACGTTTAGAATTAAAAATATGAAATTGACTTTCTATGATATTTATTTTATAACAAGTGAAAAAAAAATATACTTTAGGTAATTTGAAAGTACATTTTGTTTTGGATTTCTTGTTTTTATATTTGAAAAAAATAATGAGCTACTAATGAAAAATCATCAATCTCATCCATTTCTTAAAGTTAAGGCAATATTATTTAATAATTATGGTCTTGGACCTAACAAGTGTTAGCATAATAATTGCAATTGTAGTGGTTACATTAATCATTAATCTAATAATAAGAATATATTTAACCACCAAAAGTAAATAAATACATTCAGCAACAAAAAGTGGACAAATACATTTAACCATCCGAAGTGGATGAACATTGAAAAGATACAAGAAAAAGACAAAAATAGATAAAACAAAAAGAATATAGAAAATGTCTATTATGGATGTAGTATAAAAGGCCATTAGTTGCATATTTGTTTTATATTGAAACATCTTATTGAACTTTATCAAGTATCATTGAAAGTTAAGAAGAAAAAATATATACTGAAACAAATTTTGTTCAAGATGTTTTTAATGATGGCCAAATTGATATAACATATCTGGATGTTATGAAAAAAGAATTGATCATTTGATTGGAGATGCAAATATCCAAAAATCAAATTTTTTTTATAATTTATTAGTATATTTTAGTATAACTTTATTATGAAGATAATTTTATATGTTCTCATTATATTCAAATGATACGTTTTTATTATGTATTTTAATAATAAATTTATATTTATCATTTTTTTAGGTTAACTTGCAAGTTTCTTATTATAAATCTTATTTTAAAATATGAATATTCATCTGGTTAGATCCAAGATTAATGATACATATATATGTCAATAGTGCCACAATACATACTATATTTAAAAATAAAAAAATATTTTTTCACTTAACAATGGAAGAAATTGATGTCAATACTATATCTAGTAGTACAAGATTAATTGAGGCTTCGGAAGAGTCAATATTTTATTACCTAAAGAGACAAAGATTATAATAAAGGATGTATTATTTTCAACTAAATCTTAAAAAAAATTATTATGTTTAAATATATTCATTTAAATAGATATCATATTGAGATAACAAATGAAAGAGATTCTTAATATTTTTATATTACATTTATTACCTCGAGTAAGAAGTGTGTTAAAAAAATTACTCGCTATTTGAATCTAGATTGTATTACAAAATATTAGAATTATTGAAAGTCATAATATAGTAAATTAGAAGTTTACTAATGATTTTAATATTTGACATTATCGATTAAGTCATTTTAGATCAACAATGATATGAAAAATTATTGAAAATTCATGTGGTTATCACTAGAAGAATTTTTAATTTGATGAATTTCCATATGTTGCTTACTTTCAAGCCAAATTAATTATAATGATATTACCTGAATTTTATATATTTTTAAAATATATTCAAAGTGATATATGTATAAAATGTATTCAAAGTTATATATGTAGATCTATATATTTATCACGTGGACTATTTAGATGTTTGATATTTAAATTTTTTTCGGGAAGTAAAACTTAGATAGTTTTTCCAAGCAGGGGAGAGCAAACTCCTATGGCTACAGCAACAAGAATCGAAGCTATAGCAGTCATCTTGTATTTGAGCACTACTTGTTGCGATCTTCATCTTCAAGTTCACCCGTACACTCCTCTCGTGCTATGGAAGGGAATATGATGAAAAGAAAGTCAAGGAATATCAAGAGCTGGGTTTGCTTATCTGGAACAGTCAATTTGGAATTGTACGGGGAATTGCTCTGTCCAGCACCTACAAGGAGAACAGTCTAACCGCCTTGATCATAGTAGGATTGCTAAATGCCTATTGGGCTTTTGATGCTTTGGTTGATCTTCTTTCAGCAGATTTCATGGGGGCAAAGTTGCAGGGTAGTATTAAGCTCTAAATAAATTTCTATGTTATAGTTCTTTTGGGTGCTAGTAACATGTCTCGCCAAATGGGCATGATGGTGGTCAAATTTATCTAGAGAGACAACATTTGTTGTAGGAAAAAAAGAATGCGATATATAATAAACTATCTTACTAACAAAGTTTGAATAATTTGTGTTCAATAATTTCTTATTCATAATCAAAAATATATATAAAGAGCAGTACAGGTTTATCTGCATTTTTAAAGAGTCCTATAAATAAGAAAAAGCTATTACAAGATAAAATTTTAAAGATAAAATAATAATCAAATTGTTGAGGTTGTTGTAACAAAAACGGGAGAGATTTGTAGATAACTTAAATCTGTTGGCAAGGCTGAGTACATTGGCTAAGTATTTGAACTTTCCATAATTTTTGAATTTCCTGCTGATAGGATTTTATCTGATAGGCATTCTCTAACAACCCCCGCAAGACAGTGCTCCCATTAGAGATACCGATCTTGGATCGCAGTTGACGAAAAACGATGGATGATAAGGGCTTTGTAAGAGCATTAGCAAGTTGATCTTTTGACAAGATGTGGGATACACTAAAGGACCCGTGAGCCACATGATCATGAATAAAAATGATAATCAATGGAAATATGTTTCATGCGAGAGTGAAACACATGATTAACAGAGAGAGATATGTTGCTCCTATGTTATCACAAAAAATTTGTGGAGATGATAAACACTTAACATGCAACTCACAAAGTAAGTTTTGAATCCAAAGAATTTCAGCAACACAAGAGGTAAGAGCTCGATATTCTGCTTCTGTTGACGAATGAGCAGAAGACTTTTGCTTCTTAGAACACCAAGAAATCGCATTACCACCCAAATAGACAATGTATGCAGATGTGGATGTGCGATCATCACGATTGCTTGCCCAATCTGCATCTATGAAGGCACTGACACAAAGTTGTTGGTGGCATCAAAGAAAGAGACCATGATAAATTGTGTATTTTAAGTAACGCAAGATACGCTTAACTGCAGACCAATGAGTGTCGGTAAGGGAATGCATGAATTGAGCTAGCTTGTTGACTGCATAAGAGACATCAGGCTGAGTGGGTGATAAGTATTGGAAAGCACCGATTACTTGACGAAACTTAGTTGCATCTACTGGTGGAGAGCCATCATGAAGCTGAAAGTTGAAAAGACTGACTATAGGACATAAGCGTCATACATTCCTTGGCACTAACCATGTTTGTGCGTTCTAATAAGTCATGGATGTACTTGTGATGAGTGAAAAGAATACCAGATTTAGTCGAAAGTACCTCAATACCAAGGAAATAATGAAGGTCACCAAGATCTTTGATAGAAAACTGAGTGGCCAACACTTGTAGGAAACCTTTAAGAAAATTGTTGTCATTGCTGGTGACAATTAAATCATCTACATAGACCAAAAAATAGAGTGTAATGGCATTGTTATGATAGATGAAGAATGAGGCGTCACTTCGTGAGTTAACAAAACCATAGGATGGTAAAAAGCCTTTTAACTCAGTGTACCAAGCTCGTGGTGCCTATTTAAGTCCGTAAATTACCTTTCGTAATTTACAAACGAAAGCTAGATTATTCTGATCAACAAAACCCAATGGTTGCTGCATATAAACTTCTTCAAACAATGTACCGTGTAGAAAAGCATTATTAACACCCAATTGACGGAGTGGCCAATTATTGGATAATGCAAGAGCAAGAATAAGTCGAATTGTCATTGGCTTAACAACTGGACTGAAAGTGTCATGAAAATCAATACCAGGGCGTTGGTTAAAGCCTTTGGCAACAAGATGTGCTTTGTACCTGGAGATTGAACCATCAGGATTCCATTTGATTTGAAAAACCAATTTGCATCCAATGACATTTTGAGAGGATGAAGAAGGAACAAGTTCCCATGTTCCATTTCAAAGAAGTGTTGTAATTGCATCTGACATGGCTTGCCTCCATTTAACCTGTTTAATTGCCTGTGTGACACATGTAGGTTAATAGAATCGGGAAGAGGATGTTTAGTAAATGTTGGATAAAGACGTTTAGGTTTGAAAATGTTATTTTTAGAGCAAGTAATCATGGTGTGAGATGGAGGTTTCAGAATTGAAAAAGTTAAGGTTGTTGAAGGAGGAGGTATTGAAGGTGTGACTGAAGGATTTGAATAAGTAACATCTACTCCTAAAGAATTAGATAAAGGAAATGAAGAAGAGATAGTAGTTAAAGGAAAAGAATTAGTAATGGAGATACCTGACCTAACAGAAAAAGATGGCAATGAAGCTGTGAGTGGCTGCGACAAAGTATGCAATGGAGTTGTCGTGGCTGTTGTTGCTGATGTTTGAGACACAGTGGTGGGCAGGGATGGTTTTTGTGATGGAAAGACATTGATAGGAGGATACCAAGTATGTGCATAGAGATTATAGGACTCAGTGGCAAAAGTTTTAGACAAAGGAAATTCAGTTTCAATAAATCGAACATGACGAGAAGTGTAAAGCTTGTTTGTTGTGATATCCAAACAAAGGTATACACTTTGATTAAGTGAATAGCCAAGAAAAAGACACGGAGAATATTTGGGTTCGAGTTTATTGGAATTATATGTTTTCAACCAAGGAAAGCACAAACACCCAAAAACTCTTAATTTGTTGTAATTGGGTTTTCTGTGAAATAATTTTTCATAAGGAGAAGAAAAATTAATGATAGGAGTAGGAAGATGATTGATTAAGTATACAACTATTTGAAAAACATAAGACCAATATTTAGAAGGTAGTTTAGCTTGATGAAAAAGAGTTAATCCAGTGTCCACTATGTGTTTATGACGTTGTTCAGCAGTCCCATTATGTTAAGGTGTGTAAGGTGGTGTTTTGAGGTGTTGAATACCTATTGTGCATAAGCAATCTTTTAAAGCAGTGTATTCTCCACCACCATCCGAGTAAACAGAGATAATGAAATATTTAAAAAATTTCTCAACCACAGCTTTATATTGACGAAAAATAGTAAACACATCAGACTTTAAGCACAAGGGATATAACCAAACATACTTTGTAAAGTGATCAACAAAGATGACATAGTAGTAGAATCCATCAACAGATTGAATAGGAGAAGGTCCTCAGACATCAGTGTAGATTAAATCAAGAGGCCCATCACTTTCTAAGGTTGATTCACCAAAAGGAAGACATTGGCTTTTATTACATAAATAGGAGTCATAGACAAGGTTTAAGGGCAGAGGTGTTGAAAGTGAAATTGAACCAGAATGAACAAGAGGTTTAATTGTTTTTAGAGATGGATGTCCAAGACGCCCATGCCAAATCACTAGAGATGTTGAAGGAGTGGTGCCAGTAGAAAGAGCCATAGCAAAATTTTTAGTTGATTTTTAGTTGCACCTTTTGTAGTTGGCCACTCATAGAGATCATGCCAATTCTTTCTGCAGAGTTGAGGAGTCCCCGTACAAAGATCCTTGACAAGAAAATAAGATGGAAAAAAATTCAATTGAGGTTTGATTAGTTTGACAAAATTTAGCAACATATATTAAATTTTGTTTAATAAATGAGACACACAAAACATTAGATAAATTGAAAGAGGGTGGAAAATAAACTGAGCCTGTGTGAGTTATTTTTAAACTTGGACCATGACAATAAGTGTAGAGCTTGTTTGTTGTGATATCCAAACAAAGGTATGCATTTTGATTAAGTGAATAGCCAAGAAAAAGACACGGAGAAGACTTGGGTTCGAGTTTATTGGAATTATATGGTTTCAACCAAGGAAAGCATAAACAACCAAAAACTCTTAATTTGTTATAATTGGGTTTTCTGTGAAATAATTTTTCATAAACAGAAGAAAAATTAATGATAGGAGTGGGAAGACAATTGATTAAGTAGACAACTATTTGAAAAGCATAAGACCAATATTTAGAAAGTAGTTTAGCTTGATGAAGAAGAGTTAATCCAATGTCCACTATGTGTTTATGACGTGGTTCAGCAGTTCCATTATGTTGAGGTGTGTGAGGTGGTGTTTTGAGGTGTTGAATACCCATTGTGCATAAGAAATCTTTTAAAGCAATGTATTCTCCACCACCATCGAAGTAAACAGAGATAATGGAACGTTTAAAAAATTTCTCAACCACAGCTTTATATTGTCAAAAAATAGTAAACACATCAGACTTTAAGCACAAGGGATATAACCAAACATACTTTGTAGAGTGATCGACAAAAATGACATAGTAGTAGAATCCATCAACATATTGAATAGGAGAAGGTCCCCAGACATTAGTGTAGATTAAATCAAGAGGCCCATTACTTTCTAAGGTTGATTCACCAAAAGGAAGACGTTGGCTTTTATTACAAAAATAGGAGTCGTAGAAAAGGTTTAAAGGTAGAGGTGTTGAAAGTGAAACTAAACTAGAATGAACAAGAGATTTAATTATTTTTAGAGATGGATGTCTAAGACGCCCATGCTAAATCACTAGAGATGTTGAAGGAGTGGTGCTAATAGAAAGAGCCATGGCAAAATTTTTAGTTGCACCTTCTGTAGTCAGCCACTCATAGAAATCATGCCAATTCTTTTCGCGAAGTAGAGGAGTTCCCATACAAAAATCCTTGACAAGAAAATAAGATGGAAAAAATTCAATGGAGGTTTGATTAGTTTGACAAAATTTAGCAACAGATATTAAATTTTGTTTAATAAATGCGACACACAAAATATTAGATAAATTGAAAGAGGAAGGAAAATAAATTAAGCCCGTGTGAGTTATTTTTAAACTTGAACCATCACCAATTTGAATGTCATCTGGGCCTTTCTAAGGTTGATGAAGAGAAAGATTAGACATATTCAAGGTACCATGATGAGATGCACCAGAATCGACTATCCATTGATTAGGAGCTGAGGAAGAAGTGGTAACATGATTAGCAACAGGATGCTATGATCGAAGCTAAGGAAACAGTTTGAAACATCTTTTGGCATCATGATCGCACTTACTGCAAAATTGATAAACAATTGAATTGGAATTGGAATTATAAGAGTTGGTGGGTTTATATTGTTTATTTGTAGAAACAAGATTATGAAGTAAACTAGGTGCAGAGGAAGAAGATAAAGACTTAGGAGGACGGTAGGATGAAGAAGATGTTTTGGCTAGATTTGTAGTTAGTGGAGTAGGATCAGGATATTGTTTTTGATTATGAAAATGGAAAGTTTCATGATCAATGATTTTATCAAACAATACTTCGAATGGAACAACAGTGTCTCGAGTCTTCATGGTAGTGATAAGTTCCTTGTAGGCAGGATCAAGACCATGAGTGGTGTATACAAGGAGATCAGCATCACTTGGTGGATCACTAAGAAAAATTAGTTCATCTGCAATATGTTCAATGGAAATAAAAAAGTCAACAACAGAAAGAAATCCACGAGTAATTGAAGTAAGCTTGTCCTTAACATGAATAATATGAATTATTGATCTCTTGGAATAAAGATAGGAAAGACGAGTCCAAGCCTCTTGGCTGGTTTTGGCAGAGGAAACAAGTGGAATGACCCCCTCACTTAGAGATGCAAAGATTGCATGAAGAAGTAGCTGATCCTGACAACACCATGGAAGATAATCTAGATTTGAAACGGTATTATCATTCTGAACCACCGTTGCAGAAGGACAGGGAAAGGTGCCATCAAGATACCCAAGAAGATCCAAGCTGAACAAAAGAGCATTAAACTGAGCCTTCCATAAGAAATAATTAAGTGGCGTGAGTTTGAGAGGTAGCTGAGCGGCAACATTAATTGTTATTAAATTTTTGGTATAATTGGAAGAATCAGTAGCAATTGATGAGTTAGACGAATTAGAAGTCATTTTAGTTGGGAAAAAAAAACTCGTTAGAGATAAGGCTCTAACACCATAACAAAGTTTGAATAATTTGTGTTCAATAATTTCTTATTCACAATTAAAAAAATATATAAGGAGCACTACAGGTTTATCTGCATTTAAGAGTCCTAAATATAAAAAAAAGCTATTACAAGATAAAATTTTAAAGATAAAATAATAATCAAATTATTGAAGTTGTTGTAACAAAAGCACCAGAGATTTGTGGAGAATTTAAATTTGTTGGCAAGGCTAAGTATTTAAACTTTTCATAATTTTTGAATTTTCTACTAATAGGATTTTATGCTACAGCCATTCTCTAACACTTACCAAGGTTTATAAAATAATATAATTTGGAAAGTTGACCTTTTCGGCTAGCTACTAGCTAATTCACTGTTTGCATTGTGCTTCTATTCCCAGTTTCCATCGGTATTATTCAGTATACGAGGTATGAAAAAAAAGAAAAAGAGAAAAAGAGAAAATGTGAGATGAAAAGAAAAAGAAAAAAAAGGGAAAGATAAAAATAAAATGCAAATTGAAATGAAACTTGAAGAACGAGGGGTGTGATTTGGTCTGGCTCTGGGTCATTAAGGGGTTTTCCTTTTCTTTTTCGTGAATCCCCTTAGGTGGAAACTGGGCTGAAAAAAAGTTTGGAGAGGGGATAGGGATTTAATCAGAGAGATTACTGTGAGGCGCTTGGGTTCGTGTAGGTGATTTTTGCTCTAGCCTCGATCAGTATTTGGGAACGAACTACTGTTGAGGGGTGGTTGTTTTTATTTTTAGGGAGGGGTTTAGAAGGGAATAGGGGCAGTGGGGAATTGGGTGGCTCATGAGATTTGGTGAGGTTCTGTCTGTGATGTGCGTTTAATGTGTCATGAGCTGTATCAGGCACAACAGTTAGGAATTTTGCAAAGAAACGCAAGGGGATGACTACTTTTAGGAGTCTGCAGGGTGGGATCCTTCTTTATCTTCTAGCCATTGAGGAACGTTCTTCATAAATAATATTGAACGAAAATTCTATTAAGCTCAACTGCTTACGTCAACTAGTCACGTTTAAGTGGAAAATCACGCACGTTTGGCGTGAGAGGAATGGTGAGATGGGAGTGAGGGAGGTGGTATTGGATTTAGCGTGTGGGCAGTTAGGCGGTGTTTAGTTTACTTTGGTGAATGAAGGTATAAGGTGTGAGCAGTTTTAGCGGTTAGGCGGGTGTTTAGTTTGCTTTAGTGTCCTCACAAGATTAATTTGTTTTCATTCCGACAGGAATTCTGTATTGAATTAGATGTCTTGATAACAGCTGGGAGGATGTAATTGATTCTCCTTGGCTGGTTCTATAATTGTGAGTTTGGGCTAAGCTTTTGTTTAGACTCCAACCTGTCCCAATTATCCCCAAAATTGGGCCCTATTGGTATTGGGTGTTTTTTCCTTATACTTTATGTACTTTACAAAGCTCACAGTTATTTGAATTATGACTAAAAGCAATAGAATTACATATTTAAAAAAAAAACTAGTTAAATATTTGAACTTGACTTGAAGTTGATAGTGGACAAGCCAAATCTAAGTAACTAGTAAAGTAACTGAAATTCTTTACTTATTGTATAGTTCTTTTTTAAAAGAAGAATATTACATCGATTTTAATATTTTGACCTAAATCTCAAATTCATAGTCTAACAATTTAGTGGGGCACCAATAAGCAAAATGTCTTTTATACTTAATTGTTGATGACACAGCAACTGGGTTCACTTCCATCTCTTGTTAACCAGTAAGAGAACAAATGATTCCATTGCATTTTCATTCATGTATGCTACCTAATAAGCTATCACATTAATTTTGCAATCACTAACGCAACATATATTAAAAAGGATAAATATAGTATATTTAATTTCTTTTCCACCTATTCGTAACTCAAGCTTTCTTGGCATCTTCCAATACTTCCACCTTCAAGTGAGACTTAGAAGGATCCAAAACTATCTGAAGACAAACTAGAAAGCGCAGTAGTTAGTACGGTGATTGGAACCCTTCTTTTTTCGCTTCTCATTAACCGAACGACCAACTTTTGATACCATGGACGAGTGGGATGAACGTAGAGATAACATTGAAAGTAGATAATTTTCTACCAATTGCTCACGCCCTACGCTTTTTGTACTCGTCGTCTACTTTCACCTGCACAGCTACTTCAGTCATGAACGTCAAATATTGTGGCTTCAATTGTCATCCGTGGTAAAGCCAGGATTTCGTATTTGGGGCGAAGAGTTGAAGATAATATAAAACAATTTAGATGAAAAAAATTTATATAATAATTATACAAATAAATTTTAAAAATCATTCAAAAATTAATTTTAATAATTTATTTAAAAAATTAACTAGAATAATTATAAATAATTTAATAATGATAATAATCTCAATTTTTAAATAAGCTTAACAACAAATAAAATATAAAAAATATAAAAACAAAAATCCCAATGGAAAGTTAATCGATTAAAAAATATTAATGACTATCAATAAATAATTTAATGGAAAGCAATAATTTCTTAAAATTAATCACAAAAATTAAATACAATATCAATAAACAATTCAATAACGAAACAATCCTGAATAAAAAATTTAATTGTTTACAAGAATCCAAACAAATAAAAAAAATGCAAATAATTTGTAAGAAAGCAATCAAACAATTTTTAAATAAATAAGTAATAACAACATTAGGTGCTTAATGAAATCCTTGTTTTGTTGCTTTCAACAAAAAATGACTAAGACTATAAATCTTAAATCAAAATCATCAAGTAAAAATTATTAAATAAAAAAATTTTACATTTAAAAATATTAAAATAAAATAAATAAATATATCAAACTTATCAATTATCATGACATAAAAATTAAGTTATCGACTAAAAATTTTTTGCATATATAATATCAGTAAGAAAAAAAGTATATAAAAAAAATTGTTTCTACAGTATTTAGTGAAAAGAAAAGAAAAAATAGAGGTGGTTGTGAGGTTTGGAGAAATAGAGTTTAGAAATAATTCTATTGCAATAGGTTTTATTTTAGTCTTATTAAATTAGTTATTAACTAATTATTGTGAGATATCTTATCAAATAAAAAATTATTATAGGGATAAAATTGTAAAATTTTAAAAAAATCAAAATATATTAAAAAAATTTAAAATTTTTATAAAAGTGAAATTATTAAATTTTAAAAAATAAAAATAAATTATAAAAATTTTGAAATTATTGAGGATGGGGTGGGGGGGACCTAGCCCCACGTCCCCTATGCCTCTGACTGTCATCACTCGAATAATGCCCTGGGTTCAACTTGACTTTTCTGCATGAGCTTTCATTTTGTTTCTTTCTTTTCGTGAATAGGTTGATAGCTAGCAGATAAAACCTAGTACTAGAAGTCGCCATGCATATGCATGGCAAGTTGAGCTGAAGGCCCAAAGACTTTTAATGATTCCGGATTCGTGCCCTTTCATTGGAGACTGTTTCTGTTACATTTCCCATATGAGAAAGACACGATCATATTATATTGAGACTAAACTCTAAAATAATACGAAGCATTACTATCTTTCAATTTCATTTAATTTTTAAATAAAGTCATTCTGTCAATTGTATATTCACATTTTCATTTATGTAATTATTACAATCCAATTAAGATGAAATGTAATTAAACAACTAAAACCTCAAATATCAATTGTATGTGATAGAGCCTCAAAATAACGAATAATGTCTTGACACTAAAATAAATTACTTAAATTATTCTTTTAACTCTCATAATTCTAAAATTCTGAACTCTAGTCATTTGCAAAATTGTAAGTAACACAATGAGTAAACCTCAACTCAACAATTATAGCCACACATACTCTACTAGATCAAGCATTATGTTGAATATATCATATAAATCATTCAAGAGTATTTCACTAAATCAAGCGTTAAAAATGATCCAATTCATTATATTCAATGCAAATAATTTCATAAGTTCATATATTATTGATCATCAAATTTCATTCTTGAAATATCATTCAAGCAAATTATAAATTCAAACTTCCAAAATCATGAAGTTCATCGTCTTTAGCTATGATCACTACTATAACCCATGACATGACTATATCAATAAATCATTCCTATAATCATTATTAATTATTATAACCCATTAGTAAAGCCTGATTCTGATTTAAAAAAAAAAAAACCATTAGTAAAGCCTTATGATAACTACTGTAGCTCATGAACATGTTGTATGCTAACTACTATAACCTGTTCACAGAATCGTGTGCTAACTACTATAACCTGTTAGTAAGGTCATAGAATTAGTTATAATGTCGATTATCTTACTTCTTAGGGATCATTTCGTAGTTTTTAAAATATTCTTTAAAAATGGTCAAAGATTTCATTTCATTTATAAATCAACACTTATCAATAAACCAAAACATTTATAAAACAATGTTTATCAGATGAATAAATCAAATTATTCATAAATCAATGTTCATCATAGAAAAATTAATTAGTGTTGCCATTGCCGAGTTAGCTGCTATTCCAAAGATAGATAAAATGATTCTTGAAGCTCCTTTTAAGGCAGTAGAAACATTGAAAGAACGTTAAGGGTAGGATTGACTGGAAAGGCCATTGATCATGGATTAATAGCGTTCAAGATTTTTGACTATAACATTATCAAAAAGTCTTCGGCTGAAAGTTGCAGGCTGAAAAAAGGTGTCAGTTCAGCAAGCCAAGAACCCAAACTCCCTCAAAGCGCAGTACAAACTATATATAAAACAACCCAGATAGAAGAGTCGCTCCCTGAAACTTTGATATAGAGTCTCAGACGGACCCAGATGGCAGTGCCACCATCTCCAACGAATGCACAAGTAACAAAGGAACTGTTTCGGAAAAATCACCAAGAAAAAAGATCAAAGCTGAGTAGGTAAATTATATTTAATGAATGTACTTGCTATTAAGATATCAATAAAGTAAGACTGAATATTCTAATAATATTTTGTGACATTATTTCAACAGGACCCCTAAGAAACCGGCAAGAAAGGTTGGCATGCCAAGAAAGGTAAATGAAAGTTAGAGCAGGTAATTTTTACCGGAACCTGCAAGCTTGGACCCACCAGTTTATTTCTTTTCTTTTTCATTTTTTTTTCATCTTTCATCTTTCTCTTCATGATAATCTTCATCATCATAATATTCCTCCTCATCATCGTAATCATCATCATCATAATGATATTCTTCATCTTCATCACCCTTGCCATTTTGCAGCAGATATTTGAAAGTCCCTGATTACTGCCCCCTCAAACGCTCCTGGATTCGATCTCTGATTGAAGTGCCCTGACAAGCACCCAAATTTTCAAGTGAGGACAACAAAACTGATGATCCGCATGCACTTGTACTTACTACATGCATAGATTATTAGATTTGCCTACCATTTTGTGGCAACCTTCTTTCCAACACCTCAAGAAATCCAGCAAGCGGTCAGCATTTTCCACCTAACGATGCATGGCAACAGTTTGTAGATTTGAGTATTGTTAGGTAAGATGAGTAAATTACATTAAATTTGTGATAAGGTTAGGAATAACAGAAGAAAAGGCTGTAGATTGATTAACAAAAAAGTAAATTGAAAAATCATTCTAGATACAAGGCAAATAATACCGAGCTACCTTCACGTGTAAGTAGTACACATGCACACATGAAATATATATATATATATATATGTATGTATGTATGTATGTATGTATTTATAAACATAAAAAATATAAAGATAACAAACTGAAGCACAAAGAGATACAAAACCTAAAAGATGAAAATTTTTTTATAGAAAATGTTTATATCATATTTAAATAATGTTTATATCGAGTCATTGTAATCAATTTTTACCTAAATTTAAAATTAATGAAAATTTTATATCGTTCCAATTCGTTAATGATGATTTTTTTTTCTGTAACTTCCAATTACCTTTTTTTTCTTCTGTACAATTTTATTTTATTTTTTCTTAACGAAAATTTTCCTTTATTATTTCCACAAAAAATAGGCAGCCTAAGGCTTAAGGATCAAAACTAGAGGTAAATATCAAATTCTCTGTCATTAAATATTTTGAGTCAGTGCATACTAGGTGTAGAGAGGGTTATGTTCTTGGTTTTATTATTAATAATGACTTCTGTTACGGAAAGAAAAAGGATCTAATCATGGGAGAAGAACGGAGGACCGGCAGACGGTGACTTGATAGTTTGCACTGTGTTTGTGGAAAACCTGAGCAAGAGGTTAACATGGTCTGTAATTAAAGGGGCAGTTGAAGAGTATGGAACGATGATTGATGTTTTCATGCTTAAGGAGGTCTTGCAGGATAAAGGAAGAGAAGCAAACTTCGCTTTTATTAGATATAGGGAAAAGTCTGAACTAGAAAAAACGTTGAGATGGGGGGGGACATGACATCTATGGATTGATGGGAAACATTTGGTGGTGAGAAGGGGTGAAACGGTGCAGACGAGTAATGGAGGGCGAGAAAGTAGGGAAGCTCAAGCAAGAAAAGTAAGAACAGAAGTCAAAATCTAGGGCGTTGGTGGGAGATCATATAGAGAGGTTGTGACAAGGACAGGGAATATGGTGGTGATAAAACAAAGGAAAGCTGAAGGGACCAAGAAGATGCAAATAGGCAAATAGGGATGAGAGCAGTGGGAGCCATGCAGCGGAAGAAAAGTGCAATATAGAGTGAAAAGGTGCCAATGGTTGGAGTGGGCAAGTCAAGTCAATAGAATGGTCCAAGAATGGTCACTATTAAGACCAATATTCCAGAGGAGGATATGATATGGGTGAATAATAATGCAGTAGGAAAATTGAGAGGTAAGGCAGAATATAAGGTGATTCGGCCAGAATTAAGCAGGGAAGGAATTCTTGTGCCTGTAAGGATTCTTGAGGGTAAGATTATCCTGTTTGCTTTCGAGGAACATAGTGTGATGAAAGCTATGTTGGAGCATTATTGGAATCAATTGGAAGAATGGTTCGAGTCATTGATTCCAGTTAATATTGCCAATGAAGATCGGTAAATATGTTTATAGATTCGGGTGTGTGAGATACCAATTCAAATATGGCATATTAACACCTTTAAAGCAATAGGTGAGTGTTGGGAGGAGTTCTTGGCGATGGATAGGTGTACATACAAGAGGGAGAGACTTGATGAAGCTTTTATAATGGTGAAAGTTAAAAGTAGAAGGATGATCCCGAGTTGGGTTAGTGTTGAAGTAGAAAGGAAACAGTATAGTATATGGGTCAATATACTTGAGAGAGAGCCTAGATCTAAGCTAGAGGCTTACTCAAGGGAAAAGAAAAAATGCCAGAGGAAGAAGGGCCAAACGAGAATTGCGTAGGCAGCAGAAAAGGTAACGGCGAGGATAGGGAGAGAAAGGAGATGATAGTGCACCTGGCAGTTGACCAGCTAAAGAAAAGTAAGAGTCGTACGATGATGTCAGAAAGGCCTGGAAAATTCAAATTCAAGGGGAAAGACAAAAGTAATTGCAAATGGTGTATAGAGGTAAGGGAGGTTGACTAAGGGAGTTTAGCTATGAAAGGTGATAGTTTGCACGATTTTGGTAGTAAAGAAGAGGTGGATGGGAATGGCTAAAAAAATCAGATTCAGGAAAAAGGCAACAAACAAAGGAGGGTGTGGAATTACCAAGAGGGAATCTAGTAGAAAGGAAGAAAATCAAAGAAGACAAAAAGGGATGGGAGGTTATAGACAAGGGGACGGAGAAGGAAAGCAGGAGAGCCGGTACAATAACGGTGAAAAGATAAGTCAGAACATAAAGCCAACTAATAAAGAAAATTGTGGGATAGGGAAGGGGAAAAAACGCCCAAGAGAGAATGGGCTAAAGTGGACAAAGTGGGCCAAAAGGTCGGTGAGAAGGAAAAGGTCGAGACCTAACAAGCAGTAAGAAAAGTGAGACAAAAGATCTTCAGCTTGAAAAGGGCAGGACGAGGGTGCATTTAAACTTGACCAAGACATAACAAAGAAGGAAGACCCAAAGTTTAGTGGGTCATGCAATCATGACTTAGGCGATGGAGGTGAAACCCGAGAGTGTAAGGCGACATGAGGAGATTACAATAAGAAAGGATGGGGTAATGAAGTATACGAGCTCAAGGTCAGGGAAGGAGATTCGTCCCGGGATGATGATGGTCAGCAGTGGACTGAAGAAAGGCGAGACAAAGAATAAGGAAATAGATATGGGAAGAAAAAAGCCAGATGCTGAGGGGGAACATTTTGTTTGGGAAGCAAACAAAGGGTATGGAAAGAAAGTAGCAAGAGATGATAGCCTGGAGAGTAAAAGTGAAGATGAAAATAATGGTATGCATGAATCAAATGGGGGTGATGCCTAAGGTAAGAAGAAGTTTAAGAGGGAAATGTCAATTGAAGAGATTTTCCCCAGAAAATCAAATAGCGCAGAATAGCAAGAAGAATGAGAAAAATAAGAGATGGAAGAGTAAAAGTCAAGGAAACAAAATGTCAGGGATGTCGAGAGTAGGTTCCAAAGGCATAAGGAGGGGGAATTTAAAAATGCAAATCGAAAAGAATTGGGGGCTAGAAGTGCAAGTCAAAAAAGCCAGTGGGGGAATTTAGTGTCGGACTTCGATATAAGCAGTAGAAATTCGTTGATTAGGAGAGAGGCAGAGGAAATTCTGGAATTAAGTGAGAAATTAAGACTGAAGTTCAAGGAAGAGAAGGAAGAAGCGATTCAAAAAATCATGGAGATGGAGGTAGCCGATAGAGGAGGTGAAACTAGGGCAATAATTGAAGAAATTTGAGCTCCCAGGTTTTGACAGTTGTCAAGGGGAGGATTGGGGTTGGCTGCTTCATATACGTAATATTGATATTTAGTGCTTTTGAGAAGGCCGTGTTTTGAAGGAAGTAAGAAAAAGTTTTTAGCATCAAAATTCACCTAGAGGACTTTATGAGCAAAACAGATAAATAGCAAGTAGAGGCTGGGAGCAGTGGATGCACTTGGTCATAATCTTTGTAATTTAGTTTTTCTATTCAAAATTAAAATAATTTAATTTTTTAATTTTAAAAATTACTCTAATTTAATATGCATCTGAATAACATTTAATTTTATCGTTAAAAGATACGTCCAATTAAGAATATTTTTAATTTATCTATATCACTTCATATTCTACCTAAACTTCAACAGAGGCTGAAAAGCATTAAAAAAAGAAAATAAACCAGGCAAGTTTAATCCCAAACAGCTAGAAGAGACATAAGACCAGCCCAAGAAGAAGAGAGATACGTTACCTCTTATTTGAAGCATTCCATTTTTCTGCAGCTTTGGATTCATGAAATCAGCAGCAAAAAGATCGACGAACACCATATATAACAAGATCCCAGCAGATGCCCCGTTGATCCTTCAAAAATAAGCTCTGATTGTATGTGTTTGATATCCTTATTCCTATAGCAATTCCAAATGCCATGGAGTTGTGAGACAGAAAAAGAGTGCCACCACTGCAACTGCCCCAGACTCGAATTGTGCTAATAACAACAATAGCATAGTGATCCACGAACTCATACTCCTATGAATTTTTGTTTACTTTTGTACTACTCAATGCCACTATTAAGCTTGTTTATGTAAATTGAAAATCCTGGAAACAATATAGAAAAACACCAAAACACTTGACAATTGAGTTATCATTCAATGCATTAATATTATAAATTCCCCTATTTATAATAAGCTCCTATAAAAAGTGCTCCCACCAACCCCTTTCATTGCCGTTTAACAGGACCATAAACTCAGGTGGAAAAGTATATAAAACTATCCCAAAATTAGCTTATGCAGCGAATGAGATTTCCTTCTGTGCTCCGAATTAGAATTAATGGACAGTAGCAAGTTGTTAGCCTTTTTTTCTGCCGCAAACTACTCACAGACCCGCAGATGAAGAAGCGCATTTAAGATTAAGAGGAAAGTCATAAACTATTGAATGCTATGATGAATTTAACCTTCACAGCTGGAGAACTATAAACAAGCTTGTAGTGGTACAGCTTTAGAAAAAGGTCAACGGCATTTTAATTGCTTATGTGCAACAAAGTTGTTTGGAATTGAACTTTTTACATGCTGATAATATTTTTTTGAAAGTGGCATTCATGTGTATAGAAAGTCTACCACATAACAGAAAATTTTGCACTTCATGGAATTAGCGTATCACCTGCGAAATGCATCCACCAAGTCACATGCCCTCAAAAAACTAATGAAAGATCAGTGCAGTAACCAAGGGCTTTATGGTCTTTGGACTTTCGTTTATTTTTTGGTAGCTCGTGAATAATGCATTTTTCCAAGTTGTTATACCAAACTTGTTCATGAGGCAATGACTTAATCTGTCAATATATATAAGCAATGTTTTCAAAGAATGTCGACATAACCTTCATTAAGAATTAGAGAGTTCAAAGTCAAAGCCAAACTTAAATTGGAAAATTCCATACATGATGTTAACATATATAGTCGGTTTTTTATTTTATAACAATTAAAACGTTGACCTATCACACATGAATATATATATATATATATATAAAATTTTATCCCTTTACCATCTAAAAAAAGCCCGTCATTGTCATTTTCCCTTTCTCATGATTATAATCATAACCAAAATATAGTTGTTAAATCAAGGTACTTATCACGTATTGAAATTTTATTTTTTAGTATCAAGTATTGTATCATAAAATATGATCAAAAATTATAAAATTAATTATAAATAGCATTTATACATGTAAAATAAATAAAATTTAAAAGTATTATTTTTTTAATATAGTTGAAGATTATAAGATATAAATTGAAAAGATGATTATTTGTTAATTTAGACTCTCAATATATTCTTTATAATATTAATTTTTAAATAAAATATACATTTTTCATATTAATTTATTAATTAAAAAATTAAAAAATAATTGAAATAAAAAGGAAAAGAGTAAAATATCCCTATCCCTAAGTTTTAACTGAAATTACACATATGCCTATTAATTTTTAAAATGGACACTTTGTCTTAAAAAATATCTTTCACTGGATACATAAGTCTAGCCGTTAATCAATCGTTAGCATTTTCATCAATTTGATGATGTAATAATATTAAAAATATAAATTTACCCTTTATTATTTTTAAAAATTACTATTATATAATTTTATTAATTTTTTATTAATTTAAAAAAAAAAGGCTCTAAATTTTGGTGCTCCCTTAGGAGCTCCGATGCTTCCCTTGGGGAACCCAATTTAGGGCTCTCTAAGGGAGCACTAGTGCTTTCCAAGGGAATACTGGCGGTCGACCGGTGCAAAGGATGCAACCGGTCGGCCTAAGAGAAAAAAAAACAAAGAAAAAAGAGAAAAAGGCATTTTAGACATTTCATACTTAATATTAACACCATTTAGACATTTAGGCTGGAATGTCTATTTTGAAAACTAATGGACTTTTATGTAATTTTTATGAAAACTTAAGGAGTTAAGGTATTTTACCTAAAAATGAATATTTGATTTTCTTAGTATTTTTTGTTTAAAATCTAAATTTTAAACATTAAAACTCATAAAATTTTGTTTTTCATTTTTTAACTCAAAAAAATAAATAAATAAAGTTATTTTTAATAATTAGTTAAAATTAAGCTTATAAAAATGTATCAATTGTATCGTACAATACATCTCGCACAGTAAATATGTATTGTGTATCACACAATACGCTTTCGATAGTTGATCAAATATGACATAATTATCAATACATATCATTTTTTATTAATATCATATTGTATTGTGTGATATGTATCATATATTGTATAATATTAATACCTATGAGCCAAGGTACTTCCGTTGCATGTAAATCTAAGCCAACAATGCCTTGTGTTTGTTACTCCTTTAATAAATATGTCGGTTTTATAACTTAAGTACAACTTTATATGCAAAAAGATGAGATGCAACTATGTAGTTTGAGCAAAATCATAAATTTTGAAATTTAGGCAAAATTATATAATAAATTCATATCATGATATATGGTCGAAGTACTCAAATAGTTCCTGTATTCATGCATTTTCATCAATTTAATCTTTTTATTCAAAATCTAATTGTTAATTTTAAAAATTGAAACAATTTAATCATTCGCTTAACGTCGATCAATTTTACTATTAGAGGTGATGACGTGATAAATTTGCTTACATGACAATACCATGTGGTATTAAATGATGATATGGTTATTGACAGCTCATTTGTTTAGTTTTGTTTCAATGATAAAAATGAATAAAATAAATACTGACAAAAATAAAAACTAAAAAAAATAAAAAATATAAATAATAAAAATCTGAAAAAAAAAAAGAAAGATAATGATAAGCAAAGATTTGAATGAACAACCAAATGGAATAATTTTTTAAATTCAAATTTTAAAAAGAGGAAGAAAAGCTTAATCCAAGATCAATGCTAAAACGAGTACAAATACCTATTCATTAGTCAAGAATCAACACAAGAGAAGGAAGAGGAAACGATAAAATTAGTAAAGAGTTTTTTTTAATTTTTGAGTTTTTGGGTTTTGAGATTTCAGAGTCACGATTCACCGGATTCAAACAATAATTCTTCTATGCAATTCTGCAGAGTGATACAAACCCTTTCCCATGATAATAATTAATTATAGTTAAGCTACTTCCAGTGCATGTATTCCAAGCCAACAGTACCTTGTGTTTGTCACTCCTTTAATAAATCTGCCGGCTTTGTAATTTAAGCACAACTTTAAATGCGAAAAGATGAGATGCAACTCTGTGTTTTGAGCAAAATCATACATTTTGAAGTGTAGACAAAATTATATAATAAATTTATGTCATGATATATATACCATTTGACTTTGTGATTTGAAGTTTATAAAGGAAAAATTGAAATTAAAAGAAATAAAAATAGAAAATTTGCGTATCACAGCTTTAAGCCCATATAGCCAGGAGAGACATAAGACCAGACCCAAGAAGAAGAGCAACGCTGGCTCCTACTTGAAGCATTCCATTGTTTTGCAATTTTGGATTCATGAAATCAGCAGCAAGAAGATCGACCAGCGCCATATATATTAAGATCCCAGCTGATGCCGCGTTGAAGATCCCTTCAACGATAAGAGCAGTTGGGCTGCTTTCATCGTATATATTTGATATCCCTATTCCTATGGCAATGCCAACTGGGGTTGTAAGAGAGAAAAAGAGTGCCCTGACTGCAACAGCCCGAGACTTGAATTTTGCCTACAAAAATATTACAGAGTAATTAATGAAAACTCATACACCTATAATTTTGTCTGCTTACGTAATTAATATTATGAGAATTAATTCGGCAACTTAAAATATGCATCATAGACAAACAAGAAAGAAAACAAAAAACACTTCAGGGTTGATTCAATGCCTTGTGGTCCATTCAAAATAAGCTACTATTTTCATTTTGAAAGGCAATTTCGTTTCATAAATAGCAGCTTTACAAAAAATCTACCATTTCTTGGTAATTGTAACAGACACTGGACCTGCAGTGCCACGACAGAAGTACTTACAAAACAGAAAAAACTTCTCACATCAGGTTGTCTGTGAGATCAGGATAAACCCTATCCCATTCCTATCCACATCTCATAGCAACCATATATCCCGGTGATTCTATCATCTATACAAAACCCTATGCACTCTCCAACATCTGAAAGGTCATTCATTTACAAAGGAAGCAACAGAACAATTTGATTGAAAGTGTTTTCTTTTTTTTTTAAGGTAAAGATCAGAAGAATTTATTGAGTATCAGAAGATACAAGATCTGATCAAAGAAAAGATCAGAAAACAAAATAACACTGAGAAGAGAAGGAGAAACAAGGAGATGAAAGCGCATCTCGCCAGCAAAGGGAACAAGCATCACTAGAAATAAAAAACAAAAAATTCCCTGCAAGAGGAACAAAGGGTGCAGGAGGCAGAAGAACAATAGAGCAAACGTGAACCAAGGAGCCAGAAGGCAGCAAACAAAAGCCAGCAACCATCGACATCATTCAGTAGAGACGGAAGTCCCAGGGGCAGCAAAGGAGCGATCACAGATCAGCAAAGCAGCAGAGACACAAAGAACAGGATTAAAAAAGCATAGAGAACTTAGCGAAAGCAGGAGAGAGAGCATCAAAGAACTTCAAAATCAGCCGAGGCAGAAACGAGAAACAAACAAAGGACATAACCCAAACAATTAAGAGAGCAGAATGAGAGGTTGATCAAGTCTCACACCTTCACCTTCTTTGGCAAGAGAATCAGCGAAGGAATTACCTGAACGAGGAGTAAGATAGAAAGTGTTCCCAGTAAACTAATTGATTATCACTTAGAATAATAAATACTGTCCCAAAAATTAGATAATGGAAGCTGCAATTCACTAAGAGACCTTCAAAGAAAGAAGAGAGAGAAAAACCAAATATGAATTTGACGGTCTTGACTACTACGAAATACTATTGTTTTAGCAAAACATCATCAATCATGTGCAACAAAGTTTGGTAGACATTAACTAAGATTCCTTAAAATTTTAGAACGTAGGATTAAGGCTGCACTAACCTTTCACCAGTTCTTTGAGGGTATGGGACTTGGTGGATGTATTTCACAGGTAATATATCTTAATCCTACGTTCTAAAATTTTAAGGAATCTTACTTAATGTCTACCAAACTTTGTTGCTTTATAGTCTTTGGACTTTCAGAAGCACCCAAAGATATCCCTATTATCACAGAGTGCACCACAATCCCCAACTCCAAAACCTACAAAGCTTGACATCTCCCTGCCTCAATGAAAACCTTTGGGGGAAGTTTCCGTTCGCCGGATTGGTGGCTATGGCTTCTGCGATTGCTACATTGATGATTGATGTATTTGCTACTTCTCACTATACCAAGTCTCACTTTAATGAGACCCAACAGATTCACGGTGATGAGGAGAAAACAGGGGAACATGAAAGTCACGAACGTGTTCATACTCATGCAACTCACGGCCATGCTCATGGCTCAGTTTCTTTGGTTGATCGCTCCGGTTCATCTGAGCTCCTTCGACATCGAGTAGTATCACCCAAAGATATCCCTATTATCACAGAGTGCACCACAATCCCCAACTCCAAAACCTACAAAGCTTGACATCTCCCTGCCTCAATGAAAACCTTTGGGGGAAGTTTCCGTTCGCCGGATTGGTGGCTATGGCTTCTGCGATTGCTACATTGATGATTGATGTATTTGCTACTTCTCACTATACCAAGTCTCACTTTAATGAGACCCAACAGATTCACGGTGATGAGGAGAAAACAGGGGAACATGAAAGTCACGAACGTGTTCATACTCATGCAACTCACGGCCATGCTCATGGCTCAGTTTCTTTGGTTGATCGCTTCGGTTCATCTGAGCTCCTTCGACATCGAGTAGTATCTCAGGTAATTTTGGTATAAACTAACAATGTCTAAGCTTTTTCTGTTTAAAAAATCATATGGGAGGAAATTGGTGGAAGTAATTTAATTCTTTTCTTCGGCTTAAGTCTTAAGATATGAATAGTTATCAGCCTTATATTTGATCAAATTTCAATATATAGAAATTAATCTGAGATTATTGGTATTAATTCTGACAATATATATATATATATATATATATGATTTGTAGGCTTTGGAGTTGGGGATTGTGGTGCACTCTGTGATAATAGGGATATCTTTGGATGCTTCTGAAAGTCCAAAGACTATAAAGCCTTTGGTGTCTTTGGTGCCTGCACTAACCTTTCACTAGTTCTTTGAGGGTATGGGACTTGGTGGATGTATTTCACAGGTAATATATCTTAATCCTACGTTCTAAAATTTTAAGGAATCTTAGTTAATGTCTACCAAACTTTGTTGCTTTATAGTCTTTGGACTTTCAGAAGCACCCAAAGATATCCCTATTATCACAGAGTGCACCACAATCCCCAACTCCAAAACCTACAAATCATATATATATATATATATATATATTGTCAGAATTAATACCAATAATCTCAGGTTAATTTCTATATATTGAAATTTGATCAAATATCAGGCTGATGACTATTCATATCTTAAGACTTAAGCCGAAGAAAAGAATTAAATTACTTCTACCAATTTCCTCCCATATGATTTTTTTAAACAGAAAAAGCTTAGACATTGTTAGTTTATACCAAAATTACCTGAGATACTACTCGATGTCGAAGAAGCTCAGATGAACCGGAGCGATCAACCAAAGAAACTGAGCCATGAGCATGGCCGTGAGTTGCATGAGTATGAACACGTACGTGACTTTCATGTTCCCCTGTTTTCTCCTCATCACCGTGAATCTGTTGGGTCTCATTAAAGTGAGACTTGGTATAGTGAGAAGTAGCAAATACATCAATCATCAATGTAGCAATCGCAGAAGCCATAGCCACCAATCCGGCGAACGGAAACTTCCCCCAAGGATTTTCATTGAGGCAGGGAGATGTCAAGCTCTCAGTAGCATCAGGAAGAACGTGGATAAACCCTGTCGACAATATCACACCGGCTGCAAAGGCTTTGATTATGAAGAACAAATTCGTTTCGGGACGTAAAGCCTTGATAGCTTTTCGAAACAGGGGAAAGCAAACTCCTATGGCTCCAGCAACAAGAATCGAAGCTATAGCAGCCATTTTGTATTTGAGCGCGAGAGGCTTATTGCGATCTTCATCTTCAGGTTCACACGTACACTCCCCTCTTGCTATGGAAGGGAGTAGGATGAAAAGAAAGCAAAGCAATGTCAAGAGCTGGGTTTGCTTAAAGTTGATCATGGTTGGAACAGAAAACAGAATTCTCAGTAAAAGAAAGAGCGATGTTTAGAGATGTCTATATAGAAGAACTAGGCCAAAGGTGTGAGCAGTTTTAGCGGTTAGGCGGGTGTTTAGTTTGCTTTAGTGTCCTCACAAGATTAATTTGTTTTCATTCCAACAGGAATTCCGTATTGAATTAGATGTCTTGATAACAGCTGGGAGGATGTAATTGGTTCTCTTGGCTGGTTCTACAATTGTGAGTTTGGGCTAAGCTTTTGTTTAGACTCCAACCTGTCCCAATTATCCCCAAAATTGGGCCCTATTGGTATTGGGTGTTTTTTCCTTATACTTTATGTACTTTACAAAGCTCACAGTTATTGAATTATGACTAAAAGCAATAGAATTACATATTTAAAAAAAAAACTAGTTAAATATTTGAACTTGACTTGAAGTTGATAGTGGACAAGCCAAATCTAAGTAACTAGTAAAGTAACTGAAATTCTTTACTTATTGTATAGTTCTTTTTTTAAAGAAGAATATTGCATCGATTTTAATATTTTGACCTAAATCTCAAATTCATAGTCTAACAATTTAGTGGGGCACCAATAAGCAAAATGTCTTTTATACTTAATTGTTGATTCACTTCCATCTCTTGTTAACCAGTAAGAGAACAAATGATTCCATTGCATTTTCATTCATGTATGCTACCTAATACTTAAGTTATCACATTAATTTTGCAACCACTAACGCAACATATATTAAAAAGGATAAATGTAGTATATTTAATTTCTTTTCCACCGATTCGTAACTCAAGCTTTCTTGGCATCTTCCAATACTGCCACCTTCGAGTGAGACTTAGAAGGATCCAAAACTATCTGAAGACAAACTACAAAGCGCAGTAGTTAGTATGGTGATTGGAACCCTTCTTTTTTCGCTTCTCATTAACCCAACGACCAACTTTTGATACCATGGACGAGTGGGATGAACGTGGGGATAACATTGAAAGTAGATAATTTTCCACCAATTGCTCACGCCCTACGCTTTTTGTTCTCGTCGTCTACTTTCACCTGCACAGCTACTTCAGTCATGAACGTCAAATATTGTGGCTTCATTTGTCATCCGTGGTAGAGCCAGGATTTCGTATTAGGGGCGAAGAGTTGAAGATAATATAAAACAACTTAGATGAAAAAAATTTATATAATAATTATACAAATAAATTTTAAAAATTATTCAAAAATTAATTTTAATAATTTACTTAAAAAATTAACTAGTATACTATAAATAATTTAATAATAATAATAATCTCAATTTTTAAATAAGCTTAACAACAAATAAAATATAACAAATATAAAAACAAAAATCCCAATGGAAAGTTAATCGATTTAAAAATATTAATGACTATCAATAAATAATTTAATGGGAAGTAATTTCTTAAAATTAATCACAAAAATTAAATACAATATCAATAAACAATTCAATAACGAAACTATCCGAATAAAAAATTTAATTGTTTACAAGAATCCAATCAAATAAAAAAAACACAAATAATTTGTAAGAAAACAATCAAACAATTCTTAAATAAATAAGTAATAACTAACATTAGGTGCTTAATGAAATCCTTGTTTTGTTGCTTTCAACAAAAAATGTCTAATACTATAAATCTTAAATCAAAATCATCAAGTAAAAATTATTAAATAAAAAAAATTTACATTTAAAAATATTAAAATAAAATAAATAAATATATCAAACTTATCAATTATCATGACATAAAAATTGAGTTATCGACTAAAAATTTTTTGCATAGATAATATCAGTAAGAAAAAAGGTATAAAAAAATTTTTGTTTCTACAGCATTTAGTAAAAAGAAAAGAAAAAAATAGAGGTGGTTGTGAGGTATGGAGAAATAGAGTTTAGAAATAATTCTATTGCAATAGGTTTTATTTTAGTCTTATTAAATTAGTTATTAACTAATTATTATGAGATATCTTATTAAATAAAAAATTATTATAGGGATAAAATTGTAAAATTTTAAAAAATATTTAAAATTTTTATAAAAGTGAAATTATTAAATTTTAAAAAATAAAAATAAATTATAAAAATTTTGAAATTATTGAGGGTGGGGTGGGGGGAACCTAGCCCCACGTCCCCTCCGCCTCTTTCTGTCATCACTCGAATAATGCCTTGGGTTCAACTTGACTTTTCTCCATGAGCTTTCATTTTGTTTCTTTCTTTTCGTGCAGAGGTTGATAGCTAGCAGATAAAACCTAGTACTAGAAGTCGCTATGCATATGCATGGCAAGTTGAGCTAAAGGCCCAAAGACTTTTAATGATTCCGGATTCGTTTCATTTCATTGGAGACTGTTTCTGTTACATTTCCCATATGAGAATGACACGATCATATTATATCGAGACTAAACTCTAAAATAATACGAAGCATTGCTATCTTTCAATTTCATTTAATTTTTAAATAAAGTCATACTGTCAATTGTATACTCACATTTTCATTTATGTAATTATTACAATCCAATTAAGATGAAATGTAATTGAACAACTAAAAACTCAAACATCAATTGTATGTGATAGAGCCTCAAAATAGCGAATAATGTCTTGATACTAAAATAAATTACTTAAATTATTCTTTTAGCTCTCATAATTCTAAAATTCTCAACTCTAGTCATTTGCAAAATTGTAAGTAACACAATAAGTAAACCTCAACTCAACAATTATAGCCACACATACTCTACTAGATCAAGCATTATGTTGAATATATCATATAAATCATTCAAGAGTATTTCACTAAATCAAGTGTTAAAAATAATCAAATTCATTATATTCAATGAAAATAATTTCATAACTTCATATATTTTTTATCATCAAATTTCATTCTTGAAATATCATTCAAGCAAATTATAAATTCAAAGTTTCAAAATCATGAAGTTCATCTTCTCTAGCTATGATCACTACTATAACCCATGACATGACTATATCAATAAATCATTCTTATAATCATTATTAATTATTATAACCCATTAGTAAAGCCTTATGCTAACTACTGTAGCTCATGAACAGGTCGTCTGCTAACTACTATAACCTGTTAACAAAATCGTGTGCTAACTACTATAACCTGTTAGTAAGGTCATAGAATTAGTTATGATGTCGATTATCTTACTTTTTAAAGATCATTTCATAGTTTTTAAATTTTTTTTTAAAAATGGTCAAAGATTTCATTTCATTTATAAATCAACACTTGTCAATAAACCAAAACATTTATAAAATAATGTTTATCATATGAATAAATCAAATTATTCATAAATCAATGTTCATCATAGAAAAATTAATTAGTGTTACCATTGCCGAGTTAGCTGCTATTCCAAAGATAGATAAAATGATTCTTGAAGCTCTTTTTTAGGTAGTAGAAACATTGAAAGAACATTAAGGGTCGGATTGACGGGAAAGGCCATTGATCATGGATTAATAGCGTTCAAGATTTTTGACTATAACATTATCAAAATGTCTTCGGCTGAAAGTTGCAGGTTGAAAAAAGGTGTCAGTTCAGTAAGCCAAGAACCCAAACTCCCTCAAAGCCCAGTACATACTATATATAAAACAAACCCAGATAGAAGAGTTGCTCCCTGAAACTTCGATATAGAGTCTCAGATGGACCCAGATGGCAGTGCCACCATCTTCAATGAATGCACAAGTAACAAAGGAACTATTTCAGGAAAATCACCAAGGAAAAAGATCAAAACTGAGTAGGTAAATTATATTAATGAATGTACTTGCTATTAAGATATCAATAAAGTAACACTGAATATTCTAATAATATTTTGTGACATTATTTCAACAAGACCCCCAAGAAACCGGCAAGAAGGGTTGGCATGCCAAGAAAGGTAAATGAAAGTCAGAGCGGGTAATTTTCACCGGAACCTGTAAACTTGGACCCACAAGTTTATTTCTTTTCTTTTTCATTTTTTTTCATCTTTCTCTTCATGATAATCTTCATCATCATAATATTCCTCCTCATCATCGTAATCATCATCATCATAATGATATTCTTCATCTTCATCACCCTTGCCATTTTGCAGTAGATATTTGAAATTCCCTGCTTGCTGCCGCCTCAAAAGCTCTTGGATTCGATCTCTGATTGAAGAGCCCTGACAAGCACCCAAATTCTCAAGTGAAGACGACAAAATTGATGATCCGCATGCACTTATACTTACTACATGCATAGATTATTAGATTTGCCTACCATTTTGTGGCAACCTTCTTTCCAACACCTCAAGAAATCCAGCAAGCGGTCAGCATTTTCCACCTACTCATTACGATGCATGGCAACAGTTTGTAGATTTGAGTATTGTTATGTAAGGTGAGTAAATTACATTAAATTTGTGATAAGGTTAGGAATAACAGAAAAAAGGGATGTAGATTGATTAACAAAAAAGTAAACTGAAAAATCGTTCTAAATACAAGGCAAATAATACCGAGCTACCTTCACGTGTAAGTAGTACACATGCATACATGCAATATATATATGTATGTATGTATTTATAAACATAAAAACTATAAAGATAACAAACTGAAGCACAAGGACATACAAAACCTAAAAGATGAAAATTTTTTTATAGAAAATGTTTATATCATATTTAAATAATGTTTATATCGAGCCACTGTAACCAATTTTTACCTAAATTTAAAATTAATGGAAATTTTGTATCGTTCCAATTCGTTAATGATGATTTTTTTTTTCTGTAACTTCCAATTACATTTTTTTTCTTCTGTACAATTTTATTTTATTTTTTCTTAACGAAAATTTTCCTTTATTATTTCCACAAAAAATAGCCATCCCTAGGCTTAAGGATCAAAACTAGAGGTAAATATCAAATTTTCTGTCATTAAATATTTTGAGTCAGTGCATACTAGGTGTAGAGAGGGTTATGTTCTTGGTTTTATTATTAACAATGACTTCTGTTACGGAAGGAAAAGGGATCTAATCGTGGTAGAAGAACGAAAGACAGACAGACGGTGACTCGATAGTTTGCACTGTGTTTGTGGATAACTTGAGCAGGAGGTTAACGTGGTCCGTAGTTAAAGGGGGAGTTGAACAGTATGGAACAATGATTGATGTTTTCATGCTTAAGGAGGTATTGCAGGATAAAGGAAGAGAAGCAAACTTCGCTTTTATTAGATATAGGGAAAAGTCTGAACTAGAAAAGACGTTGAGATGGGGGAGACATGACATTTACGGATTGATGGGAAACATTTGGTGGTGAGAAGGGCAGAAACGGTGCAGACGAGTAATGGAGGGCTAGAAAGTAGGGAAGCTCAAGCAAGAAAAGTAAGAACAGAAGTCAAAATCTAGGGCGTTGGTGGAAGATCATATAGAGAGGACATGACAGGGACAGGGAATATGGTGGTCATAAAACAAAGGAAAGCTGAAGGGACCAAAAAGATGCAAATAGGCAAATACGGATAAGAGCAGTGGGAGCCACGAAGCAGAAGAAAAGTGCAATATGGAGTGAAAAGGTGCCAATGGTTGGAGTAGGCAAGTCAAGTCAATAGAATGGTCCAAGAATGGTCACTATTAAGACCAATATTTCAAAGGAGGATATGATATGGGTGAATAACAGTGTAGTAGGAAAATTGAGAGGTAAGGCAGAATGTAAGGTGATCCGGCCAGAATTAAGCAGGGAAGGAATTCTTGTGCCTATAAGGATTCTTGAGGGTAAGACTGTCCTGTTTGCTCTCGAGGAACATAGTGTGATGGAAGCTATGTTGGAGCATTATTGGAATCAATTGGAAGAATGGTTCGAGTCATTGATTCCAGTTAATATTGCCAATGAAGATCGGTAAATGTGTTTATAGATTCGGGTGTGTGAGATACCAATTCAAATATGGCATATTAACACCTTTAAAGCAATAGGTGACCGTTGGGAGGTATTCTTGGCGATGGATAGGTGTACATACAAGAGGGAGAGACTCGATGAAGCTTTTATACTGGTGAAAGTTAAAAGTAGAAGAATGATCCCGAGTTGGGTTAGTGTTGTAGTAGAAAGGAAACAGTATAGTATATGGGTCAGTATACTAGAGAGAGAGCCTAGCTCTAAGCTAGAGGCTTACTCAAGGGAAAAGAAACAATGCAAGAGGAAGAAGGGCCAAACGAGAACTGCGTAGGTAGCAGAAAAGGTAACGGTGAGGATAGGGAGAGAAAGGAGATGATAGTGCACCCGACAGTTGACCAGCTTAAGAAAAGTAAGAGTTGTACGATGATGTCAGAAAGGCCTGGAAAATTCAAATTCAAGAAAAGGGACAAAAGTAATTGCAAAGGGTGTACAGAGGTAAGGGAGGTTGACTAAGGGAGTTTAGCTATGAAAGGTAATAGTTTGCACGATTTTGGTAGCAAAGAAGAGGTGGATGGGAAAGGCTAAAAAAGTCAGATTCAGGAAAAAGGCAACAAACAAAGGAGGGTGCGGGATTACCAAGAGGGAATCTAGTAGAAAGGAAGAAAATCAAAGAAGACAAAAGAATATGGGAGGTGACAGACAAGGGGCAGGAGAAGGAAAGCAGGAAAGCCGGTACAATAACGGTGAAAAGATAGGTCAGAACATAAAGCCAACTAATAGAGAAAATTGTGGGATAGGGAAGGGGAAAATAAGCCTTAGAGAGAATGGGGCTAAAGTGGACAAAGTGGGCCAAAAGGTTGGAGAGAAGGAAAAGGTCGAGACCTAACAAGCAGTAGGAAAAGTTAGACAAAAGATCTTCGGCTTGAAAAGGGAGGGACGAGGGTGCATTTAGGTCTGGTCTTATGTCTCTCCTGGCTATATGGGCTTAAAGCTGTGATACGCAAATTTTCTATTTTTATTTCTTTTAATTTCAATTTTTCCTTTATAAACTTCAAATCACAAAGTCAAATGGTATATATATCATGACATAAATTTATTATATAATTTTGTCTACACTTCAAAATGTATGATTTTGCTCAAAACATAGAGTTGCATATCATCTTTTCGCATTTAAAGTTGTGCTTAAATTACAAAGCCGGCAGATTTATTAAAGGAGTGACAAACACAAGGTACTGTTGGCTTGGGATACATGCACTGGAAATAGCTTAACTATAATTAATTATTATCATGGGAAAGGGTTTGTATCACTCTGCAGAATTGCATAGAAGAATTATTGTTTGAATCTGGTGAATCGTAACTCTGAAATCTCAAAACCCAAAAACTCAAAAATTAAAAAAAACTCTCTACTAATTTTATCATTTCCTCTTCCTTCTCTTGTGTTGATTCTTGACTAATGAATAGGTATTTGTACTCGTTTTAGCATTGATCTTGGATTAAGATTTTCTTCCTCTTTTTAAAATTTGAATTTAAAAAATTATTCCATTTGGTTGTTCATTCAAATCTTTGCTTATCATTATCTTTCTTTTTTTTTTCAGATTTTTATTATTTATATTTTTTATTTTTCTTAGTTTTTATTTTTGTCAGTATTTATTTTATTCATTTTTATCATTGAGACAAAACTAAACAAATGAGGTGTCAACAACCATATCATCATTTAATACCACATGGTATTGTCATGTAAGCAAATTTATCACGTCATCACCTCTAATAGTAAAATTGATCGACGTTAAGCGAATGATTAAATTGTTTTAATTTTTAAAATTAAGAATTAGATTTTGAATAAAAAGATTAAATTGATGAAAATGCATGAATACAGGAAATATTTGAGTACTTCGACCATATATCATGATATGAATTTATTATATAATTTTGCCTAAATTTCAAAATTTATGATTTTGCTCAAACCACATAGTTGCATCTCATCTTTTTGCATATAAAGTTGTACTTAAGTTATAAAACCGACATATTTATTAAAGGAGTAACAAACACAAGGCATTGTTGGCTTAGATTTACATGCAACCGAAGTACCTTGGCTCATAGGTATTAATATTATACAATATATGATACATATCACACAATGCAGTATGATATTAATAAAAAATGATACGTATTGATAATTATGTCATATTTGATCAACTATCGAAAGCGTATTGTGTGATACACAATATATATTTACTGTGCGAGATGTATTGTACGATACAGTTGATACATTTTGATAAGCTTAATTTTAACTAATTATTAAAAATAATTCTATTTATTTATTTTTTTGAGTTAAAAAATGAAAAACAAAATTTTATGAGTTTTAATGTTTAAAATTTAGATTTTAAACAAAAAATACTAAGAAAATCAAATATTCATTTTTAGGTAAAATACCCTAACTCCTTAAGTTTTCATAAAAATTACATAAAAGTCCATTAGTTTTCAAAATAGACATTCCAGCCTAAATGTCTAAACGGTGTTAATATTAAGTATGAAATGTCTAAAATGCCTTTTTCTCTTTTTTCTTTGTTTTTTTTTTTCTCTTAGGCCAACCGGTAGCGTCCTTTGCACCGATCGACCACCAGTATTCCCTTGGAAAGCACTAGTGCTCCCTTAGAGAGCCTTAAATTGGGTTCCCCAAGGGAAGCATCGGAGCTCCTAAGAGAGCACCAAAATTTAGAGCCTTTTTTTTTTAAATTAATAAAAAATTAATAAAATTATATAATAGTAATTTTTAAAAATAATAAAGGGTAAATTTATATTTTTAATATTACTACGTCATTAAATTGATGAAAATGCTAACGATTGATTAATGGCTAGACTTATGTATCCAGTAAAAGATATTTTTTAAGACAAAGTGTCCATTTTAAAAATTAATAGACATCTATGTAATTTCGGTTAAAACTTAGGGATAAGGGTATTTTACTCTTCTCTTTTTTATTTCAATTGTTTTTTAATTTTTTAATTAATAAATTAATATGAAAAATGTATATTTTATTTAAAAATTAATATTATAAAGAATATATTGAGAGTTTAAATTAACAAATAATCATCTTTTCAATTTATATCTTATAATCTTCAACAATATTAAAAAAAATAATACTTTTAAATTTTATTTATTTTATATGTATAAATGCTATTTATAATTAATTTTATAATTTTTAGTCATATTTTATGATACAATACTTGATACTAAAAAATAAAATTTCAATACGTGATAAGTACCTTGATTTAACAACTATATTTTGGTTATGATTATAATCATGAGAAAGGGAAAATGACAATGACGGGCTTTTTTTTAATGGTAAAGGGATAAAATTTTATATATATATATATATATATATATTCATGTGTGATAGGTCAACGTTATAATTGTTATAAAATAAAAAACCGATTATATATGTTAACATCATGTGTGGAATTTTCCAATTTAAGTTTGGCTTTGACTTTGACCTCTCTAATTCTTAATGAAGGTTATGTCGACATTCTTTCAAAACATTGCTTATTGACAGATTAAGTCATTGCCTCATGAACAAGTTTGGTATTACAACTTGGAAAAATGCATTATTCACGAGCTACCCAAAAATAAATGAAAGTCCAAAGACCATAAAGCCCTTGGTTGCTGCACTGACCTTTCATTAGTTTTTTTGAGGGCATGTGACTTGGTGGATGCATTTCGCAGGTGATACGCTAATTCCATGAAGTGCAAATTTTTCTGTTATGTGGTAGACCTTCTATACACATGAATGCCACTTTCAAAAAAATATTATCAGCATGTAAAAAGTTCAATCCCAAACAACTTTGTTGCACGTAAGCAATTAAAATGCCATTGACCTTTTCCCAAAGCTGCACCACTACAAGCTTGTTTATAGTTCTCCAGCTCTGAAGGTTAAATTCATCATAGCATTCAATAGCTTATGACTTTACTCTTAATCTTAAATGCGCTTCTTCATCTGCGGGTCTGTGAGTAGTTTGCGGCAGGAAAAAATGGCTAACAACTTGCTACTTTCCATTAATTCTAATTCGGAGCACAGAAGGAAATCTCATTCGCTGCATAAGCTAATTTTGGGACAGTTTTATATACTTTTCCATCTGAGTTTATGGTCCTGTTAAAAGGTAGTGAAAGGGGTTGGTGGGAGCACTTTTGATAGGAGCTTATTATAAATAGGGGAATTTATAATATTAATGCATTGAATGATAACTCAATTGTCAAGTGTTTTGGTGTTTTTCTATATTGTTTCTAAGATTTTCAATTTACATAAACAAGCTTAATAGTAGCATTGAGTAGTAGACCTGGCAATTCGTGTTTTTGTGTCGTAAATGTGTCAGACACGATTAGATACGAAACACGTTAAGGGTAAACACGAACACGACACGTTTAATAAACGTGTCTTAAGTGTAAAACACGTACACGAACACGTTTAATAAACGTGTAACACGACACGACATGATTAGCACGTTTAACACGATTAACACATTTATTAAACGTGTTAATATACGACACGACACGATTAATAACACGTTTAAATAAAAATATTTATAATTAAATATAATTTTATTATTTAAATTTAAAATCTATAATTAAAAAAATAATTATAACAAAACAAAAATAATAATAATATCAAATATAATAAAAATTAATATAAACAATATACATAAAATTTATTATCATATAATATGATAAAATACATAATTAATATCAAATCTTCAAATACTAATAATATTAAAAATCTTCAAATAAAATCTAAAGGTTAAAAATTAAGGTATTAATGTATAATTACATTAATATTTTTTGTAAAATTAAACAAACTGTTTAAAATAATTATTTAAAATTATTTATATAAGGTTAAAATAGTTTTTAACTATCAATATTTAATGGGTTAATAAACGTGTCACGTGTACACGTTTAAACACGATAACACGTTTAAACAAGATAACACGTTAAAACACGATAACACGTTTAAGTAAACGTGTTTTAAACGTGTTTGGCGTGTCTGACACGTTAAGACACGAAAATTTCGTGTCTTAACGTTTCAGACACGATTAGACACGAAACACGTTAAGGGTAAACCCATAACATGTTTAACCTGTGTCTTCTCGTGTCGTATTAACGTGTCGTGTTCAAAATTGCCAGATCTATTGAGTAGTACAAAAGTGAACAAAAATTCATAGGAGTATGAGTTCGTGGATCACTATGCTATTGTTGTTATTAGCACAATTCGAGTCTGGGGCAGTTGCAATGGTGGCACTCTTTTTCTGTCTAACAACTCCATGGCATTTGGAATTGCTATAGGAATAAAGATATCAAACACATACAATCAGAGCTTATTGTTGAAGGATCAACGGGGCATCTGCTGGGATCTTGTTATATATGGCGTTTGTCGATCTTTTTGCTACTGATTTCATGAATCCAAAGCTGCAGAAAAATGGAATGCTTCAAATAAGAGGTAACGTATCTCTTCTTCTTGGGCCGGCCTTATGTCTCTTCTAGCTGTTTGGGATTAAACTTGCTTGGTTCTCTTTTTTTTTTTTTAATGTTTTTCGGCCTCTGTTGAAGTTTAGGTAGAATATGAAGTGATATACATGAATTAAAAATATCCTTAATTGGATGTATCTTTTAACAATAAAATTACATATTATTAAGATGGATATTAAATTAGCATAATTTTTAAAATTAAAAAATTAAATTATTTCAATTTTGACTTTAAAAACTAAATTACAAAGATTATGACCAAGTGCATCCACTGCTCCCAGCCTCTACTTGCTATTCATCTGTTTTGCTCATAAAGTCCTCTTCGTGATTTTTGATGCTGAAAACTTTTTCTTACTTCTTCTAAAACAAGGCCTTCTCAAAAGCACTAAATATCAACATTACGTATATGAAGCAGCCAATCCCAATCCTCCCCCTGAGAACTGTCAAAACCTGGGAGCTCAAATTTCTTCAATTATTGCCTTAGTTTCACCTCCTCTATCGGCTACCTCCATATCCATGATTTTTTGAATCACTTCTTCCTTCTCTTCCTTGAACTTCAGTCTCAATTTCTCACTTAATTCTAGAATTTCCTCTGCCTCCCTCCTAATCAACGAATTTCTACTTTTTATATCGAAGTTTGACACTAACTCCTCCCTTTGGCTTTTCTGACTTGCACTTCTAGCCCCCAATTCTTTTCAATTTGCTTTTTTAAATTCCCCCTCTTTTTACCTTTGGAACCTACTCTCGATATCCCTGACATTTTGTTTCCCTGACTTCTACTCTTCCATATCTTATTTTTCTCCTTCTTCTTGCTATTCTGCGCTATTTGATTTTCTGGGCAAAATCTCTTCAATTGACATTTCCCTCTTAAACTTCTTCTTACCTTAGGCCTCACCCACCCATCTGATTCATCCATACCATTATTTTCATTTTCACTTTTACTCTCCAGGCTATCATCTCTTGCTACTTTCTTTCCATACCCTTTTTTTGCTTCCCAAACAAAATGCTCCCCCTCAGCATCTGGCTTTTTTCTTCCCATATCTCTCTCCTTATTCTTTGTCTCGCCTTTCTTCAGTCCCCTACTGACCATCATCATCCCGGGACGAATCTCCTTCCTTGACCTTAAGCTAGTATACTTCATCACCCCATCCTTTCTTATTGTAATCTCCTCATGTCGCCTTACACTCTCGGGTTTCACCTCCATCGCCTAAGTTATGACTGCATGACCCACTAAACTTTAGGTCTTTCTTCTTTGTTATTTCTTGGTCAAGTTTAAATGCACCATCGTCCCTCTCTTTTCAAGCTGAAGATCTTTTGTCTCACTTTTCCTACTGCTTGTTAGGTCTCGACCTTTTCCTTCTGGCCAACCTTTTGGCCCACTTTGTCCACTTAAGCCCTATTCTCTCTTGGGCTTATTTTCCCCTTCCCTATCCCACAATTTTCTCTATTAGTTGGCTCTATGTTCTGACCTATCTTTTCACCATTATTGTACCGGCTTTCCTACTTTCCTTCCCCTTCCCCTTGTCTGTCACCTCTCATATTCTTTTGTCTTCTTTGATTTTCTTCATTTCTACTAGATTCCCTCTTGGTAATCCCGCACCCTCTTTTGTTTGTTGCCTTTTTCCTGAATCTGACTTTTTTAGCCTTTCCCATCCATCTCTTCTTTGCTACCAAAATCGTGCAAACTATCACCTTTCATAGCTAAACTCCCTTAGTCAACCTCCCTTACCTCTGTACACCCTGTGCAATTACTTTTGTCCCTCCCCTTGAATTTGAATTTTCTAGGCCTTTCTGACATCATCGTACGACTCTTATTTTTCTTGAGCTGGTCAACTGCCGGGTGCACTATCATCTGCTTTCTGTCCCTATCCTCGTCGTTACCTTTTCTGCTACCTACGCAGTTCTCGTTTGGCCCTTCTTCCTCTTGCATTTTTTCTTTTCCCTTGAGTAAGCCTCTAGCTTAGAGTTAGGCTCTCTCTCTAGTATACTGACCCATATACTATACTGTTTCCTTTCTACTTCAACACTAACCCAACTCGGGATCACCCTTCTACTTTTAACTTTCATCATTATAAAAGCTTCATCGAGTCTCTCCCTCTTGTATGTACACCTATCCATCGCCAAGAACTCCTCCCAACGCTCACCTATTGCTTTAAAGGTGTTAATATGCCATATTTGAATTGGTATCTCACACACCCGAATCTATAAACACATTTACCGATCTTCATTGGCAATATTAACTGGAATCAATGACTCGAACCATTCTTCCAATTGATTCCAATAATGCTCCAACATAGCTCCATCACACTATGTTCCTCGAGAGCAAACAGGACAGTCTTACCCTCAAGAATCCTTACAGGCACAAGAATTCCTTCCCTGCTTAATTCTGGCCGAATCACCTTACATTCTGCCTTACCTCTCAATTTTCCTACTGCACTGTTATTCACCCATATCATATCCTCATCTGGAATATTGGTCTTAATAGTGACCATTCTTGGACCATTCTATTGACTTGACTTGCCCATTCCAACCATTGGCACCTTTTCACTCCATATTGCACTTTTTTTCTGCTTCGTGGCTCCCACTGCTCTCATCCCTATTTGCCTATTTGCATCTTCTTGGTCCCTTAAGCTTTCCTTTGTTTTATCACCACCATATTCCCTGTCCCTGTCATGACCCCTCCAAATGATCTGCCACCAACGCCCTAGATTTTGACTTCTGTTCTTACTTTTCTTGCTTGAGCTTCCCTACTTTCTAGCCCTTCATTACTCGTCTGCACCGTTTCTGCCCTTCTCACCGCCAAATGTTTCCCATCAATCCGTAGATGTCATGTCCCCCCCATCTCAACGTCTTTTCTAGTTCAGACTTTTCCCTATATCTAATAAAAGCGAAGTTTGCTTCTCTTCCTTTATCCTGCAAGACCTCCTTAAGCATGAAAACATCAATCATTGTTCCATATTGTTCAACTCCCCCTTTAATTACAGACCACGTTAACCTCCTGCTCAAGTTATCCACAAACACAATGCAAACTATCAAGTCACCGTCTACCGGTCCTCCGTTCTTCTACCACGATTAGATCCCTTTTCCTTTCGTAACAAAAGTCATTGTTAATAATAAAACCAAGAACATAACCCTCTCTACACCTAGTATGCACTGACTCAAAATATTTAATGACAGAGAATTTGATATTTACCTCTAGTTTGGATCCTTAAGCCTTGGGATGGCTATTTTTTGTGGAAATAATAAAGGAAAATTTTCGTTAAGAAAAAATAAAATAAAATTGTACAGAAGAAAAAAAAGGTAATTGGAAGTTACAGAAAAAAAAATCATCATTAACGAATTGGAACGATACAAAATTTTCATTAATTTTAAATTTAGGTAAAAATTGGTTACAGTGACTCGATATAAACATTATTTAAATATGATATAAACATTTTCTATAAAAAAATTTTCATCTTTTCGGTTTTGTATCTCCTTGTGCTTCAGTTTGTTATCTTTATATTTTTTATGTTTATAAATACATACATACATACATACATACATACATATATATATATATATATATATTGCATGTATGCATGTGTACTACTTACACGTGAAGGTAGCTCGGTATTATTTGCCTTGTATCTAGAACGATTTTTCAATTTACTTTTTTATTAATCAATCTACATCCCTTTTTTCTGTTATTCCTAAACTTATCACAAATTTAATGTAATTTACTCATCTTACCTAACAATACTCAAATCTACAAACTGTTGCCATGCATCGTAATGAGTAAGTGGAAAATGCTGACCGCTTGCTGGATTTCTTAAGGTGTTGGAAAGAAGGTTGCCACAAAATGGTAGGCAAATCTAATAATCTATGCATGTAGTAACTACAAGTGCATGCGTATCATCAATTTCGTTGTCCTCACTTGAGAATTTGGGTGCTTGTCAGGGCACTTCAATCAAAGATCGAATCCAGGAACGTTTGAGGGGGCAGCAATCAGGGAATTTCAAATATCTGCTACAAAATGGCAAGGGTGATGAAGATGAAGAATATCATTATGATGATGATGATTACGATGATGAGGAGGAATATTATGATGATGAAGATTATCATGAAAAGAAAGATGAAAAAAAATGAAAAAGAAAAGAAATAAACTTGTGGGTCCAAGCTTGCAGGTTCCGTTAAAAATTACCTGCTCTGACTTTCATTTACCTTTCTTGGCATGCCAACCCTTCTTGTCGGTTTCTTGGTGGTCCTATTGAAATAATGTCACAAAATATGATTAGAATATTCAGTGTTACTTTATTGATATCTTAATAGCAAGTACATTCATTAATATAATTTACCGACTCGGTTTTGATCTTTTTTCTTGGTGATTTTCCCGAAATAGTTCCTTTGTTACTTGTGCATTCATTGGAGATGGTGGCATCTGTCATCTGGGTCCGTCTGAGACTCTATATCGAAGTTTCAGGGAGCGACTCTTCTATCTAGGTTTGTTTTATATATAGTCTGTACCGGGCTTTGAGGGAGTTTGGGTTCTTGGCTTGCTGAACTGACACCTTTTTTCAGCCAGCAACTTTCAGCTGAAGACTTTTTGATAATGTTATAGTCAAAAATCTTGAACGCTATTAATCCATGATCAATGGCCTTTCCAGTCAATCCGACCCTTAATGTTCTTTCAATGTTTCTACTGCCTTAAAAGGAGCTTCAAGAATCATTTTATCTATCTTTGGAATAGCAGCTAACTCGGCAATGGTAACACTAATTAATTTTTCTATGATGAATATTGATTTATGAATAATTTGATTTATTCATATGATAAACATTATTTTATAAATGTTTTGGTTTATTGACAAGTGTTAATTTATAAATGAAATGAAATCTTTGACCATTTTTAAAAAAAAATTTAAGAATTACGAAATGATCCCTAAAAAGTAAGATAATCGACATCATAACTAATTCTATGACCTTACTAACAGGTTATAGTAGTTAGCACACGATTCTGTTAACAGGTTATAGTAGTTAGCATACGACCCGTTCATGAGCTACAGTAGTTAGCATAAGGCTTTACTAATGGGTTATAGTAATTAATAATGATTATAAGAATGATTTATTGATATAGTCATGTCATGGGTTATAGTAGTGATCATAGCTAAAGACGATGAACTTCATGATTTTGAAAGTTTGAGATTATGATTTGTTTGAATGATATTTCAAGAATGAAATTTGATGATCAATAATATATGAACTTATGAAATTATTTACATCGAATATAATGAATTTGATCATTTTTAACGCTTGATTTAGTGAAATACTCTTGAATGATTTATATGATATATTCAACATAATGCTTGATCTAATAGAGTATGTGTGGCTATAATTGTTGAGTTGAGGTTTACTCATTGTGTTACTTACAATTTTACAAATGACTAGAGTTGAGAATTTTAGAATTATGAGAGCCAAAAGAATAATTTAAGTAATTTATTTTAGTGTCAAGACATTATTCGCTATTTTGAGACTCTATCACATACAATTGATATTTGAGTTTTTAGTTGTTCAATTACATTTCATCTTAATTGGATTGTAATAATTACATAAATGAAAATGTGAGTATACAATTGACAATATGACTTTATTTAAAAATTAAATGAAATTAAAAGATAGCAATGCTTCGTATTATTTTAGAGTTTAGTCTCAATATAATATGATCGTGTCCAGGGGCGGAGCTAGCCAATTTTTATTGGGGGGTCAAAGGTTAAGAAAAATAAAAGTTAAAAATTTTTAAAATTAATATATTGAACTTAACTATTAATAATCAAAAGATTTATAATAAATAATAATTTTATATAATATGTAAATTAAAAGAAACAAAAAGAAAAAAAACTTATAATAGTACTTTATGAAAGTTTTGTTCGACGATAGTAATATCTTTTTTATTATAAACAACTAACTTATTTGTAAGAAACTTATCATTCATTTTGTTTTGAAGTTTTGTTTTTCTCAATACAAATGACTAAAAAATTAACGTAGTCAACATTCAATATTTTTATTTTATTATATTTAAGTTTATAATACTAAATATTAAATTATAATGTATAAAATATAAATAGTTAAATATGATATACAAAATTAATAATTTTTTCTTATACTCAAGATAATTTCCTTTCAACTAAATATAAAACGTAAAGTACATTAAAAACATATACTCAAGATAATTTTTTCCTATATAATTAGGATTAATAAAAAATAATATATTAGTGAAGTTTTAAACAACAACTAGCAATGCAACACTAGAACTTATATTTGAAAATTAGGCATACAATAATTTTTTTAATTTTTAAAAATTAAAATCATTAAAAATAAAATCCATATAACAAGAAAAAAAAATATGATAAGTAGGAGATATAACCTATATAACAAAAAAAAATATGGTTGATGATTCGTAGAAATTTAAAAAAGAAAATGTATAGATACTTAAAATATATGAGAAAATAGAATATAATTGAAAAAATATAATAATAATATAAGTAGAAAAAATTAAATAAAAATTTTATCTTTTTATAATTTCACAGTATAAAGATTAAAAAGAAAAAAAGAAAAGATGAGTGGAGAAATTTAAAAAATTAAAAAAAATTAAAAATTTGAGTAAAATTAAGTGAGATTTGTAAGATCATTTTATTATTTTTTAATTATATTAATTATTTAATAAATATTATTTTAAAAAATTATTAAAAAATATATAATATATAAAATATTTCAAGAAGTTTGGGGGGGCCATGCCCCCCATCACAAAGGGACGCTCCGCCCCTGATCGTGTCATTCTCGTATGGGAAATGTAACAGAAACAGTCTCCAATGAAAGGACACGAATCCGGAATCATTAAAAGTCTTTGGGCTTTTAGCTCAACTTGCCATGCATATGCATAGCGACTTCTAGTACTAGGTTTTATCTGCTAGCTATCAACCTCTTCACGAAAAGAAAGAAACAAAATGAAAGCTCATGCAGAAAAGTCAAGTTGAACCCAGGGCATTATTTGAGTGATGACAGTCAGAGGCATAGGGGACGTGGGGCTAGGTCCCCCCCACCCCACCCTCAATAATTTCAAAATTTTTATAATTTATTTTTATTTTTTAAAATTTAATAATTTCACTTTTATAAAAATTTTAAATTTTTTTAACATATTTTGATTTTTTTAAAATTTTACAATTTTATCCCTATAATAATTTTTTATTTGATAAGATATCTCACAATAATTAGTTAATAACTAATTTAATAAGACTAAAATAAAACCTATTGCAATAGAATTATTTCTAAACTCTATTTCTCCAAACCTCACAACCACCTCTATTTTTTTCTTTTCTTTGTACTAAATACTGTAGAAACAAAATTTTTTTTTTATACTTTTTTTCTTATTGATATTATATATGCAAAAAATTTTTAGTCGATAACTTAATTTTTATGTCATGATAATTGATAAGTTTGATATATTTATTTATTTTATTTTAATATTTTTAAATGTAAAATTTTTTTATTTAATAATTTTTACTTGATGATTTTGATTTAAGATTTATAATCTCAGTCATTTTTTGTTGAAAGCAACAAAACAAAGATTTCATTAAGCACCTAATGTTAGTTATTACTTATTTATTTAAGAATTGTTTGATTGTTTTCTTACAAATTATTTGTGTTTTTTTTTATTTGATTGGATTCTTGTAAACAATTAAATTTTTTATTCGGATAGTTTCGTTATTGAATTGTTTATTGATATTGTATTTAATTTTTTTGATTAATTTTAAGAAATTACTTCCCATTAAATTATTTATTGATAGTCATTAATATTTTTTAATCGATTAACTTTCCATTGGGATTTTTGTTTTTATATTTGTTATATTTTATTTGTTGTTAAGCTTATTTAAAAATTGAGATTATTATTATTATTAAATTATTTATAATATACTAGTTAATTTTTTAAGTAAATTATTAAAATTAATTTTTGAATAACTTTTAAAATTTATTTGTATAATTATTATATAAATTTTTTTCATCTAAGTTGTTTTATATTATCTTCAACTCTTCGCCCCTAATACGAAATCCTGGCTCTACCACGGATGACGATTGAAGCCACAATATTTGACGTTCATGACTGAAGTAGCTGTGCAGGTGAAAGTAGACGACGAGAACAAAAAGCGTAGGGCGTGAGCAATTGGTGGAAAATTATCTACTTTCAATGTTATCCCTACGTTCATCCCACCCGTCCATGGTATCAAAAGTTGGTCGTTGGGTTAATGAGAAGCGAAAAAAGAAGGGTTCCAATCACCATACTAACTACTGCGCTTTGTAGTTTGTCTTCAGATAGTTTTGGATCCTTCTAAGTCTCACTCAAAGGTGGAAGTATTGGAAGATGCCAAGAAAACTTGAGTTACGAATAGGTGGAAAAGAAATTAAATATACTACATTTATCCTTTTTAATATATGTTGCGTTAGTGGCTGCAAAATTAATGTGATAACTTAAGTAATGAAAATGCAATGGAATCATTTGTTCTCTTCTGGTTAACAAGAGATGGAAGTGAACCCAGTTGCTGTGTCATCAACAATTAAGTATAAAAGACATTTTGCTTATTGGTGCCCCACTAAATTGTTAGACTATGAATTTAAGATTTAGGTCAAAATATTAAAATCGATGCAATATTCTTCTTTAAAAAAAGAACTATACAATAAGTAAAGAATTTCAATTACTTTACTAGTTACTTAGATTCGGCTTGTCCACTATCAACTTCAAGTCAAGTTCAAATATTTAACTAGTTTTTTTTTTAATATGTAATTCTATTGCTTTTAGTCATAATTCAAATAACTGTGAGCTTTGTAAAGTACATAACGTATAAGGAAAAAACACCCAATACCAATAGGGCCCAATTTTGGGGATAATTGGGACAGGTTGGAGTCTAAACAAAAGCTTAGCCCAAACTCACAATTATAGAACCAGCCAAGAGAATCAATTACATCCTCCCAGCTGTTATCAAGACATCTAATTCAATACGGAATTCCTGTTGGAATGAAAACAAATTAATCTTGTGAGGACACTAAAGCAAACTAAACACCCGCCTAACAGCTAAAACTGCTCACACCTTTGGCCTAGTTCTTCTATATAGACATCTCTAAACATCGCTCTTTCTTTTACTGAGAATTCTGTTTTCTGTTCCAACCATGATCAACTTTAAGCAAACCTAGCTCTTGACATTGCTTTGCTTTCTTTTCATCCTACTCCCTTCCATAGCAAGAGGGGAGTGTACGTGTGAACCTGAAGATGAAGATCGCAATAAGCCTCTAGCGCTCAAATACAAAATGGCTGCTATAGCTTCGATTCTTGTTGCTGGAGCCATAGGAGTTTGCTTTCCCCTGTTTGGAAAAACTAGGCTTTACGTCCCGAAACGAATTTATTCTTCATAATCAAAGCCTTTGCAGCCGGTGTGATATTGTCGACAGGGTTTATCCACGTTCTTCCTGATGCTACTGAGAGCTTGACATCTCCCTGTCTCAATGAAAACCCTTGGGGGAAGTTTCCGTTCGCCGGATTGGTGGCTATGGCTTCTGCGATTGCTACATTGATGATTGATGTATTTGCTACTTCTCACTATACCAAGTCTCACTTTAATGAGACCCAACAGATTCACGGTGATGAGGAGACAACAGGGAACATGAAAGTCACGTACATGTTCATACTCATGCAACTCACGGCCATGCTCTTGGAATAAAGACAGGAAAGACAGTCCAAGCCTCTTGGCTGGTTTTGGCAGAGGAAACAAGTGGAATGACCCCCTCACTTAGAGATGCAAAGATTGCATGAAGAAGTAGCTGATCCTAACAACACCATGGAAGATAATCTAGATTTGAAACGGTATTATCATTATGAACCACCGTTGCAGAAAGACAGGGAAAGGTGCCATCAAGATACCCAAGAAGATCCAAGCCGAACAAAAGAGCATTAAACTGAGCTTTCCATAAGAAATAATTAAGTGGCGTGAGTTTGAGAGGTAGCTGAGCGGCAACATTAATTGTTATTAAATTTTTGGTATAATTGGAAGAATCTGCAGCAATTGATGAGCTAGACGAATTAGAAGCCATTTTAGTCGAGAAAAAAAAAAAACTCGTTAGAGATAAGGCTCTAACACCATAACAAAGTTTGAATAATTTGTGTTCAATAATTTCTTATTCACAATTAAAAAAATATATAAGGAGCACTATATTTATCTGCATTTAAGAGTCCTAAATATAAAAAAAAGCTATTACAAGATAAAATTTTAAAGATAAAATAATAATCAAATTATTGAGGTTATTGTAACAAAAGCACGAGAGATTTGTGGAGAATTTAAATTTGTTGGCAAGGTTAAGTACGTTGGCTAAGTATTTAAATTTTTTATAATTTTTGAATTTTCTACTAATAGGATTTTATGTTACAGGCATTCTCTAACACTTACCATGGTTTATAAAATAATATAATTTGGAAAGTTGACCTTTTCGGCTAGCTACTAGCTAATTCACTGTTTGCATTGTGCTTCTATTCCCAGTTTCCATCGGTATTATTCAGTATACGAGGTATGAAAAAAAAGAAAAAAGAGAAAAAGAGAAAATGTGAGATGAAAAGAAAAAGAAAAAAAAGGGAAAGATAAATATAAAATGCAAATTGAAATGAAACTTGAAGAACGAGGGGTGTGATTTGGTCTGGCTCTGGGTCATTAAGGGGTTTTCCTTTTCTTTTTCGTGAATCCCCTTAGGTGGAAACTGGGCTGAAAAAAAGTTTGGAGAGGGGATAGGGATTTAATCAGAGAGATTACTGTGAGGCGCTTGGGTTCGTGTAGGTGATTTTTGCTCTAGCCTCGATCAGTATTTGGGAACGAACTACTGTTGAGGGGTGGTTGTTTTTATTTTTAGGGAGGGGTTTAGAAGGGAATAGGGGCAGTGGGGAATTGGGTGGCTCATGAGATTTGGTGAGGTTCTGTCTGTGATGTGCGTTTAACGTGTCATGAGCTGTATCAGGCACAACAGTTAGGAATTTTGCAAAGAAACGCAAGGGGATGACTACTTTTAGGAGTCTGCAGGGTGGGATCCTTCTTTATCTTCTAGCCATTGAGGAAGGTTCTTCATAAACAATATTGAACGAAAATTCTATTAAGCTCAACTGCTTACGTCAACTAGTCACGTTTAAGTGGAAAATCACGCACGTTTGGCGTGAGAGGAATGGTGAGATGGGAGTGAGGGAGGTGGTATTGGATTTAGCGTGTGGGCAGTTAGGCGGTGTTTAGTTTACTTTGGTGAATGAAGGTATAAGGTGTGAGCAGTTTTAGCGGTTAGGCGGGTGTTTAGTTTGCTTTAGTGTCCTCACAAGATTAATTTGTTTTCATTCCGACAGGAATTCTGTATTGAATTAGATGTCTTGATAACAGCTGGGAGGATGTAATTGATTCTCCTTGGCTGGTTCTATAATTGTGAGTTTGGGCTAAGCTTTTGTTTAGACTCCAACCTGTCCCAATTATCCCCAAAATTGGGCCCTATTGGTATTGGGTGTTTTTTCCTTATACTTTATGTACTTTACAAAGCTCACAGTTATTTGAATTATGACTAAAAGCAATAGAATTACATATTTAAAAAAAAAACTAGTTAAATATTTGAACTTGACTTGAAGTTGATAGTGGACAAGCCAAATCTAAGTAACTAGTAAAGTAACTGAAATTCTTTACTTATTGTATAGTTCTTTTTTAAAAGAAGAATATTACATCGATTTTAATATTTTGACCTAAATCTCAAATTCATAGTCTAACAATTTAGTGGGGCACCAATAAGCAAAATGTCTTTTATACTTAATTGTTGATGACACAGCAACTGGGTTCACTTCCATCTCTTGTTAACCAGTAAGAGAACAAATGATTCCATTGCATTTTCATTCATGTATGCTACCTAATAAGCTATCACATTAATTTTGCAATCACTAACGCAACATATATTAAAAAGGATAAATATAGTATATTTAATTTCTTTTCCACCTATTCGTAACTCAAGCTTTCTTGGCATCTTCCAATACTTCCACCTTCAAGTGAGACTTAGAAGGATCCAAAACTATCTGAAGACAAACTAGAAAGCGCAGTAGTTAGTACGGTGACTGGAACCCTTCTTTTTTCGCTTCTCATTAACCGAACGACCAACTTTTGATACCATGGACGAGTGGGATGAACGTAGAGATAACATTGAAAGTAGATAATTTTCTACCAATTGCTCACGCCCTACGCTTTTTGTACTCGTCGTCTACGTTCACCTGCACAGCTACTTCAGTCATGAACGTCAAATATTGTGGCTTCAATTGTCATCCGTGGTAAAGCCAGGATTTCGTATTTGGGGCGAAGAGTTGAAGATAATATAAAACAATTTAGATGAAAAAAATTTATATAATAATTATACAAATAAATTTTAAAAATCATTCAAAAATTAATTTTAATAATTTATTTAAAAAATTAACTAGAATAATTATAAATAATTTAATAATGATAATAATCTCAATTTTTAAATAAGTTTAACAACAAATAAAATATAAAAAATATAAAAACAAAAATCCCAATGGAAAGTTAATCGATTAAAAAATACTAATGACTATCAACAAATAATTTAATGGAAAGCAATAATTTCTTAAACTTAATCACAAAAATTAAATACAATATCAATAAACAATTCAATAACGAAACAATCCTGAATAAAAAATTTAATTGTTTACAAGAATCCAAACAAATAAAAAAAATACAAATAATTTGTAAGAAAGCAATCAAACAATTTTTAAATAAATAAGTAATAACAACATTAGGTGCTTAATGAAATCCTTGTTTTGTTGCTTTCAACAAAAAATGACTAAGACTATAAATCTTAAATCAAAATCATCAAGTAAAAATTATTAAATAAAAAAATTTTACATTTAAAAATATTAAAATAAAATAAATAAATATATCAAACTTATCAATTATCATGACATAAAAATTAAGTTATCGACTAAAATTTTTTTGCATATATAATATCAGTAAGAAAAAAAGTATATAAAAAAAATTGTTTCTACAGTATTTAGTGAAAAGAAAAGAAAAAATAGAGGTGGTTGTGAGGTTTGGAGAAATAGAGTTTAGAAATAATTCTATTGCAATAGGTTTTATTTTGGTCTTATTAAATTAGTTATTAACTAATTATTGTGAGATATCTTATCAAATAAAAAATTATTATAGGGATAAAATTGTAAAATTTTTAAAAAATCAAAATATATTAAAAAAATTTAAAATTTTTATAAAAGTGAAATTATTAAATTTTAAAAAATAAAAATAAAAAATAAAAATTTTGAAATTATTGAGGATGGGGTGGCGGGGACCTAGACCCACGTCCCCTATGCCTCTGACTGTCATCACTCGAATAATGCCCTGGGTTCAACTTGACTTTTCTGCATGAGCTTTCATTTTGTTTCTTTCTTTTCGTGAAGAGGTTGATAGCTAGCAGAAAAAACCTAGTACTAGAAGTCGCTATGCATATGCATGGCAAGTTGAGCTAAAGGCCCAAAGACTTTTAATGATTCCGCATTCGTGTCCTTTCATTGGAGACTGTTTCTGTTACATTTCCCATATGAGAAAGACAGATCATATTATATTGAGACTAAACTCTAAAATAATACGAAGCATTGCTATCTTTCAATTTCATTTAATTTTTAAATAAAGTCATTCTGTCAATTGTATATTCACATTTTCATTTATGTAATTATTACAATCCAATTAAGATGAAATGTAATTAAACAACTAAAAACTCAAATATCAATTGTATGTGATAGAGCCTTAAAATAACGAATAATGTCTTGACACTAAAATAAATTACTTAAATTATTCTTTTAACTCTCATAATTCTAAAATTCTGAACTCTAGTCATTTGCAAAATTGTAAGTAACACAATGAGTAAACCTCAACTCAACAATTATAGCCACACATACTCTACTAGATCAAGCATTATGTTGAATATATCATATAAATCATTCAAGAGTATTTCACTAAATCAAGCATTAAAAATGATCCAATTCATTATATTCAATGTAAATAATTTCATAAGTTCATATATTATTGATCATCAAATTTCATTCTTGAAATATCATTCAAGCAAATTATAAATTCAAACTTCCAAAATCATGAAGTTCATCGTCTTTAGCTATGATCACTACTATAACCCATGACATGACTATATAAATAAATCATTCTTATAATCATTATTAATTATTATAACCCATTAGTAAAGCCTGATTCTGATTTAAAAAAAAAAAACCATTAGTAAAGCCTTATGATAACTACTGTAGCTCATGAACATGTTGTATGCTAACTACTATAACCTGTTCACAGAATCGTGTGCTAACTACTATAACCTGTTAGTAAGGTCATAGAATTAGTTATAATGTCGATTATCTTACTTCTTAGGGATCATTTCGTAGTTTTTAAAATATTCTTTAAAAATGGTCAAAGATTTCATTTCATTTATAAATCAACACTTATCAATAAACCAAAACATTTATAAAACAATGTTTATCAGATGAATAAATCAAATTATTCATAAATCAATGTTCATCATAGAAAAATTAATTAGTGTTGCCATTGCCGAGTTAGCTGCTATTCCAAAGATAGATAAAATGATTCTTGAAGCTCCTTTTAAGGCAGTAGAAACATTGAAAGAACGTTAAGGGTAGGATTGACTGGAAAGGCCATTGATCATGGATTAATAGCGTTCAAGATTTTTGACTATAACATTATCAAAAAGTCTTCGGCTGAAAGTTGCAGGCTGAAAAAAGGTGTCAGTTCAGCAAGCCAAGAACCCAAACTCCCTCAAAGCACAGTACAAACTATATATAAAACAACCCAGATAGAAGAGTCGCTCCCTGAAACTTTGATATAGAGTCTCAGACGGACCCAGATGGCAGTGCCACCATCTCCAACGAATGCACAAGTAACAAAGGAACTATTTCGGAAAAATCACCAAGAAAAAAGATCAAAGCTGAGTAGGTAAATTATATTTAATGAATGTACTTGCTATTAAGATATCAATAAAGTAAGACTGAATATTCTAATCATATTTTGTGACATTATTTCAACAGGACCCCCAAGAAACCGGCAAGAAAGGTTGGCATGCCAAGAAAGGTAAATGAAAGTTAGAGCAGGTAATTTTTACCGGAACCTGCAAGCTTGGACCCACCAGTTTGTTTCTTTTCTTTTTCATTTTTTTTTCATCTTTCATCTTTCTCTTCATGATAATCTTCATCATCATAATATTCCTCCTCATCATCGTAATCATCATCATCATAATGATATTCTTAATCTTCATCACCCTTGCCAGTTTGCAGCAGATATTTGAAAGTCCCTGATTACTGCCCCCTCAAACGCTCCTGGATTCGATCTCTGATTGAAGTGCCCTGACAAGCACCCAAATTTTCAAGTGAGGACGACAAAACTGATGATCCGCATGCACTTGTACTTACTACATGCATAGATTATTAGATTTGCCTACCATTTTGTGGCAACCTTCTTTCCAACACCTCAAGAAATCCAGCAAGCGGTCAGCATTTTCCACCTAACGATGCATGGCAACAGTTTGTAGATTTGAGTATTGTTAGGTAAGAAGAGTAAATTACATTAAATTTGTGATAAGGTTAGGAATAACAGAAGAAAGGGCTGTAGATTGATTAACAAAAAAGTAAACTGAAAAATCATTCTAGATACAAGGCAAATAATACCGAGCTACCTTCACGTGTAAGTAGTACACATGCACACATGCAATATATATATATATATATATATATGTATGTATGTATGTATGTATGTATTTATAAACATAAAAAATATAAAGATAACAAACTGAAGCACAAAGAGATACAAAACCTAAAAGATGAAATTTTTTTTATAGAAAATGTTTATATCATATTTAAATAATGTTTATATCGAGTCATTGTAATCAATTTTTACCTAAATTTAAAATTAATGAAAATTTTATATCGTTCCAATTCGTTAATGATGATTTTTTTTTTCTGTAACTTCCAATTACCTTTTTTTTCTTCTGTACAATTTTATTTTATTTTTTCTTAACGAAAATTTTCCTTTATTATTTCCACAAAAAATAGGCAGCCTAAGGCTTTAGGATCAAAACTAGAGGTAAATATCAAATTCTCTGTCATTAAATATTTTGAGTCAGTGCATACTAGGTGTAGAGAGGGTTATGTTCTTGGTTTTATTATTAATAATGACTTCTGTTACGGAAAGAAAAAGGATCTAATCATGGGAGAAGAACGGAGGACCGGCAGACGGTGACTTGATAGTTTGCACTGTGTTTGTGGAAAACTTGAGTAAGAGGTTAACATGGTCTGTAATTAAAGGGGCAGTTGAAGAGTATGGAACGATGATTGATGTTTTCATGCTTAAGGAGGTCTTGCAGGATAAAGGAAGAGAAGCAAACTTCGCTTTTATTAGATATAGGGAAAAGTCTGAACTAGAAAAGACGTTGAGATGGGGGGGACATGACATCTATGGATTGATGAGAAACATTTGGTGGTGAGAAGGGGTGAAACGGTGCAGACGAGTAATGGAGGGCGAGAAAGTAGGGAAGCTCAAGCAAGAAAAGTAAGAACAGAAGTCAAAATCTAGGGCGTTGGTGGGAGATCATATAGAGAGGTTGTGACAAGGACAGGGAATATGGTGGTGATAAAACAAAGGAAAGCTGAAGGGACCAAGAAGATGCAAATAGGCAAATAGGGATGAGAGCAGTGGGAGCCACGCAATGGAAGAAAAGTGCAATATAGAGTGAAAAGGTGCCAATGGTTGGAGTGGGCAAGTCAAGTCAATAGAATGGTCCAAGAATGGTCACTATTAAGACCAATATTCCAGAGGAGGATATGATATGGGTGAATAATAATGCAGTAGGAAAATTGAGAGGTAAGGCAGAATGTAAGGTGATTCGGCCAGAATTAAGCAGGGAAGGAATTCTTGTGCCTGTAAGGATTCTTGAGGGTAAGATTATCCTGTTTGCTTTCGAGGAACATAGTGTGATGAAAGCTATGTTGGAGCATTATTGGAATCAATTGGAAGAATGGTTCGAGTCATTGATTCCACTTAATATTGCCAATGAAGATCGGTAAATATGTTTATAGATTCGGGTGTGTGAGATACCAATTCAAATATGGCATATTAACACCTTTAAAGCAATAGGTGAGTGTTGGGAGGAGTTCTTGGCGATGGATAGGTGTACATACAAGAGGGAGAGACTCGATGAAGCTTTTATAATGGTGAAAGTTAAAAGTAGAAGGATGATCCCGAGTTGGGTTAGTGTTGAAGTAGAAAGGAAACAGTATAGTATATGGGTCAATATACTAGAGAGAGAGCCTAGATCTAAGCTAGAGGCTTACTCAAGGGAAAAGAAAAAATGCCAGAGGAAGAAGGGCCAAACGAGAATTGCGTAGGTAGCAGAAAAGGTAACGGCGAGGATAGGGAGAGAAAGGAGATGATAGTGCACCTGGCAGTTGACCAGCTCAAGAAAAGTAAGAGTCGTACGATGATGTCAGAAAGGCCTGGAAAATTCAAATTCAAGGGGAAAGACAAAAGTAATTGCAAAGGGTGTATAGAGGTAAGGGAGGTTGACTAAGGGAGTTTAGCTATGAAAGGTGATAGTTTGCACGATTTTGGTAGTAAAGAAGAGGTGGATGGGAATGGCTAAAAAAATCAGATTCAGGAAAAAGGCAACAAACAAAGGAGGGTGTGGAATTACCAAGAGGGAATCTAGTAGAAAGGAAGAAAATCAAAGAAGACAAAAAGGGATGGGAGGTTATAGACAAGGGGACGGAGAAGGAAAGCAGGAGAGCCGGTACAATAACGGTGAAAAGATAAGTCAGAACATAAAGCCAACTAATAAAGAAAATTGTGGGATAGGGAAGGGGAAAAAACGCCCAAGAGAGAATAGGGCTAAAGTGGACAAAGTGGGCCAAAAGGTCGGCGAGAAGGAAAAGGTCGAGACCTAACAAGCAGTAAGAAAAGTGAGACAAAAGATCTTCAGCTTGAAAAGGGCAGGACGAGGGTGCATTTAAACTTGACCAAGACATAACAAAGAAGGAAGACCCAAAGTTTAGTGGGTCATGCAATCATGACTTAGGAGATGGAGGTGAAACCCGAGAGTGTAAGGCGACATGAGGAGATTACAATAAGAAAGGATGGGGTAATGAAGTATACGAGCTCAAGGTCAGGGAAGGAGATTCGTCCCGAGATGATGATGGTCAGCAGTGGACTGAAGAAAGGCGAGACAAAGAATAAGGAAATAGATATGGGAAGAAAAAAGCTAGATGCTGAGGGGGAACATTTTGTTTGGGAAGCAAACAAAGGGTATGGAAAGAAAGTAGCAAGAGATGATAGCCTGGAGAGTAAAAGTGAAGATGAAAATAATGGTATGCATGAATCAAATGGGGGTGATGCCTAAGGTAAGAAGAAGTTTAAGAGGGAAATGTCAATTGAAGAGATTTTCCCCAGAAAATCAAATAGCGCAGAATAGCAAGAAGAATGAGAAAAATAAGAGATGGAAGAGTAAAAGTCAAGGAAACAAAATGTCAGGGATGTCGAGAGTAGGTTCCAAAGGCATAAGGAGGGGGAATTTAAAAATGCAAATCGAAAAGAATTGGGGGCTAGAAGTGCAAGTCAAAAAAGCCAATGGGGGAATTTAGTGTCGGACTTCGATATAAGCAGTAGAAATTCGTTGATTAGGAGAGAGGCAGAGGAAATTCTGGAATTAAGTGAGAAATTAAGACTGAAGTTCAAGGAAGAGAAGGAAGAAGCGATTCAAAAAATCATGGAGATGGAGGTAGCCGATAGAGGAGGTGAAACTAGGGCAATAATTGAAGAAATTTGAGCTCCCAGGTTTTGACAGTTGTCAAGGGGAGGATTGGGGTTGGCTGCTTCATATACGTAATATTGATATTTAGTGCTTTTGAGAAGGCCGTGTTTTGAAGGAAGTAAGAAAAAGTTTTTAGCATCAAAATTCACCTAGAGGACTTTATGAGCAAAACAGATAAATAGCAAGTAGAGGCTGGGAGCAGTGGATGCACTTGGTCATAATCTTTGTAATTTAGTTTTTATATTCAAAATTAAAATAATTTAATTTTTTAATTTTAAAAATTACTCTAATTTAATATGCATCTCAATAACATTTAATTTTATCGTTAAAAGATACGTCCAATTAAGAATATTTTTAATTTATCTATATCACTTCATATTCTACCTAAACTTCAACAGAGGCTGAAAAGCATTAAAAAAAGAAAATAAACCAGGCAAGTTTAATCCCAAACAGCTAGAAGAGACATAAGACCAGCCCAAGAAGAAGAGAGATACGTTACCTCTTATTTGAAGCATTCCATTTTTCTGCAGCTTTGGATTCATGAAATCAGCAGCAAAAAGATAGACGAACACCATATATAACAAGATCCCAGCAGATGCCCCGTTGATCCTTCAAAAATAAGCTCTGATTGTATGTGTTTGATATCCTTATTCCTATAGCAATTCCAAATGCCATGGAGTTGTGAGACAGAAAAAGAGTGCCACCACTGCAACTGCCCCAGACTCGAATTGTGCTAATAACAACAATAGCATAGTGATCCACGAACTCATACTCCTATGAATTTTTGTTTACTTTTGTACTACTCAATGCCACTATTAAGCTTGTTTATGTAAATTGAAAATCCTGGAAACAATATAGAAAAACACCAAAACACTTGACAATTGAGTTATCATTCAATGCATTAATATTATAAATTCCCCTATTTATAATAAGCTCCTATAAAAAGTGCTCCCACCAACCCCTTTCATTGCCGTTTAACAGGACCATAAACTCAGGTGGAAAAGTATATAAAACTATCCCAAAATTAGCTTATGCAGCGAATGAGATTTCCTTCTGTGCTCCGAATTAGAATTAATGGACAGTAGCAAGTTGTTAGCCTTTTTTTCTGCCGCAAACTACTCACAGACCCGCAGATGAAGAAGCGCATTTAAGATTAAGAGGAAAGTCATAAACTATTGAATGCTATGATGAATTTAACCTTCACAGCTGGAGAACTATAAACAAGCTTGTAGTGGTACAGCTTTAGAAAAAGGTCAACGGCATTTTAATTGCTTATGTGCAACAAAGTTGTTTGGAATTGAACTTTTTACATGCTGATAATATTTTTTTGAAAGTGGCATTCATGTGTATAGAAAGTCTACCACATAACAGAAAATTTTGCACTTCATGGAATTAGCGTATCACCTGCGAAATGCATCCACCAAGTCACATGCCCTCAAAAAACTAATGAAAGATCAGTGCAGTAACCAAGGGCTTTATGGTCTTTGGACTTTCGTTTATTTTTTGGTAGCTCGTGAATAATGCATTTTTCCAAGTTGTTATACCAAACTTGTTCATGAGGCAATGACTTAATCTGTCAATATATATAAGCAATGTTTTCAAAGAATGTCGACATAACCTTCATTAAGAATTAGAGAGTTCAAAGTCAAAGCCAAACTTAAATTGGAAAATTCCATACATGATGTTAACATATATAGTCGGTTTTTTATTTTATAACAATTAAAACGTTGACCTATCACACATGAATATATATATATATATATATATATAAAATTTTATCCCTTTACCATCTAAAAAAAGCCCGTCATTGTCATTTTCCCTTTCTCATGATTATAATCATAACCAAAATATAGTTGTTAAATCAAGGTACTTATCACGTATTGAAATTTTATTTTTTAGTATCAAGTATTGTATCATAAAATATGATCAAAAATTATAAAATTAATTATAAATAGCATTTATACATGTAAAATAAATAAAATTTAAAAGTATTATTTTTTTAATATAGTTGAAGATTATAAGATATAAATTGAAAAGATGATTATTTGTTAATTTAGACTCTCAATATATTCTTTATAATATTAATTTTTAAATAAAATATACATTTTTCATATTAATTTATTAATTAAAAAATTAAAAAATAATTGAAATAAAAAGGAAAAGAGTAAAATATCCCTATCCCTAAGTTTTAACTGAAATTACACATATGCCTATTAATTTTTAAAATGGACACTTTGTCTTAAAAAATATCTTTCACTGGATACATAAATCTAGCCGTTAATCAATCGTTAGCATTTTCATCAATTTGATGATGTAATAATATTAAAAATATAAATTTACCCTTTATTATTTTTAAAAATTACTATTATATAATTTTATTAATTTTTTATTAATTTTTAGAAAAAAGGCTCTAAATTTTGGTGCTCCCTTAGGAGCTCCGATGCTTCCCTTGGGGAACCCAATTTAGGGCTCTCTAAGGGAGCACTAGTGCTTTCCAAGGGAATACTGGCGGTCGACCGGTGCAAAGGATGCAACCGGTTGGCCTAAGAGAAAAAAAAACAAAGAAAAAAGAGAAAAAGGCATTTTAGACATTTCATACTTAATATTAACACCGTTTAGACATTTAGGCTGGAATGTCTATTTTGAAAACTAATGGACTTTTATGTAATTTTTATGAAAACTTAAGGAGTTAAGGTATTTTACCTAAAAATGAATATTTGATTTTCTTAGTATTTTTTGTTTAAAATCTAAATTTTAAACATTAAAACTCATAAAATTTTGTTTTTCATTTTTTAACTCAAAAAAATAAATAAATAAAGTTATTTTTAATAATTAGTTAAAATTAAGCTTATAAAAATGTATCAACTGTATCGTACAATACATCTCGCACAGTAAATATGTATTGTGTATCACACAATACGCTTTCGATAGTTGATCAAATATGACATAATTATCAATACATATCATTTTTTATTAATATCATATTGTATTGTGTGATATGTATCATATATTGTATAATATTAATACCTATGAGCCAAGGTACTTCCGTTGCATGTAAATCTAAGCCAACAATGCCTTGTGTTTGTTACTCCTTTAATAAATATGTCGGTTTTATAACTTAAGTACAACTTTATATGCAAAAAGATGAGATGCAACTATGTAGTTTGAGCAAAATCATAAATTTTGAAATTTAGGCAAAATTATATAATAAATTCATATCATGATATATGGTCGAAGTACTCAAATAGTTCCTGTATTCATGCATTTTCATCAATTTAATCTTTTTATTCAAAATCTAATTGTTAATTTTAAAAATTGAAACAATTTAATCATTCGCTTAACGTCGATCAATTTTACTATTAGAGGTGATGACGTGATAAATTTGCTTACATGACAATACCATGTGGTATTAAATGATGATATGGTTGTTGACACCTCATTTGTTTAGTTTTGTCTCAATGATAAAAATGAATAAAATAAATACTGACAAAAATAAAAACTAAAAAAAATAAAAAATATAAATAATAAAAATCTGAAAAAAAAAAAGAAAGATAATGATAAGCAAAGATTTGAATGAACAACCAAATGGAATAATTTTTTAAATTCAAATTTTAAAAAGAGGAAGAAAAGCTTAATCCAAGATCAATGCTAAAACGAGTACAAATACCTATTCATTAGTCAAGAATCAACACAAGAGAAGGAAGAGGAAACGATAAAATTAGTAAAGAGTTTTTTATAATTTTTGAGTTTTTGGGTTTTGAGATTTCAGAGTTACGATTCACCGGATTCAAACAATAATTCTTCTATGCAATTCTGCAGAGTGATACAAACCCTTTCCCATGATAATAATTAATTATAGTTAAGCTACTTCCAGTGCATGTATTCCAAGCCAACAGTACCTTGTGTTTGTCACTCCTTTAATAAATCTGCCGGCTTTGTAATTTAAGCACAACTTTAAATGCGAAAAGATGAGATGCAACTCTGTGTTTTGAGCAAAATCATACATTTTGAAGTGTAGACAAAATTATATAATAAATTTATGTCATGATATATATACCATTTGACTTTGTGATTTGAAGTTTATAAAGGAAAAATTGAAATTAAAAGAAATAAAAATAGAAAATTTGCGTATCACAGCTTTAAGCCCATATAGCCAGGAGAGACATAAGACCAGACCCAAGAAGAAGAGCAACACTGGCTCCTACTTGAAGCATTCCATTGTTTTGCAATTTTGGATTCATGAAATCAGCAGCAAGAAGATCGACCAGCGCCATATATATTAAGATCCCAGCTGATGCCGCGTTGAAGATCCCTTCAACGATAAGAGCAGTTGGGCTGCTTTCATCGTATATGTTTGATATCCCTATTCCTATGGCAATGCCAACTGGGGTTGTAAGAGAGAAAAAGAGTGCCATGACTGCAACAGCCCGAGACTTGAATTTTGCCTACAAAAATATTACAGAGTAATTAATGCAAACTCATACACCTATAATTTTGTCTGCTTACGTAATTAATATTATGAGAATTAATTCGGCAACTTAAAATATGCATCATAGACAAACAAGAAAGAAAACAAAAAACACTTCAGGGTTGATTCAATGCCTTGTGGTCCATTCAAAATAAGCTACTATTTTCATTTTGAAAGGCAATTTCGTTTCATAAATAGCAGCTTTACAAAAAATCTACCATTTCTTGTAGGGATGTCAACGGGTCGGGTACCCTATAATTTCGAGGTACCCGAACCCTAATCTTATAAAAAATCAATTACCCTAACCCTATTAACTACCAGTTTAATTTTAAAATTACTACCCTAACCCTAACCCTAATACATTCCCACTACCCTATAATTACCCTAACCCGTTTAAATACCCGATTAAATAAAAAAATTATTAAAATTTTCTTCATGGGAACCCAATTACCCAATTAACTTTTCTAATCTCATAAATAAACATATATATACTGTAATAAATAATTTTATGAATTGTAATTTTTATAATGTTAATACAAAATAAAAAGTAAATATATTTATATTTAAAATACATAATATATACACACACGCATTCATAAAAGTGTTAATGTCTTCATATTAATAATTAGAATAATTATACTTAAACATAAATAATAATCTAATAATTTTTTAATTTAAATATAATAATGTCAACATAGTAATAATAAAAGTAACCATACTTTTTATATATTTGTTAGTTTTTAACAAAAAAATTTACTTGTAAAGTTGGTAAAAATTATAAATTTTTAATTTAATTATTAAAATAATAATAAAATATTTATAAATAGTAATCGGGTTCGGGTAACGGGTACCCGGTACCCAATAGGTGGTATCCTAACCCTACCCTATTAATATTCGGATAGTAAAATCACTACCCTAACCCTACCCGAACCCGTTTATGAGTACCCTAACCCTGTATAATCGGATCGGATACTCGCGGGTATCCTATAATAGGGTACCCGTTGACATCCCTAATTTCTTGGTAATTGTAACAGACACTGGACCTGCAGTGCCACGACAGAAGTACTTACAAAACAGAAAAAACTTCTCACATCAGGTTGTCTGTGAGATCAGGATAAACCCTATCCCATTCCTATCCACATCTCATAGCAACCATATATCCCGGTGATTCTATCATCTATACAAAACCCTATGCACTCTCCAACATCTGAAAGGTCATTCATTTACAAAGGAAGCAACAGAACAATTTGATTGAAAGTGTTTTCTTTTTTTTTTAAGGTAAAGATCAGAAGAATTTATTGAGTATCAGAAGATACAAGATCTGATCAAAGAAAAGATCAGAAAACAAAATAACACTGAGAAGAGAAGGAGAAACAAGGAGATGAAAGCGCATCTCGCCAGCAAAGGGAACAAGCATCACTAGAAATAAAAAACAAAAAATTCCCTGCAAGAGGAACAAAGGGTGCAGGAGGCAGAAGAACAATAGAGCAAACGTGAACCAAGGAGCCAGAAGGCAGCAAACAAAAGCCAGCAACCATCGACATCATTCAGTAGAGACGGAAGTCCCAGGGGCAGCAAAGGAGCGATCACAGATCAGCAAAGCAGCAGAGACACAAAGAACAGGATTAAAAAAGCATAGAGAACTTAGCGAAAGCAGGAGAGAGAGCATCAAAGAACTTCAAAATCAGCCGAGGCAGAAAAGAGAAACAAACAAAGCACATAACCCAAACAATTAAGAGAGCAGAATGAGAGGTTGATCAAGTCTCACACCTTCACCTTCTTTGGCAAGAGAATCAGCGAAGGAATTACCTGAACGAGGAGTAAGATAGAAAGTGTTCCCAGTAAACTAATTGATTATCACTTAGAATAATAAATACTGTCCCAAAAATTAGATAATGGAAGCTGCAATTCACTAAGAGACCTTCAAAGAAAGAAGAGAGAGAAAAACCAAATATGAATTTGACGGTCTTGACTACTACGAAATACTATTGTTTTAGCAAAACATCATCAATCATGTGCAACAAAGTTTGGTAGACATTAACTAAGATTCCTTAAAATTTTAGAACGTAGGATTAAGGCTGCACTAACCTTTCACCAGTTCTTTGAGGGTATGGGACTTGGTGGATGTATTTCACAGGTAATATATCTTAATCCTACGTTCTAAAATTTTAAGGAATCTTACTTAATGTCTACCAAACTTTGTTGCTTTATAGTCTTTGGACTTTCAGAAGCACCCAAAGATATCCCTATTATCACAGAGTGCACCACAATCCCCAACTCCAAAACCTACAAAGCTTGACATCTCCCTGCCTCAATGAAAACCTTTGGGGGAAGTTTCCGTTCGCCGGATTGGTGGCTATGGCTTCTGCGATTGCTACATTGATGATTGATGTATTTGCTACTTCTCACTATACCAAGTCTCACTTTAATGAGACCCAACAGATTCACGGTGATGAGGAGAAAACAGGGGAACATGAAAGTCACGAACGTGTTCATACTCATGCAACTCACGGCCATGCTCATGGCTCAGTTTCTTTGGTTGATCGCTCCGGTTCATCTGAGCTCCTTCGACATCGAGTAGTATCTCAGGTAATTTTGGTATAAACTAACAATGTCTAAGCTTTTTCTGTTTAAAAAATCATATGGGAGGAAATTGGTGGAAGTAATTTAATTCTTTTCTTCGGCTTAAGTCTTAAGATATGAATAGTTATCAGCCTGATATTTGATCAAATTTCAATATATAGAAATTAATCTGAGATTATTGGTATTAATTCTGACAATATATATATATATATATATATATGATTTGTAGGCTTTGGAGTTGGGGATTGTGGTGCACTATGTGATAATAGGGATATCTTTGGGTGCTTCTGAAAGTCCAAAGACTATAAAGCCTTTGGTGTCTTTGGTGCCTGCACTAACCTTTCACTAGTTCTTTGAGGGTATGGGACTTGGTGGATGTATTTCACAGGTAATATATCTTAATCCTACGTTCTAAAATTTTAAGGAATCTTAGTTAATGTCTACCAAACTTTGTTGCTTTATAGTCTTTGGACTTTCAGAAGCACCCAAAGATATCCCTAGGAATCTTAGTTAATGTCTACCAAACTTTGTTGCTTTATAGTCTTTGGACTTTCAGAAGCACCCAAAGATATCCCTATTATCACAGAGTGCACCACAATCCCCAACTCCAAAACCTACAAATCATATATATATATATATATATATATATATATATATATATTGTCAGAATTAATACCAATAATCTCAGGTTAATTTCTATATATTGAAATTTGATCAAATATCAGGCTGATGACTATTCATATCTTAAGACTTAAGCCGAAGAAAAGAATTTAAAATTACTTCTACCAATTTCCTCCCATATGATTTTTTTAAACAGAAAAAGCTTAGACATTGTTAGTTTATACCAAAATTACCTGAGATACTACTCGATGTCGAAGAAGCTCAGATGAACCGGAGCGATCAACCAAAGAAACTGAGCCATGAGCATGGCCGTGAGTTGCATGAGTATGAACACGTACGTGACTTTCATGTTCCCCTGTTTTCTCCTCATCACCGTGAATCTGTTGGGTCTCATTAAAGTGAGACTTGGTATAGTGAGAAGTAGCAAATACATCAATCATCAATGTAGCAATCGCAGAAGCCATAGCCACCAATCCGGCGAACGGAAACTTCCCCCAAGGATTTTCATTGAGGCAGGGAGATTTCAAGCTCTCAGTAGCATCAGGAAGAACGTGGATAAACCCTGTCGACAATATCACACCGGCTGCAAAGGCTTTGATTATGAAGAATAAATTCGTTTCGGGACGTAAAGCCTTGATAGCTTTTCCAAACAGGGGAAAGCAAACTCCTATGGCTCCAGCAACAAGAATCGAAGCTATAGCAGCCATTTTGTATTTGAGCGCGAGAGGCTTATTGCGATCTTCATCTTCAGGTTCACACGTACACTCCCCTCTTGCTATGGAAGGGAGTAGGATGAAAAGAAAGCAAAGCAATGTCAAGAGCTGGGTTTGCTTAAAGTTGATCATGGTTGGAACAGAAAACAGAATTCTCAGTAAAAGAAAGAGCGATGTTTAGAGATGTCTATATAGAAGAACTAGGCCAAAGGTGTGAGCAGTTTTAGCGGTTAGGCGGGTGTTTAGTTTGCTTTAGTGTCCTCACAAGATTAATTTGTTTTCATTCCAACAGGAATTCCGTATTGAATTAGATGTCTTGATAACAGCTGGGAGGATGTAATTGGTTCTCTTGGCTGGTTCTACAATTGTGAGTTTGGGCTAAGCTTTTGTTTAGACTCCAACCTGTCCCAATTATCCCCAAAATTGGGCCCTATTGGTATTGGGTGTTTTTTCCTTATACTTTATGTACTTTACAAAGCTCACAGTTATTGAATTATGACTAAAAGCAATAGAATTACATATTTAAAAAAAAAACTAGTTAAATATTTGAACTTGACTTGAAGTTGATAGTGGACAAGCCAAATCTAAGTAACTAGTAAAGTAACTGAAATTCTTTACTTATTGTATAGTTCTTTTTTTAAAGAAGAATATTGCATCGATTTTAATATTTTGACCTAAATCTCAAATTCATAGTCTAACAATTTAGTGGGGCACCAATAAGCAAAATGTCTTTTATACTTAATTGTTGATTCACTTCCATCTCTTGTTAACCAGTAAGAGAACAAATGATTCCATTGCATTTTCATTCATGTATGCTACCTAATACTTAAGTTATCACATTAATTTTGCAACCACTAACGCAACATATATTAAAAAGGATAAATGTAGTATATTTAATTTCTTTTCCACCGATTCGTAACTCAAGCTTTCTTGGCATCTTCCAATACTGCCACCTTCGAGTGAGACTTAGAAGGATCCAAAACTATCTGAAGACAAACTACAAAGCGCAGTAGTTAGTATGGTGATTGGAACCCTTCTTTTTTCGCTTCTCATTAACCCAACGACCAACTTTTGATACCATGGACGAGTGGGATGAACGTGGGGATAACATTGAAAGTAGATAATTTTCCACCAATTGCTCACGCCCTACGCTTTTTGTTCTCGTCGTCTACTTTCACCTGCACAGCTACTTCAGTCATGAACGTCAAATATTGTGGCTTCATTTGTCATCCGTGGTAGAGCCAGGATTTCGTATTAGGGGCGAAGAGTTGAAGATAATATAAAACAACTTAGATGAAAAAAATTTATATAATAATTATACAAATAAATTTTAAAAATTATTCAAAAATTAATTTTAATAATTTACTTAAAAAATTAAATAGTATATTATAAATAATTTAATAATAATAATAATCTTAATTTTTAAATAAGCTTAACAACAAATAAAATATAACAAATATAAAAACAAAAATCCCAATGGAAAGTTAATCGATTTAAAAATATTAATGACTATCAATAAATAATTTAATGGGAAGTAATTTCTTAAAATTAATCACAAAAATTAAATACAATATCAATAAACAATTCAATAACGAAACTATCCGAATAAAAAATTTAATTGTTTACAAGAATCCAATCAAATAAAAAAAACACAAATAATTTGTAAGAAAACAATCAAACAATTCTTAAATAAATAAGTAATAACTAACATTAGGTGCTTAATGAAATCCTTGTTTTGTTGCTTTCAACAAAAAATGTCTAATACTATAAATCTTAAATCAAAATCATCAAGTAAAAATTATTAAATAAAAAAAATTTACATTTAAAAATATTAAAATAAAATAAATAAATATATCAAACTTATCAATTATCATGACATAAAAATTGAGTTATCGACTAAAAATTTTTTGCATAGATAATATCAGTAAGAAAAAAGGTATAAAAAAAATTTTGTTTCTACAGCATTTAGTAAAAAGAAAAGAAAAAAAATAGAGGTGGTTGTGAGGTATGGAGAAATAGAGTTTAGAAATAATTCTATTGCAATAGGTTTTATTTTAGTCTTATTAAATTAGTTATTAACTAATTATTGTGAGATATCTTATTAAATAAAAAATTATTATAGGGATAAAATTGTAAAATTTTAAAAAATATTTAAAATTTTTATAAAAGTGAAATTATTAAATTTTAAAAAATAAAAATAAATTATAAAAATTTTGAAATTATTGAGGGTGGGGTGGGGGGAACCTAGCCCCACGTCCCCTCCGCCTCTTTCTGTCATCACTCGAATAATGCCCTGGGTTCAACTTGACTTTTCTCCATGAGCTTTCATTTTGTTTCTTTCTTTTCGTGCAGAGGTTGATAGCTAGCAGATAAAACCTAGTACTAGAAGTCGCCATGCATATGCATGGCAAGTTGTGCTAAAGGCCCAAAGACTTTTAATGATTCCGGATTCGTTTCCTTTCATTGGAGACTGTTTCTGTTACATTTCCCATATGAGAATGACACGATCATATTATATCGAGACTAAACTCTAAAATAATACGAAGCATTGCTATCTTTCAATTTCATTTAATTTTTAAATAAAGTCATACTGTCAATTGTATACTCACATTTTCATTTATGTAATTATTACAATCCAATTAAGATGAAATGTAATTGAACAACTAAAAACTCAAACATCAATTGTATGTGATAGAGCCTCAAAATAGCGAATAATGTCTTGATACTAAAATAAATTACTTAAATTATTCTTTTAGCTCTCATAATTCTAAAATTCTCAACTCTAGTCATTTGCAAAATTGTAAGTAACACAATGAGTAAACCTCAACTCAACAATTATAGCCACACATACTCTACTAGATCAAGCATTATGTTGAATATATCATATAAATCATTCAAGAGTATTTCACTAAATCAAGTGTTAAAAATAATCAAATTCATTATATTCAATGAAAATAATTTCATAACTTCATATATTTTTTATCATCAAATTTCATTCTTGAAATATCATTCAAGCAAATTATAAATTCAAACTTTCAAAATCATGAAGTTCATCTTCTCTAGCTATGATCACTACTATAACCCATGACATGACTATATCAATAAATCATTCTTATAATCATTATTAATTATTATAACCCATTAGTAAAGCCTTATGCTAACTACTGTAGCTCATGAACAGGTCGTCTGCTAACTACTATAACCTGTTAACAAAATCGTGTGCTAACTACTATAACCTGTTAGTAAGGTCATAGAATTAGTTATGATGTCGATTATCTTACTTTTTAAGGATCATTTCATAGTTTTTAAATTTTTTTTAAAAAATGGTCAAAGATTTCATTTCATTTATAAATCAACACTTGTCAATAAACCAAAACATTTATAAAATAATGTTTATCATATGAATAAATCAAATTATTCATAAATCAATGTTCATCATAGAAAAATTAATTAGTGTTACCATTGTCGAGTTAGCTGCTATTCCAAAGATAGATGAAATGATTCTTGAAGCTCTTTTTTAGGTAGTAGAAACATTGAAAGAACATTAAGGGTCGGATTGACGAGAAAGGCCATTGATCATGGATTAATAGCGTTCAAGATTTTTGACTATAACATTATCAAAATGTCTTCGGCTGAAAGTTGCAGGTTGAAAAAAGGTGTCAGTTCAGTAAGCCAAGAACCCAAACTCCCTCAAAGCCCAGTACAGACTATATATAAAACAAACCCAGATAGAAGAGTTGCTCCCTGAAACTTCGATATAGAGTCTCAGATGGACCCAGATGGCAGTGCCACCATCTTCAATGAATGCACAAGTAACAAAGGAACTATTTCGGGAAAATCACCAAGAAAAAAGATCAAAACTGAGTAGGTAAATTATATTAATGAATGTACTTGCTATTAAGATATCAATAAAGTAACACTGAATATTCTAATAATATTTTGTGACATTATTTCAACAGGACCCCCAAGAAACCGGCAAGAAGGGTTGGCATGCCAAGAAAGGTAAATAAAAGTCAGAGCGGGTAATTTTCACCGGAACCTGTAAACTTGGACCCACAAGTTTATTTCTTTTCTTTTTCATTTTTTTTCATCTTTCTCTTCATGATAATCTTCATCATCATAATATTCCTCCTCATCATCGTAATCATCATCATCATAATGATATTCTTCATCTTCATCACCCTTGCCATTTTGCAGCAGATATTTGAAATTCCCTGATTGCTGCCGCCTCAAAAGCTCTTGGATTCGATCTCTGATTGAAGAGCCCTGACAAGCACCCAAATTCTCAAGTGAAGACGACAAAATTGATGATCCGCATGCACTTATACTTACGACATGCATAGATTATTAGATTTGCCTACCATTTTGTGGCAACCTTCTTTCCAACACCTCAAGAAATCCAGCAAGCGGTCAGCATTTTCCACCTACTCATTACGATGTATGGCAACAGTTTGTAGATTTGAGTATTGTTATGTAAGGTGAGTAAATTACATTAAATTTGTGATAAGGTTAGGAATAACAGAAAAAAGGGATGTAGATTGATTAACAAAAAAGTAAACTGAAAAATCGTTCTAGATACAAGGCAAATAATACCGAGCTACCTTCACGTGTAAGTAGTACACATGCATACATGCAATATATATATGTATGTATGTATTTATAAACATAAAAACTATAAAGATAACAAACTGAAGCACAAGGACATACAAAACCTAAAAGATGAAAATTTTTTTATAGAAAATGTTTATATCATATTTAAATAATGTTTATATCGAGCCACTGTAACCAATTTTTACCTAAATTTAAAATTAATGGAAATTTTGTATCGTTCCAATTCGTTAATGATGATTTTTTTTTTCTGTAACTTCCAATTACATTTTTTTTTCTTCTGTACAATTTTATTTTATTTTTTCTTAACGAAAATTTTCCTTTATTATTTCCACAAAAAATAGCCATCCCTAGGCTTAAGGATCAAAACTAGAGGTAAATATCAAATTCTCTGTCATTAAATATTTTGAGTCAGTGCATACTAGGTGTAGAGAGGGTTATGTTCTTGGTTTTATTATTAACAATGACTTCTGTTACGGAAGGAAAAGGGATCTAATTGTGGTAGAAGAACGAAAGACAGACAGACGGTGACTCGATAGTTTGCACTGTGTTTGTGGATAACTTGAGCAGGAGGTTAACGTGGTCCGTAGTTAAAGGGGGAGTTGAACAGTATGGAACAATGATTGATGTTTTCATGCTTAAGGAGGTCTTGCAGGATAAAGGAAGAGAAGCAAACTTCGCTTTTATTAGATATAGGGAAAAGTCTGAACTAGAAAAGACGTTGAGATGGGGGAGACATGACATTTACGGATTGATGGGAAACATTGGTGGTGAGAAGGGCAGAAACGGTGCAGACGAGTAATGGAGGGCTAGAAAGTAGGGAAGCTCAAGCAAGAAAAGTAAGAACAGAAGTCAAAATCTAGGGCGTTGGTGGAAGATCATATAGAGAGGACATGACAGGGACAGGGAATATGGTGGTCATAAAACAAAGGAAAGCTGAAGGGACCAAAAAGATACAAATAGGCAAATACGGATAAGAGCAGTGGGAGCCACGAAGCAGAAGAAAAGTGCAATATGGAGTGAAAAGGTGCCAATGGTTGGAGTAGGCAAGTCAAGTCAATAGAATGGTCCAAGAATGGTCACTATTAAGACCAATATTTCAGAGGAGGATATGATATGGGTGAATAACAGTGTAGTAGGAAAATTGAGAGGTAAGGCAGAATGTAAGGTGATCCGGCCAGAATTAAGCAGGGAAGGAATTCTTGTGCCTATAAGGATTCTTGAGGGTAAGATTGTCCTGTTTGCTCTCGAGGAACATAGTGTGATGGAAGCTATGTTGGAGCATTATTGGAATCAATTGGAAGAATGGTTCGAGTCATTGATTCCAGTTAATATTGCCAATGAAGATCGGTAAATGTGTTTATAGATTCGGGTGTGTGAGATACCAATTCAAATATGGCATATTAACACCTTTAAAGCAATAGGTGACCGTTGGGAGGTATTCTTGGCGATGGATAGGTGTACATACAAGAGGGAGAGACTCGATGAAGCTTTTATAATGGTGAAAGTTAAAAGTAGAAGAATGATCCCGAGTTGGGTTAGTGTTGTAGTAGAAAGGAAACAGTATAGTATATGGGTCAGTATACTAGAGAGAGAGCCTAGCTCTAAGCTAGAGGCTTACTCAAGGGAAAAGAAACAATGCAAGAGGAAGAAGGGCCAAACGAGAACTGCGTAGGTAGCAGAAAAGGTAATAGTGAGGATAGAGAGAGAAAGGAGATGATAGTGCACCCGGCAGTTGACCAGCTTAAGAAAAGTAAGAGTCGTACGATGATGTCAGAAAGGCCTGGAAAATTCAAATTCAAGAGAAGGGACAAAAGTAATTGCAAAGGGTGTACAGAGGTAAGGGAGGTTGACTAAGGGAGTTTAGCTATGAAAGGTAATAGTTTGCATGATTTTGGTAGCAAAGAAGAGGTGGATGGGAAAGGCTAAAAAAGTCAGATTCAGGAAAAAGGCAACAAACAAAGGAGGGTGCGGGATTACCAAGAGGGAATCTAGTAGAAAGGAAGAAAATCAAAGAAGACAAAAGAATATGGGAGGTGACAGACAAGGGGCAGGAGAAGGAAAGCAGGAAAGCCGGTACAATAACGGTGAAAAGATAGGTCAGAACATAAAGCCAACTAATAGAGAAAATTGTGGGATAGGGAAGGGGAAAATAAGCCTTAGAGAGAATGGGGCTAAAGTGGACAAAGTGGGCCAAAAGGTTGGAGAGAAGGAAAAGGTCGAGACCTAACAAGCAGTAGGAAAAGTTAGACAAAAGATCTTCGGCTTGAAAAAGGAGGGACGAGGGTGCATTTAGGTCTGGTCTTATGTCTCTCCTGGCTATATGGGCTTAAAGCTGTGATACACAAATTTTTTATTTTTATTTCTTTTAATTTCAATTTTTCCTTTATAAACTTCAAATCACAAAGTCAAATGGTATATATATCATGACATAAATTTATTATATAATTTTGTCTACACTTCAAAATGTATGATTTTGCTCAAAACATAGAGTTGCATATCATCTTTTCGCATTTAAAGTTGTGCTTAAATTACAAAGCCGGCAGATTTATTAAAGGAGTGACAAACACAAGGTACTGTTGGCTTGGGATACATGCACTGGAAGTAGCGTAACTATAATTAATTATTATCATGGGAAAGGGTTTGTATCACTCTGCAGAATTGCATAGAAGAATTATTGTTTGAATCTGGTGAATCGTAACTCTGAAATCTCAAAACCCAAAAACTCAAAAATTAAAAAAAACTCTCTACTAATTTTATCGTTTCCTCTTCCTTCTCTTGTGTTGATTCTTGACTAATGAATAGGTATTTGTACTCGTTTTAGCATTGATCTTGGATTAAGATTTTCTTCCTCTTTTTAAAATTTGAATTTAAAAAATTATTCCATTTGGTTGTTCATTCAAATCTTTGCTTATCATTATCTTTCTTTTTTTTTCAGATTTTTATTATTTATATTTTTTATTTTTTTTAGTTTTTATTTTTGTCAGTATTTATTTTATTCATTTTTATCATTGAGACAAAACTAAACAAATGAGGTGTCAACAACCATATCATCATTTAATACCACATGGTATTGTCATGTAAGCAAATTTATCACGTCATCACCTCTAATAGTAAAATTGATCGACGTTAAGCGAATGATTAAATTGTTTCAATTTTTAAAATTAAGAATTAGATTTTGAATAAAAAGATTAAATTGATGAAAATGCATGAATACAGGAAATATTTGAGTACTTCGACCATATATCATGATATGAATTTATTATATAATTTTGCCTAAATTTCAAAATTTATGATTTTGCTCAAACCACATAGTTGCATCTCATCTTTTTGCATATAAAGTTGTACTTAAGTTATAAAACCGACATATTTATTAAAGGAGTAACAAACACAAGGCATTGTTGGCTTAGATTTACATGCAACCGAAGTACCTTGGCTCATAGGTATTAATATTATACAATATATGATACATATCACACAATGCGGTATGATATTAATAAAAAATGATACGTATTGATAATTATGTCATATTTGATCAACTATCGAAAGCGTATTGTGTGATACACAATACATATTTACTGTGCGAGATGTATTGTACGATACAGTTGATACATTTTGATAAGCTTAATTTTAACTAATTATTAAAAATAATTTTATTTATTTATTTTTTTGAGTTAAAAAATGAAAAACAAAATTTTATGAGTTTTAATGTTTAAAATTTAGATTTTAAACAAAAAATACTAAGAAAATCAAATATTCATTTTTAAGTAAAATACCCTAACTCCTTAAGTTTTCATAAAAATTACATAAAAGTCCATTAGTTTTCAAAATAGACATTCCAGCCTAAATGTCTAAACGGTGTTAATATTAAGTATGAAATGTCTAAAATGCCTTTTTCTCTTTTTTCTTTGTTTTTTTTTTCTCTTAGGCCAACCGGTAGCGTCCTTTGCACCGATCGACCACCAGTATTCCCTTGGAAAGCACTAGTGCTCCCTTAGAGAGCCTTAAATTGGGTTCCCCAAGGGAAGCATCGGAGCTCCTAAGAGAGCACCAAAATTTAGAGCCTTTTTTTTTTAAAATTAATAAAAAATTAATAAAATTATATAATAGTAATTTTTAAAAATAATAAAGGGTAAATTTATATTTTTAATATTACTACGTCATTAAACTGATGAAAATGCTAACGATTGATTAATGGCTAGACTTATGTATCCAGTAAAAGATATTTTTTAAGACAAAGTGTCCATTTTAAAAATTAATAGACATCTATGTAATTTCGGTTAAAACTTAGGGATAAGGGTATTTTACTCTTCTCTTTTTTATTTCAATTGTTTTTTAATTTTTTAATTAATAAATTAATATGAAAAATGTATATTTTATTTAAAAATTAATATTATAAAGAATATATTGAGAGTTTAAATTAACAAATAATCATCTTTTCAATTTATATCTTATAATCTTCAACAATATTAAAAAAAATAATACTTTTAAATTTTATTTATTTTATATGTATAAATGCTATTTATAATTAATTTTATAATTTTTAGTCATATTTTATGATACAATACTTGATACTAAAAAATAAAATTTCAATACGTGATAAGTACCTTGATTTAACAACTATATTTTGGTTATGATTATAATCATGAGAAAGGGAAAATGACAATGACGGGCTTTTTTTTAATGGTAAAGGGATAAAATTTTATATATATATATATATATATATATATTCATGTGTGATAGGTCAACGTTATAATTGTTATAAAATAAAAAACCGATTATATATGTTAACATCATGTGTGGAATTTTCCAATTTAAGTTTGGCTTTGACTTTGAACTCTCTAATTCTTAATGAAGGTTATGTCGACATTCTTTCAAAACATTGCTTATTGACAGATTAAGTCATTGCCTCATGAACAAGTTTGGTATTACAACTTGGAAAAATGCATTATTCACGAGCTACCCAAAAATAAATGAAAGTCCAAAGACCATAAAGCCCTTGGTTGCTGCACTGACCTTTCATTAGTTTTTTTGAGGGCATGTGACTTGGTGGATGCATTTCGCAGGTGATACGCTAATTCCATGAAGTGCAAAATTTTCTGTTATGTGGTAGATCTTCTATACACATGAATGCCACTTTCAAAAAAGTATTATCAGCATGTAAAAAGTTCAATCCCAAACAACTTTGTTGCACGTAAGCAATTAAAATGCCATTGACCTTTTCCTAAAGCTGCACCACTACAAGCTTGTTTATAGTTCTACAGCTGTGAAGGTTAAATTCATCATAGCATTCAATAGCTTATGACTTTCCTCTTAATCTTAAATGCGCTTCTTCATCTGCGGGTTTATGAGTAGTTTGCGGCAGGAAAAAAAGGCTAACAACTTGCTACTTTCCATTAATTCTAATTCGGAGCACAGAAGGAAATCTCATTCGCTGCATAAGCTAATTTTGTGACAGTTTTATATACTTTTCCATCTGAGTTTATGGTTGTGTTAAAAGGTAGTGAAAGGGGTTGGTGGGAGCACTTTTTATAGGAGCTTATTATAAATAGGGGAATTTATAATATTAATGCATTGAATGATAACTCAATTGTCAAGTGTTTTGGTGTTTTTCTATATTGTTTCTAGGATTTTCAATTTACATAAACAAGCTTAATAGTAGCATTGAGTAGTAGACCTGGCAATTCGTGTTTTCGTGTCGTAAACGTGTCAGACACGATTAGATATGAAGCACGTTAAGGGTAAACACGAACACGACACGTTTAATAAACGTGTCTTAAGTGTAAAACACGTACACGAACACGTTTAATAAACGTGTAACACGACACGACACGATTAACACGTTTAACACGATTAACACGTTTATTAAACGTGTTGATATACGACACGACACGATTAATAACACGTTTAACACGATTAACACGTTTAAATAAAAATATTTATAATTAAATATAATTTTATTATTTAAATTTAAAATCTATAATTAAAAAAATAATTATAACAAAACAAAAATAATAATAACATCAAATATAATAAAAATTAATATAAACAATATACATAAAATTTATTATCATATAATACGATAAAATACATAATTAATATCAAATCTTCAAATCCTAATAATATTAAAAATCTTCAAATAAAATCTAAAGATTAAAAATTAAGGTATTAATGTATAATTACATTAATACTTTTTATAAAATTAAACAAACTGTTTAAAATAATTATTTAAAATTATTTATATAAGGTTAAAATAGTCTTTAACTATCAATATTTAATGGGTTAATAAACGTGTCACGTGTACATGTTTAAACACGATAACACGTTAAAACACGATAACACGTTTAAGTAAACGTGTTTTAAACGTGTTTGGCGTGTCTGACAGGTTAAGACACGAAAATTTCGTGTCTTAACGTTTCAGACACGATTAGACACGAAACACGTTAAGGGTAAACCCATAACATGTTTAACATGTGTCTTCTCGTGTCGTATTAACGTGTCGTGTTCAAAATTGCCAGATCTATTGAGTAGTACAAAAGTGAACAAAAATTCATAGGAGTATGAGTTCGTGGATCACTATGCTATTGTTGTTATTGGCACAATTCGAGTCTAGGGCAGTTGCAATGGTGGCACTCTTTTTCTGTCTAACAACTCCATGGCATTTGGAATTGCTATAGGAATAAAGATATCAAACACATACAATCAGAGCTTATTGTTGAAGGATCAACGGGGCATCTGCTGGGATCTTGTTATATATGGCGTTTGTCGATCTTTTTGCTACTGATTTCATGAATCCAAAGCTGCAGAAAAATGGAATGCTTCAAATAAGAGGTAACGTATCTCTTCTTCTTGGGCCGGCCTTATGTCTCTTCTAGCTGTTTGGGATTAAACTTGCTTGGTTCTCTTTTTTTTTTTTTTAATGTTTTTCGGCCTCTGTTGAAGTTTAGGTAGAATATGAAGTGATATACATGAATTAAAAATATCCTTAATTGGATGTATCTTTTAACAATAAAATTACATATTATTAAGATGGATATTAAATTAGCATAATTTTTAAAATTAAAAAATTAAATTATTTCAATTTTGACTTTAAAAACTAAATTACAAAGATTATGACCAAGTGCATCCACTGCTCCCAGCCTCTACTTGCTATTCATCTGTTTTGCTCATAAAGTCCTCTTCGTGATTTTTGATGCTGAAAACTTTTTCTTACTTCCTCTAAAAGAAGGCCTTCTCAAAAGCACTAAATATCAACATTACGTATATGAAGCAGCCAATCCCAATCCTCCCCCTGAAACTGTCAAAACCTGGGAGCTCAAATTTCTTCAATTATTGCCTTAGTTTCACCTCCTCTATCGGCTACCTCCATATCCATGATTTTTTGAATCACTTCTTCCTTCTCTTCCTTGAACTTCAGTCTCAATTTCTCACTTAATTCTAGAATTTCCTCTGCCTCCCTCCTAATCAACGAATTTCTACTTTTTATATCGAAGTTTGACACTAACTCCTCCCTTTGGCTTTTCTGACTTGCACTTCTAGCCCCCAATTCTTTTCAATTTGCTTTTTTAAATTCCCCCTCCTTTTACCTTTGGAACCTACTCTCGATATCCCTGACATTTTGTTTCCCTGACTTCTACTCTTCCATATCTTATTTTTCTCCTTCTTCTTGCTATTCTGCGCTATTTGATTTTCTGGGCAAAATCTCTTCAATTGACATTTCCCTCTTAAACTTCTTCTTGCCTTAGGCCTCACCCACCCATCTGATTCATCCATACCATTATTTTCATCTTCACTTTTACTCTCTAGGCTATCATCTCTTGCTACTTTCTTTCCATACCCTTTGTTTGCTTCCCAAACAAAATGTTCCCCCTCAGCATCTGGCTTTTTTCTTCCCATATCTTTCTCCTTATTCTTTGTCTCGCCTTTCTTCAGTCCCCTGCTGACCATCATCATCCCGGGACGAATCTCCTTCCTTGACCTTAAGCTAGTATACTTCATCACCCCATCCTTTCTTATTGTAATCTCCTCATGTCGCCTTACACTCTCGGGTTTCACCTCCATCGCCTAAGTCATGACTGCATGACCCACTAAACTTTAGGTCTTTCTTCTTTGTTATTTCTTGGTCAAGTTTAAATGCACCATCGTCCTTCTCTTTTCAAGCTGAAGATCTTTTGTCTCACTTTTCCTACTGCTTGTTAGGTCTCAACCTTTTCCTTCTGGCCAACCTTTTGGCCCACTTTGTCCACTTAAGCCCTATTCTCTCTTGGGCTTATTTTCCCCTTCCCTATCCCACAATTTTCTCTATTAGTTGGCTCTATGTTCTGACCTATTTTTTCACCATTATTGTACCGGCTCTCCTACTTTCCTTCCCCTTCCCCTTGTCTGTCACCTTTCATATTCTTTTGTCTTCTTTGATTTTCTTCATTTCTACTAGATTCCCTCTTGGTAATCCCACACCCTCTTTTGTTTGTTGCCTTTTTCCTGAATCTGACTTTTTTAGCCTTTCCCATCCATCTCTTCTTTGCTACCAAAATCGTGCAAACTATCACCTTTCATAGCTAAACTCCCTTAGTCAACCTCCCTTACCTCTGTACACCCTGTGCAATTACTTTTGTCCCTCCCCTTGAATTTGAATTTTCTAGGCCTTTCTGACATCATCGTACGACTCTTACTTTTCTTGAGCTGGTCAACTGCCGGGTGCACTATCATCTGCTTTCTGTCCCTATCCTCGCCGTTACCTTTTCTGCTACCTACGCAGTTCTCGTTTGGCCCTTCTTCCTCTTGCATTTTTTCTTTTCCCTTGAGTAAGCCTCTAGCTTAGAGTTAGGCTCTCTCTCTAGTATACTGACCCATATACTATACTGTTTCCTTTCTACTTCAACACTAACCCAACTCGGGATCACCCTTCTACTTTTAACTTTCATCATTATAAAAGCTTCATCGAGTCTCTCCCTCTTGTATGTACACCTATCCATCACCAAGAACTCCTCCCAACGCTCACCTATTGCTTTAAAGGTGTTAATATGCCATATTTGAATTGGTATCTCACACACCCGAATCTATAAACACATTTACCGATCTTCATTGGCAATATTAACTGGAATCAATGACTCGAACCATTCTTCCAATTGATTCCAATAATGCTCCAACATAGCTCCATCACACTATGTTCCTCGAGAGCAAACAGGACAGTCTTACCCTCAAGAATCCTTACAGGCACAAGAATTCCTTCCCTGCTTAATTCTGGCCGAATCACCTTACATTCTGCCTTACCTCTCAATTTTCCTACTGCACTGTTATTCACCCATATCATATCCTCATCTGGAATATTGGTCTTAATAGTGACCATTCTTGGACCATTCTATTGACTTGACTTGCCCATTCCAACCATTGGCACCTTTTCACTCCATATTGCACTTTTTTTCTGCTTCGTGGCTCCCACTGCTCTCATCCCTATTTGCCTATTTGCATCTTCTTGGTCCCTTAAGCTTTCCTTTGTTTTATCACCACCATATTCCCTGTCTCTGTCATGACCCCTCCAAATGATCTGCCACCAACGCCCTAGATTTTGACTTCTGTTCTTACTTTTCTTGCTTGAGCTTCCCTACTTTCTAGCCCTTCATTACTCGTCTGCACCGTTTCTGCCCTTCTCACCTCCAAATGTTTCCCATCAATCCGTAGATGTCATGTCCCCCCCATCTCAACGTCTTTTCTAGTTCAGACTTTTCCCTATATCTAATAAAAGCGAAGTTTGCTTCTCTTCCTTTATCCTGCAAGACCTCCTTAAGCATGAAAACATCAATCATTGTTCCATATTGTTCAACTCCCCCTTTAATTACAGACCACGTTAACCTCCTGCTCAAGTTATCCACAAACACAATGCAAACTATCGAGTCACCGTCTACCGGTCCTCCGTTCTTCTACCACGATTGGATCCCTTTTCCTTTCGTAACAAAAGTCATTGTTAATAATAAAACCAAGAACATAACCCTCTCTACACCTAGTATGCACTGACTCAAAATATTTAATGACAGAGAATTTGATATTTACCTCTAGTTTTGATCCTTAAGCCTTGGGATGGCTATTTTTTGTGGAAATAATAAAGGAAAATTTTCGTTAAGAAAAAATAAAATAAAATTGTACAGAAGAAAAAAAAAGGTAATTGGAAGTTACAGAAAAAAAAATCATCATTAACGAATTGGAACGATACAAAATTTTCATTAATTTTAAATTTAGGTAAAAATTGGTTACAGTGACTCGATATAAACATTATTTAAATATGATATAAACATTTTCTATAAAAAAATTTTCATCTTTTAGGTTTTGTATCTCCTTGTGCTTCAGTTTGTTATCTTTATATTTTTTGTGTTTATAAATACATACATACATACATACATACATATATATACATATATATATTGCATGTACGCATGTGTACTACTTACACGTAAAGGTAGCTCGGTATTATTTGCCTTGTATCTAGAACGATTTTTCAATTTACTTTTTTGTTAATCAATCTACATCCCTTTTTTCTGTTATTCCTAAACTTATCACAAATTTAATGTAATTTACTCATCTTACCTAACAATACTCAAATCTACAAACTGTTGCCATGCATCGTAATGAGTAGGTGGAAAATGCTAACCGCTTGCTGGATTTCTTAAGGTGTTGGAAAGAAGGTTGCCACAAAATGGTAGGCAAATCTAATAATCTATGCATGTAGTAACTACAAGTGCATGCGTATCATCAATTTCGTTGTCCTCACTTGAGAATTTGGGTGCTTGTCAGGGCACTTCAATCAAAGATCGAATCCAGGAACATTTGAGGGGGCAGCAATCAGGGAATTTCAAATATCTGCTACAAAATGGCAAGGGTGATGAAGATGAAGAATATCATTATGATGATGATGATGATGATGATTACGATGATGAGGAGGAATATTATGATGATGAAGATTATCATGAAAAGAAAGATGAAAAAAAATGAAAAAGAAAAGAAATAAACTTGTGGGTCCAAGCTTGCAGGTTCCGTTAAAAATTACCTGCTCTGACTTTCATTTACCTTTCTTGGCATGCCAACCCTTCTTGCCGGTTTCTTGGGGGTCCTGTTGAAATAATGTCACAAAATATGATTAGAATATTCAGTGTTACTTTATTGATATCTTAATATCAAGTACATTCATTAATATAATTTACCGACTCGGTTTTGATCTTTTTTCTTGGTGATTTTCCCGAAATAGTTCCTTTGTTACTTGTGCATTCATTGGAGATGGTGGCATCTGCCATCTGGGTCCGTCTGAGACTCTATATCGAAGTTTCAGGGAGCGACTCTTCTATTTGGGTTTGTTTTATATATAGTATGTACCGGGCTTTGAGGGAGTTTGGGTTCTTGGCTTGCTGAACTGACACCTTTTTTCAGCCAGCAACTTTCAGCCGAAGACTTTTTGATAATGTTATAGTCAAAAATCTTGAACGCTATTAATCCATGATCAATGGCCTTTCCAGTCAATCCGACCCTTAATGTTCTTTCAATGTTTCTACTGCCTTAAAAGGAGCTTCAAGAATCATTTTATCTATCTTTGGAATAGCAGCTAACTCGGCAATGGTAACACTAATTAATTTTTCTATGATGAATATTGATTTATGAATAATTTGATTTATTCATATGATAAACATTATTTTATAAATGTTTTGGTTTTATTGACAAGTGTTAATTTATAAATGAAATGAAATCTTTGACCATTTTTAAAAAAAAAATTAAGAATTACGAAATGATCCCTAAAAAGTAAGATAATCGACATCATAACTAATTCTATGACCTTACTAACAAGTTATAGTAGTTAGCACACGATTCTGTTAACAGGTTATAGTAGTTAGCATACGACCCGTTCATGAGCTACAGTAGTTAGCATAAGGCTTTACTAATGGGTTATAGTAATTAATAATGATTATAAGAATGATTTATTGATATAGTCATGTCATGGGTTATAGTAGTGATCATAGCTAAAGACGATGAACTTCATGATTTTGAAAGTTTGAGTTTATGATTTGTTTGAATGATATTTCAAGAATGAAATTTGATGATCAATAATATATGAACTTATGAAATTATTTACATCGAATATAATGAATTTGATCATTTTTAACGCTTGATTTAGTGAAATACTCTTGAATGATTTATATGATATATTCAACATAATGCTTGATCTAATAGAGTATGTGTGGCTATAATTGTTGAGTTGAGGTTTACTCATTGTGTTACTTACAATTTTACAAATGACTAGAGTTGAGAATTTTAGAATTATGAGAGCCAAAAGAATAATTTAAGTAATTTATTTTAGTGTCAAGACATTATTCGCTATTTTGAGACTCTATCACATACAATTGATATTTGAGTTTTTAGTTGTTCAATTACATTTCATCTTAATTGGATTGTAATAATTACATAAATGAAAATGTGAGTATACAATTGACAATATGACTTTATTTAAAAATTAAATGAAATTAAAAGATAGCAATGCTTCGTATTATTTTAGAGTTTAGTCTCAATATAATATGATCGTGTCATTCTCGTATGGGAAATGTAACAGAAACAGTCTCCAATGAAAGGACACGAATCCGGAATCATTAAAAGTCTTTGGGCTTTTAGCTCAACTTGCCATGCATATGCATAGCGACTTCTAGTACTAGGTTTTATCTGCTAGCTATCAACCTCTTCACGAAAAGAAAGAAACAAAATGAAAGCTCATGCAGAAAAGTCAAGTTGAACCCAGGGCATTATTTGAGTGATGACAGTCAGAGGCATAGGGGACGTGGGGCTAGGTCCCCCCCACCCCACCCTCAATAATTTCAAAATTTTTATAATTTATTTTTATCTTTTAAAATTTAATAATTTCACTTTTATAAAAATTTTTAATTTTTTTAACATATTTTGATTTTTTTAAAATTTTACAATTTTATCCCTATAATAATTTTTTATTTGATAAGATATCTCACAATAATTAGTTAATAACTAATTTAATAAGACTAAAATAAAACCTATTGCAATAGAATTATTTCTAAACTCTATTTCTCCAAACCTCACAACCACCTCTATTTTTTTCTTTGTACTAAATACTGTAGAAACAAAATTTTTTTTTATACTTTTTTTCTTACTGATATTATATATGCAAAAAATTTTTAGTCGATAACTTAATTTTTATGTCATGATAATTGATAAGTTTGATATATTTATTTATTTTATTTTAATATTTTTAAATGTAAAATTTTTTTATTTAATAATTTTTACTTGATGATTTTGATTTAAGATTTATAATCTCAGTCATTTTTTGTTGAAAGCAACAAAACAAGGATTTCATTAAGCACCTAATGTTAGTTATTACTTATTTATTTAAGAATTGTTTGATTGTTTTCTTACAAATTATTTGTGTTTTTTTTTATTTGATTGGATTCTTGTAAACAATTAAATTTTTTATTCGGATAGTTTCGTTATTGAATTGTTTATTGATATTGTATTTAATTTTTTTGATTAATTTTAAGAAATTACTTCCCATTAAATTATTTATTGATAGTCATTAATATTTTTTAATCGATTAACTTTCCATTGGGATTTTTGTTTTTATATTTGTTATATTTTATTTGTTGTTAAGCTTATTTAAAAATTGAGATTATTATTATTATTAAATTATTTATAATATACTAGTTAATTTTTTAAGTAAATTATTAAAATTAATTTTTGAATAATTTTTAAAATTTATTTGTATAATTATTATATAAATTTTTTTCATCTAAGTTGTTTTATATTATCTTCAACTCTTCGCCCCTAATACGAAATCCTGGCTCTACCACGGATGACGATTGAAGCCACAATATTTGACGTTCATGACTGAAGTAGCTGTGCAGGTGAAAGTAGACGACGAGAACAAAAAGCGTAGGGCGTGAGCAATTGGTGGAAAATTATCTACTTTCAATGTTATCTCTACGTTCATCCCACCCGTCCATGGTATCAAAAGTTGGTCGTTGGGTTAATGAGAAGCGAAAAAAGAAGGGTTCCAATCACCATACTAACTACTGCGCTTTGTAGTTTGTCTTCAGATAGTTTTGGATCCTTCTAAGTCTCACTCGAAGGTGGAAGTATTGGAAGATGCCAAGAAAACTTGAGTTACGAATAGGTGGAAAAGAAATTAAATATACTACATTTATCCTTTTTAATATATGTTGCGTTAATGGCTGCAAAATTAATGTGATAACTTAAGTAATGAAAATGCAATGGAATCATTTGTTCTCTTCTGGTTAACAAGAGATGGAAGTGAACCCAGTTGCTGTGTCATCAACAATTAAGTATAAAAGACATTTTGCTTATTGGTGCCCCACTAAATTGTTAGACTATGAATTTGAGATTTAGGTCAAAATATTAAAATCGATGCAATATTCTTCTTTAAAAAAAGAACTATACAATAAGTAAAGAATTTCAATTACTTTACTAGTTACTTAGATTCGGCTTGTCCACTATCAACTTCAAGTCAAGTTCAAATATTTAACTAGTTTTTTTTTTTAATATGTAATTCTATTGCTTTTAGTCATAATTCAAATAACTGTGAGCTTTGTAAAGTACATAATGTATAAGGAAAAAACACCCAATACCAATAGGGCCCAATTTTGGGGATAATTGGGACAGGTTGGAGTCTAAACAAAAGCTTAGCCCAAACTCACAATTATAGAACCAGCCAAGAGAATCAATTACATCCTCCCAGCTGTTATCAAGACATCTAATTCAATACGGAATTCGTGTTGGAATGAAAACAAATTAATCATCTAATTCAATACGGAATTCGTGTTGGAATGAAAACAAATTAATCTTGTGAGGACACTAAAGCAAACTAAACACCCGCCTAACCGCTAAAACTGCTCACACCTTTGGCCTAGTTCTTCTATATAGACATCTCTAAACATCGCTCTTTCTTTTACTGAGAATTCTGTTTTCTGTTCCAACCATGATCAACTTTAAGCAAACCTAGCTCTTGACATTGCTTTGCTTTCTTTTCATCCTACTCCCTTCCATAGCAAGAGGGGAGTGTACGTGTGAACCTGAAGATGAAGATCGCAATAAGCCTCTAGCGCTCAAATACAAAATGGCTGCTATAGCTTCGATTCTTGTTGCTGGAGCCATAGGAGTTTGCTTTCCCCTGTTTGGAAAAACTAGGCTTTACGTCCCGAAACGAATTTATTCTTCATAATCAAAGCCTTTGCAGCCGGTGTGATATTGTCGACAGGGTTTATCCACGTTCTTCCTGATGCTACTGAGAGCTTGACATCTCCCTGCCTCAATGAAAACCCTTGGGGGAAGTTTCCGTTCGCCGGATTGGTGGCTATGGCTTCGGCGATTGCTACATTGATGATTGATGTATTTGCTACTTCTCACTATACCAAGTCTCACTTTAATGAGACCCAACAGATTCACGGTGATGAGGAGACAACAGGGGAACATGAAAGTCACGTACATGTTCATACTCATGCAACTCACGGCCATGCTCTTGGAATAAAGACAGGAAAGACGAGTCCAAGCCTCTTGGCTGGTTTTGGCAGAGGAAACAAGTGGAATGACCCCCTCACTTAGAGATGCAAAGATTGCATGAAGAAGTAGCTGATCCTGACAACACCATGGAAGATAATCTAGATTTGAAACGGTATTATCATTATGAACCACCGTTGCAGAAGGACAGGGAAAGGTGCCATCAAGATACCCAAGAAGATCCAAGCCGAACAAAAGAGCATTAAACTGAGCCTTCCATAAGAAATAATTAAATGGCGTGAGTTTGAGAGGTAGCTGAGCGGCAACATTAATTGTTATTAAATTTTTGGTATAATTGGAAGAATCTGCAGCAATTGATGAGCTAGATGAATTAGAAGCCATTTTAGTCGAGAAAAAAAAAAACTCCTTAGAGATAAGGCTCTAACACCATAACAAAGTTTGAATAATTTGTGTTCAATAATTTCTTATCCACAATTAAAAAAATATATAAGGAGCACTATATTTATCGGCATTTAAGAGTCCTAAATATAAAAAAAAGCTATTACAAGATAAAATTTTAAAGATAAAATAATAATCAAATTATTGAGGTTATTGTAACAAAAGCACGAGAAATTTGTAGAGAATTTAAATTTGTTGGCAAAGCTAAGTACGTTGACTACGTATTTAAATTTTTTATAATTTTTGAATTTTCTACTAATAGGATTTTATGTTACAGGCATTCTCTAACACTTACCAAGGTTTATAAAATAATATAATTTGGAAAGTTGACCTTTTCGGCTAGCTACTAGCTAATTCACTGTTTGCATTGTGCTTCTATTCCCAGTTTCCATCGGTATTATTCAGTATACGAGGTATGAAAAAAAAGAAAAAGAGAAAAAGAGAAAATGTGAGATGAAAAGAAAAAGAAAAAAAAGGGAAAGATAAAAATAAAATGCAAATTGAAATGAAACTTGAAGAACGAGGGGTGTGATTTGGTCTGGCTCTGGGTCATTAAGGGGTTTTCCTTTTCTTTTTCGTGAATCCCCTTAGGTGGAAACTGGCCTGAAAAAAAGTTTGGAGAGGGGATAGGGATTTAATCAGAGAGATTACTGTGAGGCGCTTGGGTTCGTGTAGGTAATTTTTGCTCTAGCCTCGATCAGTATTTGGGAACGAACTACTGTTGAGGGGTGGTTGTTTTTATTTTTAGGGAGGGGTTTAGAAGGGAATAGGGGCAGTGGGGAATTGGGTGGCTCATGAGATTTGGTGAGGTTCTGTCTGTGATGTGCGTTTAACGTGTCATGAGCTGTATCAGGCACAACAGTTAGGAATTTTGCAAAGAAACGCAAGGGGATGACTACTTTTAGGAGTCTGCAGGGTGGGATCCTTCTTTATCTTCTAGCCATTGAGGAACGTTCTTCATAAATAATATTGAACGAAAATTCTATTAAGCTCAACTGCTTACGTCAACTAGTCACGTTTAAGTGGAAAATCACACACGTTTGGCGTGAGAGGAATGGTGAGATGGGAGTGAGGGAGGTGGTATTGGATTTAGCGTGTGGACAGTTAGGCGGTGTTTAGTTTACTTTGGTGAATGAAGGTATAAGGTGTGAGCAGTTTTAGCGGTTAGGCGGGTGTTTAGTTTGCTTTAGTGTCCTCACAAGATTAATTTGTTTTCATTCCGACAGGAATTCTGTATTGAATTAGATGTCTTGATAACAGCTGGGAGGATGTAATTGATTCTCCTTGGCTGGTTCTATAATTGTGAGTTTGGGCTAAGCTTTTGTTTAGACTCCAACCTGTCCCAATTATCCCCAAAATTGGGCCCTATTGGTATTGGGTGTTTTTTCCTTATACTTTATGTACTTTACAAAGCTCACAGTTATTTGAATTATGACTAAAAGCAATAGAATTACATATTTAAAAAAAAAAACTAGTTAAATATTTGAACTTGACTTGAAGTTGATAGTGGACAAGCCAAATCTAAGTAACTAGTAAAGTAACTGAAATTCTTTACTTATTGTATAGTTCTTTTTTAAAAGAAGAATATTACATCGATTTTAATATTTTGACCTAAATCTCAAATTCATAGTCTAACAATTTAGTGGGGCACCAATAAGCAAAATGTCTTTTATACTTAATTGTTGATGACACAGCAACTGGGTTCACTTCCATCTCTTGTTAACCAGTAAGAGAACAAATGATTCCATTGCATTTTCATTCATGTGTGCTACCTAATAAGCTATCACATTAATTTTGCAATCACTAACGCAACATATATTAAAAAGGATAAATATAGTATATTTGATTTCTTTTCCACCTATTCGTAACTCAAGCTTTCTTGGCATCTTCCAATACTTCCACCTTCAAGTGAGACTTAGAAGGATCCAAAACTATCTGAAGACAAACTAGAAAGCGCAGTAGTTAGTACGGTGATTGGAACCCTTCTTTTTTCGCTTCTCATTAACCGAACGACCAACTTTTGATACCATGGACGAGTGGGATGAACGTAGAGATAACATTGAAAGTAGATAATTTTCTACCAATTGCTCACGCCCTACGCTTTTTGTACTCGTCGTCTACTTTCACCTGCACAGCTACTTCAGTCATGAACGTCAAATATTGTGGCTTCAATTGTCATCCGTGGTAAAGCCAGGATTTCGTATTTGGGGCGAAGAGTTGAAGATAATATAAAACAATTTAGATGAAAAAAATTTATATAATAATTATACAAATAAATTTTAAAAATCATTCAAAAATTAATTTTAATAATTTATTTAAAAAATTAACTAGAATAATTATAAATAATTTAATAATGATAATAATCTCAATTTTTAAATAAGTTTAACAACAAATAAAATATAAAAAATATAAAAACAAAAATCCCAATGGAAAGTTAATCGATTAAAAAATACTAATGACTATCAATAAATAATTTAATGGAAAGCAATAATTTCTTAAAATTAATCACAAAAATTAAATACAATATCAATAAACAATTCAATAACGAAACAATCCTGAATAAAAAATTTAATTGTTTACAAGAATCCAAACAAATAAAAAAAATGCAAATAATTTGTAAGAAAGCAATCAAACAATTTTTAAATAAATAAGTAATAACAACATTAGGTGCTTAATGAAATCCTTGTTTTGTTGCTTTCAACAAAAAATGACTAAGACTATAAATCTTAAATCAAAATCATCAAGTAAAAATTATTAAATAAAAAAATTTTACATTTAAAAATATTAAAATAAAATAAATAAATATATCAAACTTATCAATTATCATGACATAAAAATTAAGTTATCGACTAAAATTTTTTTGCATATATAATATCAGTAAGAAAAAAAGTATATAAAAAAAATTGTTTCTACAGTATTTAGTGAAAAGAAAAGAAAAAATAGAGGTGGTTGTGAGGTTTGGAGAAATAGAGTTTAGAAATAATTCTATTGCAATAGGTTTTATTTTAGTCTTATTAAATTAGTTATTAACTAATTATTGTGAGATATCTTATCAAATAAAAAATTATTATAGGGATAAAATTGTAAAATTTTAAAAAAATCAAAATATATTAAAAAAATTTAAAATTTTTATAAAAGTGAAATTATTAAATTTTAAAAAATAAAAATAAATTATAAAAATTTTGAAATTATTGAGGATGGGGTGGCGGGGACCTAGCCCCACGTCCCCTATGCCTCTGACTGTCATCACTCGAATAATGCCCTGGGTTCAACTTGACTTTTCTGCATGAGCTTTCATTTTGTTTCTTTCTTTTCGTGAAGAGGTTGATAGCTAGCAGATAAAACCTAGTACTAGAAGTCGCCATGCATATGCATGGCAAGTTGAGCTAAAGGCCCAAAGACTTTTAATGATTCCGGATTCGTGTCCTTTCATTGGAGACTGTTTCTGTTACATTTCCCATATGAGAAAGACACGATCATATTATATTGAGACTAAACTCTAAAATAATACGAAGCATTACTATCTTTCAATTTCATTTAATTTTTAAATAAAGTCATTCTGTCAATTGTATATTCACATTTTCATTTATGTAATTATTACAATCCAATTAAGATGAAATGTAATTAAACAACTAAAAACTTAAATATCAATTGTATGTGATAGAGCCTCAAAATAACGAATAATGTCTTGACACTAAAATAAATTACTTAAATTATTCTTTTAACTCTCATAATTCTAAAATTCTGAACTCTAGTCATTTGCAAAATTGTAAGTAACACAATGAGTAAACCTCAACTCAACAATTATAGCCACACATACTCTACTAGATCAAGCATTATGTTGAATATATCATATAAATCATTCAAGAATATTTCACTAAATCAAGCGTTAAAAATGATCAAATTCATTATATTCAATGCAAATAATTTCATAAGTTCATATATTATTGATCATCAAATTTCATTCTTGAAATATCATTCAAGCAAATTATAAATTCAAACTTCCAAAATCATGAAGTTCATCGTCTTTAGCTATGATCACTACTATAACCCATGACATGCTTATATCAATAAATCATTCTTATAATCATTATTAATTATTATAACCCATTAGTAAAGCCTTATGATAACTATTGTAGCTCATGAACAGGTTGTATGCTAACTACTATAACCTGTTAACAGAATCGTGTGCTAACTACTATAACCTGTTAGTAAGGTCATAGAATTAGTTATAATGTCGATTATCCTACTTCTTAGAGATCATTTCGTAGTTTTTAAAATATTCTTTAAAAATGGTCAAAGATTTCATTTCATTTATAAATCAACACTTATCAATAAACCAAAACATTTATAAAACAATGTTTATCATATGAATAAATCAAATTATTCATAAATCAATATTCATCATAGAAAAATTAGTTAGTGTTGCCATTGCCGAGTTAGCTGCTATTCGAAAGATAGATAAAATGATTCTTGAAGCTCCTTTTAAGGCAGTAGAAACATTGAAATAACGTTAAGGGTAGGATTGACTGGAAAGGCCATTGATCATGGATTAATAGCGTTCAAGATTTTTGACTATAACATTATCAAAAAGTCTTTGGCTGAAAGTTGCAGGCTGAAAAAAGGTGTCAGTTCAGCAAGCCAAGAACCCAAACTCCCTCAAAGCCCAGTACAGACTATATATAAAACAACCCAGATAGAAGAGTCGCTCCCCGAAACTTCGATATAGAGTCTCAGACGGACCCAGATGGCAGTACCACCATCTCCAACGAATGCACAAGTAACAAAGGAACTATTTCAGAAAAATCACCAAGAAAAAAGTTCAAAACTGAGTAGGTAAATTATATTTAATGAATGTACTTGCTATTAAGATATCAATAAAGTAAGATTGAATATTCTAATCATATTTTGTGACATTATTTCAACAGGACCCCCAAGAAACCGGCAAGAAGGGTTGGCATGCCAAGAAAGGTAAATGAAAGTCAGAGCAGGTAATTTTTACCGGAACCTGCAAGCTTGGACCCACAAGTTTATTTCTTTTCTTTTTCATTTTTTTCATCTTTCTCTTCATGATAATCTTCATCATCATAATATTCCTCCTCATCATTGCAATCATCATCATCATAATGATATTCTTCATCTTCATCACCTTTGCCATTTTGCAGCAGATATTTGAAATTCCCTGATTGTTGCCCCTTCAAACGCTCCTGGATTCGATCTCTGATTGAAGTGCCCTGACAAGCACCCAAATTCTCAAGTGAGGGTGACAAAACTGATGATACGCATGCACTTGTACTTACTACATGCATAGATTATTAGATTTGCCTACCATTTTGTGGCAACCTTCTTTCCAACACCTCGAGAAATCCAGCAAGAGGTTAGCATTTTCCACCTACTCATTACGATGCATGGCAACAGTTTGTAGATTTGAGTATTGTTAGGTAAGATGAGTAAATTACATTAAATTTATGATAAGGTTAAGGATAACAGAAAAAAGGGCTGTAGATTGATTAACAAAAAAGTAAACTGAAAAATCGTTCTAGATACAAGGCAAATAATACCGAGCTACCTTCACGTGTAAGTAGTACACATGCACACATGCAATATATATATATATATATATGTGTGTATGTATGTATGTATGTATGTATGTATGTATTTATAAACATAAAAAATATAAAGATAACAAACTGAAGCACAAGGAGATACAAAACCTAAAAGATGAAAATTTTTTTATAGAAAATGTTTATATCATATTTAAATAATGTTTATATCGAGTCATTGTAACCAATTTTTACCTAAATTTAAAATTAATGAAAATTTTATATTGTTCCAATTCGTTAATGATGATTTTTTTTTCTGTAACTTCCAATTACCTTTTTTTTCTTCTGTACAATTTATTTTATTTTTTCTTAATGAAAATTTTCCTTTATTATTTCCACAAAAAGTAGGCAGCCCAAGGCTTAAGGATCAAAACTAGAGGTAAATATCAAATTCTCTATCATTAAATATTTTGAGTCAGTGCATACTAGGTGTAGAGAGGGTTATGTTTTTGGTTTTATTATTAACAATGACTTCTGTTACGGAAAGAAAAGGGATTTAATCGTGGGAGATGAACAGAGGACCGACAGACGGTGACTCGATAGTTTGCACTGTGTTTGTGGAAAACCTAAGCAAGAGGTTAACATGGTCTGTAATTAAAGGGGCAGTTGAAGAGTATGGAACGATGATTGATGTTTTCATGCTTAAGGAGGTCTTGCAGGATAAAGGAAGAGAAGCAAACTTCGCTTTTATTAGATATAGGGAAAAGTCTGAACTAGAAAAGACGTTGAGATGGGGGGGACATGACATCTATGGATTGATGAGAAACATTTGGTGGTGAGAAGGGCTGAAACAGTGCAGACGAGTAATGAAAGGCGAGAAAGTAGGGAAGCTCAAGCAAGAAAAGAAAGAACATAAGTCAAAATCTAAGGCGTTGGTGGCAGATCATATAGAGAGGTCGTGATAGGGACAGGGAATATGGTGGTGATAAAACAAAGGAAAGCTGAAGGGACCAAGAAGATGCAAATAGGCAAATAGGGATGAGAGCAGTGGGAGCCACGCAGCGGAAGAAAAGTGCAATATAGAGTGAAAAGGTGCCAATGGTTGGAGTGTGTCAGTTAAAAATCCACTACGCAAGTATACGTATCGAATAGACAATATATTAGCAAGTAGAGTATCGTTCCCACGGAGAATTGATCTAAAACTTTACTAATTACTAAAATTAAAACAATTTAATTTTATCCAAATAATCCAAATTAATTAATTAATTAAAACTAATAAAATAGAATTTAAAATAACAAGCAAAATAAAAATAATAACAACTGGAGAAAATATCAAATTAAACAAGCCTAGGATTACAATATCCCTCACAATTCATCTAAATTTTACCTCTCATCCTTAACTTATTTCAATGGGTTGAATTGCTAACCTAGAGTCCTAAATTATTTATAAGGGTCTCCCGACTCGTCCTATAAAAATATCTATTTTAACCAAAACATCATATCCCTATGTGATTTGAAATTAAAACAGACTCATTAAGTTCAGGCTCTAATCTGGCTACATATGGCCTATAGGTATATCCCTATCCTATACGCAAATCATTTAACATGATCATATGCTATTCCAATTTTAGTCTACTCTAAACTCCCTCTCTCAAGTTTGTTTAGGTTCCTAAATCAATTTAATTGGTGATCAGGCAATTAAAAGCATTAAGAACAAATTGGAATAAACAATTCAAATTCCATTGAAAATAAGTAAGAGAGAGATTAAAAACTTAAACTACATGTGAGTTCAATTGCAATCCTAGAAAAAGAAAATTAGCTACTCATAATTACAAAATCAAATAACATTGTATAAAGTTCAACCATTGAAAATAACAAGAAGAATAAAAGCTAAGGAAGAAAACAAAATAATTGCCGCTTTGATCTCCGGGTTTCTGCTTCAACTTCTAGCTTCTTGAATCTCCAAAGGTTCTCTCTTAAGTTCTTCAAAAACATCCTATTTATACTAACAAGCTTAACCTAAACTTCCTTAAGTTGACCTAGGGTTTAATTGGGCTTAAAACATAATGAGAGGCCCAAAAAATCACTTAACAGTCTTTACAAATTTCCATTCCCGGCACAGTACGTCTAGCAACTTTGCGATGTGATTTTCTCCATCTTTGACATAGAACTGGGCAAAGTGATCTCATGAAAGTTGTAGCTCTATCTCTTATCTTTCCAATGGTCCAAGAATCTCAGCAATTGGAGTTCTGTAGCTCGAGATATGGCTAAAACACTAAAGTATATGCAAGCAGATTTCTGGGTCTTTCAGCACTTTACTTTCCAAAATTAAACCCAATGACTTTAGGTCCTACCAAAAATATAAAAACTAATAAATATTAACCAAATTAAAGGAAATAACATAAAATTAAATAACTTACTTAAAAATAAACTAAATATAAAAATAACTAAAAATTAAGTAAATTACAATTAAAAACTAAGGACTTAGCTAAAATTTAATAACAAAATTGGAATAAAATAATTCTATAAAATAGAATTATCACACCCCCAAACTTAAGATTTTGCTAGTCCTCGAGCAAAAGAAAAGAATTACAAAAAGAAAACGCAAACATGAAAATCCTGGAACGAGAGATAGAAATACCAAATCATGATTTCTCAATTTTTCCTCAGAAATTAACTCAAATTCTAACTTAAGGTAACATACAACTAATCCTTAAATTCATGCATCAATTCAAGTGAAACTTTATTTTTCGAATGGACTTCCATGTGTGTGTGAATGCTCTTTTACAAAGAATATCATGCAATTCAAATTAGTTTATGCCAAATCTAAGCATAGATTAGTACTTGGATTCCATAAGCTTGCTTTTCATCTCTCTCTCCACTAATGTAGATTAACACTTATTCAAGAATCAATAGGTCTTTATCAAGCTTGTAATGTAAGGCTAGGGTCGAGGTATGATAAATGATATATTTAAGCTCAAATTCACCCTAAGCACTTAATCAATCTAGGACACATAAAGAGCTCAAAAAAAAAAATTTTTTTTTTAGCACCCTCAAACTTGAAGTAAACTTTCCTTTGTAACATACATTGCTTTCTTTTCTTTCTTTTTTTTTTTTCAACCCCCAAACTTATTTTTGAAAATTATAACAATGGGTAATTTTTCCAACAACCTTCATCAAAAATATTTTTTTTTTTCACCTTTCTCCTCAATTTATTCTTTAAGCTCAAATCATTCCTTAGAAAGATTAAAATACTTAAAAGGTGAAAGGTTCAAATTATTGGATTTAAACAGACAGGCCAAAGCTACATAATTAGGTAATTACAAAGAAAAGGTAAATTAAGCTCAAAAAGGGTGACTAAGGATAAATATAACAAGGTAGGCTCAAAAAGGCTCAAACGGTCCAAAGATGGCCTAAATCACTTCCTATCCTAAGTGTTATCTAAGATTTCGCCTCGAGAGAGAATCAAACAAATTCTAGAATTCATGACTTCACTATACTTTTTCATTAACATAAATTTTTTTTGAATCACATAAAAATTCTAAGTAAAATAGTATAGTGCTCAAATTATTGGAAGTCACACTCTAAAATAAAATTAACACAAGAATATCACATAAAATTAAATCATAACTATATGCTTCCCAAAAGCTAAGAATCAAAAGATAATTAAAATATCATCCTAGGATTGGGACATTCATGAATAAGGCGCATCTATCTCAATTTTTTTTTTTGTTTTTTGAAATAAACAATTGAAACATGCAAAATATAAATAAACATGCAAAATAAATTCTAAACTAAAGCTATCTAAACATTAAAAACAAAAAATTTCGATGCTACCCCCAAACTTAGAATAAACATTGTCCTCAATGTGATAAAAGAAATTAAAGAAAAAGGACAAGAATACTCCCCTGACATCGAAACGGCAGACTATAAGTCCTCTGCATTGTCACCTCCAAGATGATCGTCAGAGTCAGAATCCGTAGGAAACGAAGGAAACGTAGTCATGTCCATCCCAATGTAGGCACCATAAGCTCTCATCATCTGTTCAAGTGCTCGATTTTGTCTTTCTTGACGATCTAAGCGACGATCAACACGTTCCATCCATTGAGCGATACTGCGTGTGGGCATTGCTTGGGAGGCTGGAGGAACAGCTTGTGAAGAAGAAGGGGTGGCCTGAGAAGAACTTCCAACGACTGGTGCAGATGGCTCGAATCTCTGAAGAATGCTCAGGGTGATTGGAAGCTTTGGTTGTTGCAATTCTTCGCCATCGCTCCAAGACACACCAGCTTTCGCACATAAAGCAGTAATTAAGGACGGAAAACCGATACCATCTCGTTTTGTGCGCCCCGCATGTAAGATGGCATGCGAGATCACCTTACCAATATCAATAGACTTATGAGTGACAATGGCATAGATAAGCACTGCACGATCCCTTGTGACATCACTGATATGAGTGGAAGGGAGCAATCGTGCCGCTACAAAATGCAACCAAGCCTTGTACTCTGGTTTCATGGCGCTGCGTTTAAATGACACTGGCTCTCCATGTGATGTTTTCCATTGCGCTCCCTCAACACACAATGTCGATATAATCTCACGACAGTCTTGATGATCTCCCAAATATTGCTCGTATTCATCATGCTCGATATTTGGGGTCCCAAAAAATGCATTGATAGCCTGGCTGTGAAAAGGTACGCGTTTACCACGGACAAAAGCTACATGATCAACATGCTCGACCGCATTGGCATAAAATTCGCGAACTACAAGTACAACTGCGGCTTCAGGTTGAGTGGTAAATGTGAGCCAAGGTCTATCATAAAGCATGTCAAAAAGCGCCTGGTAAGGTAAGGGAGGAATATGAATTCCTCGTTCAGGAATGGGCACTTTGTTGATCAAGGACGTGTGATAGCGCTCCGAGGCTTCAGCAGAAACGAATTTCGATCTATCAAAAGACCCACTGGAACTGGCTTTGGATCTCTTTGGTGCCATTCCTAAAAATTAATTCGCAAAATAAGTCCAAAGGAAAAGAATAAGAATAACTGCAAGTACTGTTGCACAATTATGTAAATGTAAAGGTGCATTGACAACCTACATTCCAAAAGTGCATTGACAACTCACTAAGATGAAAACAACCGTCAGGTAGTATTCTCATAATTAGATTCGACACAGTGCACAAGCCAACACCAAAATAAAAATAATTCTTGACAAATGTATGCATGCAAAAAGATCGACCATGGCATGAGTTGCACCAACAATTCCAGAATGTATTCCTACGGGCTAATCCAAACATTAACAGTGAAACATAATATTAAACCATAGGTTCCTTTACCAACCAAGCAGTTAACAATTATAGTGGCAGCAAATAAAGTCCAAGAATGCATGGAATGGGTGAAACAAATTAAGCCTTAATCATGAAAAACCACTACACTCAAAGCATAAAGTAATGGGAAATAAATAAATAGAAAAAAAATAATAAATAAATAAAAATATCCACCAACCTGCACAAAGAAAACATTAAATGGGCAAAACGGTTTTTTTTTTTTTTTTCAAATTGTAGAGAGAGAGAGTGTGTGTGTGTGTGTGAGAGAGAAAGAGAGAGAAAGCTTACCTGGAGGGAGTAGTGAGGGTGGTGGGTGCAAGAGTAAAATGTAACTCAACTAAAAATAAAAACTAAGTAGAAAACTTGTGTAAAAAAACTTGAGTGAAAAGGAGAGAGAGAGAGAGAGTGAGAGAGTTGCAGAAAAATAAAGAAAGAAGGAAGGGGTAGGCGGCAGAAAGAAGAAAGAAGCGCAGAAAAAAAATTAAAAAAAAATTTACTGGGGGTGGGGCCCATTGGGATAGGCTCCTGATGCGCACTCTTGTGCGCATCGGATTTGAGCGCCGCGGCGCTCAAAGCTACTGGATATGTGCTGCTTGGGCAGCACATGTGGGGGCCGCGGCTCTCACTTTGAGAGCCGCGGCTCTCATGCCCCCCCCCCCCCCCTTTTTTTGAAATTTTTTTTTGATTTTTTTTTTGAATTTTTTTTTTGAAACCAAAAATAGACATGAAAAGAAAAATTAGAATGACTAAACTAAAATAAAACTCATGAAATAAAATAATGATGAAAATAAATAAATAAGAGTGAGGAATTTGGGTTGCCTCCCAAGAAGCGCTTCATTTATAGTCTTCGGCTGGACTGTAGCAGACTCTAGGTCGTGTCAAGCAAGTGAATTGAGGACTTTTGACGGTTAATTTCGCCTCCCCAATAATGCTTCAATCTTTGTCCGTTGACCTTAAATTTTCGACCATCTGTCCCTTAAACTTCAATTGCTCCATGTGGAAATACCTCATTGACAATAAACGGACCAGACCACCTTGATTTGAGCTTTCCTGGGAATAGCTTCAAACGAGAGTTATACAGCAACACTGATTGTCCCGGTTCAAAACTTCTGTCCACTATCTTCTTATCATGCCATTGCTTTGTTTTCTCTTTGTAGAGTTTGGCATTTTCATAAGCTTGAAGGCGAAATTCATCAAGTTCATTTAATTGAAACAACCTTTTCTCACCTGCTGCATGTAAATCAAAGTTCAACTTCTTCACAGCCCAAAAAGCATTATGCTCAAGTTCCACCGGTAAGTGACAAGCTTTGCCAAAGATCATCTTGTAAGGAGACATGCCAATCGGAGTCTTATAAGCCGTCCTATATGCCCACAATGCATCATCCAATCTTTTTGACCAATCTTTTCTTGTGGGACATACAGTTTTTTCCAAAATCCTCTTGATTTCTCTTTTTGATACCTCCGCTTGGCCACTGGTTTGAGGATGGTACGCAGTTGCAACCTTGTGTTTAACTCCATACTTCGCTAAAAGTGCATTAAAATACTTGTTGCAAAAGTGACTTCCCTCATCACTAATGATTGCCCTCGGAGTGCCAAATCGAGTGAAAATATTTTTCTTCATGAAATTGATCACTACCTTTGAATCATTATGAGGAAAAGCTGCCACTTCAACCCACTTGGAGACATAATCAACAGCAAGCAAAATGTATTTGTTGTTGTTTGAAGATATGAAAGGACCCATGAAGTCAATACCCCATACATCAAAAATTTCAATCTCCATGATGTTGTTGAGAGGCATCTCATGTCGCCTTGAGATGTTGCCCACTCTTTGGCACCTGTCACAATGCAAAACAAAATTGTGAGCATCCTTAAATAATGTAGGCCAATACAAACCTGATTGGAGGACTTTAGCAGCAGTCCTTGTTCCTCCAAAGTGTCCTCCATAATCTGAAGAATGGCAGTGGTGAAGCACACTTTGAATTTCTTCTTCTGGAACACATTTTCTGAAAATCTGGTCTTTGCACTGCTTAAACAAGTAAGGCTCATCCCAAAAATAAAATTTGACATCATGCAAAAATTTCTTTTTCTGATGAAAATTTAACTCAGAGGGAATAATATTGCTTACCAAATAATTCACAAAATCAGCATACCAAGGAAGGGATTCCTTACCAACTTGAAGGATTTGTTCATCAGGAAAAGTCTCATTGATTAAGGTGAAATCCTTACCTTGAGCTTCAATCTCCAATCGTGAGAGGTGGTCAGCCACTTGATTTTCTGTTCCTTTTCTGTCACGAATCTCGAGATCAAATTCTTGAAGCAAGAGAATCCACCTTATCAATCTTGGTTTCGCATCCTTCTTTGTAATCAAATATTTGATAGTTGAATGGTCAGTGTACACTATCACCTTTGTCCCCACAAGATAGGAGCGAAATTTGTCAAAAGCGAAAACTACAACCAAGAGCTCCTTTTCTGTTGTGGTATAATTTTTCTGGGCATCATTCAAAGTTTTGCTAGCATAATAGATAGAATGAAAGACTCTATCCTTCCTTTGTCCCAAAACAGCTCCCACCGCATAATCACTCGCATCACACATTAGTTCAAAAGGGAGAGTCCAATCGGGACTAATTATAATAGGTGCAGATATTAATCTTTTCTTCAAATCATCAAAAGCAACAAGACACTCATTATCAAACTTAAATGGCACCTCTTTCTCCAATAAATTGCAAAGTGGTTTAGAAATTTTTGAAAAGTCTTTAATAAACCTTCTATCAAAACCAGCATGACCAAGAAAACTTCTAATACCTTTGACATTTATTGAAGGTGGTAGTTTTTCAATTGCTTCAATTTTTGCTTTATCTACCTCAATGCCCCTACTAGAGATCTTGTGCCCAAGGACGATACCTTCTCGTACCATGAAGTGACATTTCTCCCAATTGAGCACCAAATTCGTTTCTTCACATCTCTTGAGTACCCTAGCAAGATTCAAAAGACAATCATCAAAATTATTCCCAAAAACAGAAAAATCATCCATAAATACCTCCAAGCACTTTTCCACCATATCTGTGAATATGGCCATCATACATCTCTGAAAGGTGGCGGGTGCATTACATAATCCAAATGGCATTCTTCTAAAAGCAAAGGTGCCATAAGGACATGTAAATGTAGTCTTCTCTTGATCTTCAGGAGCAATAGCAATTTGGTTGTAACCAGAATAACCATCAAGAAAACAATAATATTCCTTACCAGCCAAGCGGTCCAACATTTGATCAATGAATGGAAGAGGGAAGTGATCTTTCCTTGTAGCCTTGTTGAGCTTGCGGTAGTCCATGCACACTCTCCATCCAGTCACAGTTCTTGTTGGAATGAGCTCATTATTATCATTGGTGACCACAGTCATTCCTCCTTTCTTAGGAACACATTGAACTGGACTTACCCATGAACTATCAGAGATAGGATAAACTATTCCAGCATCCAACCACTTGATGATTTCCTTTTTAACTACTTCCTTCATGATAGGATTCAATCTTCTTTGTTGCTCAATGGTGGCTTTGTGATTTTCCTCAAGGAGAATTTTGTGCATGCAAATAGAAGGGCTAATTCCCTTTATATCAGCTATGGTCCACCCAATTGCTTTCTTGAATTCTCGAAGTGTCCTCAATAACTTCTCCTCCTGCATGTTAGAAAGAGCAGCAGAAATAATAACTGGAAGAGTAGAAGATTTTCCAAGAAATGCATACCTCAAATGATTAGGCAAAGGTTTAAGTTCCAAAGTAGGTGGTTCCTCAATGGAAGGTTTAGAAGCTGGCATCAGAAAGGCTGAAACATCTAAAGACTCAAATTGATTGTTAGTCTTAAGTCTTGAGTGAGCATTTAACAAATTAGAATATTCAACAAACTCATCATCATCCCTGTTAGAATTAGCAACTAAACATGCTTCAAGAGGGTCATTGGGATTTTCTTCTAAGAAAACATCATGTGTAAACTTATTTACCACACTAACAGCAAAACAGTCTTCAGATGTTACAGGCAATTTTAGAGCTTTGAAAATATTAAATGTTACCTGTTGGTCTTGAACACGCAAAGTGAGCTCACCTTTTTCTACATCAATCAAAGCTCTACCAGTTGCCAAGAATGGCCTCTCAAGGATGATTGGAATTTGCCTATCTTCTTCCATGTCAAGAATTATAAAATCAACTGGAAAAATAAATTTATCTACCTTGACGAGAACATCTTCAATGATTCCCCTTGGGTATACATAAGAACGATCAGCCAATTGCAAGGTAACAGAAGTGGGTTTGCATTCCCCCAAACCAAGTTTCTCAAAAATTGACCAAGGCATTAAATTGATACTTGCACCCAAATCACTCAAAGCTTTTGTAAAAAATAGATTACCAATAGTGCAAGGAATAGTGAAACTACTTGGATCTTTGAGTTTTGGTGGCAGTTTGTTTTGGAGAATAGCACTACACTCTTCTGTAAGGGAAACAGTTTCGAACTCACTTAGCTTTCTCTTTTTAGAGAGGATGTCCTTCAAGAACTTGACATAACTAGGCATTTGTTCCAACGCTTCAGCAAAAGGAATATTTATGTGTAATTTCTTGAAGACATCGATGAATTTTTGAAACTGCTTTTCAAGCTTTTGCTTTTGGAGCCTCTGTGGAAAAGGTGGTGGAGGATGGATGACTTGAGAAGTTCTTTTATCTTCAACCTTTACATCTTCTCGCTGCTCACTTACATTCTCACTCTCACATAATCTTTCTTTCTCAACAAGTTCATGTTCAGGTTCTCCTGCTTTTTCACTCACCCTTTCAATCTCTTTTCCACTCCTTAAAGTGATTGCTTGGCATTGTTCCTTACCTTTGGGGTTGATTTCTGTATCACTTGGTAAGGCACCTTGGGGTCTATTGTTGATGGAATTCACAAGCTGCCCCATTGGGTCTCAAGATTTCTCAAAGAAGCTCCTTGACTTTGAATCAAAGCTCCTTGACTTTGAATTAAAGCATCATTCTTGGACATATATTGCAAGAGAAGTTCTTCCAGGTGGGATTTCTTTTCAGGAACTGGTGGTCTAACTTGTTGCTGGAAACTAGGAAGCATGATGGGTTTTGGATTGGAAGGCCTTGCATTATTCCATGAAAAGTTTGGGTGGTTTCTCCAACCAGGATTATAAGTATTGGAGTAAGGATTATTCTGCTGTCTATTGAAGTTCCCCACGAACTGGACTGATTCAGAATTATATGGACATTGATCATGTGAATGGCCATCTCCACACATCTCGCAAACCACTGCTGAATTTTGAACTGCATGGACTCCCAGTGTGTCAATCTTTTTGGTCAATGCAGCTACTTGTGAAGCTAATTGAGCAGTTAAGTTGCCAAGTGCATCAATTTCATAGGCTCCAACCACTTTTCTCGATCCCGACCTTTCTGAGGGCCATTGATAATTATTGGAAGCCATCTCTTCCAACAAGTTATAGGCATCTGCAGCATTCTTACTCATTAATGCCCCACCAGCAGCAGCATCAATTGTAGTTTTAATTGACCCAACCAGCCCATTGTAGAATGTCTGAACTTGCAACCAATCAGGAATCCCATGATGTGGACATCTTCTCAGTAATTCCTTAAACCTTTCCCAAGCTTCATACAAGGACTCACCATCAAATTGCGTGAATGAGGTAATATCGTTCCTCATCTTTGCAGTCTTTGCAGGGGGAAGAATTTTGCAAGAAACTTTTGAGCCAGTTCTTCCCATGTAGTGATAGACCCATTAGGTAGTGAATTAAGCCAGCTTTTTGCTTTATCCCTCAGAGAAAACGGAAACAGTCTCAATCTGATAGCATCGTCAGTTACTCCATTGTATTTAAAGGTGTCGCAAATCTCCAAGAAATTTACCAAATGAGAATTAGGATCATCACTGGGTAACCCACCAAACTGGACTGAAGATTGAATCATCTGAATGTAAGCTGGTTTAATTTCAAAATTGTTGGCATTAATGGACGATCTCCTAATACTTTGGTGCAAACCTTGCAACAGAGGAACAGCATAATCTCTCAGTGCTCTATTTGCTTCAGGAACCAGATTAATGGCATTATTGCCATTGTTATTGTTATCCTCAGCCATTGTCTGATATAAAGTTGCAACTTGCGAATTCTCCCTTCGTAGCCTTCTGAAAGTTCTTTCTATCTCAGGATCAAAAGGAACAAGATTCAAGTTGTTTCTTCTTTGCATACAATGACTAAAGATACCTGTAAACAAACAAAAACTAATATTAAAACAAGAAAAATAAAATTTGAAGTAAGACTAAATTGCTTGGTATTAGTATTAATAAAAATTCTAGAAACAACTCCCCTGCAACGGCGCCAAAAACTTGTCAGTTAAAAATCCACTACGCAAGTATACGTATCGAATAGACAGTATATTAGCAAGTAGAGTATCGTTCCCACGGAGAATTGATCTAAAACTTTACTAATTACTAAAATTAAAACAATTTAATTTTATCCAAATAATCCAAATTAATTAATTAATTAAAACTAATAAAATAGAATTTAAAATAACAAGCAAAATAAAAATAATAACAACTGGAGAAAATATCAAATTAAACAAGCCTAGAATTACTATATCCCTCACAATTCATCTAAATTTTACCTCTCATCCTTAACTTATTTCAATGGGTTGAATTGCTAACCTAGAGTCCTAAATTATTTATAAGGGTCTCCCGACTCGTCCTATAAAAATATCTATTTTAACCAAAACATCATATCCCTATGTGATTTGAAATTAAAACAGACTCATTAAGTTCAGGCTCTAATCTGGCTACATATGGCCTATAGGTATATCCCTATCCTATACGCAAATCATTTAACATGATCATATGCTATTCCAATTTTAGTCTACTCTAAACTCCCTCTCCCAAGTTTGTTTAGGTTCCTAAATCAATTTAATTGGTGATTAGGCAATTAAAAGCATTAAGAACAAATTGGAATAAACAATTCAAATTCCATTGAAAATAAGTAAGAGAGAGATTAAAAACTTAAACTACATTTGAGTTCAATTGCAATCCTAGAAAAAGAAAATTAGCTACTCATAATTGCAAAATCAAATAACATTGTATAAAGTTCAACCATTGAAAATAACAAGAAGAATAAAAGCTAAGGAAGAAAACAAAATAATTACCGCTTTGATCTCCGAGTTTCTGCTTCAACTTCTAGCTTCTTGAATCTCCAAAGGTTCTCTCTTAAGTTCTTCAAAAACATCCTATTTATACTAACAAGCTTAACCTAAACTTCCTTAAGTTGACCTAGGGTTTAATTGGGCTTAAAACATAATGAGAGGCCCAAAAAATCACTTAACAGTCTTTACAAATTTCCATTCCCGGCACAGTACGTCTAACAACTTTTCGATGCGATTTTCTCCATCTTTGATGTAGAACTGGGCAAAGTGATCTTCATGAAAGTTGTAGCTCTATCTCTTATCTTTCCAATGGTCTAAGAATCGAAGCAATTGAAGTTCTGTAGCTCGAGATATGGCTAAAACACTGAAGCATATGCAAGCAGATTTCTGGGTCTTTCAGCACTTTACTTTCCAAAATTAAACCCAATGACTTTAGGTCCTACCAAAAATATAAAAACTAATAAATATTAACCAAATTAAAGGAAATAACATAAAATTAAATAACTTACTTAAAAATAAACTAAATACAAAAATAACTAAAAATTAAGTAAATTACAATTAAAAACTAAGGACTTAGTTAAAATTTAATAACAAAATTGGAATAAAATAATTCTATAAAATAGAATTATTAGAGTGGGCAAGTCAAGTCAATAGAATGGTCCAAGAATGGTCACTATTAAGACCAATATTCCAGAGGAAGATATGATATGGGTGAATAACAGTGCAGTAGGAAAATTGAGAGGTAAGGTAGAATGTAAGGTGATCCGGCCAGAATTAAGTAGGGAAGGAATTCTTGTGCCTGTAAGGATTCTTGAGGGTAAGACTGTCCTGTTTGCTTTCGAGGAACATAGTGTGTTGGAAGCTATGTTGGAGCATTATTGGAATCAATTGGAAGAATGGTTCAAGTCATTGATTCCAGTTAATATTGCCAATGAAGATCGGTAAATATGTTTATAGATTCGGGTGTGTGAGATACCAATTCAAATATGGCATATTAACACCTTTAAAGCAATAGGTGAGTGTTGGGAGGAGTTCTTGGCAATGGATAGGTGTACATACAAGAGGGAGAGACTCGATGAAGCTTTTATAATGGTGAAAGTTAAAAGTAGAAAGATGATCCCGAGTTGGGTTAGTGTTGAAGTAGAAAGGAAACAGTATAATATATGGGTCAATATACTAGAGAAAGAGCCTAGCTCTAAGCTAGAGGCTTACTCAAGGGAAAAGAAAAAATGCTAGAGGAAAAAGGGCCAAACGAGAACTGCATAGGTAGCAGAAAAGGTAACGGCGATGATAGGGAGAGAAAGGAGATGATAGTGCACCCGGCAGTTGACCAGCTTAAGAAAAGTAAAAGTGGTACGATGATGTCAAAATGGCTTGGAAAATTCAAATTCAAGGGGAGGGATAAAAGTAATTGCAAAGGGTGTAAAGAGGTAAGGGAGGTTGACTAAAGGAGTTTAGCTATGAAAGGTGATAGTTTGTACGATTTTGGTAGCAAATAAGAGGTGGATGGGAACGGCTAAAAAAGTCAGATTCAGGAAAAAGGCAACAAACAAAGGAGGGTGCGGGATTACCAAGAGGGAATCTAGTAGAAAGGAAGAAAATCAAAGAAGACAAAAGGGGATGAGAGGTTATAGACAAGGGGACGGAGAAGGAAAGCAGGAGAGCCGGTACAATAACGGTGAAAAGATAGGTTAGAACATAAAGCCAACTAATAGAGAAAATTGTGGGATAGGGAAGAGGAAAAAACGCCCAAGAGAGAATGGGGCTAAAGTGGACAAAGTGGGCCAAAAGGTTGGCGAGAAGGAAAAGGTCGAGACCTAACAAGCAGTAGGAAAAGTGAGACAAAAGATCTTCGAATTGAAAAGGGCGGGACGAGGGTGCATTTAAACTTGACCAAGAAATAACAAAAAAGAAAGACCCAAAGTTTAGTGGGTCATGCAATCATGACTTACGCAATTGAGGTGAAACCCGAGAGTGTAAGGCGACATGAGGAGATTACAATAAGAAAGGATGGGGTAATGACGTATACGAGCTCAAGGTCAGGGAAGGAGATTCATCCCGGGATGATGATGGTCAGCAGTGCACTGAAGAAAGGCGAGACAAAGAATAAGGAGAGAGATATGCGAAGAAAAAAGCTAGATGCTGAGGGGGAACATTTTGTTTGGGAAGCAAACAAAGGGTATGGAAAGAAAGTAGCAAGAGATGATGGCCTGGAGAGTAAAAGTGAAGATGAAAATAATGGTATGCATGAATCAGATGGGTGGGTGATGCCTAAGGTAAGAAGAAGTTTAAGAGGGAAATGTCAATTGAAGAGATTTTCCCTAGAAAATCAAATAGTGCAAAATAGCAAGAAGAAGGAGAAAAATAAGAGATGGAAGAGCAGAAGTCAGGGAAACAAAATGTCAGGGATGTCGAGAGTAGGTTCCAAAGGCAGAAAGAGGGGGAATTTAAAAATGCAAATCGAAAAGAATTGGAGGCTAGAAGTGCAAGTCAGAAAAGCTAGTGGGGGAATTTAGTGTCGGACTTCGATATAAGCAGTAGAAATTCGTTGATTAGGAGAGAGGTAGAGGAAATTCTAAAATTAAGTGAGAAATTAAGACTGAAGTTCAAGGAAGAGAAGGAAGAAGCAATTCAAAAAATCATGGAGATGGAGGTAGTCGATAGAGGAGGTGAAACTAGGGCAATAATTGACGAAATTTGAGCTCCCAGGTTTTGATAGTTGTCAAGGGGAGGATTGGGGTTGGCTGCTTCATATACGTAATGTTGATATTTAGTGCTTTTGAGAAGGCCGTGTTTTGAAGGAAGTAAGAAAAAGTTTTCAGCATCAAAATTCACCTAGAAGACTTTATGAGCAAAACAGATGAATAGCAAGTAGAGGCTGGGAGCAGTGGATGCACTTGGTCATAATCTTTGTAATTTAGTTTTTATATTCAAAATTAAAATAATTTAATTTTTTAATTTTAAAAATTACTCTAATTTAATATTCATCTCAATAACATTTAATTTTATCGTTAAAAGATACGTCCAATTAAGAATATTTTTAATTCATCTATATCACTTCATATTCTACCTAAACTTCAACAGAGGCTGAAAAGCATTTAAAAAAAAAAATAAACCAGGCAAGTTTAATCCCAAACAGCTAGAAGAGACATAAGACCAGCCCAAGAAGAAGAGAGATACGTTACCTCTTATTTGAAGCATTCCAATTTTCTGCAGCTTTGGATTCATGAAATGAGCAGCAAAAAGATCGACGAACGCCATATATAACAAGATCCCAGCAGATGCCCCGTTGATCCTTCAACAATAAGCTCTGATTGTATGTGTTTGATATCCTTATTCCTATAGCAATTCCAAATGCCATGGAGTTGTGAGACAGAAAAAGAGTGCCACCACTGCAACTGCCCCAGACTCGAATTGTGCTAATAACAACAATAGCATAGTGATCCACGAACTCATACTCCTATGAATTTTTGTTTACTTTTGTACTACTCAATGCCACTATTAAGCTTGTTTATGTAAATTGAAAATCCTGGAAACAATATAGAAAAACACCAAAACAGTTGACAATTGAGTTATCATTCAATGCATTAATATTATAAATTCCCCTATTTATAATAAGCTCCTATAAAAAGTGCTCCCACCAACCCCTTTCATTGCCGTTTAACAGGACCATAAACTCAGGTGGAAAAGTATATAAAACTATCCCAAAATTAGCTTATGCAGCGAATGAGATTTCCTTCTGTGCTCCGAATTAGAATTAATGGACAGTAGCAAGTTGTTAGCCTTTTTTTCTGCCGCAAACTACTCACAGACCCGCAGATGAAGAAGCGCATTTAAGATTAAGAGGAAAGTCATAAACTATTGAATGCTATGATGAATTTAACCTTCACAGCTGGAGAACTATAAACAAGCTTGTAGTGGTACAGCTTTAGAAAAAGGTCAACGGCATTTTAATTGCTTATGTGCAACAAAGTTGTTTGGAATTGAACTTTTTACATGCTGATAATATTTTTTTGAAAGTGGCATTCATGTGTATAGAAAGTCTACCACATAACAGAAAATTTTGCACTTCATGGAATTAGCGTATCACCTGCGAAATGCATCCACCAAGTCACATGCCCTCAAAAAACTAATGAAAGGTCAGTGCAGTAACCAAGGGCTTTATGGTCTTTGGACTTTCGTTTATTTTTTGGTAGCTCGTGAATAATGCATTTTTCCAAGTTGTTATACCAAACTTGTTCATGAGGCAATGACTTAATCTGTCAATATATATAAGCAATGTTTTCAAAGAATGTCGACATAACCTTCATTAAGAATTAGAGAGTTCAAAGTCAAAGCCAAACTTAAATTGGAAAATTCCATACATGATGTTAACATATATAGTCGGTTTTTGATTTTATAACAATTAAAACGTTGACCTATCACACATGAATATATATATATATATATATATATATATAAAATTTTATCCCTTTACTATCTAAAAAAAGCCCGTCATTGTCATTTTCCCTTTCTCATGATTATAATCATAACCAAAATATAGTTGTTAAATCAAGGTACTTATCACGTATTGAAATTTTATTTTTTAGTATCAAGTATTGTATCATAAAATATGACCAAAAATTATAAAATTAATTATAAATAGCATTTATACATGTAAAATAAATAAATTTTAAAAGTATTATTTTTTTAATATAGTTGAAGATTATAAGATATAAATTGAAAAGATGATTATTTGTTAATTTAGACTCTCAATATATTCTTTATAATATTAATTTTTAAATAAAATATACATTTTTCATATTAATTTATTAATTAAAAAATTAAAAAATAATTGAAATAAAAAGGAAAAGAGTAAAATATCCCTATCCCTAAGTTTTAACTGAAATTACACATATGCCTATTAATTTTTAAAATGGACACTTTGTCTTAAAAAATAGAGGAGATTGTGAGAAATGGACACCAGAGTAATCGCACTTCAAAAATGACCCTACATATAATTTTAACTGTTTGTAGACAATTTTTGGGTCGACTTGACAAGAATACCCTTTAGACCAATTAATCCAAATGAAGGAGGGGCGTCTCGGTCTCTTTCTCCTCTCTCGCCATTCAGATTAAAATTTCAAAATTAAATCTCGATTTAGCTATCCCTCTGTCCCTCTCTCCAAGGCCATTGGGGTATATATCTCACCGTCTAGCTATCGCCATCGAGGTCTATATCGTCAGCGAACTTTTTGAGGTTCCCAAAGTGCGGAGATGGAATCAAGGTATGTGTTATGGCTTCTTGGTTTTATTTATGGTTATTCATAGAACGCAATAGCTGATGGGTAAATTGTATGAGTTTCGAAACTGAAATCTGGCTAGCAGTAGCGAAAATCAATCAGTTTATAGTTGATGCGTGAATATTTGTTAGGCATCGTGTCACTGGATATTAGGGTGTGTGATTGGATATTAGGAATCTTAACTTATTTAATGGGTAAATTATATGAGTCTGGAAACCTAAATCTGGCTGCGAGTAGCGAAATCAATCAGTTTATAGCCGATGCGGGAATAGTTGTTATGTATTGCGTCACTGGATATTAGGGTCTATGACTGGATTCTGGATATCAGTAATCGTAACCTGCTTATTTGGCATTAAATGCCTGAATATAACGTGACTGAATATTTGTTGAGCATTGCGTGACTTGTCTGTACGCATTACGTGACTGAATAATGCATGGTTGGATATTACGTCACGCAATGCTCAACAAATATTCAGTCACGTTATATTCAGGCACCTAATGCCATATATCAACATAACCAGTCACGTAGTGAAGTCACCCAATATATAACAACAGGTCACACTATATGGAATACACCAGCCACGGAAACCCTTAAAACTAGTGTCCAAAGGCCTCAAAAGTCAAAATTAGAGATAAATTGCAGAAGGCAGTCACGCAATGGCACTCTCGCAGTACCTAATAATAAGTCACTCGATGCCTAATATGTACCCACGTTATCAACATAACCATCAACCGATCTACGTACTGTCCCAACGTCCCGCAATACATAACAATAGGTCACCATATACATACAATCTACTCACGCAATGTCTTGCATGAAGATTTGCATTGCACAATTCACGTAGCGCGTATAACCCAGTCTCACAATGGCTAATAATATTTCACGTAATGCATAACATCCACTCACGCAGTTATTATGCATAATACTATAACTTAAACGAATATAAGATATAACCATAAGAAAATATATGCTCAAAGAAAATTTTATAAAATTTCATTAATATTAAGATTCTCCGAAATATAAGAGAAAGGAAATGATGCAAAACACTTTATTTTTTTCCATCGTCTCCTTCTCATTCCTCTCACTGTATTTCCTCTTTCTTCCTCCTGTACTCGCTCCGCCCTCCGCCTGTACTCCCTCATTGCTCTTTCTGTACTCCATCTTCCTCAACCTAATTGTGTGAAGGGAAGAGGGAGTACAGGAAGAGAAGGAGGGTATACAGGCGCAGGGCGGAAGGATGTTGCCCCTTCGTCAATATCCTGGGTTAGATCCGCGGAAGCCTTTAGACTTTCTAAATTATCCTAGATTGTTTAAGATAATTGATTAAAATACTTATTGGTTCCCTGTATTTATAGGCATGAATGATGACTCTCCGTCTTCTACACCCATATCCCCATATAAGTGCAATTAATGGGGGCGGCACCTGTTCGGCCTAGCGTTTCATCTCCTCATCTGTATCTACCTCTTAAAACCAAAAGCCAGGCCAAACATCATAACAGGCCGAACAGGTACAGCCCCCCTAATGCAGCCGCCCATAATTGCACTTATACGGGGATATGTGTGTGGCAAACGAAGAGTCAGCATTGATGCCTATAAATAAAGGGAACCAGTAACCATTTGAGTCAAATTCAATTATCTTAACATTCTCAGATAATTGAAAATGGAGTCCAGAGAAGGTACAGAAGAGAATGGTCACGGGAAGGTAGCCTCCAAGGAGGATGTGAGGGCCCTGGTGGACAAGCTGGAGACATTCGAGTAGGAGGTGTGAGTCCTCTTCGATAGGTTGATGGATAAGGCTCATGACCTGGAGTGTTCCATCCCGTTCAATGAGAAGGCGCTGTCTGAGATCGTTGAAAAAATAGATGAAATTAGGAAGAAATGAACTACGGTTCATTTTTTTGTTTTGTTTTGTAATATTTTCGTTGTCACATTCTGATTAATGAAAAAACATTTAAGAATTTTTCTCCCATGTTGCGGGTGTTGGTTTTGAAATATTACGTCACTGGTTTTGACATAGTTCGTGACATGTTATTAAGTATTGCGTGACATTAGTCAATTACGTGACTCTTTATGTTGGCATGAGTGAGTGGATATCACGCATTGAGTGACTTAGTATTAGGTATTACGAGACTGGTGCTGCTAGACTTGAGTTATTCACCTGTTGTATTGAGCATGTTGTTCACTACTTTTCAGGGTTTGCGTGACTGGTTTTTTAGAATTGTACCTGTTTGCCCAATACCATTGATTGACTTATTCTTAGGGTTCAACGAGACAAGGCATGTTCGTGACTGACTTGTTCAATTTATCTCGTTTTGATGCTTTTGGTCACGAGTATTTGGGCATCGCGTGATTGGTTTTTTTATATATAGCATGACTTGTTTTTGTATATAGCGTGACATGTTGTAATGCGTGACTGACTTGTGAAATTTATCTCGTTTTGATACTTTTGGTCACAAGTATTTGGCATTGTGTGACTGATTTTTTTATATATAGCGTGACTGGTTTTTATATATAGCGTGACATGTTGTAATGCGTGACTGACTTGTGCAATTTATCTCGTTTTGATGCTTTTGGTCACGAGTATTTGGGCATCGCGTGACTGGTTTTTATATATAGCGTGACATGTTGTAATGCATAACTGACTTGTGCAATTTATCTCATTTTGATGCTTTTGGTCACGAGTATTTGGGCATAGCGTGATTGGTTTTTTATATATAGCGTGACTGGTTTTTATACATAGCGTGACATGATGTATTGCGTGACTGACTTGTGCAATGCACATCTTATAACGAGGCTTACGTTAACTGGTTTTTAGGCGTGGCATGAATGTGTATTATACATTGCAACACTTATTCTGTTAAATTTCATCCGCCGGCCAAATGTGACTTAGGCATTGCGTCAGTTGTTTTTTTTTTTTTTTTTGCATTCTTGGGAACTTATGTTTAAAAAAAATTGACTGATTGTGACAATTATTTTTTGACAAATTTCAGCAGCGTGTCAAATGTGAAGGTTATGATTACATACGGTGGTCAGTGGGTCGATGAAATTTACAAGGGTGGTGATACACGAGTTAGGGTTGTTGGGAGTGATTTGTCATTATCAGGCCTAGTGAAGCTGGTTGAAGAAGTTGTTGGGGTCGACGCACAGAAGAATGAAATTGATCTACATGCATCGCTAAGACATGCTGCAGGGGTTTCCCACATAGTTATCAGGGATGATGAAGATGTAGCAAGTATTCTGCGAGATGAGAGGGCAGTTGCTGTGTTTGTGACAATTAAGGCAGGAAAGGGAAACGATATTCGACATGAACATGGTATCCAACATAGTCATCGCCTACAACAGAATGGTAATTATTCTGACATACCACAGCATGCATTTCCTAACATACAACCATGGCAATCACGTTTGACGTATCGTCAAGAGTTTGAGCAGGCCGGGACACACCTGAGGTGTCTGCAAATAATGTCTGCACAATTCCAATCAGAATGTGCATCGAATGAATTTCATGGTACACTGCAACAAACAAATCTATCAAATGAAAATTCAGTTGGTCAATCGCCGTTCGTAAAGGACACTGTGATGGTTGTGAGCGATGTTGATGCATCTGATGAGATTGAAGATGATGTTGAAGAGGATGACACGGCGGATACGCATGATGACTTGCACAATGCATGTTCAGATGATGATGGGGGTGAGCACATTGACCTTTCTGCTTTCAATCATGCAGATGGCAGCACAGGACATGCCACAACTGTTGTGTTAGAAGATGTGCAGTTCGAAGACCATACCACAACTGTTGCGTTAGAAGGGGTTCAGTTTGAAGACCATGCCACAACTGTTGCGTTACAGGATGTTGAGGGTGCCGAGCCTATTAACAACGACGGCATCGCCCAAAGGAACGACATTCGTAAGCTAGTGGACAGTGATGAAGAGAGGGTAAATACAAGGGTATCTCGTCAATGGGTCATTCCTGTGGTAGATATGATATCCTTCCAAACAGTTGCGATAGAGAAATCTGGAGTACACATCGACCACTTATATCGCGGACAAGTGTTTCGATCGAAGTCCGATTTGAAACGTGTTTTGAGCATGTTGACAATAAAAGAGCATTTTGAGGTAAGAGTTAAAAAGTCATGCCACGCTCATTTTGAGGTGGGTTGTAAGGAGAAGGCATGCAAGTTTGCTTTGCATGCAACGAAGTTGCCTGAGGGAGATTACTGGCAAATTCAGACGTTGCATAAGGTACACACGTGTATTGTTGATGTTTTGCAATATGGATACCGAACTGCAAGCGCGAGGGTTATTGGTGAGCTTATCTCGACCAGGCTGCAAGGAAATTATGTTACCCCATTGAGACCTAAGGAAATAATGGAAGAGATGAATCGCACGTGGGGATTGCAATGCCTTTATGGAAAGGCATGGCAAGTGAAGCAGTATGCTGAAAATCTTGTGTTCGGTCCCTCGGAAGAGTCATTCCAACTCATCCCTTCATTTTTTCATATGTTGGAACGTGAAAACCTCGGTACGCTCACGAGTGTCGCTACAGATCGGGAACGCCGATTCAAATATTTCTTCTGGGCGTACGGGTCATGTATCCAGGGATTTCGTTCTGTAATGCAGCCTGTACTTGCTATCGATGCCACACATCTAAAAGGTAGATTCAAGGGTATTTTGTTTATTGCGGTTTGCAAAGATGCGAACGAGCAGATATATCCAGTTGCATTCGGCATTAGCGACGTCGAGGATGAAGAGTCTTGGTCGTGGTTTCTTAACCAATTGCGTTGTGCAATTGGTTGTCCCGAAAACCACATGTTAATTTCTGATCAGCATCTTGCAATTAAGAAGGCAGTTGAGAATGTGTACAATGACGCGCATCACGGTCTATGCAGTTACCACTTAGGGAAAAACATTAAAAACTTGTTCAAGCGCACCGATGTTGCGGCCATTTTCACATTGGCTGCAAACTGCTATAGGCTGTTCGATTTTACCGGACACATGACTGAGCTGGAACAGATTTGCAAACCTGCTTATGACCGCCTGATGAGAATAGGACCTGATAGATGGGCATGTGCATCCCCCATTCGCCCAGTTGGCCATCCCAGTGAATGGGACATCCCCCATGAGGTTAAAGAAATCGTCGTTCTGCCACCAACATGTCGAGGTCAAGCGGGGAGACCTAGGAGGAAAAGGATTCCATCGGCTGGGGAAGGCATTCGCCGACGTAGATGTTCACAATACAAGAGCTATGGTCATAATAGACAAAATTGCCGAACGCCATTTACAGGTCCATCCACACTCGGGGAAACATCATATGCCCATCCTCCGGATGGACGACGACGACAACGGAAGGCATGTTCAATATGCAGACAACCCGGGCACACACGAAACACCTGTCCATTGCGGATAACAAATAGTGATAACATTACAGATGTCGTACCTGAAGATTGTGGAACTTCACACCTCAGTTGTTAGGGTTTCGTTCGAACTAGTTCGAAATGGCCAGACATTTCCATTGAATAATGATATTTGAATTTGAGTTTGCCAGAGTCTAGAGGTGATAAGATGATACTGTCGGATCATCAAATGCCGTGTACTCTGTCATAATTGATGATAATTTCTGTCTCTTTGTAAACAATCAAATTCTTATTTGAAATATACCAATAATACTCATAATTATAATTACATTTGAAATAGAGCATGCAGTCAGAAAAGCTATCATGATGGTGGTGCGAATTGAGAGCGAACTAGATCTTCCAACTGTTGTTGGTGCTGCAACAGCTCACGATTCTGCCCCTCCAACAATTCTAGTCGGGCATTCAACCTTGCGTCCATTGTTTCCATAAATGAAAGGAGACGAGCGAATACTAGATCAACATCGACTGGCTCGTTCCTAACCCATGTGTTGTTCCTGAACTCAAAACCTAGCTGTTTAATACTATGCTCATTGATGTGATCGAACAAAGCATGGTTTATTGGCGGATTACAACGACTGTCGACATTGAAGTAGTCTATTATCTCACTGATCAACATGCCGTAATGCAGGTTTCTGTTGAGACCGTCAATTGTCAGGAGCATCTCATCCATTATGAATTTAGCAAGGTCGATACGGCGAGACAATTTGATGTGATTTAAGAACCAGAGCCCCTCTGTCCTGATATTCACATACATCACTTGGCGAGGACGGATAGTGTGAGCGATGATGAGATGCAACACTTGATCAAAAAAAGACATCCTTGTCCAATTAGGACTTTCACTCTGTCTTGAAGGAGGGCGGATAAATGCGAACACAAGGTTCCCACCGCCACTGACACGGCACAGATCTGATTGCATCGAAGTCAGGTGAAAGACGCGTTCTATCAATTCGCGCGTAACAACGATACGTTGTCCCATGACATGAGTGACAAATGAATCGTCATGGTGCACAGCCCTAGATGTTTTCGACTCAGCATATTTTTGTCTTGCATTGAAGTAAAAAATTTGGACCAAATTCTCGTAGTATGGCCTCTTCAGTTGTAAGTATCGTGTCCATCCTAAATTTTCAAAGTTCGTAATGTATGGAAAATCGATTAACCTTAAATAATCAAAGTCAATTATACGCTCGGACATTACCTTTCTTTTGGCCCATTTGGCATTGAATTTCGCAGCGTGCGACGGATGGGTGAAATTTTGTATAAAGGAACTGACAGCCGATCCGGACGATGTTTCCGCATCACCGGCGCCGCCTTCACCACTGCTTGAAGTCACCTTTGTGCATTTGCTTCTGTGACTCATCTTAGATATCTCTGAAGTTAGGATATTTGGAACTTGAAACAATAACTCTAATGCGGTTCCAATAACCGAACAACTCGATATCAACTAATAATATCAATTGACGATTCCATACTAACCACACACGCGATATTATACATTACTGACACGATTAGGGATCAACTAGTCACGCAGCTCCATAACAACCACTAACGCAACTCCAGTTTTCTAGTCACGCGATTCCCATGACAAGTGACGCGACCGCAGATCATTGACGCAAAATGGATCAACTAGTCACGCAGCTCCATAACAACCGCTAACGCAACTCCAGTTTTCCAGTCACGCGATTCCCATGACAAGTGACGCGACCACAGATCACTGATGCGATATGGATCAACTAGTCACGCAGCTCCATAACAACCACTAATGCAACTCCAGTTTTCTAGTCACGCGATTCCCACAACAAGCTACGCCACTCCATATCAGATGTTTCCAGTCAATATCAACTACTGACGCGATACTAAATCTTAAAGGTTCATGCCATCCATATTTAGTAGTCACGACATCCAAGTCGATTACTCACTCGATTCCATAATAACTACTGTTTCTCAAATACTAACGCGAATCAATATAAACTTGGGACTCGATTGTTAGTGCGTTGAGTAACCCAGTTCAATATCAACTAGTTACAATCTTGTGTCACGCAATGCAATTCAACATGTCATATATGCTGTAAACTAAAGGGGGGTTGGCACATGCGAAGGCAATCACGATGCCATGTAAATACTGTAATAGACTAAGACTAAGAGACTTTACGATGCGAATAAGAAACAAAGGAAAGAAAAAACAATGTTGTTCTTATTGCAGCCGTATGCGTATAACAGCAATGAATACATAACTGTTCTTGTTGTTAATTGAAACAATAAAGAATACAAAGAATAATATGTAAATGATAGAACAAAGAATAATATGGACATGATACGGAACAATGTTATTTGCAGATTGAAAAAGAATAAACAAATAAAAAAAATTTAACAACCCGAGCTGTTTGCAAAAATCTCTATGGCAAACTTATTTCGAATGCCTTCTATGGCGTTTGCCTTTAGCGCTGGAGGATCCAACTGGATGAACCACTCCAACAAGGCGATAACCCAATCCCCGCAGCTCACTGAATCTTTCTGTACCGGGGTCTTTGCTCTTAATTTATACCTCATTGGCGTCAAAGGTTGCGTTTGACGACGCGATCTGGTAAAGTACCCCAACTGGTGGCATATAATGGGAAACAATGATGTTAGTGGACTCATCTGCTTATCACGCAAGCCAGACTTATGTGCGTCGTCCCGACCGTACAATGTGTCCACAACATCATAGACCAACTTCGTAAGTTGATGTGCACTACCACCCAGTGTCCGTCAAAATAGCACGGTGCGAGAATTGAGTCAACCTTATCCCAGGCCAAACCCCATGGAGGACTGAAACCCCTTGCATAGTCTAGCAGATGGTCTGGAATTATCGCCTCACTCGGGTTGAATGCCTTATCGTTGGGGGAAGGCTCCATTTCTTTGCTCAAACCAAGCAAAATAAGCTGGCAATTACGTTACGCACAATAGTTAAATAAATAAAACTAACTAATACACAGACCTTACATTTGAATAATTACAACTCACTAAAATATGATATACGTACATAGAATGTGGTGTCAACGATGCATATTCTGCTCTTGTAGTATTGTGGATGGTGCTCGCGCGCCCGCTTACACAACACACCGATGCATGCATCAATATGTTGGGTGTCCATCAACTTTGTCGGCATCTCCAATAGCCGAAAAAAATCAGGGCCCTCCTGTCTTTCGATGCCCAGAATGTTAACCCTGCATATTTATTTCATAATAACACCAATGTCAAAAGACTATGAAATGAATACACTAGAACCATAAAGATAGAAAGCTTGATCGTTTACCTGGCTTGATCGTTTTTCATGAAAGCCTCATATCTAGCCTTCAATTCGTCCTTCGATTTGCGCTGGATCAACAGTGGGTTAACGTACGGGCTTCGAAGGTATTTGCTGGCTAAGGTCACACATGCATCTTCGGGCTCAAGTTGAGGTGGAGCCTCGGTAAATACAAGTGTGATCTCACCTTGCCATACCACTAATTCTGTGGCTTCTGGTTAAGTTGGGACAAGAGCAAGAGCTTGACGCGAGGAAGTTGTGGCTCCACTAATTGCATGAGAATGTATGTCATGAGGAAGCTGGGCTGCCTCTGCTGGGGATGGGATAGCCACAGGCTGATGTTCGATTGGGCCAGCAGGAGGTGACATTCGAGCCGATGCAATTGACTGATTTATGGCACCCGCATCCTCGACATCAACCCCAATCCCACTGCCATCTTTTTCGCGCGCACCATCATCTTCACCCATAAATCGAGCCTGAACAATTCAAAAAATCAAACACATTAGAACACTGTATACATCATACATGTTATAACCCATGCAATGAAAAACATAAACGTGCATACCTCAAAATGGTCGATCAGCCGACCAACAATCCGATCCTCCGCCCCTTGCATTGACTTCTCGATATGTTGATGCAGTGGCTGGATCTCCAACTGCATTGCCTGCTGGATCTCCAATTATATTGCCTGCATCTGCATATGCAAATCAGTCTTCAAGGACTGTAGGTCTTTCTTCCACTGTGTCCACATCCGTTGCAGCTCTCGCTTAATGCACATAGTCTTTTACGGACGCAGCGGTGGATTGCGCGCCTCAACAGATGGGGAAGCAGTAGAAGCAGGAGGAGGTGCAGCATGATGGGCAGCATGAAGACATGGAGGAGGAGAATCAAGGGCCTCAGCAGCACCGAAATGGGGAGGGACCTCCTCGTCCACGCGGCGTCTCCGCTTAACGCCTCGTGCTGCCTTACTTTTATCTTTGCGGTCCATTATCCTCCTCCTTTGCTGGGGACCGAATTCTGGTCGACCTTCCAACTTCCATAATGGAACGTATTGCTACCCCTCGGAGATGTTGACCTCAATGTCGACCCAATACGCGGTCAACATCTCTTCTGCAGTTGCCTCCAACGTCCTTAGCGCGCACAACTGTACCAAAACATGAATTACCATTAGGTATAACCCTCGCTAGCCTATGTCAATCAAAATTAAATTTTATTAAATACAAAAATATGGTTTATTTACTCACCTTCCCTTCTTCCTCCAGATTTGCAATGCTGGCGTGGAAGCCTACAGGCCTTTCGTCACATTGTCATTTTAGCATTCTTGGCCAAACCTGTCCCGACTGGCGCTGCCTTCCAAATAGGCTTCGGATTACAGGAATTGCTTCCAACGCCCAAAACTGCACATCAAACGTAAAACATTTTTTACTCACCTCCTAAATTCTTATGCGAAAAGATTTAACCTCATTAAATCTTATGTGACAAGAATAATGATAAACAGTGTATGGCACACTACTTGAAAACACCCAAATAAATCCGTAGATGTGGTAGTGACTTTTCTCCGCTACTCTTGCATTAGGAGGTTCGAAGCCCCTCGTCATGTAATCTACGGTCAGACTCCAAACATAAGTGCCCCATGGGAATGCGTTCCACTCCTCGATGTTCTCCACAAGCGACAGCAACCATGGAACCACTGATCGTCTGTAGTCTTGACCGAATAAAACATTTTGGGCAATCAAGACGAGGGCCATCTTCGTCGCATCTCCCTCCTGTTGAAACTGACCTCCCTTGAATGTATCTAAAACTTTTTGAATCTTCACCTCGTTCCCCTCTCCCCAGTAACGCAGGAGAATTCCTCCAGGGACGGCCTCGTATCGATTGACAATAAGGCCCGGTATGGCACCAAACTTAAGCCCTGTCACGAGGCAGAACTCCCTTTTTGAGAACCGGGCCTTTGTTCTCCCTATGGCCAACCATAGCTCGCCCTCGATGGCGACCAGTTCATTTATTCTGCGTAGCATTAGGTTGTGCACGAGACTGGCGCAGAATAAATTCTTATCAGCTTCAACGTCCATCATGTGCCAAAAGCATGTTCCCTTCAACCTCTCCAACTCGTTCACTTTAGACATCATCTCCCGTATCATATGTAGCTGCGGCCACTTGCAGTGGATGTTAATGCCCGCGTTGAACCCCCACTGCTGCCTCGGCACACAAAGCATAGATTCTACATTATCATGCTCTGTTCCTGTGCTGGCCATCTGCAACATACAAGAGGTCACCTTCCATTTAGTCATGTTAATACCATCATTGTAGATTAACATAAAAACAATAGGCATTTCTCAGAAATAGCCCTCCTCATAAGTTAACTCATAAAATAACCCTCTCCATACTTTTAACTGTTTTTAGACAGCCCTGGACTAGCATAATTAATGCAAGTGCCGTGCATGGATTGTTAAGCAAATCAACATATACAAATTAAAGCATTACAGTTGATCCATAATAATACATAACGGTTCCAATTTCTTTCATGCAGTGCCATACGGATAAATTTCATGCAGTTATGACACTTGTGCCATTCAATATAAAACAAGTCACGCAATGACTTTTAATTAGTCACGCAATTACGAACATTAATCACGCAACCATCTATACACAAGTGACGCACCGATATAAACCCATCGACCATTCGCGCAATGTAAACCTTATTACAATCACGCACACCCTGACCCCATGCCATCTATTCGTGCCGTCACGGATTGACCTATCAGTATGTCACGCAAAGTTAAAGCCTAATGTTTAATCACGCAAACCTTGACCCCATGCCATCCACTCGTGCTGTCACGCAATGACCTATCAATATGTCACGCAATGTTAAACCCTAATGCAATCACGCACACCCTTAGTGACCCCATGCCAAAATCCAGTCACGCACAGCGGGTACGTAAGCCATCAGTCACCCTAAATGCCAATTCCTACCAAAGTGTCTGGACGCATACATATGAACCAGTCAAGCGACGCCGGTCACCTTTCGACCCCATCAACACCAACAATACCACATTCACCTTGCTATTCAACCATTTCAAACGACAACCAATATCAATATGAACAACCAATATGTATAGGTTTATGCTCAAAAATCAAAACCCTCAACATGAAGAATAACCATTTCGTCACACGGTTCAAAATTTAAAAAAAAAATACTTTCCTTAACTAAAATAAAATAAATATTATACCTTTCTCCTCGTACTGTCAACTTCCTCTCACTGCTGAGTATGTGAAGCACCTTTATGTTGATAACAACCACTCTAAAATGGTCCCACTGCGAAAACGCTCTGAACTTTGACTGCTGACTAAGTATCGACAAAATTGCTTTGGAGGAGATGTACGGTCTGTCTCTGAGAACTGAGTGGTGGACCACATATAAACAGACTTTACCCGTTGCAACGTTTCGGGTTGAGGCGCGGACCCAAAAGGATGCGTCAGTTTCATTAAGAACATTTTTGTCCAAAGGTGACTTCTTGTGTCCAAAAACACTTAAAATTATGGAGAGGTCCATTCTCAGAAACGCCTTATGGATTCGGCCTATAAAAAAAAGTTGTCTAAAAAATATCTTTCATTGGATACATAAGTCTAGCCGTTAATCAATTGTTAGCATTTTCATCAATTTGATGATGTAATAATATTAAAAATATAAATTTACCCTTTATTTTTTAAAAAAATTACTATTATATAATTTTATTAATTTTTAAAAAAAAGCTCTAAATTTGGTGCTCCCTTAGGAGCTCCGATGCTTCCCTTGGGGAACCCAATTTAGGTCTCTCTAAGGGAGCACTAGTGCTTTCCAAGGGAATGCTGATGGTCGACCGGTGCAAAGGACGATATCGGTTGGCCTAAGAGAAAAAAAAAACAAAGAAAAAAGAGAAAAGGCATTTTAGACATTTCATACTTAATATTAACATCGTTTAGACATTTAAGCTGGAATATCTATTTTGAAAACTAATAGACTTTAGTATAATTTTGATGAAAACTTAAAGAGTTAGGGTATTTTACCTAAAAAGGAATATTTGATTTTCTTACTATTTTTTGTTTAAAATCTAAATTTTAAACATTAAAACTCATAAAATTTGTTTTTAATTTTTTAACTCAAAAAAATAAATAAATAAAATTATTTTTAATAATTAGTTAAAATTAAGCTTATCAAAATGTATCAACTGTATCGTACAATACATCTCGCACAATAAATATGTATTGTGTATCACACAATACGCTTTTGATAGTTGATCAAATATGACATAATTATCAATACCTATTATTTTCTATTAATATCATATTGTGTCATGTGATATGTATCGTATATTGTATAATATTAATAACTATGAGCCTAGGTACTTCCATTGCATGTAAATCTACGCCAACAATGCCTTGCGTTTGTTACTTCTTTAATAAATATGTCGGTTTTATAACTTAAGTACAACTTTATATGCAAAAAGTTGAGATGCAACTATGTGGTTTGAGCAAAATCATACATTTTGAAATTTAGGCAAAATTATATAATAAATTCTTATCATGATATATGGTCAAACTATCTAAATAGTTTCTGTATTCATATATTTTCGTCAATTTAATCTTTTTACTCAAAATCTAATCCTTAATTTTAAGAATTGAAACAATTTAATCCTTCTTTGAACATCGATCAATTTTATCGGTAGAGGTGATAGACATGATAAATTTGCTTACATGACAACACCACGTGGTATTAAATGATGATGTGGTTGTTGACACCTCATTGGTTTAGTTTTGTCTTAATGATAAAAATAAATAAAATAAATACTGAAAAAAAATAAAAACTAAGAAAAATAAAAAATATAAATAATAAAAATCTGAAAAAAAAAAAGAAAGATAATGATAAGCAAAGATTTGAATGAACAACCAAATGGAGTAAATTTTTAAATTCAAATTTTAAAAAGAGGAAGAAAATCCTAATCTAAGATCAACGCTAAAACAAGTATAAAATACCTATTCATTAGTTAAGAATCAACACAAGAGAAGGAAGAGAAAACGATAAAATTAGCAGAGAGTTTTTTTTTAATTTTTGAGTTTTTAGGTTTTGAGATTTCAGAGTTACGATTCACCGGATTCAAACAATAATTCTTCTATGCAATTCTGCAGAGTGATACAAACCCTTTCCCATGATAATAATTAATTATAGTTAAGCTACTTCCAGTGCATGTATTCCAAGCCAACAATACCTTGTGTTTGTCACTCCTTTAATAAATCTGCCGGCTTTGTAATTTAAGCACAACTTTAAATGCGAAAAGATGAGATGCAACTCTGTGTTTTGAGCAAAATCATACATTTTGAAGTGTAGACAAAATTATATAATAAATTTATGTCATGATATATATACCATTTGACTTTGTGATTTGGAGTTTATAAAGGAAAAATTGAAATTAAAAGAAATAAAAATAGAAAATTTGCGTATCACAGCTTTAAGCCCATATAGCCAGGAGAGACATAAGACCAGACCCAAGAAGAAGAGCAACACTGGTTCCTACTTGAAGCATTCCATTGTTTTGCAATTTTGGATTCATGAAATCAGCAGCAAGAAGATCGACCAGCGCCATATATATTAATTTTGGAGTAATTAATGCAAACTCATACACCTATAATTTTGTCTGCTTACGTAATTAATATTATGAGAATTAATTCGGCAACTTAAAATATGCATCATAGGCAAACAAGAAAGAAAACAAAAAACACTTCAGGGTTGATTCAATGCCTTGTGGTCCATTCAAAATAAGCTACTATTTTCATTTTGAAAGGCAATTTCGTTTCATAAATAGCAGCTTTACAAAAAATCTACCATTTCTTGGTAATTGTAACAGACACTGGACCTGCAGTGCCACGACAGAAGTACTTACAAAACAGAAAAAACTTCTCACATCAGGTTGCCTGTGAGATCAGGATAAACCCTATCCCATTCCTATCCACATCTCATAGCAACCATATGTGCCGGTGATTCTATCATCTATACAAAACCCTATGCACTCTCCAACATGTGAAAGGTCATTCATTTACAAAGGAAGCAACAGAACAATTTGATTTTTTTAAGGTAAAGATCAGAAGAATTTATTGAGTATCAGAAGATACAAGATCTGATTAAAGAAAAGATCAGAAAACAAAATAACACTGAGAAGAGAAGGAGAAACAAAGAGATGAAAGCGCATCTCGCCAGCAAAGGGAACAAGCATCACTAGAAATAAAAAACAAAAAATTCCCTGCAAGAGGAACAAAGGGTGCAGGAGGCAGAAGAACAATAGAGCAAACGAGAACCAAGGAGCCAGAAGGCAGCAAACAAAAGCCAGCAACCATCGACATCATTCAGTAGAGAAGGAAGTCCCAGGGGCAGCAAAGGAGCGATCACAGATCAGCAAAGCAGCGGAGACACAAAGAACAGGATTAAAAAAGCATAGAGAACTTAGCGAAAGCAGGAGAGAGAGCATCAAAGAACTTCAAAATCAGCCGAGGCAGAAAAGAGAAACAAACAAAGGACATAACCCAAACAATTAAGAGAGCAGAATGAGAGGTTGATCAAGTCTCACACCTTCACCTTCTTTGGCAAGAGAATCAGCGAAGGAATTACCCGAACGAGGAGTATGATAGAAAGTGTTCCCAGCAAACTAATTGATTATCACTTAGAATAATAAATGCTGTCCCAAAAATTAGATAATGGAAGCTGCAATTCACTAAGAGAGCTTCAAAGAAAGAAGAGAGAGAAAAACCAAATATGAATTTGACGGTCTTGACTACTACGAAATACTATTGTTTTAGCAAAACATCATCAATCATGTGCAACAAAGTTTGGTAGACATTAACTAAGATTCCTTAAAATTTTAGAACGTAGAATTAAGGCTGCACTAACCTTTCACCAGTTCTTTGAGGGTATGGGACTTGGCGGATGTATTTCACAGGTAATATATCTTAATCCTACGTTCTAAAATTTTAAGGAATCTTAGTTAATGTCTACCAAACTTTGTTGCTTTATAGTCTTTGGACTTTTAGAAGCCCCCGAAGATATCCCTATTATCACAGAGTGCACCACAATCCCCAACTCCAAAACCTACAAAGCTTGACATCTCCCTGCCTCAATGAAAACCCTTGGGGGAAGTTTCCGTTCGCCGGATTGGTGGCTATGGCTTCTGCGATTGCTACATTGATGATTGATGTATTTGCTACTTCTCACTATACCAAGTCTCACTTTAATGAGACCCAACAAATTCACGGTGATGAGGAGAAAACAGGGGAACATGAAAGTCACGTACATGTTCATACTCATGCAACTCACGGCCATGCTCATGGCTCAGTTTCTTTGGTTGATCGCTCCGGTTCATCTGAGCTTTTTCGACATCAAGTAGTATCTCAGGTAATTTTGGTATAAACTAATAATGTCTAAGCTTTTTCTGTTTAAAAAAATCATATGGGAGGAAATTGGTGGAAGTAATTTTAAGTTCTTTTCTTTGGTTCAAGTCTTAAGATACGAATAGTCATCAGACTGATATTTGATCAAATTTCAATATATAGAAATTAATCGAATATTATTGGTATTAATTTTGACAATATATATATATATATATATGTTTTGTAGGTTTTGGAGTGGGATTGTGGTGCACTATGTGATAATAGGGATATCTTTAGGTGCTTCTGAAAGTCCAAAGACTATAAAGCCTTTGGTGGCTGCACTAACCTTTCACCAGTTCTTTGAGGGTATGGGACTTGGTGGATGTATTTCACAGGTAATATATCTTAATCCTACGTTCTAAAATTTTAAGGAATCTTAGTTAATGTCTACCAAACTTTGTTGCTTTATAGTCTTTGGACTTTCAGAAGCACCCAAAGATATCCCTATTATCACAGAGTGCACCACAATCCCCAACTACAAACCTACAAATCATATATATATATATATATATATATTGTCAGAATTAATACCAATAATCTCAGATTAATTTCTATATATTGAAATTTGATCAAATATCAGGTTGATGACTATTCATATCTTAAGACTTAAGCCGAAGAAAAGAATTTAAAATTACTTCCACCAATTTCCTCCCATATGATTTTTTTAAACAGAAAAAGCTTAGACATTGTTAGTTTATATCAAAATTACCTGAGATACTACTCGATGTCGAAGGAGCTCAGATGAACCGGAGCGATCAACCAAAGAAACTGAGCCATGAGCATGGCCGTGAGTTGCATGAGTATGAACACGTACGTGACTTTCATGTTCCCCTGTTTTCTCCTCATCACCGTGAATCTGTTGGGTCTCATTAAAGTGAGACTTGGTATAGTGAGAAGTAGCAAATACATCAATCATCAATGTAGGATGAAATTGGTGGATAAACCCTGTCGACAATATCACACCGGCTGCAAAGGCTTTGATTATGAAGAATAAATTCGTTTCGGGACGTAAAGCCTTGATAGCTTTTCCAAACAGGGGAAAGCAAACTCCTATGGCTCCAGCAACAAGAATCGAAGCTATAGCAGCCATTTTGTATTTGAGCGCTAGAGGCTTATTGCGATCTTCATCTTCAGGTTCACACGTACACTCCCCTCTTGCTATGGAAGGGAGTAGGATGAAAAGAAAGCAAAGCAATGTCAAGATCTGGGTTTGCTTAAAGTTGATCATGGTTGGAACAGAAAACAGAATTCTCAGTAAAAGAAAGAGCGATGTTTAGAGATGTCTATATAGAAGAACTAGGCCAAAGGTGTGAGCAGTTTTAGCGGTTTGGCGGGTGTTTAGTTTGGCGTGAGAGGAATGGTGAGATGGGAGTGAGGGAGGTGGTATTGGATTTAGCGTGTGGGCAGTTAGGCGGTGTTTAGTTTACTTTGGTGAATGAAGGTATAAGGTGTGAGCAGTTTTAGCGGTTAGGCGGGTGTTTAGTTTGCTTTAGTGTACTCACAAGATTAATTTGTTTTCATTCCGACAGGAATTCTGTATTGAATTAGATGTCTTGATAACAGCTGGGAGGATGTAATTGATTCTCCTTGGCTGGTTCTATAATTGTGAGTTTGGGCTAAGCTTTTGTTTAGACTCCAACCTGTCCCAATTCTCCCCAAAATTGGGCCCTATTGGTATTGGGTGTTTTTTCCTTATACTTTATGTACTTTACAAAGCTCACAGTTATTTGAATTATGACTAAAAGCAATAGAATTACATATTTAAAAAAAAAACTAGTTAAATATTTGAACTTGACTTGAAGTTGATAGTGGTCAAGCCAAATCTAAGTAACTAGTAAAGTAACTGAAATTCTTTACTTATTTGATAGTTCTTTTTTTAAAGAAGAATATTACATCGATTTTAATATTTTGACCTAAATCTCAAATTCATAGTCTAACAATTTAGTGGGGCACCAATAAGCAAAATGTCTTTTATACTTAATTGTTGATGACACAGCAACTGGGTTCACTTCCATCTCTTGTTAACCAGTAAGAGAACAAATGATTCCATTGCATTTTCATTCCAAAACTATCTGAAGACAAACTAGAAAGCGCAGTAGTTAGTACGGTGACTGGAACCCTTCTTTTTTCGCTTCTCATTAACCGAACGACCAACTTTTGATACCATGGACGAGTGGGATGAACGTAGAGATAACATTGAAAGTAGATAATTTTCTACCAATTGCTCACGCCCTACGCTTTTTGTACTCGTCGTCTACTTTCACCTGCACAGCTACTTCAGTCATGAACGTCAAATATTGTGGCTTCAATTGTCATCCGTGGTAAAGCCAGGATTTCGTATTTGGGGCAAAGAGTTGAAGATAATATAAAACAATTTAGATGAAAAAAATTTATATAATAATTATACAAATAAATTTTAAAAATCATTCAAAAATTAATTTTAATAATTTATTTAAAAAATTAACTAGAATAATTATAAATAATTTAATAATGATAATAATCTCAATTTTTAAATAAGTTTAACAACAAATAAAATATAAAAAATATAAAAACAAAAATCCCAATGGAAAGTTAATCGATTAAAAAATACTAATGACTATCAACAAATAATTTAATGGAAAGCAATAATTTCTTAAACTTAATCACAAAAATTAAATACAATATCAATAAACAATTCAATAACGAAACAATCCTGAATAAAAAATTTAATTGTTTACAAGAATACAAACAAATAAAAAAAATACAAATAATTTGTAAGAAAGCAATCAAACAATTTTTAAATAAATAAGTAATAACAACATTAGGTGCTTAATGAAATCCTTGTTTTGTTGCTTTCAACAAAAAATGACTAAGACTATAAATCTTAAATCAAAATCATCAAGTAAAAATTATTAAATAAAAAAATTTTACATTTAAAAATATTAAAATAAAATAAATAAATATATCAAACTTATCAATTATCATGACATAAAAATTAAGTTATCGACTAAAAATTTTTTGCATATATAATATCAGTAAGAAAAAAAGTATATAAAAAAAATTGTTTCTACAGTATTTAGTACAAAGAAAAGAAAAAAATAGAGATGGTTGTGAGGTTTGGAGAAATAGAGTTTAGAAATAATTCTATTGCAATAGGTTTTATTTTAGTCTTATTAAATCAGTTATTAACTAATTATTGTGAGATATCTTATCAAATAAAAAATTATTATAGGGATAAAATTGTAAAATTTTAAAAAAATCAAAATATGTTAAAAAAATTTAAAATTTTTATAAAAGTGAAATTATTAAATTTTAAAAAATAAAAATAAATTATAAAAATTTTGAAATTATTGAGGGTGGGGTGGGGGGGACCTAGCCCCACGTCCCCTATGCCTCTGACTGTCATCACTCGAATAATGCCCTGGGTTCAACTTGACTTTTCTGCATGAGCTTTCATTTTGTTTCTTTCTTTTCGTGAAGAGGTTGATAGCTAGCAGATAAAACCTAGTACTAGAAGTCGCTATGCATATGCATGGCAAGTTGAGCTAAAGGCCCAAAGACTTTTAATGGTTCCGGATTCGTGTCCTTTCATTGGAGACTGTTTCTGTTACATTTCCCATACGAGAACGACACGATCATATTATATTGAGACTAAACTCTAAAATAATACGAAGCATTGCTATCTTTTAATTTCATTTAATTTTTAAATGAAGTCATACTGTCAATTGTATACTCACATTTTCATTTATGTAATTATTACAATCCAATTAAGATGAAATGTAATTGAACAACTAAAAACTCAAATATCAATTGAATGTGATAGAGCCTCAAAATAGCGAATAATGTCTTGACACTAAAATAAATTACTTAAATTATTCTTTTAGCTCTCATAATTCTAAAATTCTCAACTCTAGTCATTTGTAAAATTGTAAGTAACACAATGAGTAAACCTCAACTCAACAATTATAGCCACACATACTCTACTAGATCAAGCATTATGTTGAATATATCATATAAATCATTCAAGAGTATTTCACTAAATCAAGCGTTAAAAATGATCAAATTCATTATATTCGATGTAAATAATTTCATAAGTTCATATATTATTGATCATCAAATTTCATTCTTGAAATATCATTCAAGCAAATCATAAATTCAAACTTTCAAAATCATGAAGTTCATTGTCATTAGCTATGATCACTACTATAACCCATGACATGACTATATCAATAAATCATTCTTATAATCATTATTAATTACTATAACCCATTAGTAAAGCCTTATGCTAACTACTGTAGCTCGTGAACGAGTCGTATGCTAACTACTATAACCTGTTAACAGAATCGTGTGCTAACTACTATAACCTGTTAGTAAGGTCATAGAATTAGTTATGATGTTGATTATCTTACTTTTTAGGGATCATTTCGTAATTCTTAAATTTTTTTTTAAAAATGGTCAAAGATTTCATTTCATTTATAAATTAACACTTGTCAATAAACCAAAACATTTATAAAATAATGTTTATCATATGAATAAATCAAATTATTCAAAAATCAATATTCATCATAGAAAAATTAATTAGTGCTACCATTGCCGAGTTAGCTGCTATTCCAAAGATAGATAAAATGATTCTTGAAGCTCCTTTTAAGGCAGTAGAAACATTGAAAGAACATTAAGGGTCGGATTGACTGGAAAGGCCATTGATCATGGATTAATAGCGTTCAAGATTTTTGACTATAACATTATCAAAAAGTCTTCGGCTGAAAGTTGCTGGCTGAAAAAAGGTGTCAGCTCAACAAGCCAAGAACCCAAATTCCCTCAAAGCCCGGTACAGACTATATATAAAACAAACCCAGATAGAAGAGTCGCTCCCTGAAACTTCGATATAGAGTCTCAGACGGACCCAGATGGCAGGTGCCACCATCTCCAACAAATGCACAAGTAACAAAGGAACTATTTCGGGAAAATCACCAAGAAAAAAGATCAAAACTGAGTCGGTAAATTATATTAATGAATGTACTTGCTATTAAGATATCAATAAAGTAACACTGAATATTCTAATCATATTTTGTGACATTATTTCAACAGGACTCCCAAGAAACCGGCAAGAAGGGTTGGCATGCCAAGAAAGGTAAATGAAAGTCAAAGTAGGTAATTTTTAACGGAACCTGCAAGCTTGGACCCACAAGTTTATTTCTTTTCTTTTTCATTTTTTTTCATCTTTCTCTTCATGATAATCTTCATCATCATAATATTCCTCCTCATCATCGTAATCATCATCATCATAATGATATTCTTCATCTTCATCACCCTTGCCATTTTGTAGCAAATATTTGAAATTCTCTGATTGCTGCCCCCTCAAACGTTCCTGGATTCGATCTCTGATTGAAGTGCCCTGACAAGCACCCAAATTATCAAGTGAGGACGACGAAATTGATGATACGCATGCACTTGTACTTACTACATGCATAGATTATTAGATTTGCCTACCATTTTGTGGCAACCTTCTTTCTAACACCTTAAGAAATCCAGCAAGCGGTCAGCATTTTCCACCTACTCATTACGATGCATGGCAACAGTTTGTAGATTTGAGTATTGTTAGGTAAGATGAGTAAATTACATTAAATTTGTGATAAGGTTAGGAATAACAGAAAAAAAGGATGTAGATTGATTAACAAAAAAGTAAACTGAAAAATCATTCTAGATACAAGGCAAATAATACCGAGCTACCTTCACGTGTAAGTAGTACACATGCATACATGCAATATATATATAGATATATGTATGTATGTATGTATGTATTTATAAACATAAAAAATATAAAGATAACAAACTGAAGCATAAGGAGATACAAAACCTAAAAGATGAAATTTTTTTTATAGAAAATGTTTATATCATATTTAAATAATGTTTATATCGAGTCACTGTAACCAATTTTTACCTAAACTTAAAATTAATGAAAATTTTGTATCGTTCCAATTCGTTAATGATGATTTTTTTTTTCTGTAACTTCCAATTACCTTTTTCTTCTTCTGTACAATTTTATTTTATTTTTTCTTAACGAAAATTTTCCTTTATTATTTCCACAAAAAATAGCCATCCCAAGGCTTAAGGATCAAAACTAGAGGTAAATATCAAATTCTCTGTCGTTAAATATTTTGAGTCAGTGCATACTAGGTGTAGAGAGGGTTATGCTCTTGGTTTTATTATTAACAATGACTTCTGTTATGGAAGGAAAAGGGATCTAATCGTGGTAGAAGGACGGAGGACCGGCAGACGATGACTCGATAGTTTGCACTGTGTTTGTGGATAACCTGAGCAGGAGGTTAACGTGGTCTGTAATTAAAGGGGGAGTTGAACAATATGGAACAATGATTGATGTTTTCATGCTTAAGGAGGTCTTGCAGGATAAAGGAAGAGAAGCAAACTTCGCTTTTATTAGATATAGGGAAAAGTCTGAACTAGAAAAGACGTTGAGATGGGGGGGACATGACATCTATGGATTGATAGGAAACATTTGGCGGTGAGAAGGGCAGAAACGGTGCAGACGAGTAATGGAGGGCTAGAAAGTAGGGAAGCTCAAGCAAGAAAAGTAAGAACAGAAGTCAAAATCTACGACATTGGTGGCAGATCATTTGGAGAGGTCATGACAGGGATAGGGAATATGGTGGTGATAAAACAAAGGAAAGCTGAAGGGACCAAGAAGATATAAATAGGCAAATAGGGATGAGAGCAGTGGGAGCCACGAAGCAGAAGAAAAGTGCAATATGGAGTGAAAAGGTGCTAATGGTTGGAGTGGGCAAGTCAAGTCAATAGAATGGTCCAAGAATGGTCACTATTAAGACCAATATTCCATAGAAGGATATGATATGGGTGAATAACAGTGTAGTAGGAAAATTGAAAGGTAAGGCAGAATGTAAGGTAATCCGGCCAGAATTAAGCAGGGAAGGAATTCTTGTGCCTGTAAGGATTCTTGAGGGTAAGACTGTCCTGTTTGCTCTCGAGGAACATAGTGTGATGGAAGCTATGTTGGAGCATTATTGGAATCAATTGGAAGAATGGTTCGAGTCATTGATTCCAGTTAATATTGCCAATGAAGATCGGTAAATGTGTTTATAGATTCGGGTGTGTGAGATACCAATTCAAATATGGCATATTAACACCTTTAAAGCAATAAGTGAGCGTTGGGAGGAGTTCTTGGCGATGGATAGGTGTACATACAAGAGGGAGAGACTCGATGAAGCTTTTATAATGGTGAAAGTTAAAAGTAGAAGGGTGATCTCGAGTTGGGTTAGTGTTGTAGTAGAAAAGAAACAGTATAGTATACGGGTCAGTATACTAGAGAGAGAGCCTAGCTCTAAGCTAGAGGCTTACTCAAGGGAAAAGAAAAAATGCAAGAGGAAGAAGGGCCAAACGAGAACTGCGTAGGTAGCAGAAAAGGTAATGGCGAGGATAGAGAGAGAAAGTAGATGATAGTGCACCTGGCAGTTGACCAGTTCAAGAAAAGTAAGAGTCGTACGATGATGTCAAAAAGGCCTGAAAAATTCAAATTCAAGGGGAGGGACAAAAGTAATTGCAAAGGGTGTACAGAGGTAAGGGAGGTTGACTAAGGGAGTTTAGCTATGAAAGTTGATAGTTTGCACGATTCTGGTAGCAAATAAGAGGTGGATAGGAAAGGCTAAAAAAGTCAGATTCAGGAAAAAGGCAACAAACAAAGGAGGGTGCGGGTTTACCAAGAGGGAATCTAGTAGAAAGGAAGAAAATCAAAGAAGACAAAAGAATATGGGAGGTGACAAACAAGGGGAAGGAGAAGGAAAGTAGGAGAGCCGGTACAATAACGGTGAAAAGATAAGTCAGAACATAGAGCCAACTAATAGAGAAAATTATGGGATAGGGAAGGGGAAATTAAGCCCAAAAGAGAATGGGGCTTAAGTGGACAAAGTGGGCCAAAAGGTTGGCGAGAAGGAAAAGGTCGAGACCTAACAAGCAGTAAGAAAAGTGAGACAAAAGATCTTCGGCTTCAAAAAAGGAGGGAGGAGGGTGCATTTAAACTTGACCAAGAAATAACAAAGAAGGAAGACCCAAAGTTTAGTGGGTCATGCAATCATGACTTAGGCGATGGAGGTGAAACCCGATAGTGTAAGGCGACATGAGGAGATTACAATAAGAAAGGATGGGGTGATGAAGTATACGAGCTCAAGGTCAGGGAAGGAAATTCGTCCCGGGATGATGATGGTCAGCAGGGGACTGAAGAAAAGCGAGACAAAGAATAAGAAGAGAGATATGGGAAGAAAAAAGCCAGATGCTGAGGGGGAACATTTTGTTTGGGAAGCAAAAAAAGGGTATGGAAAGAAAGTAGCAAGAGATGATAACCTGAAGAGTAAAAGTGAAGATGAAAATAATGGTATGGATGAATCAGATGGGTGGGTGAGGCCTAAGGTAAGAAGAAGTTTAAGAGGGAAATGTCAATTGAAGAGATTTTTCCCAGAAAATCAAATAGCGCAGAATAGCAAGAAGAAGGAGAAAAATAAGAGATGGAAGAGTAGAAGTCAGGGAAACAAAATGTCAGGGATATCGAGAGTAGGTCCCAAAGGTAGAAGGAGGGGGAATTTAAAAAAGCAAATTGAAAAGAATTGGGGGCTAGAAGTGCAAGTCAGAAAAGCTAGATAGAGGAGTTAGTGTCGGACTTCGATATAAGAAGTAGAAATTCGTTGATTAGGAGGGAGGCAGAGGAAATTCTGGAATTAAGTGAGAAATTGAGACTGAAGTTCAAGGAAGAGAAAGAAGAAGTGATTCAAAAAATCATGGAGATGGAGGTAGCCGATAGAAGAGGTGAAACTAAGGCAATAATTGAAGAAATTTGAGCTCCCAGGTTTTGACAGTTCTCAGGGGGAGGATTGGGATTGGTTGCTTCATATACGTAATGTTGATATTTAGTGCTTTTGAGAAGGCCTTGTTTTAGAGGAAGTAAGAAAAAGTTTTCAGCATAAAAAATCACGAAGAAGACTTTATAAGCAAAACAGATGAATAGCAAGTAGAGGCTGGGAGCAGTGGATGCACTTGGTCATAATCTATGTAATTTGGTTTTTAAAGTCAAAATTGAAATAATTTAATTTTTTAATTTTAAAAATTATGCTAATTTAATATTCATCTTAATAATATCTAATTTTATTGTTAAAAGATACATCCAATTAAGGATATTTTTAATTCATGTATATCACTTCATATTCTACCTAAACTTCAACAGAGGCCGAAAAACATTAAAAAAAAAAAAAAGAGAACCAGGCAAGTTTAATCCCAAACAGCTAGAAGAGACATAAGACCGGCCCAAGAAGAAGAGATACGTTACCTCTTATTTGAAGCATTCCATTTTTCTACGGCTTTGGATTCATGAAATCAGCAGCAAAAAGATCGACGAACGCCATATATAACAAGATCCCAACAGATGCCCCGTTGATCCTTCAACAATAAGCTCTGATTGTATGTGTTTGATATCCTTATTCCTATAGCAATTCCAAATGCCATGGAGTTGTTAGACAGAAAAAGAGTGCCACCATTGCAACTGCCCCAAACTCGAATTGTGCTAATAACAACAATAGCATAGTGATCCACGAACTCATACTCCTATGAATTTTTGTTTACTTTTGTACTACTCAATAGACCTGGCAATTTTGAACACGACACATTAATACGACACGAGAAGACACGGGTTAAACATGTTATGGGTTTACCCTTAACGTGTTTCGTGTCTAATTGTGTCTGACACGTTAAGACACGAAATTTTCGTGTCTGACACGTTAAGACACGAAATTTTCGTGTCTTAACTTGTCAGACACGCCAAACACGTTTAAAACACGTTTACTTAAACGTGTTATCGTGTTTTAACGTGTTATCTTGGTTAAACGTGTTATCGTGTTTAAACGTGTACACGTGACACGTTTATTAACCCATTAAATATTGATAGTTAAAGACTATTTTAACCTTATATAAATAATTTTAAATAATTATTTTAAACAGTTTGTTTAATTTTACAAAAAATATTAATGTAATTATACATTAATACCTTAATTTTTAACCTTTAGATTTTATTTGAAGATTTTTAATATTATTAGTATTTGAAGATTTGATATTAATTATGTATTTTATCATATTATATGATAATAAATTTTATGTATATTGTTTATATTAATTTTTATTATTTTTGTTTTGTTATAATTATTTTTTTAATTATAGATTTTAAATTTAAATAATAAAATTATATTTAATTATAAATATTTTTATTTAAACGTGTTAATCGTGTTATTAATCGTGTCGTGTCGTATATTAACACGTTTAATAAATGTGTTAATCGTGTTAAACGTGCTAATCATGTCGTGTCGTGTTACACGTTTATTAAACGTGTTCGTGTACGTGTTTTACACTTAAGACACGTTTATTAAACGTGTCGTGTTCGTGTTTACCCTTAACGTGTTTCGTATCTAATCGTGTCTGACACATTTACGACACGAAAACACGAATTGCCAGGTCTACTACTCAATGCTACTATTAAGCTTGTTTATGTAAATTGAAAATCTTAGAAACAATATAGAAAAACACCAAAACACTTGACAATTGAGTTATCATTCAATGCATTAATATTATAAATTCCCCTATTTATAATAAGCTCCTATCAAAAGTGCTCCCACCAACCCCTTTCACTACCTTTTAACAGGACCATAAACTCAGATGGAAAAGTATATAAAACTGTCCCAAAATTAGCTTATGCAGCGAATGAGATTTCCTTCTGTGCTCCGAATTAGAATTAATGGAAAGTAGCAAGTTGTTAGCCATTTTTTCCTGCCGCAAACTACTCACAGACCCGCAGATGAAGAAGCGCATTTAAGATTAAGAGTAAAGTCATAAGCTATTGAATGCTATGATGAATTTAACCTTCAGAGCTGGAGAACTATAAACAAGCTTGTAGTGGTGCAGCTTTGGGAAAAGGTCAATGGCATTTTAATTGCTTACGTGCAACAAAGTTGTTTGGGATTGAACTTTTTACATGCTGATAATATTTTTTTGAAAGTGGCATTCATGTGTATAGAAGGTCTACCACATAACAGAAAATTTTGCACTTCATGGAATTAGCGTATCACCTGCGAAATGCATCCACCAAGTCACATGCCCTCAAAAAAACTAATGAAAGGTCAGTGCAGCAACCAAGGGCTTTATGGTCTTTGGACTTTCATTTATTTTTGGGTAGCTCGTGAATAATGCATTTTTCCAAGTTGTAATACCAAACTTGTTCATGAGGCAATGACTTAATCTGTCAATAAGCAATGTTTTGAAAGAATGTCGACATAACCTTCATTAAGAATTAGAGAGTTCAAAGTCAAAGCCAAACTTAAATTGGAAAATTCCACACATGATGTTAACATATATAATCGGTTTTTTATTTTATAACAATTAAAACGTTGACCTATCACACATGAATATATATATATATATATATATATAATTTTATCCCTTTACCATTAAAAAAAAGCCCGTTATTGTCATTTTCCCTTTCTCATGATTATAATCATAACCAAAATATAGTTGTTAAATCAAGGTACTTATCACGTATTGAAATTTTATTTTTTAGTATCAAGTATTGTATCATAAAATATGACTAAAAATTATAAAATTAATATAAATAGCATTTATACATCTAAAATAAATAAAATTTAAAAGTATTATTTTTTTTAATATTGTTGAAGATTATAAGATATAAATTGAAAAGATGATTATTTGTTAATTTAAACTCTCAATATATTCTTTATAATATTAATTTTTAAATAAAATATACATTTTTCATATTAATTTATTAATTAAAAAATTAAAAAACAATTGAAATAAAAAAGAGAAGAGTAAAATACCCCTATCCCTAAGTTTTAACCGAAATTACATAGATGTCTATTAATTTTTAAAATGGACACTTTGTCTTAAAAAATATCTTTTACTGGATACATAAGTTTAGCCATTAATCAATCGTTAGCATTTTCATCAGTTTAATGACGTAGTAATATTAAAAATATAAATTTACCCTTTATTATTTTTAAAAATTACTATTATATAATTTTATTAATTTTTTATTAATTTAAAAAAAAAGCTCTAAATTTTGGTGCTCCCTTAGGAGCTCCGATGCTTCCCTTGGGGAACCCAATTTAGGGCTCTCTAAGGGAGCACTGGTGCTTTCCAAGGGAATACTGGTGGTCGACCGGTGCAAAGGACGCTACCGATTGGCCTAAGAGAAAAAAAAACAAAGAAAAAAGAGAAAAAGACATTTTAGACATTTCATACTTAATATTAACACTGTTTAGACATTTAGGCTGGAATGTCTATTTTGAAAACTCATGGACTTTTATGTAATTTTTATGAAAACTTAAGGAATTAGGGTATTTTACCTAAAAATGAATATTTGATTTTCTTAGTATTTTTTGTTTAAAATCTAAATTTTAAACATTAAAACTCATAAAATTTTGTTTTTCATTTTTTAACTCAAAAAAATAAATAAATAAAATTATTTTTAATAATTTGTTAAAATTAAGCTTATCAAAATGTATCAACTGTATCGTACAATACATCTCGCACAGTAAATATGTATTGTGTATCACACAATACGTTTTCGATAGTTGATCAAATATGACATAATTATCAATACGTATCATTTTTTATTAATATCATACTGTATTGTGTGATATGTATCATATATTGTATAATATTAATACCTATGAGCCAAGGTACTTCCGTTGCAGGTAAATCTAAGCCAACAATGCCTTGTGTTTCTTACTCCTTTAATAAATATGTCGGTTTTATAACTTAAGTACAACTTTATATGCAAAAAGATGAGATGCAACTATGTAGTTTGAGCAAAATCATAAATTTTGAAATTTAGGCAAAATTATATAATAAATTCATATCATGATATATGGTCGAAGTACTCAAATAGTTCCTGTATTCATGCATTTTCATCAATTTAATCTTTTTATTCAAAATCTAATTGTTAATTTTAAAAATTGAAACAATTTAATCATTCGCTTAACGTCGATCAATTTTACTATTAGAGGTGATGACGTGATAAATTTGCTTACATGACAATACCATGTGGTATTAAATGATGATATGGTTGTTGACACCTCATTTGTTTAGTTTTGTCTCAATGATAAAAATGAATAAAATAAATACTGACAAAAATAAAAACTAAAAAAAATAAAAAATATAAATAATAAAAATCTGAAAAAAAAAAAGAAAGATAATGATAAGCAAAGATTTGAATGAACAACCAAATGGAATAATTTTTTAAATTCAAATTTTAAAAAGAGGAAGAAAAGCTTAATCCAAGATCAATGCTAAAACGAGTACAAATACCTATTCATTAGTCAAGAATCAACACAAGAGAAGGAAGAGGAAACGATAAAATTAGTAAAGAGTTTTTTATAATTTTTGAGTTTTTGAGTTTTGAGATTTCAGAGTTACGATTCACCGGATTCAAACAATAATTCTTCTATGCAATTCTGCAGAGTGATACAAACCCTTTCCCATGATAATAATTAATTATAGTTAAGCTACTTCCAGTGCATGTATTCCAAGCCAACAGTACCTTGTGTTTGTCACTCCTTTAATAAATCTGCCGGCTTTGTAATTTAAGCACAACTTTAAATGCGAAAAGATGAGATGCAACTCTGTGTTTTGAGCAAAATCATACATTTTGAAGTGTAGACAAAATTATATAATAAATTTATGTCATGATATATATACCATTTGACTTTGTGATTTGAAGTTTATAAAGGAAAAATTGAAATTAAAAGAAATAAAAATAGAAAATTTGCGTATCACAGCTTTAAGCCCATATAGCCAGGAGAGACATAAGACCAGACCCAAGAAGAAGAGCAACACTGGCTCCTACTTGAAGCATTCCATTGTTTTGCAATTTTGGATTCATGAAATCAGCAGCAAGAAGATCGACCAGCGCCATATATATTAAGATCCCAGCTGATGCCGCGTTGAAGATCCCTTCAACGATAAGAGCAGTTGGGCTGCTTTCATCGTATATGTTTGATATCCCTATTCCTATGGCAATGCCAACTGGGGTTGTAAGAGAGAAAAAGAGTGCCATGACTGCAACAGCCCGAGACTTGAATTTTGCCTACAAAAATATTACAGAGTAATTAATGCAAACTCATACACCTATAATTTTGTCTGCTTACGTAATTAATATTATGAGAATTAATTCGGCAACTTAAAATATGCATCATAGACAAACAAGAAAGAAAACAAAAAACACTTCAGGGTTGATTCGATGCCTTGTGGTCCATTCAAAATAAGCTACTACTTTCATTTTGAAAGGCAATTTCGTTTCATAAATAGCAGCTTTACAAAAAATCTACCATTTCTTGGTAATTGTAACAGACACTGGACCTGCAGTGCCACGACAGAAATACTTACAAAACAGAAAAAACTTCTCACATCAGGTTGCCTGTGAGATCAGGATAACCCTATCCCATTCCTATCCACATCTCATAGCAACCATATGTTCCGGTGATTCTATCATCTATACAAAACCCTATACACTCTCCAACATGTGAAAGGTCATTCATTTACAAAAGAAGCAACAGAACAATTTGATTGAAAGTGTTTTCTTTTTTTTTTTAAAGGTAAAGATCAGCAGAATTTATTAAGTATCAGAAGATACAAGATCTGATCAAAGAAAAGATCAGAAAACAAAATAACACTGAGAAGAGAAGGAGAAACAAGGAGATGAAAGCGCATCTCGCCAGCAAAGGGAACAAGCATCAGTAGAAATAAAAAACATAAAATTCCCTGCAAGAGGAACAAAGAGAGCAGGAGGCAGAAGACCAATAGAGCAAACGAGAACCAAGGAGCCAGAAGGCAGCAATTAAAAGCCAGCAACCATCGACATCATTCAGTAGAGAAGGAAGTCCCAGGGAAAGCAAAGGAGCAATCACAGATCAGCAAAGCAGCAGAGACACAAAGAACAGGATTAAAAATGCATAGAGAACTTAGCGAAAGCAGGAGAGAGAGCATCAAAGAACTTCAAAATCAGCCGAGCCAGAAAAGAGAAACAAACAAAGGACATAACCCAAACAATTAAGAGAGCAGAATGAGAGGTTGATCAAGTCTCACACCTTCACCTTCTTTGGCAAGAGAATCAGCGAAGGAATTACCCGAACGAGGAGTATGATAGAAAGTGTTCCCAGCAAACTAATTGATTATCACTTAGAATAATAAATACTGTCCCAAAAATTAGATAATGGAAGCTGCAATTCACTAAGAGACCTTCAAAGAAAGAAGAGAGAAAAACCAAATATGAATTTGACGGTCTTGACTACTACGAAATACTATTGTTTTAGCAAAACATCATCAATCATGTGCAACAAAGTTTGGTAGAAATTAACTAAGATTCCTTAAAATTTTAGAACGTAGGATTAAGATATATTACCTGTGAAATACATCCACCAAGTCCCATACCCTCAAAGAACTGGTGAAAGGTTAGTGCAGCCACCAAAGGCTTTATAGTCTTTGGACTTTCAGAAGCACCCAAAGATATCCCTATTATCACAGAGTGCACCACAATCCCCAACTCCAAAACCTACAAAATATATATATATATATATATATTGTCAAAATTAATACCAATAATATTCGATTAATTTCTATATATTGAAATTTGATCAAATATCAGTCTGATGACTATTCGTATCTTAAGACTTGAACCAAATAAAAGAACTTAAAATTACTTCCACCAATTTCCTCCCATATGATTTTTTTAAACAGAAAAAGCTTAGACATTGTTAGTTTATACCAAAATTACCTGAGATACTACTCGATGTCGAAGAAGCTCAGATGAACCGGAGCGATCAACCAAAGAAACTGAGCCATGAGCATGGCCGTGAGTTGCATGAGTATGAACATGTACGTGACTTTCATGTTCCCCTGTTTTCTCCTCATCACCGTGAATCTGTTGGGTCTCATTAAAGTGAGACTTGGTATAGTGAGAAGTAGCAAATACATCAATCATCAATGTAGCAATCGCAGAAGCCATAGCCACCAATCCGGCGAACGGAAACTTCCCCCAAGGGTTTTCATTGAGGCAGGGAGATGTCAAGCTCTCGGTAGCATCAGGAAGAACGTGGATAAACCCTGTCGACAATATCACACCGGCTGCAAAGGCTTTGATTATGAAGAATAAATTCGTTTCGGGACGTAAAGCCTTGATAGTTTTTCCAAACAGGGGAAAGCAAACTCCTATGGCTCCAGCAACAAGAATCGAAGCTATAGCAGCCATTTTGTATTTGAGCGCTAGAGGCTTATTGCGATCTTCATCTTCAGGTTCACACGTACACTCCCCTCGTGCTATGGAAGGGAGTAGGATGAAAAGAAAGCAAAGCAATGTCAAGAGCTGGGTTTGCTTAAAGTTGATCATGGTTGGAACAGAAAACAGAATTCTCAGTAAAAGAAAGAGCGATGTTTAGAGATGTCTATATAGAAGAACTAGGCCAAAGGGTAATGAATTGATGACAGAGGCAGGAAAGATATGGTCAACTCATAGTGAAGCATGAACCCTCTGTGGCTTTTAATTTGTAAATTATGGAAAATAATGAGCTCATCTTTCAATATATTAACCGTAATTTGAAAGGATTTCCAAAATTAAAAATATGAGTATTTGCAAATTTAAGAGATGACCACGCCCGAAGACTTTGAGATCTTGAGAACAGCTAGAGGTGTTGAAAGAATGTCGACATAACAACCATTAAGAACAAATTTTAAAGCTTTCCCATTGTCCACGCCAAGCTTAAATTGGTAAAATTCAAACAAAATGTTGATATTCTTTGGGTGTTGGAATCGCATCATTCTGCTAGGGGCTAAGCATGCCTCATGCTTTCCCGTTCCTTTGCGAGCACTCAAACAGGAAAAAAAAAAAACAAACAAACAAAGAAAAAACCCGTTATCTTTGCAAATGATTCAAGTTAAGAAATCAATTGATCTATTAATAGTATTCAACATTATTACTTTATTTTGATCTTTACATAGTATATTTTATTTACATGATCAAAAGTCAATGTTTTAGGTCCTTTCCTTATACTTTCAAGGGTATGTATACAGAAAACAAGAAGAAAAATGAAAATATAAAATTAAATGTGTGTTTTATAAGATTTTCAATGATTTAATTTTTCAATTGATCTATTAAACATATGTTTTACTGGATTAATTAAATAAAATTAAATTGAAATTGATTAAAATTAATATATATATATATATATATACCCTTATATATTCATCTATATATAACATTTATAAATATTGAACGAAAATTCCATTAAGCTCAACTGCTTACATCGACTACTCCAATATTTGAACTTGACTTGAAGTTGATAGTGGACAAGCCAAATCTAAGTAACTAGTGAAGTAACTGAAATTCTTTACTTATTGCATAGTTCTTTTTCTTAAGAAGAATGTTGCATGGATTTCAATACTTTGACGTTAATCTCAAATTCATATTCTAACAATTTAGTGGGAGGACATAGTAGAAGAAAAGGTTCAGGAATGCTGATGAGGAATTTGGACAGGAGAAGGGAAAAGAGATGCAGACAGTAGTTCCCTGCGGGCCTGCAAGCTGCGAGTGCTTTTTACTTTACCATGAATCTGTTTTTTGTGATGCACTTATTTATGTGAGTGCTTTTTACTTTGTGATGTTCTTATTTAAGCCTACTTAGTTTCTTTGACGAATTTGCTCTATGTTATTTTGCAGTAGGAAACCTTGGTTTATATTTACAAAGGACATAGTAGAGAGTAGGTGCCGCCAATTACTTTTCATTTTTTGAGAGGCAAGAAGATAATTCATTAGATAACAAACAGGGGAGGAAAAAATTCCCCAGAGTCAGTTCAAAAAACCTGGAGCATACATAAAAATGACCTGCAGGAAAAGGACAAGGCAAGTCCACCTGTAGCATACATAAAAATGACCTGCAGGAAAAGGGCAAGGCAAGCCCAGATGCAAGGAAGCATCCTATACGAAAAGATCTATACATCCAGCGATGCATTGAAGCATCCTATACAAGTCCAGATCCCAACAAAATAGCCACATTAAACACAGATAAAGTCAGAAAAACCCGAACTTACGAACAAAAAACGATGGCCCCAAGCAAAAGTCAGCAAAGGAGAGAACTTACCCCTGTTGAATCATCTCTATGCGTGCTCTATATCCTGATCCATCTCCTGAATTGCTGTAGAGTCATCCGACGGTCTAAACACACCTTCTTTATCCAAAGAATCAGCCTCGCCGTTGGAGGAACAGGGATATGACTGATTTTTCAATTGTCAACAGAAGTTTGCATGACTAGTGGCCTTAACCGCTGGGGAACTTCGCTAGGATTAGAAATCCATTTTCCAACCTTGCAACTATCGCATCCAATGAGAAGAGAGTGGGAAGAGCACCATTTGCAAGCAACAAAGATGATTGGCGCTTCTCTTACCGCTTGGAATTTCGCTTTGTTAGAGTCAGATATACCAATAGCCTTGGAAAATAAAGCTAGCACGTCTCCAGATTCATTCCTCAAGATGCCCCCAATACCTGAGTCACCAGGGCAGCCACGAGAGGACCCATCTGTGTTGAAGCTTAGACCAAACCACCATATTCTTGTTCGTTTTGCTCTTGGCTAGGAATGATCATTTCGCCTTCATCCACTAGGCAACTCGAATTTTAAAAAGTTCAAAATTTTACTTGCAATCCTAGAGATTGCCTTTAAACACCACATCATTTCTAGGCCCATATGATGGCGTATCAAACCATTTTCCAAATCAAACCGTAGCTAAAAGAATTGGCAATCTCAAACCTACATAAGAAGCTAACCATACGGTCCTCATGGACCACCCAGAAAACGTTCCAAAAATTACTGTCATAAGAGCCAAGATTTTCTACAAGTGGAGAATGGTGCTGCCAATTACTTAGTGAGCTGCTGACAACTTTTCTAATTGTAGAGAACTCTCATACTTCAAAACTAGTCTTCTTATGTCACTAAAAGTCTTCTAATGGTTAAAGATTTATGGTGACATACTAGTTCATGAGATCTCAATAAACTACCATTTTAAAAAAAAAACAATTTAGTGGGGCACCAATAAGCAAAATGTCTTTTAACTTAATTGTTGATGACAAGCAACTGTGTTCACTTCCATCTCTTGTTAACCGGTAAGGGAACAAATGACATTGCCTTTTCATTCATGTATGCTACCTAATAATTAAGCTATCACATTAATTTTGCAACCACTAACGCAACATATATTAAAAAGGATAAATATAGTATATTTAATTTCTTTTCCACGTATTCCTAACTCAAGCTTTCTCGGCATCTTCCAATGCTTCCACCTTTAAGTTAGACTTAGAAGGATCGAAAACTATCTGAAGACAAACTATAAAGCGCAGAAGTTAGCGTGTGATTGGAACCCTTCTTTTTGTGACTTTTCATTAACCCAACGACCAACTTTTGATACCATGGACGAGTGACAGGAACGTAGATACAAGATTGAAAGTAAATATTTCTTACCAACTGTCTACTTCCGCTTGCACAGCTACTTCAGTCATGTATAACTTTATGTTTCGTCAAATATGGTGGCTTCAATTGTCATCACTCGAATAATTCCCTGGGGTCGACTTGACTTTGCTCCATGACCTTTCGTTTTTTTTTCTTTCTTTTCGTGCTGTGGCTAATAGCTAGCGGATGAAACGAAGTAGTAGAAGCAGACATCCATTAACAGAGGGAAACATTGGAAGTGGAGCTAAAGTCCCAAGGACTTTTAATGATTGAAATATTCTTCAAAAGAAAAGTAGAGTTCCACCAATGAAGTGAAACTGTCCACTAACAAAGCCAAAAATCCAGTAAAAAACCCAAAGGCCACGGTAGGAGATACCGCCACAAATCAATGACCAAACAGAAGCAAAAGACAACCAAGACAGCGACAAGACCAGCAAAAATAAAACTCAGAAGAAACCAGCAAAATCATACAAGAAGGACAAACCCGCAAGGAGGTTAGTCATAGAAAACCTTAAAAGATCCTCAGATCGACCAACACTAACCTTTGCAATGCTATCCGCAAGTTTATTACCAGAACGAGTGAAGTAAACAACAGATCAGTTGACAATTCTTTTCTTAAAGTAGTTAATTTGACGCCAAGGGACTGAAGCATGATGATTGCACCACTCAACGGCATTGGAGGAGTCAAGTTCAATGATGAGAGCAGGCAAGAAAACCCAAAAGGAAGCATCGAAGAGAAAAAAAGGCTACTTTCATAACCTTAATTTCAGCCAAATTATTCTTGTCCTTCCATTGGTGGCTCCGTTTCCCATGGTGCGAACACAAAAAACTCTATTCAAAATTATTAAAACTTTCTTCTGAAATATGAATTTAAAACGGTAATTTCAAAATTGATTTCTTTTTATATAATAATGAAAACGAATGTACTTGGACATTGTGGAAGTTTACTAAAGAATGAATATATACCTCATAAAAATTATACAGATCAATGGAAGAAATATTCAAAGAGCGACATTGTCTTCTTTTATTTTCTCACTTGTGAAAATGATAGCAATATCCACGCTTAAGAATCATGTTTACAATTTTTTTTCCCTACATGTGAAGCTTCATTTGATTTTAAGTTACACAATGAGAATGAGAAGTAATCTTTCCCTGGCTTGTTTCATAAACTAATTTTCTTATATTTTTCATATCAAAATTGAAACTCAAAATATAAAAAATAATAATGAGAAAAAAAATTGTTGATTAAAACAGGTTACAATTAATTATTTTAATAATTATTAGTAAAATGAAAATCAAGTGCTCTATTAATGGCTCCTATATTCTCATAATTGCTTTCAAGAACTTTCAGGGGCCAGGGGAAAGTAAATGCTTTCCAGTTGGTGTGCAAGTAGTTTGGCGAAAGGTGAAGTTGAAGTGTCTAATTTTTAATAAAAAATTATTTCATATTATGAAAATGTAGAGCTAAATAAAGTGCAACGAATCAAGCTTGGTGTGGTACATGGCCGAAGCCACAAAAGCTAGCTACGCATCGTCATACACCTCACTGTGAATTAGGCCCAATTTCTTATATAAAAGGAAAAAAATAAAATTAGAATGATTTGATTATGAAGAATAAATTCTTTTCGGGACGTAAAGCCTTGATAGTTTTTCCAAACAGGGGAAAGCAAGCTCCTATGGCTCCAGCAACAAGAATCGAAGGTACAGCTGCCATTTTGCACTTGAGCGCTAGAGGCTTATTGCGATCTTCATCTTCAGCTTCACACGTACTCTCCCCTCATGCTATGGAAGGGAGTAGTGTAACGACCCAAGTCCAACCACTGGCCCGGTAGCTTTTTGGACCTAAACCACGTGACCCTCAAAAGCTTAAGCTCAAGTTGCTAGTAGTAGTGGGCTTGGATTGTTATATAGGTCTTAACAATCACATGCACATCAGATGTGGGATGCTGGGCATCACAATCCCACCCACTCAAATCCTTGATGTCCTCATCAAGGCCACATATCACATATCACATCCACAGGACCAAGATCTTACCAGAACAATGTGAAAGCATCGGACTGGCCCAAGCTCTGATACCATTTGTAACGACCCAAGTCCAACCACTGGCCCGGCAGCTTTTTGGACCTAAACCACGTGGCCCTCAAAAGCTTAAGCTCAAGTTGTTAGTAGTAGTGGGCTTGGATTGTTATATAGGTCTTAACAATCACATGCACATCAGATGTGGGATGCTGGGCATCACAAGTAGGATGAAAAGAAAGCCAAGCAATGTCAAGAGCTGGGTTTTGCCTGAAGTTGATTATGGCTGGAACAGAAAACAGAATTCTAAGCAAAAGAAAGAGTGATGTTTGTATAGAAGAATTGGGCAAAAGTCTAACGAATTGATGACAGAGGTAGGGAAGATAGGGTCAACTCATAGTGAAGAACGAACCCTCTGTGGCTTTTAATTTGTAAATTATGGAAAATAATGAGCTCATCTTTCAATATATTAACTATAATTTAAAAGGATTTCCCAAATTAAAAATACGAGTATTTGCAAATTTAAGAGACGACCATGCCCGAAGACTTTGAAATCTTGAGAACATCTTGAGGTGTTGAAATAATGTCGACCTAACAACCATTAAGAAGAAATTTCAAAGCTTTCCCATTGTCCACGCCAAGCTTAAATCGGTAAAATTCAAACAAAATGTTGATATTCTTTGGATCATTTTTTTATTGACATAATATCTAAAAAAATCCATAAACTACTTAAAAAAATTTAAATAAATTTCAATCAAACCCTTATATTTTACCTTATACTTTTATTTTAATCAAATAAGTCTTCATTTTTTTATTTTAAGTCAAATAAACTCTTACAATTAATAATTGATTTAGTTAAAATATCATTTATCATTTTATACCACATGATGTTAACGTGATATACTAATATATCATAATTGATGATAATATGATATATTGACATATCATAATTGATAATAACTTGATATATTAAGTTGCTATAATAATATGATTATATGACATTTTTTATCACCTTTCACATCAACGTAATGTCAGCGTCATGTAAATATAAAATAACAAGTGACATTTAATAAAGATTTATTTAAATTTTCTTGAATAGTTTATGAACTTATTTAAGCATTATGTGTTGGTCCCTATAAAATGTGCTAGAGGGGGGTGAATAGTATAATTCGGCTCTTTAGTTAGATTAGAAACTAATCTTAAAAGCAAAGAAAGTAAAACAAAAAAGACAATAGACAAAGGATTTAGAGTGGTTCAGTCCAAGACTTACATTCACTATCTTGATTATCCAACCAAGGATTTTCACCAAAATTCACTAACAAACAGTGAAATTACCAAGCTCCCACCAAACTTTTACAATGGTTTTTACCAAGCTCAACCACAACTTTTACAATGATTTTTCAAGGGTTCAACCAAAACCCAACACCTAACTTTTCAAGAATAAGTTAGAACATTCACTCTTTCAAGTAAACCTAGCTTGAATCAATCACTTAGAGTGAATCCCTAACTCTATGAATACAAAGATAAGTGCAAAGGAAAGTACTGATGATCACAAGTTGATCTAAATAGTACAAAGTTAAGTGTAGAATACAAACACAAAAGATTGGCGTTTGAGTGCAGTGAGAGAGTAGAGAGTTTTTCTGGTTTTCTTGCTCTTTTTGGACTTAGAATTGTGAAATCTCTCAAAAAGCTTCTTCTCTAACCTTGGAAGGCTCTTTTATACTTGTAGAAACATGTCTAATGGCAATTGGGCAGTTTGTGACCGTTGGAAACAGTTTGGGGTAGGTTCTGGCCGTTAATCTGTCTTGTACTGCTCTAGTGTAAGTTGCAGACATGGAGCACTTAGTCAACTAACTTCTTCCTTGGTTGACTAAGTTGGTTATGTTTCTCAATATGCTTCAACCTGCCACTTCTCTAATTTGAATTTTAGCCAATCAATGTTCTTTATTATTCAACCAGGGAACTTTCTTTATGTTGGTCAATCTTGTTCTTTATCCATATCAACTTTTTAAGTGCACATTAGAAAGATTGACTTATTTTTTTTTTAATAAATTTTTGTCCTGCATACTTGGATACAAATTTTAGACACACAAGGATGGAAATGTTTTATTATCATCAAAAACTAATGGAGCCAACATTATGCCTTTTTAATTTTATTTTTGAGAATAAAATGGTGATCTAATGCTTGTTTAGCTCGACTTTTTTCAGCTTATCTACCTTTTAAAAGTATAAATCAAACCAAATAAGATTTCGAGAAGTTTTAAAAAAAATAGATATTTTTAAAGAACCAATCTAAAAAAAAAAAAAGAGCTTTAGCAAAAGTTCTAGAAAAGAATTTTTTCTTTTTTTTCTTTTAAAAATACACTAGCTTTTCAAAAGAATTTTTCTTTTTGTTCCAAAGATGTCCTTATCTATTAAAAATAATCCCAACATTACCCTCTCAAAAAATACCCATTCTCAATCGATCTCTTTCTCCTCTCCTTTTCGCTTCAAGTCACCCTTTTCCAATGCAAATTACGATCTCTCTCTTTTTCTTTTCTACCTCTTTCTGTAAGACTATTAAAAAAAAACTAAAGACCCAGCAACGAAATAGCAAAATCTAAGATCTTTTTGTTCTTACAAAGATTAAAAGAAAAAAAGACCCAAATTTTGTTTTAATAGATAAAAAAATAAAGTTAACTTTTTTTCATTGTGAATAAAGAAATTTACGATTGATAGAAAGTTATTTATTATACACTCTTTATAGTAATTTTAACTAAAATTAGAGCTTATATAGGTTGTTTTGCCAAACAGCTTATCTATAAAAAAGAATTTATAATAGTAAATTTATCAATAGTTTTAATTTAATTTTAAAAGTTATTATTTTTCATAAGAGTCTTGTAATAGTTTTTAAGTTAAAAAAATTATACCAAACAAGCTTCTAATATGCAAATTAAATACCTAATATGATATTCCTATAAGGCATCTATCTCTTTATTTCCTTATAGAAAAAAGAAAATTTGTGCCTTATTAATTATTTTTCCTCTTTAACATTCATACTACACAATATATACCAAGAAAATAGCAAATCAATTTTCATTTCTTTTTCTCCTTTATTATTATAATTAATGATTACAATATTTACTTTCCAATGATAAAGAAATTGTTTTTCCACCTTTGGGTTTGTTCAAACAAACAACTAAACATGGGTTAATCAATAATCCCCCAAAAAAGAAATCATTTGTCAATTTTGTTTAAAGCTCAAACTAATCAAATGTATGATTGTTTCATGTTTGCTCAAAAGCTATCCATGTTCTGTCAAACTATGCAAAAGGTGCTTTGCATTCCTCTAAAAAATCTATTAGATGCTGGTATCACATCATTTTGCTAAAGGCCAAGCATACCTCTTCCTTTTCTTTTGCGTGCACACAAACCCAAAAAAAAATAAGGATAAAATACCCCCACTCTCTAACTTTTAAACATAATTCCACTCGAGTTTATTAATATTAAAAATGATCAGTTCGTCCCAAAAGTCTAAACGCCATTAACAAGAAGTGTGAAATGTCAAAATTACCTACATATAAATAAATCTTAATCACGTGTTAATGTTTGTTAATCATTGTACTTCCTTTCTCTCTTTATTCTCCATTTCTCTCCTCTGGTTCTCTCATCAGTCAATATATCACTAATCGATTAAGGTTTTTTTTAGCCTTCTACTTCAATTAGTAGCTTTATACTACAGCAAAATAACCTAAAATCAAAACCCTTGTTTAAAACCTTGCTTTAAGCCCTTTAAACCCTAATCCAAATCAAAATAGTGAACTATTATGGTTCATCAATCGTCTAATATGTTTTGCTGCTGTGTCAAGGTTAGTTTTATGGTTTAAGGATGTTGCTTTCTAGCATGTGGTTATCATGTGCAAGAACAGATTTATCATTTCGAGTTGTTTTTTACTTATGTGGGCTTCGTGTGCTGGAATGGGTTTTATGGTTTAAGGTCCTTTGTCTATTGTTGATATAGTGAAAGTTTGGGAATAGGTTTGGATTAAGGTTTGGGTTAGGTTGTAACCCAAACCCAGAACCTTAAAGCCCTAAATTGGCCCAAACCAGAACCCAAACATTATCTCTAAATCCCTATTTTTGAAACCTTATCTTAAATCAATAAGTTGAGGAATTAGTGTTTAGGGTTTTGGAAAATTTTGATTTTTAGATTTTAATTTAACGTTTTCAAAATATGTTTTAATTTGGTTAGAGTTTAGGGTTACCATTAAAGTTTAAGGTTATTGTTCAATATTTCAAAGTTACTAACCAATTCTAATTGGGTTTTTCAGGTCTGGACATGGCAGAGATGCTATATGACTTGATGGTGCACCATGAGGGAGAGGTGATGACCATCGGAGATGTTAGTGCAAATAGATATTCTTATATAGATTTGACAAATGATGTCTTTGAAGTGTTGATGGATTATTCCAATGCTAGAGTTGGAATAGGTATCTCTATTACTGCAAGACACCCTAAATCAAAAGAGGCTATGATTTGAAGAGTGATGGTGATGTGTTGAAGCTATTTGAAGTATATAAAAGGACTAAAGAAATTCATCTTTGCTTGGACCTAATTCTTGTTTTTCTACTACAGACAATGGGATCTGGTAAGTCTTCTAATACCAAAAATGCTAGTGCATGTGCCTTTGCTAGACTTGTGAATGTTGGTTTAGGTGCTAGCAAAGGCAAGATTGGTAAGTCTAGTTGTACCATGCTTAATGACTCTACTTCAGGCAAAGATAGTGAAAGCGGAGTTGAAGTAAAGCGAACTTCAATTCAAGGTGGTTTAAGTTCAAGTAGATGTAAGGGATTTAGGGTTAAAGGTAGAGATAGAGTTGGTGAGGACAGATGTGGTGAAATTCCTTTTAGTACTATTAGTATTAGTGATGAAGAAAGTATTGATAAGGAAACTAGTGATTCAGTTGATGAAGAGGATGCATCCAGTGAAGATGTAGATTGAATATACAAAACAAAAAATGAGGAATCTCAAAGCAACCAAGATAATGATGCAGACAATGTTGAGGTTAAAGAAGATGTAGAGAATGATGTTTTTTTTATATTAGCACCACTATAAAAGAAGGGAACCAAGATAATGATGAATCTGACAAAGAAGGTCAAGCAATAGATAGGTCCTTTAAAGGTATACCTTATGCTCCTAATTAAAATAGAAAGATTGTATTAGCAAAGAACATGTTGTTTACAAGTGTTTAGCATTTTGGGGAGGTGATGGCTGACTATATAATCCAAGAAAGAATTAAGTTGTGTAAAGCAAAAAATAAGAATACTAAGTTCAAGGTTTTTAACAAAGAAAATGGTTGTGAATGGGTGGTTCAAGCAAATGTAAGTTTGGATGGGAAAACCTTTAAAATCAGGAAAGTAGGGAATGAACACTCTTACATGAGGATAAGTGACAATAATCTTAATACTACAAATGCTTGGATTACTAACAAGCTTGCCACTCAATTGCAGTCTAACCCAAATATGTCATACAATCTAATGCAGCATGAATTACAAGAGAGGTATGGAGTGAGTGTTCATTCTAAGAAACTATATAGAGCAAAGAAAAGGGCCTGAAAGAAGTCTGAAAGGACTTATTGTAGGTCTTATTTTTACGTGCACTTACATGCCCAAATGGTGAAGGATAAAAATCTTGGGAGCATAACCATCATGCAGCAAGAAAGATCTGAATTGAGCATGTCCCCAAGTTTCAAAAAGTTTTTCCTATCTTTTAATGCTTTAAAGAAAGACTTCAATAACAGGTGTAGACCTTTCATTGAGGTTGATGGCTGCCACTTCAAAAAGCCATATAAAGTGGTCTTGCTATCTACTATTGCCATTGATGGGAATCGTGGTATATTTATTGTTGTTGTTGCTATGGTGGAGCTGGATAATGGTGACTCATGGTCTTGGTTTTTTAACTTAGTTAATATTGCCATTGAGGACTTCAACAAACCATTGGTAGTGATGAGTGATGGGTAGAAAATACCCTAGACACCTACTGTTTTACATTTAATTAGTTAATTTCAATTACTTATTAACTATTACTTATTCTTATATGACAAGGCCTAAATGATATAATTACAAAGATAATGCCCCATACCACTCAAAAAATATGTGTTAAGCACCTTAATAGCAATTTTAGGCAAAGGTTTTTGGGTTGGAAATGAATGCGAACTTCTAGAAAGCTATAAAAGCATACAACCAATGGAATTGGAATTAAGCCTTGATGAAGATTAAAGCCGAAAATGTAGAGGCATACAACTAGTTGGTGGAAAAACTACTCACACTATGGACAAAGCATACCTTTAACCCAAGTGTGAAGAGTGACCATGTAACCAACAAGATGGTCGAGAGTTTCAACCACTGGATTGGGCTTGTGAGGAATAAACTTATTCTAGTTTTGTTTGAAAAACTAAAAGTTATAATAATGAAAAGGTTTTTTAATCAATATAAGAAGGCATGCACATGGGAAGGGTAAATAACACCCAAAATTAAGAATAAGTTAGTTTCTACCAAGTACATTGGTAGGTTTTGTAGGGTTGTGCATACTTTCTATTCTAAGTTTAATGTGTTTCAAGGTGGTAAGATGTACGATGTCAGCTTGGGGGCGAGTAGGGTAACTTGTCCATGTGGTGTTTAGAATATTTCAAGTAAGGGTGTCTCAATATATTTCATGTATACACTGATTGTTTGTATATTTCAAGGTTTGCTAACTTGTATTTGACTACATGTTAGGTATTCCTTACAACCATACAGCAGCATGCATAAGTCACATCAGGAGTGATTTAAAGCAATATTCTAACAACCACTACTCTAAGGAGAAGTTCATGCTAGCATACAATGAGTACATTCATCCCATACCTGACATTGTCATGGCTAAGTTCAAAAGGCAAGCAGATTTAGTAAAGCCTCCACTACTCCACCATATGCCTGGCAGGCCCAAAAAGAACAGAAAAAGGCAACTCAAGGAAAGGCCAATTAGACATGGCAATGTTAGAAGTAGCACTGTTAGGTGCACTTTATGCTCTTCACTTGGTCATAATAGAAAAGTTTGTCTTAAGATTCCCGTGTAACTTAATGAAAAGGTAAACTACATTAATTATGTAATTTAGTATTTTACATTACATATGCAATTTAATGCATCTAACACATTCTTTATGTTTTAAATTATAGCAAAACACCTTGTTTAGGCCTTCATTAACGATTGTTGGGTTTCATCAGGAGCAGCTATTAGGTCTCCATTAAAAACCGATGCATCAAGAACTTCAAGAGAACCTACTAGTGTGTAAAGAAGACTTGCTGATGCTGCTTTAGGACTTGGTTGTGGTGCTCATGGTGGTGTTAAATTTGTCCTTGCTCATGGTGATGCAAGGAAGCCTCCATTTCCTGGACCTATTGTCTCTACTGCCCTTACTGCCTCCACCTTCCTAATGAATTTTGATGGTGCTGAAGGGACACAAACAAGTGTCTTTCTTGTTGTTGATATGTGAATCTTAATATGTACAATGTTCTAAGGTTTTTTTGTGGTGTTTGGATGGAAGGAGGGAAGGTAAATTAAGAATAAATGCTTTATAACTTTTTATCTTTTTTTGTCTGCTATTATCTGGAAATTAAAAATAGATGCTTGACTTTAGTATTAGACCCGTTGGTAGTGGTCCAGATTTTTTTTTTTTTTTGCAAGCTTTATTTTGTAAAGCTTGTGGTCCTCATGTGCACAAAGGTTTAGAGAAAATAGTTCTCCTCATGTGCAAAAGGGACCTAATGCAGTTATTATTAAGGATGTCAACTGGTACCCTACCCGGTTATACCGGGTTAAGGTACTCCGTAAAAGGGTTCGGGTAGGGTTAGGGTATCGATTTCACTACCCAAATTTTAATAGGGTAGGGTTCGGGTACCACCTTTTGGGTACCCGTTACCCAAACTCGATTACTATTTATAAATATTTTATTATTATTTTAATAATTAAATTAAAAATTTATAATTTTTACTAACTTTACAAGTAATTTTTTTCTTAAAAACTAACAAATATATGAAAAGTATAGTTACTCTAATGATTAATATGATGACATTAATATATTTAAATTAAAAAATTATATTTTTTGTTGTTTAAGTTTATATTATTTGTTTGGATCTTTGTGTTTGGTTATTTAAGTTTATGTTGTTATTTAGATATTTATATATAGTTATTTAAGTTTATATCGTTGTATGTATATTTATTTTTAATTATTTAAGTTTATGTTTAAGATCTTTTTTTAATTATTTAAATTTAAATTTTATTATTATTTTTTAATTTAATTAGTAGTTAATTTTATGAAATACATAGAGAAATATTATTGTATATGCATACAGGTTTAGGTAATTTGGTATCTATAAAGAAGATTTTAATAATTTTTTAATCTAATCGAGTTTTTAAACGGGTTAGGGTAATTGTAGGGTAGGAAAAATGTAATAGGGTTAAGGTTAGGGTAGTAATTTTAAAATTAAACGGGTAGTTAATAAGGTTAGGGTAGTTGATTTTTTATAAGGTTAGGGTTCGAGTACCTTGAAATTATAGGGTACCCGACCCATTGACATCCCTAGTTATTATATAGGACATATATTGAAAATCAATGCAAAGATTAGTCTACTTGTTAAAAAAAAAACCTTTGCATTAACTCTTAAAGCACTTGTTATGTTCAAGTCTATTATGATTAATTCAAGATAATTGGCCAAGACAAAAAACTCAAGATATTGAAATGCTTGGCTATCTTTATATGCATTCAATGTTTCAATAATTTTGCATTTAATATTTCAACAACTTACAATAACTTTTACATTCAATATTTCAATAACTTCCAATAACTTTTATCAAACAAAATGACATTTAAAAGCCTCTGACTCTTCTTATTTTTTCTACCTATCTCATCTTTTGGGGGCATTTTATCAAACACCATTCAATAAGTCCTTCAACTTTCATTTTCTCTTCCCTTGAACCTTCATTTTCTTTTCCTTTCTTCCCAGGTTTTGACCCTACTTTGAATTAATTAATTCAAGACAGATAGATGTTATGGAAGAATTAAAGATCATTTGTAGCTTATGTTTTTTAAGCTACCATACCCACTAACTCTTCCATAGCATCCATCTATAGTTTTTGAAATGAAAATTCTCCAACAAAACTACAAACAACAAAAGCTTGAAAGATAGAATCCATCTCTAGTTCTTGCTCTTTTTCCTCCATTACTTTCTTCATTTCTTCTTTTCTGGAATGCCAAAATCAACAAAAAAATGTTGAGCATTTCACCAACAAATTTGGATTTTTAGCTTATCCTCTATGGTTCTTGAATTAATCTTTTTCCTTGATTAGTTTCACCATTTCTTCTTTTATAAAGTGCCAAAAATCAATAAAAAATCTATAGCATTTTAACAAAAAATTTGATTTTTTAGCTTTTGGTTTGAAAAACTTCTCAATTTTAGCAAAAACACTAAAAGAAGGGCAAAATTATCATAAATTTTATCAAATAAACGAAGGTTGATGGCAGGACTGATGGTAAGATTTCTTTGTCCAACGGAAGATAATTTTTTAAGACGGACTGTCCATTTCTAATACTAATGGACCTACATGAAATTATACCTAAAAGTTAAAAGGTGGAGGTATTTTACCCAAAAAATAAACTAGTTATCTTCGCTCATAAATAAGTCAAGTGAAGAAATCAATTGATGTATTCAACACTGTTACTTTATTTTTATATTTAAATAGCATATTTTACTTACATTATCAAAAGTTAATGTTTTAATTAAGTCTTTTCCTTATAGTTTCAATGGTATATGTCACAACACAATCTAAGGGCCGTGACAAGCACACAAGTTCCACAAGTAAGCCTCGCAAGTCCCGAGTAAGCCTCACATTGGTCGGGCAAACGAATAAACATTTTCATAGCTCGCAAACCAAAAAAGTATGTTTTATATCATAAGTTTAACATAACATTCACAAGTTGCCCTTTAATCCATCAAGAGTATATCCATATACTATCTACAAAAGCCATAAGTTGGCAAACATAGTGGGTCCAAGCACATACAAAATAAATCGTAGTTTATACATCATAATGGCAACACGATGCCATTAACTAAAACAACTAACATATATACCACACCTACACATTTGGCTCATTGGTTGGTGCATGATCCCCCTAACTAGAGAGTAAGGTTTGAATTCTCCTTCCTCTAATTAAAAAAAAAAAAAAACTAACATCTATACCAAAACCAACGGAGTGGACTAGTATATCAAGATTTCCTACTGAATGCCAAAAGTGTCGATCTATCCAACAAACACTAACCACTTGCTTCCCACATGGAACCCTCACAAGCTACTTATCTACACATGGCAACAAACATCAGGAAGAGTCTCAATAACTTAATGAGTGGGTAGAAATCAAACAAGCATAATAAAGGTAAATCATGTTGTTATAGATTAGGAATGTGTAAATATTTTTTTATTAATAAACGTAATTATAGGAATTAGATATTACCATGATTATAGGGATTGAGAATCACCATGATTATAGGGATTGAGAATCATCGTAATTATAGGGATTTTATTTTCTTTATTTTCTTTATTTTTTTTCCTATTTTAGAGATGTTTAGGCTGTATATATAAGTGATGTGTTATGAATAAAAGGTGTGGAGTTTTCTCTTCCTAAATAACATGGTATCAGAGCCATTTTGGCAGATCTGTTTCCTTTGAAACAGAATTCTTAGTTTCTCTTTTACACGCCGTTTTTAGTTTTTGGTCCTGTTCTAAAAGCCGACCATCTGTCGAAGATTCACTCATGTCTCTTCTTCTAGTCTTCACGCCAGAAGGTTTCAACAAGATAGTTTGGTATTCTTGTTGGGTTTTGTTACTAGGTTTTCAAAATGACAGAGTCTGTGCCTGAGAAAAAATCAATGGTAGTGGCTGATGTGATTCCTGTGATGACAAATATCACAAAGCTTAAACTTAATGGGTCCAATTATTTGGATTGGAGCAAGACAGTTCAGGTCTATTTGAGAAGCATTGATAAGGATGATCATATTACTAATGATCCTCCTACTGATAATACAAGGCAAACCTAGATGAGGGATGACGCACGGCTGTTCCTACATAATCAGAATTCCATTGATGGTGAGATTATTAGCTTGATTAATCATTGTGAGTTTGTTAAAGAGTTGATGGATTATTTAGATTTTTTATATTCTAGTAAAGGGAATATCTCTCGTATTTATGAGGTATGCAAAGCATTCTATCGTGCAGAGAAACAAGATAGGTCTCTCACAGCCTATTTTATGGATTTTAAAAGAATTTATGAGGAGCTTAATGTTCTGTTGCCTTTTAGTCCTGATGTAAAAGTTCAACAAGCTCAACGGGAGCAAATGACGGTTATGAGTTTTCTTGCAGGTCTCCCTCCAGAGCTTGAAACTGTCAAATCTCAAATTCTTTCTAGTTCCGAGATCTCCTCTCTGCATGACACCTTTACGAGAATACTTTGTACAGAAAGCTCTAACTTCACATTGGCTCAAACAAATAATAGTGCTCTTGTAAATCGTCAGAATAATAGAAGTGGTAACAGAGGAAGAGGGGGAACAGGCAATCGTAACCGAGATGTTGATAGTCGTAGTCAAGAGTCAGGAGGAATTGTGTGCTATTATTGTCATGAGCCTGGTCATACTAAGCGTTTTTGTAAGAAGCTCCAAAGTAAGTCACAGCGAGGTCAATCAGCAAATGTTGCATCGATTAATACTTCATCTTCTGATAAGACTATTTTAGTTTCTGCAGATGAATATGCTCAATTCTCTCAATATCAAGAATCATTAAAATCCATTACTTCTCCTATCACAACTATCGCTGAGTCAGGTAACTCCACTACATGTTTTATTTCCTCATCATCCAAATGGGTCATTAATTCTAGTGCCTCAGACCATATGATAGGTAATTCGAATCTATTTTCCACTTTCCAATCACATACAACCTCCTCTAATGTTATTTTAGCCGATGGATCAACCTCTTGTGTTCTTGGTTTTGGAACTATTAATCCAACCTCATCAATTTCATTATTCAATGTCTTAAATCTACCTAAGTTTTCTTTTAATCTAATCTCTGTTAGTAAACTCACTCGTTCCTTGAATTGTTGTATCTCATTCTTTTCTGATTTTTGTCTATTTCAGGATCTTACGATGAAGTGGATTATTGGTAAAGGTCATGAATCTGGAGGTCTCTACTACCTTGACACACAAGTGCCAAGATCTATTACTTGTTCAAGTGTATTGACCCCCTTTGAGGTGCATTGTCGGTTAGGGCATCCTTCTTTGTCTTCCTTAAAAAAATTATGTCCTCAATTTCAAAATGTATCTTCATTAGATTGTGAGTCATGTCAGTTTGCTAAACATCATCGTCTCCCTTCAGTGTCTAGAGTCAATAAACGGGTTATGTCCGCTTTTGAGTTGGTCCATTCTGATGTTTGGGGTCTTTGCCCTATTGTGTCTAAATCTGGTTTTAAATACTTTGTTACTTTTGTTGATGACTATTCTCGTGTCACATAGCTATATTTAATGAAAAATCATTCTGAGTTATTTTCTATTTTTTGTGCCTTTTGTGCTGAAATAAAAACACAATTTAATATTTTTGTGCGCACATTGCGAAGTAATAATGCCAAAGAATATTTTTTCGATAAATTTCAATCTTATATGATTCAGAATGGCATTCTCCATCAATCTTCTTGTATTGATACACCTGATCAAAATGGAATTGCCGAGAGAAAAAATAGACATTTCATTGAGGTAGCCCGAGCACTTCTTTTTCATATGAAAGTTCCTAAACAGTTTTGGGCCGATGCTGTCTCCACAGCTTGTTTTCTGATTAATCGGATGCCTTCCTCTGTCCTTCATGGTGATATTCCCTATACTATCCTTTTTCCTTCCAAGTCTTTGTTTCCTATTGAACCAAGGATATTTGGTAGTACATGTTTTGTTCGTGATGTTAGTCCCCAAGTCACCAAATTAGATCCATAAAATCTCTCAAGTGTGTTTTCCTTGGGTATTCTCGTCTTCAGAAAGGTTACAGATGTTATTCTCTTACTTTGAACCGATATCTTGTCTCCGCAGATGTCACTTTTCTTGAAAATACTCCTTTCTTTTCCTCATCTTCTAGTTATGATAGTCAAAGAGAGGAAGATGATCTACCAGTTTATACTGTAACCCATCTTGTCAGTACCACAGATATTCTTGCACCTGATCCTGCACCTGCTCGGCCACTTATTGTTCATGTCTATTCTAGATGACCAGAGGCTCAGACCACATGCCTTTTACTAGTTCCTTCACCGTCAGATCCAGTCTCCAATGATCATGATCCTAGTCTCCATCTTCCCATTGCTCTTCACAAAGGTAAACGTCAATGTACTTATCCTATTTCATCATTTGTTTCTTATGATCACTTATCTTCTTCTTCTAGTTCGTTTGTTGTATCCTTAGATTCTGTTTCAATTCCTAAAACTGTTCATGAAGCCTTAGCCCATCCTGGCTAGCGTGCTGCTATGGTAGAAGAGATGGTGGCTTTAGATGGTAATGGTACTTGGGATTTGGTAGATTTGCATGTTGGGAAGAAAGCTATTGGGTGCAAATGGGTGTTTGCTGTAAAGGTAAATCCTGATGGATCAATGGCTAGTCTTAAAGCTCGTCTTGTTGCTAAAGGATATGCCCAGACTTATGGTGTTGATTATTCTGACACTTTCTCTCCAGTAGCTAAACTTACCTCTGTTCGTTTATTCATCTCTATGGCGGCTACCTATGATTAGCCTTTACATCAATTAGATATCAAGAATGTTTTTTTACATGGTGACCTCCAAGAGGAAGTGTATATAAAGCAACCACCTGGGTTTGTTGCTCAGGGGGAGTATGGGAAAGTCTGTCATCTTCGAAAATCCTTGTATGGCTTGAAACAAAGCCCTCGTGCTTGGTTTGGCAAATTCAGTGAAGCAGTTCGAGAGTTTGGGATGAAGAAAAGTAAGTGTGATCATTCAATGTTTTATAAACAGTCTGAGGCAGGCATAATCTTACTAGTAGTGTATGTTGATGATATTGTCATTACTAGGAGTGACATTGCAGGTATTTCATGTCTCAAATCCTTTCTTCATACCTAGTTTCAGACAAAAGATCTGGGGTTGTTGAAGTATTTTTTAGGTGTTGAGGTGACAAGGAGTAAGAAAGGTATATTCTTGTCTCAAAGAAAATATGTTCTTGACTTGTTGACTGAGACAGGAAAATTGGGTGCTAAGCCGTGTAATGCAAGAAAATATGTTCTTGACTTGTTGACTGAGACAGGAAAATTGGGTGCTAAGCCGTGTAATGCACCAATGACTCCTAATTTGCAACTTACGAAAGAAGATAGTGAATTGTTTGGAGACCCTGAAAAATATAGAAGGCTGGTTGGAAAATTGAATTATCTTACAGTGACTTGTCCTGATATTGCATATTCTGTTAGTGTTGTAAGTCAGTTTATGTCTGCTCCAACAATTAACCATTAGGCAGCTTTGGAACAAATCCTATGTTATGTGAAGGGGGCTCCAGGATGTGGTCTATTTTATAGAAATCATGGACACACTAATATTGAATGTTTTTCAGATGCAGACTGGGCAGGTTCCAAGAGTGATAGGAGATCTACTACGGGATATTGTGTTTTTGTTGGAGGAAATCTGGTCTCATGGAAAAGTAAGAAGCAGAATGTAGTATCTCGATCTAGTGCAGAATCAGAATACAGAGCTATGGCACAAACTGTGTGTGAGGTAGTATGGATGTATCAACTATTAAGTGAAGTTGGTCTTAAGTCTTCTTCGCTAGCAAAGCTATGGTGTGATAATCAAGCCGCTCTCCATATTGCCTCCAATCTCGTGTTTCATGAACGAACTAAGCATATTGAAATTGATTGCCATTTTGTTCGTGGAAAGATTCAGCAGAAGTTCATCTCTACAGGATATGTTAAAACTAAAGACCAACTAGGAGATATCTTCACAAAAGCATTAAATGGATCTCGAGTTGATTATATTCGTAGCAAGCTGCATGATTAACATCTATGCTCCAGCTTGAGGGGGAGTGTTATAGATTAGGAATGTGTAAATATTCTTTTATTAATAAACATAATTATAAGAATTAGATATTACCATGATTATAGGGATTGAGAATCACCATGTTTATAGGGATTTTATTTTCTTTATTTTCTTTATTCTTTTCCTATTTTAGAGATGTTTAGGCTGTATATATAGGTGATGTGTTATGAATGAAAGGTGTGGAGTTTTCTTTTCCTAAACAACACATTTAAATTAAAATAATACAAGATATGCAATTATAACATGCATATGCAAAGTATTCCATCAAAGCTAATTAAAGTACATAAATACTCATTTAATGACTTACCCTCTATTAGGTGTAATTCAAATATATCACGTATTCACCACATTCATCAAGACTTATCCGAGTGTACCAATATGGCGCATGTCTACCCGTAGCTTCCAAAAGTCAAGAGTTGTAACTAAATGGAGACAAGAGAAAGGTCCTCTAGGCTAAACAAAACACGTTCGAGGCCGAAGCCATTGATGGTAAACTAGACCACGGGATTGTGACACCTTTTAACTAGACCATATCATCATCCAAAAAGCATTCATTGGATAGAACTAGTCAATGTTAGAATTTATGTTGCCATCACATGTGTAGAATCATTTTCATGATCAATTGGCATCTTTTATGCATAACTATTGAACATAATTAGATAAACTTTTACGATTCAAGGTACATAATTCACAAGTAGCATTGAATACACATAGGCAATAACGTTCACATATATCCACGATACAAAACCATCAAGCAATTAGCTTGTGCAAACCAATAAACAAGGTAGCAAACATAATCTCGACATATAGTTATATTCAAGAGCAATCACATTTAGGTGGCTCATTCAAAACAAACAGACATTCAAGAAACCTTTTTAATGAAATCAACATTCATTACTCATTTAGCTGGAAACACAGCTCACAATTAACCATTGGCCTGGGCAACATACAGTTATAACATAGCCCATAGTAATGTGCGTATGTATATTCAAACAACAAACCTTAGTCTTTAAATAAGTGTCCCACTCACTTAAAAATTATCCACACTACAGCTCACCAATAGCTTATAACCTTCAATTCTAGTTAGATTCTAGCTCAACAACAATTCTTGAAGTTTTAAACTTCCCCTAAATAGAATACAAATGCTACACTCTTAGCTTCAATGTATTTCCAACATTTCACAACTTAACTAAATTCTAAGTCTAACTACCAACTCTTAAATCACATTTTCCTCTAGGTTCCAAAATCTAAGGTAGTTAGAATTTTACCTTTGTAGCTGATTCAAACCTTCCAAAACACTAATATTCCAGTAAGTCAATGGAAAATCATTTAACTTGAAAAACCAAATTTTATTTTTGAACTTATTAAAATATAGTTCAAAGTGTTAGGAAGCTAAATCTTACCTCAAGTATGAATTTTCAAGCTTCCAAATACCCCAAATGTACTACAAAATCAATGGGTAATCTGGGATTTCAATGGCAGCAAGCCTCCTTTTTTTTCTCCAAACTTCTTAAATGGGCAAAATACTCAAAGTGCTTTTATTTTTGTACTATTACATACACCTATCAATCTATCGATAGATTATTGTGGTTTCTAATAATTTTTCCTTCCATCTATCGATAGATAGCACACAAATTACACCTAAAATGTCTTCTGCCTTACATTTGTTGATAGATTTTATAAATTTATCGATAGATAGCATCCAAAATGCTTCCAATTGCTCTCGAGTTGATATCTATCAATAGATTTATACATTTATCGATAGATTTGGCACCAAATGCATCCAATTGCTCTTAAGTTGCTATTTATCGATAGATTTGATAAATCTATCAATAGATAACATCCAGAACCTCAAATTCTAACATTTTCAACCTTCCAAATTTATCTGTAAACCTCCTAACTCATATCCACTTTACCAAACATCAAAATGCAGAAAACGTTTACCAAATCAACCAATAGTCAAACCCAAAACATATCAACATATAGTTCAAAGTCTTAATGACATCGAAAATATATCATTTCATCATTCAATAATCCCTAAACACATAGTCATATTCATAGACAAATTCTTAGCTCATCAAGTATCATAATATAAACCATAGATAACAATTATCAAAGTTAGGGGTGTTATAGTATATATATGAAAAATAGCATAGATTTCATTATTATTAAAAGAAAAAAATTGTAAAATTAAAGGCTTGTTTTTGTAAGGTTTTTAATGATTTAATTTTTCAATAGGTTTGATAATTCAATTTACAAAACCACTTAATTGAAGATTTTCAATAAAAAGTTTTAAAAATCTTAATATATTCAATCAATTTTATTAAGAGGAAAATTTATTGGAACAAAATTGTTCATATGTAGTAAAGGCGTCTGATAAGCTTTGGAGCACAAAATTTTCATTTTAGAAGCTTATCAATTTCTTTAAAAAATAATAAATAAAGAATAAATACTAATAATTATGGCGTCCAAACACGTGGGCGCAAGCGCAGCATGCAGATGGCCCTGAGTTTTGTGTTAAAGTGTGTAAGTGAACTCATAGAAAAATATTTAATGTGATCTACTAATTGATGAAATGTTTATTATGTTCAATTTTAATTTATATTGTAAAGAGAAATTGTGATAAAGACAATGTAAACAGAGGTTATATAGCTTTATATCCGTACGACTTGGGAGTCATATTCAACGTCAAAAGCAAATCCATAAACTAGAGAATTCAACTATGTCAATTTGATTAACTAAATAAATTTAGGCTGAAATTGATTAAAATATAGCATATATAAATATATTGAACAAAAAGTCCATTAAGCTCATAACTGCTAAAGTCAACTGCTAAAATATTTGAACTTGACTTGAACTTGACAATAGGAAGCCAAATCTAAGAAACTGAAATTCTTTATTTATGGTATGGTTCTTACATATATATATATATAAAAAGAAGAGTAACTTAAAATACTATTATAAAAGAAGAAATCACAGTTTGCAACCTCTAACGCAACATCAAAAAGGATAAATATAGTTTCTCTTCCACCTATTCCTGGTCAAGCTTTCTTGCCCATCTTCCAATACTTTCACCTTCTAAGTGAGACTTACAAGGTTCCAAAACTAATCTCGACACAAACTAATAAAGGGCACGAGTTAGGATGGTGCCATGGTCATTGGAACCTTTTTGTTTTGCACTTTTCATTAACCCAACGACGAACTTTTGAGGCCATGGATGCAAGGTCAGTGGGATCAATGTAGAGATAAGATTGAAAGTAGATCACATTGACCAAGTGCCCTCGCACTGCACTTTTTGTTCTCGTCGTCTACTTCCACTTTCACAGCTACTTCAGTCATGCATAACCTTACGTCATGGTGGCGTCAATTGTCATCACTCGAATAATTCCCTGAGGTCGACTTGACTTTGTTCCATGACCTTTCGTTTTTTACCCTTTCTTTTCGTGCGGTGCACAATAGCTAGAGGATAAAACCTAGTACTAGAAGCAGACATCCATTTAGAGTGGGAAACATGGCAAGTTGAGCAAAAGTCCCAAGCACTTTTAACGATGTTCCTGTCCTTTCCATTGGCGGCTCTGTCTAGGACCGCGATAAATCCTATATATAAACATCAATGTTGCGAAACTGTGGACTGAAATATGAAGCGAAACGTAATATAAGATATTAAATTTTTTTTAAGTTATTTTTTGTTTTTAATTTATTTTTTACTTTTAGTTTTTCTTTTATTCATATTTTGTTAAAAAAAAAACCCCAAATTACAAATTACAAAATATCAAAAAAATGAAACTTAAATCAATATCGATCTTACGCATAAGCAACAATCCAAGGTCACCCATAAACTTATAGATTTGGATCAAAATTAATATGATTATGTAACTTAACCGATGATTGATATTCTAAATATTTTAAGATCAATATTTTTTAGGATAATTTATAATCCTAAACACTTACCTAACTTAGACTTAAAGACCAGACTTGTAGAACAAAGTTTTGAATCGATTATAAACTAACACTCTATAGATATAAGTTAAATATTTACAAATCCTAAAACTTGATCCATTAAATGGTGGTTTTTATACAGATCTTGATAATAAAACCAAAAAATTATTTTCAAACATTTATATCCAATAAAAAATAAATAAAATAGCTACCAACAATACTAAATAAATCATTAAGACTTTAAAAGTAAGAAAAGTAATTAACAATAAATAAATGAATAAATTATTATGACGTGGATATACAAATTTGTTTATAGTATTTATGAATTTGGTATATTATTTAGTTGTAATTTGTATTTGCAATAATAAAAATTTTATTTATTTTAATATTATTTTTTTCAAAAAAATTTATAAGACAATAGGGTCAACATCGAGTGTAGAATTATTCTTATTCTTAGAGACAATCCTATTAAAAAATGACTAATTTTCTATCTGTACTTTACAATCTTTATTTGAGACATTTAAGCTTTGATAGTGTCTTTCAATCTGCAATTTATCATCTGCTTCTTAAATTTTTCTATCAAACTTTTAAGGCAAATTTAGCATTCTCAAATATAGATCTAGTTATCGTTCAAACCTAGATTGGCCCAACCCTACATTTAGTAAAATTATGGGTTTATGCCCCAAAGGAAAGACTGTCCTTAATAGGAGTCGTTATCAAACCTGGATTAATCCAACCCAATACCAATTTCATCAAGCTCGCTAAACACAGCGCAGCTAGACGGTTAAATCTCATTTGACTGGTTCAAAATTTCATAGTTAAAAGTAGGAACCAAACACCACCAATTAGAGTGTACCAACCACTTGGACAAAACAACTCAGACCTTCAAGTTACACACCAAATCCCACGTCTTGTAGGGTCCAGTGTTAACAAAGACCACATTTTTCTTAGAGCAGCAAATGCCATGGTTGATTCTTCACCCAATATCCGGAAACTGAATTTTAAAGCATCATCGAAATACATTAATAACCATCAGACAGTACACATACAAACTACGAAAATTTGACAATAACAGAAAAAGAAAGATAAAATGATGCTAACCTCTCGATAAAGTTAAACATCTCTGTATGTAACTCAGTTCTAGATGTATAGAAAAACTTACATATCCTACATGTGAGTTGAAAAGTTGCACAAGCCCTTGCATCTTACCAACTTATAAGATAACAGGGAAGCTCCATGGAGAAAATTTTAGTAACAAAACCACCAACAGGACAGCATTTTCAGGTATAACTGGAGGACAAGTATTCTAGCTAACACAGAGACATGGATGATCAAATTACAAAAGAAAAAGCTTTCTACTCAAAGCCTGGCTCGATTTAGCTATGGCATCAACATATCACACATTCCACAGCTAAAATGTAGCACTTTACGGAACCCCATAACTAGTAAACCAGAACCTGCAAGCTTGGAGACACAAGTTTATTTCTTTTCTTTCTCAGCTTTCTTTTCTTTTTCATTTTTCTCATCTTTCTCATCATCATAATCTTCATCATCATAATATTCCTCCTCATCATCATCGTAATCATCGTCGTCGTAATAATATTCTTCATCTTCATCAGCTTCATCACCCTTGCCATTTTGCAGCAGATATTTGAAATTCCCTGATTGCTGCCCCCTCAACCGCTCCTGGATTCGATCTCTGATTGCAGTGCCCTGACAAGCACCCAAAATTCTCAAAGTCAGGATGACATAATCATCAATTAAATTCATGGCTATTCTACGCATGTACTTGTACTTACTACATGCAAAGATTATTAGATTTGCTTACCATTTTGTGGCAACCTTCTTCAAACATCTCAAGAAATCCAGCAACCCAGCGGTCAGCATTTTCCACCCACTCATTGCGATGCATGGCAACAGTTTGAATCTGTAAGAATTGTTAGGTAAGATGAGTGGATTACATTAAGTTTGTGATAAGGTTAGGAATAACAGAAAAAGGGGATGTAGATTAACAACAAAGTAAACCAAAAAATTGTTCCAGATCCAGGGCAAATAGTACCAAGCCACCTTCATGTGTAGGTAGTATACATGCACACGCACACACACACACACACACACACAAATATATATATATATATATATATATATATATATATATAAAACAAACTGAAGCACAAGGAGATACAAAACCTAAAAGATGAATCTGATTGGATGGAGCCCATCTGCTTCTGATTACTCATAAAAACCCATACTACTGCAATATAATTTTGTTATAGAAATGTTTATCATATTCCGAAATTTTAATAATCCTTTCTAGGGAAAAAGATCTGAAGGATGGAGGAAGAATTTGGAGTTGGGCATCAAAATCCAAATTCTTTGTTCAGATGGTATGTTTTTACTTAATTATTTTAGGTACATATAAAAGCCCATTGGCTTGAATACAAGGTAATCCTCTCCTATCTATAAACCAATGGCATATCGGCAGATAAACTACAAGGATTTAAATTTAGACCAAATCTGATCAAGAAATGAAAGTGAAAAAATCGTAACCCTCTGTAATTCATATGTCATACAATGTCGAAAGGCACTTGATGTTGAAAGGCACTTGATCTCCTTATATTTCGGATCTTCTAGCTATGTTCTAGTCACCTAAATTTGATTTTTGTAGCCAGCATGAAGTTGCAGCCATATGCAACAGAAGCACAAATATCATGTAGAATTGCCCAAAAAAGAATCATGAGGCAGTCCAGCTTTTAAATTTTCAACACTGCCAAGCATTGTACTAACCTACCCAAGGGGTTATTTATTTATTTATTAAATTTTGGAAGCAGGGTAAGGTTGAGGGAAAATTATGGGTAGACGAGTTGGGGAGGGACTGGGGTATGGTGACAACAAGACGGAAGGGGATGGGTATATAACGTATAGATTTTAGTAAAGGGTCACAAGGCTCTTCAAGTAAACATAAACATGCAAGGAGTCTGCACATAACAACATTAATAGAATTGCAGAAGGCTAGAAAAAAGTGTAAATGAAGTCAAGATTAGAGTACTTAGCCATGGATACACTTCAATCTACATACTAAATGACAATGAGAACAAGAAACTAAGGGCAATATGAGCTTAATCTACAGCTGTGATTTAACCTGAATAAAACTCATAACCCTTCAAGTAATTATTGTCAATTTGAGTTGAAGGAAACTTTCCTAGATACAGCTCCTCAAAAGTTCCACTTGAATAAATTCATTTAGACTTTCATCACACAAGCATACACCACGAATCCATAACATCAATAACAAGTTGACAACACTTGGCCAAGCCAATAATGCTACTCCGTAGGTTATTTCTCTAAGAAAAAATTATAGCTTCAAGTCACCATACTAATTATGCACATGCTCCACATAAATAAGGTGAAATTTAGAGAAAATGCATGTTAATATAAGCTAAAAGTATCATGACAAGAAACACTATCCAGAAAAACTGAGACAAAAAGAACAATGAATACATTCATCACCATATGAAGCTAAAAGGTATGCACCTTATCTTCCAATAAGGTACTAGATTTCAATCATAAAGTATTCAGAGATGAAAGCATGACAGGGAAAGGTCATTAAACTAGATAGTCATGGCATGAGAGAGAAAATACCTTTTCTCCCACTTTTTCTTGGTGTTCCTTTACTTTTTCTTGTAGTTTCTTCAGTCTCATGTTCACTCTCAATCTCTTCTCCTGATGACATTAACAGGAATATCAACAAAGAAGCTGTATTAAATCGAAACATGACATTCAAGACAGAGATCATGCCTTCACATAGCTAACTCCAAGCTCTTTCCTTGAATAACCGCGGTCCAAGTTACGCATCACATACAGATTATAATCTTTAACAATTCTCATTATAAGATCTGATGTAGAAATCCCTTCAGTTCGTTTTGTTTCCTTGAACTTCCCAGCAGCTTTAACCTGGGAACAAGAGCTTGCTTAATATAATACAAAGTTAAAAAACACACCAAATGTAATAAGTGCAAGGAACAGTCTCCATAAACTTACAAACTCATATACATCTTTCCCAGCTCCGCTGGCATCGGCATAGCTGAAAAATGTTTATGGCAAAGTATGAAGATTTAATAAATAGCTGAATGCCAGACATTTATATATTCATCAGAAGTATAAGTTTTCAAGAAGCAAGAAGTAGAAAAAAATAGGGAAAGCAAAACAATATATAGTACTAGTGTTCTATTTATGTATTTATCTTTCTTAACAATGCAGCATTCACCATGAATAAATGAGTCTCAAAGCAAGAAGTGTCTATCCTTACGGAAGCGAATCATGAGCCACATAGTCAATTTTGTGTTTATCAAGAAATTCTTGATTAATCACCCACGGTGCATCTGGAATAACTTCATCAACCCACCTGTAAGAAATGATCAACAAAGACCTTGAATGAAGCTCTTCAATATATTTAATTCACTCAAATTTATAAATTAAAAATGAAAGATCTCATATAAAGATGTGACCACGGCTTTCCTCCGAAGAAAAAAAAATTCAAGTAAATTTGTAATTAAGGTTCCACTGGTTACAGGCTTTGCTACTTGCTTTTTACCCTATGCATTTTACTTCCTAAAAAGTAGCTAAAGGAAAAATCACAATTTATTTAAAATGAACAAAAAAAAATAACATCAATTCTAGCATAATTATTCCGTAAAAAAGCACATATAAAATTTTAATTCTTAAATCCTCAAATTCACTATTTTCTTTTGCATCCAAACACATATTTTTGCTTTTCCCTTTTATAAAGCAAAGCAACAACCAAACTGTACCTCAAATGAGCATCCGGGGCAAATTTCTTTCTTTTAATGATTTGCAATGCAATAACTTGAATAGGTTGAGAGAAATAGAAAGAAGTAATACTTGCAGTGGCGAAGGGATTCATAACGCTCTGCTTCGTTCATAACAGTTTTGCCCTTGAACTTGTGAGTGATTTCATCATTGCAACATCCAACCAGTAAATACGTATTGGGAAACCTAAAATTTCACAAAATTCAATCATATATATAATCAAAAAAAAAATTCAAAAAACAACCAAGCAAGCAGTTGCGCGTAAGCAACATCACTAAAAATTATTTCTAATACAAATAAACATATATCCCACACATGAAATCAAATTCACATTTAAAAAAATTTAAACAGATCAAAAAAATTAACCCTCACACTCGAATTTTGAAAGAAACCCATTAATCACCACGAATTTCCACGAATGCCCAGAAAAGTATGCAGATCAAAAAAAAGATAAAACAGAGAGAGGAGGAAGAGGAGAGGAAAAACGAACGATTTCTTGGCTTGTTCGAGGGAGCGAGCGTGGCCGAAGTGGAAGAGATCGTAGATCCCATCAGCGTAGACACGGACAGGGCGATCGGGATCGAGATTGTCGTTGGCGTTGCTAGTAGCAGAGGAGTCGTTGTTCATGTTGGAGGTTTCGGAATTTAGAGAAAATTTTTACAGTGTTATAACTTCTTCTGTATCATTATAATTTGAAATTGGAATTACTAGTTTCTCTCAAGGCAAAGGAAGGGCCTCCAAAAGCAGCAGGGATTCAAAAGCCGTCAGGGCGTCTATGCCTTCGAATATGCGCTTCTTCCGCTCCTATTTTTGCACTACCCTTCCTTTTTTACGACTTTTTTTTATAGACAAAATGCGTTTCGTAATTTTAAGTATTTTTAAGCGCAAAAAGTTACTTTTAAACAAAAATATTCTTAATGAAACCGACATGACCTTTTGGATTCGCGTCTCAACCTAAAACATTTTAACGGATAAAGTCTATTTATATGTGATTCATCACTCAGTTCTCAAAGACAGATCGTACATTTTCTTTAAAGCAGTTTTATCGATACTTAGGCAGTAGTTAAAGTTCAGAGTATTTTCACAGTGAGACTATTTTAGAGTGGTTGTTATCAGTATAAAAGTGCTTCACATACTCAGCAGTAAAAGGAAGTTGATAGTACGAGGAGAAAAGTATAATATTTATTTTATTTTAGTTAAGAAAAGTATTTATTTTTTTTTTAAATTTTGAACCGTGTGATGAAATGGTTATTCTTCATGTTGAGAGTTTTGGTTTTTGAGCATAAACCTATACATATTGGTTGTTCATATTGATATTGTTGTCGTTTGAAATGGTTGAATAGCGAGGTGAATGTGGTATTGTTGGTGTTGATGGGGTCGAAAGGTGACCGGCGTCGTGTGACTGGTTCATATGTTTGCTTCCAGACACTTTGGTAGGAATTGGCATTTAGGATGACTGATGGCTTACGTACCCTCTGTGCGTGACTGGATTTTGGCATGAGGTCACTAAGGGTGTGCGTGATTGCATTAGGGTTTAACATTCTGTGACATATTGATAGGTCATTGCGTGACAGCACGAGTGGATGGCATGGGGTCAGGGTTTGAGTGATTGCATTAGGCTTTAACTTTGCGTGACATACTGATAGGTCAGTGCGTGATAGCACGAGTAGATGGCATGGGGTCAGGGTGTGCGTGATTGTGGTAGGGTTTACATTGCGCGAATGGTTGATGGGTTTATATCAGTGCGTCACTTGTGTATAGATGGTTGCGTGATTGATGTTCGTAATTGCGTGACTAAATTAAAAGTCATTGCGTGACTTGTTTTATATTAAATGGCACAAGTGTTATAACTGCATGAAATTTATCCGTATGGCACTGCATGAAAGAAATTGGAACCGTTATGTATTATTATGGATCAACTGTAATGCTTTAATTTGTATATATTGATTTGCTTATCAATCCATGCACGGCACTTGCATTAATTATGCTAGTCCAGGGCTGTCTAAAAACAGTTAAAAGTATTGAGAGGGTTATTTTATGAGTTAACTTATGAAGAGGGCCATTTCTGAGAAATGCCTCTTGTTTGTATATTAATCTACAATGATGGTATTAACATGACTAAATGGAAGGTGATCTGTTGTATGTTGCAGATGGCCAGCACAGGAACAGAGCATGATAATGTAGAATCTATGCTTTGTGTGCCGAGGCAGCAGTGGAGGTTCAACGCGGGCATTAACATCCACTACAAGTGGCCGCAGCTACATATGATACTGGAGATGATTGCCAAAGTCAACGAGTTGGAGAGGTTGAAGGGAACATGCTTTGGGCACATGATGGACGTCGAAATTGATAAGAATTTATTCTGTGCCAATCTCGTGCACAACCTAATGCTGCGCAGAATAAATGAACCGGCCACCATCTAGGGCGAGCTATGGTTCGCCATAGGGAGAACAAAAGCCCGCTTCTCAAAAAGGGAGTTCTGCCTCGTGACAGGGCTTAAGTTTGGTGCCCTACCGGGCCTTATTGTCAATCGATACGAAGCCGTCCCTAGAGGAATTCACCTGCGTTACTGGGGAGAGGGGAACGAGGTGAAGATTCAAAAAGTTTTAGATACATTCAAGGAATGCCAGTTTCAGCAGGAGAGAGATGTGACGAAGATGGCTCTCGTCTTGATTGCCCAAAATGTTTTATTCGGTCAAGACTACAGACGATCAGTGGTTCCATGGTTGCTGTCGCTTGTGGAGAACATCGAGAAGTGGAACGAGTTCCCATGGGGCACTTATGTTTGGAGTCTGACCGTAGATTACATGACGAGGGGCTTCGAACCTCCTACTACGGGAGTAGCGGAGAAAAGTCGCTACCACATCTATGGATTTATTTGGACGTTTCAGGTAGTGTGTCATACACTATTTATCATTATTCTTGTCACATAAGATGTTATGAGGCTAAATATTTTCGCATAAGAATTTAGGAGGTGAGTAAAAAATGTTTTACGTTTGATGTGCAGCTTTGGGCATTGGAAGCAATTCTTGTAATCCGAAGCCTATTTGGAAGGCAGCTCCAATCGAGACAGGTTTGGCCAAGAATGCTAAAGTGGTAATGTGACGAAAGGCTTGTAGGCTTCCACGCCAGCATTGCAAATCTAGAGGAAGAAGGGAAGGTGAGTAAATAAACCATATTTTTGTATTTAATAAAATTTAATTTTAATTGACATAGGGTAACGAGGGTTATACCTAATGGTAATTCATGTTTTCGTGCAGTTGTGCGCTCTGAGGACGTTGGAGGCAACTGCATAAGAGATGTTGACCACGTACTGGGCCGACATTGAAGTCAACATCTCCGAGGGGCAGCAATACGTTCCATTATGGAAGTTGGAAGGTCGGCCAGAATTCGGTCCCCAGCAAAGGAGGAGGATAATGGACCGCAAAGATAAAAGTAAGGCAGCACGAGGTGTTAAGCGGAGACGTCGCGTGGACGAGGAGGTCCTTCCCCATTTCGGTGTTGCTGAGGCTCCTGATTCTCCTCCTCCGTGTCTTCATGTTGCCTATCATGATGCACCTCCTCCTACTTCTGCCGCTTCCCTATCTGTTGAGGCGCGCAACCCACCATTGCGGCCGCAAAAGACTATGAGCATTAAGCGAGAACTGCAACGGATGTGGACACAATGGAAGAAAGACCTACAGTCCTTGAAAGCCGATATGCATATGCAGATGTAGGCAATACAGTTGGAGATCCAGCAGGCAATGCAGTTGGAGATCCAGCCACTGCATCAGCATATCTAGCAGTCAATGCAAGGGGCGGAGGATCAGATTGTTGGTCGGCTGATCGACCATTGTGAGGTATGCGCGTTTATGTTTTTCATTGCATGGGTTATAACATGTATGATGTATACAATGTTCTAATGTGTTTGATTTTTTCAATCGTTCAGGTTCGATTTATGGGTGAAGATGATGGTGCGTGCGAGAAAGATGGCAGTGGGATTGGGGTTGATATTGAGGATGCGGGTGCCATAAATCAGTCAATTGCATCGACTCGAATGTCACCTCTCGTTGGCCCAATCGAACATCAGCCTGTGGCTATCCCATCCCCAGCAGAGGCAGCCCAACTTCCTTATGACATACCTTCTCGTGCGATTAGTGGAGCCACAACTTCCCCTCGTCACGCTCCTGTTCATGTCCCAACTTAACCAGAGGCTGCACAATTAGTGGTATGGCAAGGTGAGATCACACCTGTATTTACGGAGGCTCCACCTCAACCTGAGCCCAAAAATGCACGTGTGATCTTAGCCAGCAAATACCTTCGAAGCCCGTACGTTAACCCACTGTTGATCCAGCGTAAATCGAAGGACGAATTGAAGGCCAGATATGAGGCCTTCATGAAAAACGATCAAGCCAGGTAAACGATCAAGCCTTCTATCTTTACGGTTCTAGTGTATTCATTTCATAGTCTTTTGACATTGGTGTTATTATGAAATAAATATGCAGGGTTAACATTCTGGGCATCGAAGGACATTAGGGCCTTGATTTTTTTTGACGATTAGAGACGCCGACAGAGTTGATGGACAGCCAACATATTGATGCATGCATCGGAGTGTTGTGTAAGCAGGCGCACGAGCACCGTCGACAACAGTACAATAGGAGAATATGCATCGTTGACACCACATTCTATGTACGTATATCATATTTTAGTGAGTTGTAATTATTCAAATGTAAGGTCTGTGTATTAGTTAGTTTGATTTATTTAACTATTGTGCATAACGTAATTGCCAGCTTATTTTGCTCGGTCTGAGCAAAGAAATGGAGCTTTCTCCCAACAATAAGACATTCAACCCGAGTGAGGCGGTAATGCAAGACCATCTGCTAGACTATGCAAGGGGATTCAATCCTCCATGGGGTTTGGCTTGGGATAAGGTTGACTCAATTCTCGCACCGTGCTATTTTGACGGACAGTGGGTGGTAGTGCACATCAACTTGCGAAGTTGGTCTATGATGTTAGTGGACACATCGTACAGTCGGGACGACACACAGAAGTCTGGCTTGCGTGATAAGCAAATGAGTCCACTAACATCATTGTTTCCCATTATATGCCACCAGTCGGAGTACTTTATCAGATCGCGTCGTCAAACGCGACCTTTGACGCCAATGAGGCATAAATTAAAAGCAAAGACCCCGGTACAGAAAGATTCAGTGAGCTGCGGGGATTGGGTTATCGCCTCGTTGGAGTGGTTCATCCAGTCGGATCCTCCAATGCTAAAGGCAAACGCGATAGAAGGCATTCGAAATAAGTTTGCCATAGAGATTTTTGCAAACAGCTCGAGTTGTAAAATTTTTTTATTTGTTTATTCTTTTTCAATCTGCAAATAACATTGTTCCGTATCATGTCTATATTATTCTTTGTTCTATCATTTACATATTATTCTTTGTATTCTTTATTGTTTCAATTAACAACAAGAACAGTTATGTATTCATTACTGTTTTACGCATACGGCTACAATAAGAACAACATTGTTTCTTCTTTCCTTTGTTTCTTATTCACATCGTAAAGTCTCTTAGTCTATTACAGTATTTACATGCCATCATGATTGCCTCCGCATGTGCCAACCCCCCTTAGTTTACAGCATGTATGACATGTTGAATTGCATTGCGTGACATAAGGTTGTAACCAGTTGATATTGAACCGGGTTACTCAACGCACTAACAATCGAGTCCCAAGTTTATATTGATTCGCGTTAGTATTTGAGAAACAGTAGTTATTATGGAATCGGGTGAGTAATCGACTTGGATGTCGTGACTACTAAATATGGATGGCGTGTACCTTTAAAATTTACCATCGCGTCAGTAGTTGATATTGACTCGCAACATCTGATATGGAGTGGCGTAACTTGTTGTGAGAATGGCGTGACTAGAAAATTGAAGTGGCGTTAATGGTTGTTATGGAGTTGCGTGACTAGTTGATCCATAATCGCGTCAGTGATCTGCAATCGCGTCACTTGTCATGGGAATCGCGTGACTAGAAAACTGGAGTTGCGTTAGTGGTTGTTATGGAGCTACGTGACTTGTTGATCCATAATCGCGTCAGTGATCTGCAATCGCGTCACTTGTCATGGGAATCGCGTGACTGAAAAACTGGAGTTGCGTTAGTGGTTGTTATGAAGCTACATGACTTGTTGATCCATAATCGCGTCAGTGATCTGCAGACGCATCACTTGTCATGGGAATCGCGTGATTAGAAAACTGGAGTTGCGTTAGTGGTTGTTATGGAGTTGCGTGACTTGTTGATCCATAATCGCGTCAGTGATCACTTGTTATTAGAACCACGTAAGTGAATTTTTTCCTTATGTTTGCATTAGAGATGTAATGTATAATCTCGCGTGTGTGGTTAGTATGAAATCGTCAATTGCTATTATTAGTTGATATCGAGACCTCTGAGTTGTTGTTTCAAGTTCCAAATCAATTGCTATTATTTGTTGATATCGAGACCTCTGAGTTGTTGTTTCAAGTTCCAAATATCCTAACTTCGGAGATATCTAAGATGAGTCATAGAAGCAAATGCACAAAGGTGACTTCAAGCAGCGGTGAAGGCGGCACCGCTGATGCGGGAACATCGTCCGAATCGGCTGTCAGTTCCTTTATACAAAATTTCACCCATCCATCGCACACTGCGAAATTCAACGTCAAATTCACCAAAAGAAAGGTAATGCCCGGGCGTATAATTGACTTTGATTATTTAAAGTCAATTGATTTCCCATACATTGCGAACTTTGAAAATTTAGGATGGACACGATACTTACAACTGAAGAGGCCATACTACGAGAATTTGGTCTGAATTTTTTACTTCAATGCAAGATAAAAATATGCTGAGTCGGAAACATCTAGGGCTGTGCACCATGATGATTCGTTTGTCACTTACGTCATGGGACAACGTATCGTTGTTACGCGCGAATTGATAGAACGCGTCTTTCACCTGACTTCGATGCAATCAGATCTGTGTCGTGTCAGTAGCGATGGGAACCTTGTGTCCGCATTTATCCGCCCTCATTCAAGACAGAGTGAAAGTGCTAATTGGACAAGGACTTCTTTCTTTGATCAAGTGTTGCACCTCATCATCGCTCACACTATCCGTCCTCGCCAAGCGATGTATATGAATGTCAGGACAGAGGGGTTTGGTTCTTAAATAACATAAAACTGTCCCGCCGTATCGACCTTGCTAAATTCATAATGGATGACATGCTCTTGACAATTGACGGTCGCAACAGAAACCTGCATTACGGCATGTTGATCAGTGAGATAATAGACTACTTCAATGTCGACAGCCGTTGTGATCCGCCAATAAACCATGCTTTGTTCGATCACATCAATGAGCACAGTATTAAACAGCTAGGTTTTGAGTTCAGGAACAACACATGGGTTAGGAACGGGCCAGTCGTTGTTGATCCAGCATTCACTCGTCCCCTTTCATTTATGGAAACAATGGAGGCAAGGTTGAATGCCCGACTAGAATTGTTGGAGGGGCAAAATCGTGAGCTGTTGCAACGCCAACAACAGTTGAAGGATCTAGTTCGCTCTCAATTCGCACCACCATCATGATATAATTCTGACTGCATGCTCTATTTCAAACATAATTATAATTATTATTGGTATATTTCAAATAAGAATTTTATTGTTTACAAAGAGACAAAAATTATCATCAATTATGACGGAGTATAAGGCATTTGATGATCCGACAATATCATCTTATCACTAGCTCTAGGCAGTAGTCAGAGTATCACCTCCAGACTCTGGCAAACTCAAATTCAAATATCATTATTCAATGGAAATGTCAATGGCCATTTCGAACCAGTTCGAACGAAACCCTAACAACTGAGGTGTGAAGTTCCACAATCTTTGGGTACGACACCTGTAATGTTATCACTGTTTGTTATCCGCAATGGACAGGTGTTTCGTGTGTGCCCGGGTTGTCTGCATATTGAACATGCCTTCCGTCGTCGTCGTCGTCGTCGTCCATCCGGAGGATGAGCAGATAATGTTTCCCCGAGTGTGGATGGACCTATACACGGCGTCCGGTAATTTTGTCTATTATGACCATAGCTCTTGCATTGTGAACATCTACGTCTGCGAATGCCTTCTCTAGTCGATGGAATCCTTTTCCTCCTAAGTCTCCCCGCTTGACCTCGCCATGTTGGTGGCAGAACGACGATTTCTTGAGCTTCATGGGGGACGTCCCATTCACTGGGATGGCCAACTGGGCGAATGAGAACTGAATATCCCTCCACCCCTGCAGCATGTCTCAGCGATGCATGTAGATCAATTTCATTCTTCTGTGCGTCTACCCCAACAACTTCTTCAACCAGCTTCACTAGGCCTGATAATGACAAATCACTCCCAACAACCCTAACTCATGTATCATCACCCTTGTAAATGTCATCGACCCACTGACCACCGTATGTAATCATAACCTTCACATTTGGCACGCTGCTGAAATTTGTCAAAAAATAATTGTCACAATCAGTCAATTTTTTTTAAACATAAGTTCCCAAGAATGTATAATACACATTCATGCCATGCCTAAAAACCAGTTAACGTAAGCCTCGTTACAAGATGTGCATTGCATAAGTCACGCAATACAATATGTCACGCTATATATAAAAACAAGTCACGCTATATATAAAAAAACCAATCACGCAATGGCCAAATACTCGTGACCAAAAGTATCAAAACGAGATAAATTGCACAAATCAGTCACGCATTACAACATGTCACGCTATATATAAAAACCAGTCACGCTATATATAAAAAAACCAATCACGCAATGGCCAAATACTCGTGACCAAAAGCATCAAAACGAGATAAATTGCACAAGTCAGTCACGCATTACAACATGTCACGCTATATATAAAAACAAGTCACGCTATATAAAAAAACCAATCACGCAATGCCCAATTACTCGTGACCAAAAGCATCAAAACGAGATAAATTGCACAAGTCAGTCACGCATTACAACATGTCACGCTATATAAAAAAACCAATCACGCAATGCCCAAATACTCGTGACCAAAAGCATCAAAACGAGATAAATTGCACAAGTCAGTCACGCATTACAACATGTCACGCTATATATAAAAATCAATAACGCAATACCCAAATACTCGTGACCAAAAGCATCAAAACGAGATAAATTGCACAAGTCAGTCACGCATTACAACATGTCACGCTATATACAAAAACCAGTCACGCTATATATAAAAATCAATAACGCAATGCCCAAATACTCGTGACCAAAAGCATCAAAACGAGATAAATTGCACAAGTCAGTCACGCATTACAACATGTCACACTATATACAAAAACCAGTCACGCTATATATAAAAATCAATCACGCGATGCCCAAATACTCGTGACCAAAAACATCAAAACGAGATAAATTACACAAGTCAGTCAAGAACGGCAAGTCTCGCTGAGTCCTAAGAATAAGTCAATCAATGGTATTGGGCAGTCATGTACAGCCTCAATGTCACGTAATTCTAAAAAATCAGTCACGCAAACCCTGAAAAGTAGTGAACAACATGCTCAATACAACATATGAATAACTTCAAGTCTAGCAGCACCAGTCTCGCAATACCTAATACTAAGTCACTCAATGCGTGATATCCACTCACTCATGCCAACATAAAGAGTCACGTAATTGACTAATGTCACGCAATACTTAACAACATGTCACGAACTATGTCAAAACCAGTGACACAATATTTCAAAACCAACACCCGCAACATGGGAGAAAAATTCTTAAATGTTTTTTCATTAATCAGAATGCGACAACAAAGATATTACAAAACAAAACAAAAAAAATGAACCGTAGTTCATTTCTTCCTAATTTCATCTACTTTTTCATCGATCTCAGCGAGCGCCTTCTCATTGAACATGATGGAACACTCCAGGTCATGAGCCCTATCCATCAACCTGTCGAAGAGGACTCGCACCTCCTGCTCGAATGTCTCCAGCTTGTCCACCAAGGCCCTCACATCCTCCTTGGAGGCTACCCCCCCCCCCCTCCCGTGACCATTCTCTTTTATACCTTCTTTGGACTCCATTTTCAATTATCTGAGAATGTTAAGATAATTGAATTTGACTCAAATGGTTACTGGTTCCCTTTATTTATAGGCATCAATGCTGACTCTTCGTCTGCCACACACATATCCCCGTATAAGTGCAATTATGAGGAGCTGCATTGGGGAGGCTGTACCTCTTCGGTCTATTATGATGTTTGGCTTGGCTTTTGATTTTAAGAGGTAGATACAGATGAGGAGATGAAACGCTAGGCCGAACAGGTGCCGCCCCCATTAATTGCACTTATATGGGGATATGGGTGTACTAAACGAAGAGTCATCATTCATGCCTATAAATACAGGGAACTAGTAAGCATTTTAATCAATTATCTTAAACAATCTAGGATAATTTAGAAAGTCTAAAGGCTTCCGCGGATCTAACCCAAGATATTGGAGAAGGGGCAACCTCCTAGTAGGAGAAGGGGCAACCTCCTAGTAGAAGGAGGTGCCCCTCCGGAGATCAGCTGGAGATATTCTAGGAAGAAATTAATAACGATTTGACAGGAAGATTCTCACCCAGATATATGACAGGAAGAAATTAACAACAGTTCATTATATAATTATTTTTTTCCATCGTCTCGCTTCTTTTTCCTCTTCTTGTACTTCCTCTTTCTCCTCTTGTACTCCCTCCGCCCTGCGCCTGTATTCCCTCCTTCCTCTTCGTGTATTCCCTCTTCCCCTTCCTAACTGTATTAAGTTAGTGTATTTGAGCATATAAGAAAATGTATGCTGGAATACACTAACTTAATACAGTTAGGGTGAGAAAGATGGAGTACAGGAAGAGGAATGAGGGAGTACAGGAGGAGGGCGGAAGGAGTACAGGAGGAAGAAAGAGGAAATACAGTGAGAGGAAGGAGAAGGAGACGATGGAAAAAAATAAGGTGTTTTGCATCATTTCTTTTCTCTTGTATTTGGGAGAATCTTAATATTAATGAAGTTTTATGAAATTTTCTTTAAGCATATATTTTCTTATGGTTATGTCTTATATTCGTTTAAGTTATAGTATTATGCATAATAATTGCATGAGTGGATGTTAGGCATTGCGTGAAGTATTATTAGTCATTGCGAGACTGGGTTATACGTGCTGCGTGAATTGTGCAATGCAAATCTTCATGCAAGACATTGCGTGAGTAGATTGTATGTATATGGTGACCTGTTGTTATGTATTGCGGGACGTTGGGATAGTACGTGGATCGATGGATGGTTATGTTGGCATAACGTGGGTGCATATTAGGCATCGAGTGACTTATTATTATGTACTGCGAGAGTGCCATTGCATGACTGCCTTCTACAATTTATCTCTAATTTTGACTTTTGAGGCCTTTGGACACTAGTTTTTAGGGTTTCCGTGACTGGTGTATTCCATATAGTGTGACCTGTTGTTATGTATTGGGTGACTTCACTACGTCACTGGTTATGTTGACATATGGCATTAGGTGCCTGAATATAACGTGACTGAATATTTATTGAGCATTGCGTGACTTGTTTGTAGCCATTACGTGACTGAGTATTACGTAATATCCAACCATGCATTATTCAGTTACGTAATGCGTACAAACAAGTCACACAATGCTCAACAAATATTCAGTCACGTTATATTCAGGCACCTAATGCCAAATAAACAGGTTACGATTACTGATATCCAGAATCCAGTCATAAACCCTAATATCCAGTGACGTAATACATAACAACTATTCCCGCATTGGCTATAAACTGATTGATTTCGCTACTCGGAGCCAGATTTAGGTTTCCAGACTCATATAATTTACCCATTAAACAAGTTAAGATTCCTAATATCCAATCACACACCTTAATATCTAGTGACACAATGCCTAACAAATATTCACGCATCAGCTATAAACTGATTGATTTTCGCTACTCCTAGTCAGATTTCAGTTTCGAAACTTATACAATTTACCCATCAGCTATTGCGTCCTATGAATAACCATAAATAAAACCAAGAACCCATAACACATACTTTGATTCCATCTCCGCACTTTGGGAACCTCAGAAAGTTCGATGGCGATATAGACCTCGATGGCGACAGCTAAATGGCGAGATATATACCCCAATGGCCTTGGAGAGCTGGACGGAGGGATAGCTAAATCGAGATTTAATTTTGGAATTTTAATCTGAATGGCAAGAGAGGAGAAAGAGACTGATACGCCCCTCCTTCATTTGGATTAATTGGTTTAAAGGGTATTCTTGTCAAGTTGACCCAAAAATTATCTGCAAACAGTTAAAATTATATGGAGGGTCATTTTTGAAGTGCAGTTACTCTGGTGTCCATTTCTCACAATTTCCTCTTCTTTTTTCCCCTTTTCCTTTACCATTATGTTGTCATGTTTCTTACCTCACACACTTCAAAATTGCCTATCCGTCCCCTTCTCCCATAGAAAATTACTAAATCGCCTGGGAGATTATATTTTAGATAACTAGAGTGGTGCCCCCGCTTCGCGTGGGTTTTGATTTTTTTATTAAAAGTAATTTTAAATTATATAAGATTATAAATAAATAATAAAAAAATGATTTTAAATTTAAAAATATTATAGATAATAATAAATTAAAGATAATTTTTTTAAAAATTTAATATTTTAAAAATATTTTTACGTCAAAGCAAAATTTTTATTTCAATAAATTTTTTTAAAAATATTTTAATATATGCTAATGTTGATATAATCATATTTTTTTAATTGCATAATTTTAATAACGAAATAAAATTCATGTTGAGAAAATATAATATTTATAAAATAATTATTGATAAGTTACATAATTTATGCAATAAAATTATTAAAATAAATTTTTTTTAAATTAAAATAAAATGAATGTTAATTACACTTATTAAAATTTGTTTAGTTTTAATGGTGAAATTTTTTAAATTATCTTCAATTTTAATTACTACTTTCTTATCTTATACTTTTAAAATTATTTAAAATTAATCCACTTTCTGAAAATAATTTTGAGATCCTTCAATAATTTTGATAAGTCATTATTAACTTTATTCAATTAATTATTCATTTTTTATTTATCAAAAAATTTGTTTTCCTTTTTATTCTTATCATGTTTTCATAAATTTAATTCATATATAAAAAAAATTATAAATAAGAAAACAAATTAACTAAACCTGAACTGGGTTGGACTTGGATGAATCCAACCCATTTTTTTTTTGTATGCTTCATAAACTATTTTAATTTTAACCTAACCCTAGTTACCAACCCTTTCTCTTATCTTCTTTTTTGCTCTCTACTTCTTCTTCCACTGGCAGCAGCCAATCTCTTTCTCTAAACCCTCTCTCCATTACTCAGTCCCCGGCGCCGTCACCCTTGTTGGCCTAAGCCTTTCTGGCAACGGCTCCCTCTTTCTTTCCCTTTCCTCTTTTCTTCTCTTTCCTTTCCTTCTGCAGCCAGTTTCCTCTCTTTCTACAAAAGCCTAGGCAACGTTCTCCTCCTACAATTTGGGTTTTCTTTTATAAGTCCTACCACAAATTTAAAACGCCATTTAAAATCCCTTTCCTCAAAGCTGGGCGTGGGCACCCTTAAAGAGCATTCTTAAATGTTTTTGTTTAACTCACTCAGTGACAATTTGTTTTTCTTTATCACAGCTGCCACGTGGTAAAATAAGAAAAGTGAAACGTGGCAAACTGAGGAAGCCCTTTGGGGCTTCTTTTTAAGTATATTATAGATTTAAATAATCATAAAAATAAAATTATAGGTAAAAATTAATAGGAGGATATAAGGGGGAAAAATAAGACACTGTAAACTTTACATTGACTAAAATATACTAACTAAATTTAAATATTCAAAACAAGTCAAACTCAAGTACATGGCATCAATTTAAATTTTGGATAGTTATTTCATATTAATTCCTCTCGTATATTGTATCCTATTTTGATTTTGTATATAGTTATAAAAAAATTAAATTAAATTTGTTATGAATATTTTTGTGAATATCTATTTATTTTATTTATATTTAGATTTTATGTAAATTAGATTGAATTATGATTTAATCCATCTAATCTAAGTGTTATTTTCATCTTGTAAATTCTATCAAGATAAAAAGGTTATTTTCCTATAAATAACCCTCTCAGTTCATTTGTAAACACACACTTCAATAAGATCTCTTCTCTCCCCTAAAGACTTTCTTCCTTCTCTTTAATTATTATTTTCAGTTATTTTTATTTGCTCTTTTAGATTTATTTCATAATACGTTATCAGCACGATTCTCTGATCTCTCAAGTTTTAGAATTACTATGTTTTCATTATCTTCAAGCTTCAAAAAGATTTCAACGATTGGATTTTGATTTCTAATTTTAGAAAATCAAGTAAGTGACTTGATATCCCTTTAGTATTTTCATTTTCTTAAAATCAATCTTAATATGAATTTTACAATCATGTTATATATATTATATTTTGTCTCTTGATTGGAAAGTGAATTTGCTATTATATAGCTATTAATGAAAAACTATGAATAGTCATTCCCTGAAGTGAATGTGACAAACGAGATCCTAATAAAAAAAATATTGTAAATCTGTTCATTCCTTGAAATGAATGCGACATCATTTAATAATTAAGGTCATGGTTATGAATTTATCTCTTCCTTGAAGTGAATATCACATCATTTAATAATTATGATCATGGATATCAAAGAGGTCATTATAATAATTTACACTATCACTATTTTAATTCTAATTATAATTTTACCACCAAAAGTGGATAATAATTTTATCATCAGAATCTAAAGATAATTTTACTACTAGAAGTAGATGGATAATTTACCACCAGAAGTAGATGAATGTTGTAACTTACTAAAGAAAAATAGATAATCCACCAGAAGTGGACAACCCATCACATGTGAATTACTCATCAAAAGTGAATGTATAACTTGAATACTTTCAACGCACCAAAAGTGAATGGATACCTTAACCCACTAACCCACCAAAAGTGGATAACCTATCAAGAAGTGGATGAATACTTGTAACTCACTAGAAGTGGATAAATAATAAAAAAATAAAAATGAAAAGAATAGAAAGAATATAAAAAACGTATTGTTATTGATGTGTCATGAAAGATCATTGGTCACGTACCTGTTGTACGTCTTAAATTTTATCAAAAATCACTGAAAATTAAAACACCTTATGATAATTTTAATCATAGCAAAGTTGATATAGCACATCAAGATATTTGTCCACTTTGAAAGAGGAATTAATTACATGATTGGTAATAAAAATATCTATTATTGATTGTCTTATCCTGAAGAAGGAATTGATCATTCGATTAGTAATAGAAATATCCGAGAATGAACTTAATAGTAATTAGTATATTTTAGTATAACTATATTATGAAGATGTTTAATATGTTTTCATTATATTTAAATAATATGTTCTTATTATGTGTTTTAATTCTATATTTAATATTCTTTTATGATAATTTGCAAGTTTCTTATTGTATATATCTTATTTCATTAAAAAAAATGAGATATTCATATTGTTGGATCCAAGATCTATGATGTAAATATATGTCTAGCAGATATTGCTACAACACACTATATTTGAAGACAAGAAATATTTTTCCTACTTGACAACGAAAGAAAAATCAATGTCAATTCAATATCTGGTAGTACAAGATTAATTGAAAGCTCCAGAAAAGCTAATATTTTACTACTTTGAGGAATAAAGTAATAGAGGATGTATTATTTTTTATTAAGTCTCAAAGAAGTTTATTAAGTTTTAAAGATATTCATTTGAATAGATATCATATTGAGACAATGAAAGAAAGAGACACTTAATACTTTTATATTATATCTATTATCTCAAGTAGAAAGTGTATGTTGAAAAGAATTACTCGCTCAATTCTTAGAATTAAACTATACCATAATTAAAACTTATAGTAAACCAGAAGTTTACTAATGATTTTAATGTTTGGCATGACCGGTTGGATTATCCCAGATCAATAATGATGCAAGAAAATAATTAAAAATTTATATGATCATTCATTAAGAACTAGAAGATTTTTCAATCTAATGAATTTTATGTGCTACTTGCTCTAAAGGTAAATAAATTATAAGACTATCACTAGCTAAAGTTGGGATTGAATTCCCTATGTTTTTGAATAATATTCAAGGTTATATGTGGATTCATACATCCACCATGTGAACCATTTAGATTTTTTATGATTTTAATCGATGCATCGACTAGATGGTCACATGTGTGCTTATTAGCAGCTTGTAATTTGGCATTTGTAATCATTCATTTGCAAACACATTTTTTTAGTTAAATAATCAAGATTATTTATCTTGACAATGCTGATGGATTTACATCTCAAGCCTTTAATATTGCATATTAGTTGGAATAATTATTGAATAGTCTGTTGCTTATGTTTATACACCAAATGGTCCACCAAAATTATTTATTAAACACTTCCAAGTGATTGCAAGGCCATTACTTATGAAATTGAAACTCCTAATGTCTACTTGAGGGCATGCCATTTTGGATGCAGTAGCACTTGTACGCATCAGGCCAACAAGTTATCATAAATTCTCCCCTATACAATTAGTTTATGATCAAAAACCAAATATTTCTCATTTAAGAATTTTTGGATATGCGATATATGTTCCGATTGCTCCACCACAACGCATAAAGATAGGTCCTCAAAGGAGGTTAGGAATATATGTTGGATATGAATCTTCATCTATAATTAAATATCTAGAACCCTCTACAGGAGATTTATTCATTGTAAGGTTTGTTGATTATCATTTTGATGAAATAATTTTTCCAACATTAGGGGGAGAAAATAAGCAGTTGGAAAAGGAAATATCTTGGAATACATTATCATTGTCTAGTTTTGATCCTCACACAAATCAATGTGAACAAGAAGTTCAAAAAATAATTCATTTGCAAAATATAACAAATCAGTTGCCAAACATGTTTACTGACCTAAAAGAACAACTAAATCTTATATACCAACTGCAAATGCTCCTATTAACATTAATGTCCTTGTAGGACAAGGCACGCCAAAAACGTTGAAACCAGTCAGTTCCAAAGATAAAATTCTCGAAAAAAGAAAAAGAGTAAATATTTAAGATGGTCAGAAAGAGGAAGTAGAAACTCTAGAAAAGATCTTTGACATATAAGTGAAAATAAAGAGATCTCAATAAATTATGTCATGATAAGAAAAAATGGAACTGATAAATAAACGTCGACGATATTTTGTATATAATATAGAGCTCAATATTATGAAAGAAAAATGAAGATCTTGAACTTATATTTATTGAAAAATGTAAACATATAAATGATTGGCTAATGTAGAAATACGCAATTAAGGAGGAATTGAATTCAATTGCAAAAAGTGAAGTTTTTGGACCTATAGTCCGTACATCAAATGATGTAAAATTAATGAGATATAAATAGGTATTTGTGCAAATATGAAATGAGAAAAATGAGATTATGAGATATAAAGTACGGCTTATTGCATAATATTTTACCCAAATATCTAGTATTAAATATGAAAAGATATATTTTTTGTGATGGATATAATTACAATTCTATTTTAATTAATCTAGCAATATATAAGAAGATTGAATTGCGTCTAATGAGTGTAGCTACAGCCTATTTTTATGACTTACTTGATAACGATATCTATATGAAAATCCCTAAAGGATTTAAATTGCCTGAAGCACAAAACTTTGAATTCTCGATAAATTTATTCGATCAAATTAAATAAATCTTTATACGGATTAAAACAATCCGAACGCATATGTTATAATCACCTTAATGAATATTTGTCGAAAGAATGCTATAAAAATGATCCTATATGCCCATGTGCTTTTATAAAAAGATTCTGATATGAATTTGTGATAATTGCTGTTTATGTTGATGACCTAAACATTATCGGAACTCTTGAAGAGTTATCAAAAGTTGTGGATTATTTAAAGAAAGAGTTTGATATGAAAGACCTTAGAAAAACAAAGTTTTGTTTAGGTCTTCAAATTAAACACTTGACAAATGAAATTTTTGTCTATCAATCTAATTATATAGCAAAAGTGCTAAAACGATTTTATATGGACAAAGCATATCCATTAAGTTCATCAATGGTTGTAAGATCATTAGATATGCAAAAAAAGCCCTTTTCGACCTCGTGAGAATAATAAAGAACTTCTTGGTCTTGAAGTACCATATCTCAGTGCAATTGGAGCATTAATGTATCTTGCTAGCAATATACGACCTGATATAACATTTGCTGTGAATTTATTAGCAAGATATAGTTCTTCTCTAACTCGAAGACATTAAAGTGGAATTAAACATATATTTTGATATCTTCGAGGGATAATGGATATTGTTTATATTATTCAAATGTATCAAAATAAAATTTAATTGGTTATGCAGATGCAGGATATTTATCTGATCTACACAAAGCTTGATCCTAGACAAGCTACTTGTCATATGTGGAGGTATGACTATTTCATAGTATTTTGTAAAACAAACTATAGTTGCTACTTCTTCTAACCATGCATAAATTTTAGCAACTTATGAGCAGATCGTGAATGTGTCTGGTTAAGATCTGGAACTCAACATATTCAAGAAACGTGTGGTTTGTCAACCAAGAAGGAAATTCCAACAATGTTATATAAAGATAATACTGTTTGCATAGCACAGTTAAAGAAATGAGACATTAAAGGTGATAAAACAAAACATATAGTTTGTCAAAATTCTTCTTCACTCATGATCTTTAAGAAAATGGTGAAATAAGCGTTCAATAAATTTTACCAAGTGACAATCTAGCAAATTTATTCACTAAACCCCTTCTTACTGCAACATTTGAAAAGTTAAAATGCATTATTTTAAAGATCTCTATCATGCAGTCATCAGGGAAGTAAAATACACACTGTACTCTTTTCCTTCATCAAGGTTTTTCCTACTGAGTTTTTCTTGATAAGGTTTTTAATTAGGCAATATTTTAAAAGCGTATTCTTGAAAAGAATTATGTATTCATTTTCCTTCACTTGGATTTTTTTCCATAAGGTTTTTTTTTCCTTGTAAGGTTTTAACAAGGCATATTTTTAATATAATGAATATTCAAGGGGGAGTGTCATAAATATTTTTGTGAATATCCATTTATTTTATCTATATCTAGATTTGATGTAAATTAGATTAGATTAGGATTTAATCAATCTAATCTAAGTGTTATCTTTATCTTATAAATTCTATCAAGATAAGAGGGTTATTTTCCTATAAATAGGCCTCCTCAGTTCATTTGTAAACACACACTTCAATAAGATCTCTTTTCTCTCCTTAAAGACTTTCTTCCTTCTCTTTAATTATTCTTTTCAGTTATCTTTATTTGCTCTTTTAGATTTATTTCATAACAAAATTTTGATTTTTATTGATTATAATTTTTTTTGAAATTACCCTCATCTTTAAAAATAAAAATATTTTTTTAAAATTTTTTGAATGACACATTAATTTTGAACAATTAATAATGCACAAACAAGATAGAGAAAGCATAAATCTTTATCAAGTAGAGGTGTGAGATTTTATTTATTATTATCTTTCATGTTATATATAGTCAATTACTGATTTCGGTATCATGAATTAGGCAACACTAATTCAATTGTTGAAATTACTTAAAAATCACTTAATATCAATAATAACAAATATAAAATTGAGAATTTAAAATCTTTTCATTTTTCTCATAAAATACATTTACCTATTTCTCCTTAAAAAAAACCTAGTCCTTTTTTTTTTTTAAAAGCAACTATCTTCTCTTACAAAAGGCCTTTTTTTTCCCTCATAATATAACTTTACTTTCATCCACCCACATGGTGGGTGTGCCATGTTCTAATATAATTAATGAGCATAATGAAGGTGTAAACAAATTAATTATAAAGAGATAGTGAATTAGTTCAATTTAATTTATTTATAATTTTTTTTATTGAAATAAGCAAAGGAATTTGAATTGAATATCAATTAGAAACTTGTTTAAATATGAGCCAATTTTCAAAAATAAGTGAGAAGTGAGAACAAATTCAAACCACATCAACCATTCACCCTAGGCTACTCCATTCTCATTGCTGGTAGTTATCAAAAAGTATCTTAAAATGTCTTTAATTGTTCACCTCAACGTTGTTAACAACAAACCAGACAGGACAAGACAAGATTAGGTAACTGTTTACATTTTGTTCTCTTCTTTCATATCTTGCATTAATTGTAGTATGATTATGTATTTGAAAGCAGTACATAAAGTATAAAATTTGCTCCCAGGCACACAACATGCTCTTGACGTTAATTTTTTTAATCAGAAAATCCAGGAGAAAACCTTAAGGAACAAATTCAGACTAGAAATTGAAACAAAATACCTTCCATTCAAGGAGTAAGGAACGGTTATGTTTTAACATTATGAGACTCTTATATTTTGCCTAATTTTGCACAAAAATTTTAAGTTTATTTTAAATTTTTTCAATTTTCATCTAAAATCAATACTGTTTTGATGATTTTTTGAAAACATGATAATTATTAATAGAAAAATCTTGAAAAAATTTTTTTAATGGTTTTTTAGGATCTCGTTTTTGAGTTATCTTTTCTAATGGTTTTTCAGGATCTCATTTTTGAGTGATTAGAGAGATATTAATATTTTAATTTGGTTGAAAACTCATTTTTGATAGTTTTACCACTTGACTTGTCCTTTATATCAACCTATAGACTACATTGTTCATGTCTTTCATTTGCTTACTGTTGAGTAATATTTTATATTATTGATTTATTTTTTTATTATTAATTGATTGTATTTATTATTTATTTTATTATGATTTTTTATTTTTGTTTGCCTGTTTATTTGATTCTCAAAATAGTATTGCAATAGTGAAGGACGGTTGTGTGTAAAGTTTTTATGCTTTTAAGTTTTCTGCTCTTCCTTTTCTCCTCTTTAGATTTGATAAGTTTTTAAAGAGTATTATAATGTTGTTCTATACTTTTTAGTTGTTAATTTGTCTCAACTTTATCATTTTTTCTACTAAATTTATGGCTTAGGTTGGTTTTTATAAATCTTTTCAACATAATGTTTATTTTTTATTACTTAAATTGTTTACAAATACAATGAGTGTCATATGATTATTAGAATGTAAATATATTTCAGTAAATATTGTTTTACTTGTATTATATGAGTGTATCGCACAAGCATACTCTAATTTGTTTTAAAAAAAATTATCACATCCACATCCTTTTTTAAGAGTATTCCTAAATATTAAACACATGACTATTTATCCAAGTTGACTAAATCTACTTGAATCTCTCTGCTTAAGCAAAATGCATTGATTGGTGCTAAAGCAAAATCCAATTTCTATTATAAATTAAGACTCAATAAATGATAATAAAATCATCACTAAAAATTTCAATTAAAACTTATTCAAGATATAGCTAGTTTCTCGCATGACTAGCCTTCAATTAAATTTTACGTTTTAATGTCTAAATATATACATAATTTTTTTAAGATATAATACTTTGTTCGTCGCCATTTACCATTAGGCAATGATTTCAATAAGAGGAAGATATCATTTGAAGGGGAAAAAGATGTACCATAATCATAACATGTCATGTCTTTTGCAGATCCAATTTAAAATTTTTATAGTCTTAAATATAATTCCTAATTTTAAAAAAGAAAAAGCCTCATACTTAAAAATAATAATTAAAAAAGTCAATAAAATGATAATTGAAGCTAAAAAGGTCAATAAATTTACCTAATTAAATTCCCTAAACATGGCCTTTCCCAATATGCAAGATCACAAAGAAACTATATTTAAGAAATGCATCATTTTTCACTAACAATATCATATAATTGCATGGTTTGTAAGCTTGTATAGTTCAAGCGGAACCGCACAGCTCTTTCATGAAATATCATCTTTGTACTCTCCCTCGGGAATTAAATCTTCATGTTGTCAATGCTGTTCGCCTCACTTCCTACAAAATGATTTGTCGCCATTGAAAAATGCATGTAGGATTGCAATGTGACTTTCCTTGTTAAGGACCCGTACGGTCGAATCTCACTCCTAGGAGTGGTGTTGAACACTTGATTTAAATAAATGGCACCTTCATAATCAACCCAAGAAATGAGACAAATACCGAGAGCATATTGAGAAAGCTTATCTCCCTATTTATAGCCCTTTCCCTGTGTTGAATTGATAGAATGAAGAAGACAAGAACAGAGTTTCTTGGAAGTTCATCAAATTTTTCATTATCGATAAACCTGAATAACAGAGTATTTATAGTCTGATCTCTAACTAACTAAACAAAGACAACCAATCAGTGAAGAGTAAAAATAACAAAGTCAGTTAACCTTAACTAACTATTATTTACAGCCAATTAAACGGTAACAACAAACCAGTAAATAAATAGCATGTGACTTCCACGTGCGTTCTTCCTTACTGCTCTGTTAAGTCTTTAATCCTGGAATTCATCAATCTTTTCTCTTGTTCATCAATCAGCTCTTTACCAGATTGATACTCCCCCTCAAGATGCATGTGTATGTTATTAACATTTATCTTGCCAAGTAGTCTATAAAATTGTTTAGGCTGTAAAGCCTTAGTAAACAAGTCTGCAATCTGATCATTTGTAGAAATATGAACTGGTTCAACAACCTTCTCAAGTACCTTCTCCCTTATAAAGTGACAATCAATTTCAATATGCTTGGTGCGTTCATGGAAGATTGGATTCTTACTAATATGTACTGCTGACTGATTGTCACAATAAAGTTTTGTTGGAGTGTCTTGACTAATTCCAAAGTCTGTCAAAAGGTTCTTTAACCACACCACCTCACAGACTGTAGATGCCATTACTCTATACTCAGCCTCAGTTGAACTCCTTGCTACTACCTGTTGTTTTTTAGATTTCCAACTGACTAAAGAATTGTCAAGGAGAATAGTATAACCAGTCACCGATTTTCTTGTGTCCTGACATCCTGCCCAATCACTGTCACAGTAGGCAATAAGTTTTAAATCCGAAAGAGCTTTCATTAGTATCCCTTGTCCTGGAGATCCTTTCAAGTATTTTAACACTCTATGTGCTGCCACTTGGTGTTCCTTAGTGGGATTGTCCATGAACTGGGATAAAGTTTGAACTGCATATGAGATATCTGGCCTTGTAAAGGTCAAGTACAATAATTTTCCAATCAACTGTCTGTATCTTGTAGGATCCACACCTTCATCTGCTTCTGTTTTCTTTTTCAATCTAAGATTGTAGTCCATTGGAGTAGTCACTGGCTTTGCCCCCAGTAAACCAAAATCTTCCAGAAGATCCAGTGTATATTTTCTTTGACACAATGAAATGCCTTCATTTGATCTTGCAACTTCTAAACCTAGAAAGTACTTTACTGGTCCGAGATCTTTAAGTTTATATTTTGAGTTCAAATAAGCTTTAACATCACATATAGCTTGAATTGAACTGCTGCCTAATAAAATGTCATCAACATAGACTAACAAAGCAATGAACTCACCATTATTTGTGACCAAAGTGAATAGAGAATAATCAGACAATGACTGCTTGAATCCATATTCTAGAAGTGTAGCAGTAAATTTTGAATTCCATTGCCTTGAAGCCTGTTTAAGACCATATAGAGACTTATGCAACTTGCATACCAGCTCTTTACCAAGTTTAGTATGCTGATACTCCCCCTTAACAGAAAACCCCTGAGGCAATTGCATATACACAGTTTCTTCAAGATCACCATTGAGGAAGGCATTGTTGATGTCTAGCTGAGACAATTGCCATCCTTGTGCTGCTGCCAAAGCCATAAACACTCTAACTGTGGACTGTTTAGCAACAGGACTGAAGGTTTCTTGATAATCAAAACCTTCTTTCTGGTTATATCCTTTTGCAACCAAACGAGCTTTGTATCTATCCACACTACCATCAGCATTCATTTTGATTTTATACACCCACTTGCAGCCAATAGCATGAGAATTTGGAGGTAAAGGCACTATACTCCATGTACCATTTTCTTCCAAAGCTGTTAATTCAGTATTCATGGCATCTCTCCAATGAGAACAAGTGACAGCTTGATCAAATGATGTAGGTTCAAAAGTGTGAGACAAAGCTGCAGTGAAGGTTTTGTGTTTATGTGACAATTGATCACTGGATAGATATTTAGTGATGGGATAGGCAGTTACATGATTCATGTGAGAAGGAATATTGACTTGATATGCTTCTAAGTACTTAGGAAGATATTTAATTCTAGTGCTTTTCCTGAGATTAGAATCACAATTTGAAGTATCTTGAGAAACAGAGGGAACAGAATCTGGAATAGGTGAACTAGATGAAGATACATGAGTATCTGATGTAGAAACAGTATCAGAAGTTGAAGGAAGTTGGGATGCAGGCAATTCAACAGGTAGTGAATCAGGAAAATCAGAATTAGCATAATTGAAGTCAAAAGCATCAAGAACAGGATCATGCATTCCAACTGTTCGAGGAAAAGCAATGAGTCTATGGCAGAATTTATATGCTGGAAAGGAAATATATGCTCATGGAAAATGACATTCCTGGAAATGAGTACTTTGTTGGCATCAATATCATAAACCTTAAATCCTTTTGTACCATTCGGGTAGCCTATAAACACACACTTAGTAGCTCTTTTGGCAAATTTTGTTCTGTGGTTAGCTAAGGTTGAAACATAACATAAGCTGCCAAAAACTTTAAAGTAATCATAACAAGGAGACTTATGATAAAGACATTCATATGGAGACTTGTCAAGAAGAAGCTTAGATGGTATTCTGTTTATAATGTGGGCTGCAGTAAGCACTGCATCACCCCAGAATTTTACTGGTAGACTAGACTGATGCAAAAAGGCCCTGGCTACATTGAGTAGATGCTGGTGTTTACGCTCAACCACACCATTTTGTTGAGGGGTTTCAGTACAAGATAACTGATGTATGATACCTGTGGAATTAAAAAAATCAAAAAGCCTAAATTCTTTGCCATTTTCTGATCTGATGCATTTAATGGTGGTTGAAAATTGATTTTTGACCAGATTATAAAAGTAAGGCACAATAGTGGAAACCTCAAACTTGTTTCTCATTAAAAAAACCCAAGTAAACCGTGTGAAATCATCCACTAAGGTAAGAAAATAATGATGGCCATCAAGAGTTGGTACTGCATATGGTCCCCAGATATCAGCATGAACAATTTCAAAAGGAAATGTTGAATTCTGTATATGAACAGGAAAGGGCAATCTTTTTTGCTTTGCTAAAGGACATATATCACAAATCAGGTTATCTGAACAATGAATTTCAGGATGTTGTTGATGTAATACATTCATTCTGTTTAAAGGTATATGGCCAAGTCTAAAATGCCAAATATCAAACTGATTCTGAGTTGTTTTACAACCATTAGCAAAAACAGTTGAGGGAAATTTCAAAATCTTATTAATGCTAAATCTTGACAGGTATTGCTCATCTTGATTGTCTTGTATGAAATACAGCCCAGAGGACATTCTAGCAACCCCAGTCACTTTCCAAGAGGTGAGGTCCTAAACAACACAACATTTATCAGTGAAAATGACACAATTTTTATGAGAACCAGTTAGTTTACTAACTGAAACAAGGTTGAATTGAAAGGAAGGTACACATAGCACATTATGTAACACAAGCAAGGGAGTTAGTTTGACAGTTCCTACATGTGTGACAGTAGCTTGAAGGTTATTTGGTAATTGAACAAAACAATTACTAACAGGATAAGCAGTACTAAAGTTCTTTAAGGAACATGAAACATGATCACTTGCCCCAGTGTCCATTATCCAGGAATTTGGTTTAACCATGATGCTATAAGTTTGATCCTGTTTAGAAGAGACATTATGAGCTGTGTGAGAATAGAAATTATTGGAAAACATACCTGCAATGCTAGAGTTGACTAGGGAGGGTTTAGAATTTCCAATGCCATGATCAGTGTCTCCATTGTTCTCATTGATGAATGCCATAATCTTCTGGAGTTGTTGCTTTATAAGAGAAATTTGGGACATAGAGTCAGAACCAATTAGATCCTCTTCTTGCCTTGACTGAATTTGTGCCTCTGCAGAAACTGATGAATCAACAGATACGTTGTTAATAGAAGATGTCTGTTTCTTGAAACTTCCCTTATCCTTGTCCTTGGTGAATTTGAAGTCTTTAGGAAATCCTATTATCCTGAAGCACTTCTCCTTCAAGTGACCCTTTTTACCACAGTGACTACACATGATATCTGGTCTCCCCTTCTTCCTGTTTTCAGATGTCACTGCCATTGCAGATGATTCAATCATTGGATTGGATTGCAACAGAAGACTCCTTTGATTCTCTTCTCGTAAAACCAAATTATACACCTTATCTAATGTGGGAAAAGGCTCCATAGTAGTAATTTGAGTCCTTAAAGCAGAGTAAGTGTCATTAAGCCCATTGATAAATCTGAAAACCATGTCTTTCTTGTATTGATCAGAATACTTTTTGAAACATCCTGGATTGCAATTACCACATTCACATTGTGGTAGTGGTCTATAATTCCTTAATTCCTCCCAAATGCCTTTAAGCTCAATGAAATAAGAGTCCACTGATCTGTTTCCTTGTGATACATTGCCAAGGTTATATTGTAGATTACAAACTCTTGTGTCATCTGGCTGATCAAAGTTTAACTTCAAAGTATTCCACACCTCAGCAGCAGAATCCATGAAAAAAACAGTAGAAGCAATAGGAAGTGTAAGAGATTCCAAGAGCCATGCCAAGATCAGATTATTGCAGCGAATCCATGGTCCATAAAGTGAATCAGTTGTGGCTGGCTTAGGAATTGTTCCATCTACAAATCCAGTCTTATTCCTAATCGATAGGGCTAGCATAAAGGACCTACTCCAAGCAACATAGTTGCTAGAGTTGAGTTTAGGAGTGATGATAACTGATCCATGGTGATCAGTGTGATGTAGGAAGTATGGGGATTGTAAATCCTCAATGACTGATGTTGAGTTCTTCTGACTCATCCTTTCCATGTTTCCAAAAAAGAAAATTCAAGATTCTCAGAGAAACAAAAGCTTAAGAATCTCAGAAACTTTTCAAACAGATCTATAACAACTAACCACAATCAAGAACTGAATCCAGTGCTAATCACAATTGTATTTCAACAATCCATTTATCATCAATCATTCAATCCTTGAGGAAAAGATTAAGAACACATACCAAAAATCCCTGGAACCTGCTTTGATACCATGTTGAATTGATAGAATGAAGAAGACAAGAACAGAGTTTCTTGGAAGTTCATCAAATTTTTCATTATCGATAAACCTGAATAACAGAGTATTTATAGTCTGATCTCTAACTAACTAAACAAAGACAACCAATCAGTGAAGAGTAAAAATAACAAAGTCAGTTAACCTTAACTAACTATTATTTACAGCCAATTAAACGGTAACAACAAACCAGTAAATAAATAGCATGTGACTTCCACGTGCGTTCTTCCTTACTGCTCTGTTAAGTCTTTAATCCTGGAATTCATCAATCTTTTCTCTTGTTCATCAATCAGCTCTTTACCAGATTGATACCCTGGGACTGAACTCCTACCTTCTTTAAGAGAAAGACAATATAGATAATGTATAGCAAATGAGAATAAAGCAACAGGATGCAACCTTGCTCGATAAAAATGCAAAATGCCATTGTCCTTTGTTGACATCTCATGGGTTTTACTAATGTAATAGTATGTTTGGTGTGGGGAAACGGCTATTCCATTCCCCTGTTTTTTTATTATATTTTTTTATTTGATTCACCAAATAGTTGTTTCACAAAATAATCATTTTGAGAGAAATTAGAATAACTATTATCGACCCTCCATTGATAATAGTTATTTTGTGACTCATAAAATGAGTTAAAAAATTTATAGATAAAAATATCCTTAATTATTTTGTCAAATTACTACCCTATACATAATAAAATCTAACATTAGCATAAAGAAGCCTTCATTTTACTCTTTTGCTTTCCATCTCTTCCTCATCTGCCTTTCTTCTTCTCTTCCTAAATTTCCTCCACAATCGGAGGACAGGGAAGGTGATGGTGACCGATAAACGCCTTCATGTCCAGATCTAGTCATAGAAAGCACCGTTATGACATTACACAGTCAAATTCAATCATGGGAAACAGCAATCTGGTGCTCCATGGCTTGATCTAGCCACGAGAAGTACTAATCGATCTAATACTTCACGACCAATTCCGATTGTGAGAAGTGTCGAATCTATTGCTCCTAGCTAGATCTGATTACAAGGAAGCTTCGAATTTGGTACTCCGTTACACTACTCACATCTCCAGCGACCAACTGCTATAGAGGTAAAAAAACTAAAATTAAAATAAAATAAAAATTAAGTTTTAATTATAAATCACAAAAAAATGATATTTCTAATTAAACATTCAAAAGAAATTTTTAATTATTAATTATTACATTTTAAATAAATTATAAATTTTTAATATTTTAAAATGAAGATAAGAAAATAAATAAAATAAAGAATCATTAAAATTTTCATTATAAATTATTAATATTTTCAATATTTAAAAAAATAAAATAAATAATCATATTAAAGGTTTAATTACAATTTTTTTATATTTTTAATAAATTATCAAAAAATTAAATATTTTATAAATTATAAATTTTAATAAAATGTATTTTTGTCTTTAAAAATATTTTTTTTGTAATTTCAAAACTATTTCTACTAATCAAATATTGAAATAATTTCAGCATGACAATTACATTGCATGAATCAAACCACTAATTCAGTAAAATTGGATGATGTTAAGCAACTAAATTATTTTAATTTCAAAATCGATAGATTAAATTAATCAAATTTTGAGTATAAAGACTAAATTGACGAAAATGTATAAATATAAAGATTATTTGAGTACTTTGACCTATTTCATTTTGTGATTCAAACATGTCATGAGAGTTGAAGTCAATAGCATGGTACAATTTGGAAAAGCATTCCATTTGCATGAACTTTTTTAGTCAAAACAAAGTTTTAAAGCATTAATACCAAATCATGATGCTAAAAACAACCATTAAGTGACAAATAAAAAGGAATTATAAGTTAAAAAGAACATCAAAAAAAAAAAAACTTGTCAAATTTAGAACCATATTATAGCTCACCAAGGTCGGGTCTTGAAGAGTAAGCTTAGTCACATTAAAAGACAGAATTTAATTTGAAAATAATAAAATTTAGTTCAAATCAACAAAAACGCAACATTTATGTAAGAAAAGGAGGTTTAGAGTTGGGTTGAGTTGCACCAAACTTGACCCTGAAAAACACTATCCAAGCCCAGCTTGAAAAGAGTAGGTTTGCAAGTTTGGATATGCATTGCCCAATCCATTGGCAATCCTTATAACAAGGTTATTAGCGATTTTAATTAAAAGTTTCTCTTATCTATAGGTTACTTTTTTTTTTCTTTACGGAATCTACAGCGTAACTTTAACACTTTTTTTTGGAAGTAAACACTAGTAATTATAGGTACCATTACCAGTTGATTTGTTAGTTTATTTGGTTTGTTGTTTGTTTGTTGTACTTTATATAAGATTTTTAAGTCATCTAGGTTGAAAATTATTTAATTTAAATTTTATTTTTTAATGTTAATTTTAATTTCTATTTATACAAGTAAATCACAAAAAAAAAAAATATCAGAACTTTCATTTAAACTCTTACCCAACGTTGATTTGTTAGTTTAATTATTTGAATTGTCTTTTGGTTTATTCTCCTCCTTGTAATACTCACATCATCTATGTTGAAAATTATTTAATTGCCATTTTAATTTCTATTTCTACAAACATATATCACAATAAATTAGAATTTTCATCTAAACTCTTACTTCTATGTTGATTCATTAGTTTATTTATTTAGTTTATCTTTAAATACTTTGTATAATAGTTTATTTATGTTGGAAATAATTTAATTGTAATTCTAATTGTAATTTATACAAGTATATCACAAAAAAAAAATTAAAATTTTCATATGAACTCTCAACCATCAAAGTTAAGCTTAGAAGGAAAATATAAGATATTAAATCTCGAACCTAGCTACGTCTATTTTTTAAAAGGTAATTAGTAAATTAATATCCATATACTAGTTTCATCTCTACATACTAAATATTTTAGTTTGTTTGATATGATTTTTTATTTCTATTTTTATACTTTTACGTCAAAAATTTTAAAAAATTAATTTTAATTTTATTTATTTTTATGTTTCTTTTTTTACATTTACATTAAAATTTAAAAAATATAGATACTCTTTTAACATTAACAATTTAAATTCTTTATATAAAAATTCTTTCTAACTAATTTGAGGGAATACAAGTTATTTTAAAATCTTTAAAAAGAAAATTCAGAGAAGATATTAGAAACACACTTGGAATAATTGTAGGACAGATTGCCATCGAGGCCATATGGAGAAGGATGAAATACGACGACATGATTCATTTCAAGCATTTGATGAGATATGCTCAATACTCAATGGCATAGGAAAAAAACAGGTATTTTTTCTTTTATTTCCTCATTGCTATATATATTCCAATATTCCACGGAATATTTTATTTTCGCCAGGAAGAAGAGGGAATTTCTAAATTAATTTCCAGGAAAGTTCAGTATGCTCTGATTTGTATGTGGTATTAGGTGGACTTTTTACTCCTCGGTGGACATCTTTTCCATGAAAATAAGCCTTGGAGGTCAACTTCAGTTAGGGGCCATTCAGATTCTTCGCCGTCGTTGCCTTAATGATCAACCGCTGCACTTCCAAGTTGTTAGCAACCAGACGGAATTGTAAGGGGTTCTTTGAATGGTTGTCATTTAATCTAATAAGTCTAATGATTGATATTTAATGACTTTGTGGTAAGGTCACCTCCCCCTTTAGAAAACCTACATGAGGATATGTACGAATAAATCGCTTGATAGTCCAATAAAGCTTGGACTTGACTCAATATATAGAAAAAGATGTAATATCATATCTTGAATTAGTTTGGGTTGATTTTTATTTTTGGTCATTCACATGGGTTGAAATTCTGTTGGTCTAATTTAATCGATGTGGTTATAAGATTAATGCAATTGTAATATATAATTCTTGACGAGATATCAAAAATTTGAATTAAAGTAATTGTCGTTAATTATCAAAATCAAAAATTTATATTCAATCAGAGAATGCATTCTTTAAAGACTCAATAACCTAGATTACATATCTTATCTCATGTTATTAGATAGTAATGTTTGGACTCGGACCATTGCAAACAGAATTTTTACAAATTTTAAAAGCTTAATCATAGGTCTCTTCAAAGTATTGTCAGTTTCATGTGAAGATTTTGTTAAATAAGCGCCTTATAGAATTTTCTATGATTCTATTTATCAAAAGCTTTCAACGTTGAAAGCAGAGATTTGACACTTACCTTAACGATAATATTAACTTTATCAAGTGTTTTGCAATATTTTTTAACCAAAAAAGAAAAATAGATAAGTGTGAAAATGTAAAAAGCCGGTTGACTGGTTCTGGAAAAGGATGAACATTTCTTAAAATAAAAAAAGAAATTTATAATTTTAAAATATAAATAAAAATATAATTTAAGCAAAAGTAGACAAGTGAAACAGGATCCCCGTAACATTCCCGAGAATTGTGGTGTCTCGCTGTGACAATATTCCAATAATGGAATCACTTTCTTTTTCTTTAAATAGCTGTGGGCTCCCCCTCCCTCCCAAATGGAATCTTTGATTTTCACACGCATCGCAATCGTAAATACTATATAAAATAACTGCGGTAGAAAAAATTTCAGTCCAAAAGAATATATTTATTAGTGGATGAAAATTTTTATTTTATAAACGCAAAATTATCTTATATATTTATGAACTTATCGCAATTTTAATATCTAACTTGAAGAATTTTATATCAACAAAAAATGAATTTTTTTTTAAAAAATCAATAAAAAATAAATTATGATAATACTTATCATGAATTTATATTTTTAATCTAAAAATATATTTTTATTACATTATTTAAATTCAATACACTTGACTTTAAATCTATTTATATTATTATTATTTCGTGAACGGGTAGGACAGGTTTCAAAGAACAGTTGAAGGATTACATAATGTTAAAAAAAAATTGACTACAAAAATTTTGTGAATTAATAGGAAAGCAGTATTTTTTATTATAATTTTGGAGGATTGGCCAGACATCATGGTCACATAAAAATTAACATCAAACGGTCTAAGATCAAGAGGGCTTTGAACAGGGGGCGCATGGAGCATACTCAAATATGGTATACATAAATACACGTGGTTGACATGATATAATTACTGTGATTAGGTTGAAATTAAGGTGCCCGTAATAGTGTTGTTTTACCAATTACAAAGATTGATGTAATCTTAGTGAATCAGATGGCACTCCTATTTTATTTCAAATTTGTAAAGATTAGCCTAAATTTGACTTTGTCAATTCCATTTTCTGCTTTTGATGTCAAATGGGTCCCATTCCAGGCTCAGATTCACCCCCTCTGCCCAAACCCTTTCACACTCAGTTTCTATCAAATTTTGAATTCCTTTTGTACCTTTTCCCTGTTCCCCTTTTTTTCTCGTTTGCACCTATAAGAATTTCTCCTATTCACCGGCATGTGTTTGCCATAAATTCCAGCAACTTGGAATCAAATGTTTTTATTTAATCGACACAATACGGCTTAAAAAGTGAGTTCCTCTGATCAAACAATGGATTTTTTTAATGAAGTATCATAGAGAAAATATGACTTTTCAAAATCTATATGTGGATTCTAGATGGGGTTTTCTTTAGTTGGCCACGTTTTCATTTTAGTCACATCCATTTTGAATTTTATTTGTTTACGAATAAGTGTATTCTCATCCCAAAGCTTACATATACAAAGCACTGAATTTTCCAATGGAAGAAGAAAAGAAATGAAACTATAGCAATATCATATAGATGATCCCTATTTCAACAAATTCGCTTCAACAATTCCCACTGTTGGCCCATGGTTTTTGAAAACAAGAATCCTTCACCCCCCTTGATTACTATAAAGAAACTCCCAACTTCAAACGGTGGAGTCTATCTAGTAATAAACATTGGCATAAAAGAAGAAAAAAAAAAGGTGTTAAGTAAAACAATATTTACATTGGTCAATTGTTTCTCCCTAAGACAAGTCAGTACCTAACTTTCTCCTTTATGTCCCTCTCAAAACATGAACGTAGCGTTACTCCTATTCTCATTGGACGACGGTGTTCTAGAAGGCGGAACCTGTGGGGAAGCACCCTCCACAACAAACCCATCCGACCCTTCCATGTTGGGCCTCGGGTTCCCCCCTAGTCTCTGAAGGAAGAGGTCCCCTGCCCCTGGATTATTGCTGCTCAGTGAAAACATGTACGGCTGGTTTTGCTGCTGGAATTGATGTTGTTGCTGAGGCTGTTGTTGCTGTTGATATTGCACATGAAATCCTCCTGGAGGAATCATCAGAGAACCAGGGTTAACATGGGGTTGACGTCCTCCAAAACCGAACCCGAAATTTGGTCCACCAGAGTGGCCTGGAAAAGGTGCACTAGGACCACCCGTGAATTGTTGAACCATGGCTCGGAAATTTGTAGTATCCGTATTGAGCAAGGTAGTTGGGGTTCGCCTCGAAGCCCTAGATCGCCTTCGTAGTGGCTTCGCAACGCGGCCTTCGGGACTCAAATGGCCAGCACTGGAACCAGCTGGACCGGAGCCTAATGGGCTTGGCGTGCTGCTCGAGGTGATTGTAGTGGTAACAACAGTGGCATCAGAGCCTTGATCACTAAACACTGAATCCGATGACGAGACACGACCACGATTCGGTGCTTCCTGGACAGAAAGATTTTGCTGATAAAATTGTGCCCAATCGGTAGGACCAGCCATGGTTTCACTCATGTCCAGGGGGGCAACCAGAATTGGGAAAAGAAAAGATGAGTTGGTATTTTGCTTTCTGAGAAGGGAAGAAGAGTGCCTAAGTTTGTGGTATATATGGTGGCTTCAACGTGGTCAAAGGAAGAATATTGGGAAAATCCTGGCCATTGATTTTTTTGTTAAAGTTGGATTCCTCGAAGGAACGGCACGTGAAATGGCACGTGGGGTATGGCGAAAATGAAAGAGAGGAGATAGGAAAACAAAATGTTTGGCAGATTTGTGTGGGTTCTGGAGGTCGGGGGGATTGATCATTTAAGCAAAAAGGACTGTTTCCTCGAAGCAGCGATTGCTTCTCAGGATGACGTCCTCTATCCCATATCCACGTCAGCATATGACTTGCTTCGTGGTAGGTGGACGCCATGACTTTACAGTCTCCGAACATGTAACATTCGTCTAGTCTATAGAAACACCCTAGTCCCTTCCCCTTTTTTAAAATGTCATAAATTATTTTCATTATTTACACATTATTATTATATTTCTCTTCTCGAATTTTGACTAATGTAAGACAATCTATAAATAGTAGTAATATTTGTCAAAGCACAATAATGCTTTTATTTAAAATAACTCGTTCTCCCAAGGTGTTTACATTTTAAAGTTTTTTTTTTTATAAAGTACTTACATGTATAATTAAAAATTACAATCTATTTTGAAGTATTATTTAACGTATATGACATTTTATTACAACTAAAAAAAATCAATCAATAAATTAAATAAACTAAAAAGTCAACATAAAATTTGAATGAAAGTCATATATAGTAAAATTTGACTTTAAAATCTAAAAGTTTAAGATTTTAATTTTTAAAATTGCACGATTGATCAATGTCTTTTTTTGTGACATTTATGTTGTAATTGTACAAGTGTTCGTATCTAAATCAGGTTCTAATGTTATGGGAGTCATTGATCAATTAAACGAGAAACTTAAAATGATATTCGAGTGTTAAGATTCAACAAAATCACTTTTTAAAGAAAGTATTGTACTTTGTAAACTTTGGTTGGCCTAATAATATATATGAAAATAAATTAGTGTTCCCTTTATGTATATGCCCCGTATTCCCTTCAAGGTTGGATAATTCCTTGGAAGCCTAGGGGAATGCCAAAAAGTGGAAAAGTAAACAACATTCTGTCACTTCCTTGTGAAGGAGAAAAGAGACCAAAGAAAATTGGAAAGAGTACATCTAAAACAACAATCTTTTCATATTGAGAGATGAGGTAGGTGCATTAATTTATTATTTTATATGGAGTTCTCTTAATTTTGAGAGGAAGGTTGCAAGGCAAATTGAATAATATAATACAAAAAAAGCACGTGCCGAATTAAAAACTTTTTTTCTCCTATTATATATGATCAAGTTGGTGTAGTCTATTCAATATTGTATTTTCAGGAACCTCTCAGTAAATGCAGAAAAATACAAGCATCTTAAGGGGTTTGAATAACCTATGAAAGTCCGATCCTGCATAATGAGGTTTCCTGTGAGAAATTGAAAGGTTACTCCCCATTAGCCAGTCTACTTATTTGACTATATACTTGCAAAAACAAAAAAATTAGAAGTTTTTTCTCTCCTTCTCTTTCCTCTTCTAACTAACCACTCAAAATATGTAAGATATATACCTCTAATAATTTCCTGCAATTCCCTATTTTATTTTTAAGTAAATAATTTAAGAAAAGCCATTTCATTAAAATCTTTCTTTCCATGATTCGTTTGCAACAATCACTTTGTAAAACTAGCAAAATGTGTGGATCCATCCATGTGTGCTGATATGTTGTATCTTAATAGGTTTGGCTTATATCTATTAACATGGTACAAAAAAAAAAAGTTAAATTTATAAATCTCATGAAGTTCCTTTTCATCTATTTCCTCGGCCTCCCTCTCTTCTTTCTTCCTTCTTCCTTCTTTTCTTTTCTCGTAGTATTTATCCCATAGAAGAGTAGTTTAAGGAAAATTTTATATTAAGGAAAAGGAACCACTTAAAGTGCATTTCAAGCCCAACAAATAAACATGCACGGCCAAGGTAATAATCTCATGTTTAAATATATATATATATATATATATCTTTGAAAAGAAAATAAAATGAAAGAAGAAAAATCCAGCAATAAAGCAACTAAACAAAAAGAAACTGTTGGGTTTTGTTTTTCTTTTTGTTCTAAAGATTTATTTTATAATTGTTAATAGTCTATTTAACATTTTGCAGCGGTTTCAATTAAATTATAGATTCTCATGTTTCACGAGTCCAATATTAAACAAGAAAAAAAAGTGTTCAATGTCTTACTAGATTGTTTGGTCTCATATCATGGAAAAACGATCTTTGGAACAAAAGCGTTATCATTATTTATCAGGTTTACACTTTTTTTCCTCCCAATTGTGATGATTGTGGGCTTTAATTTATCCTTTTTCCATTTTTTAATCATGTTAGGTATTAAATTATTCAATTTGATCCCACGGGCTCTTCTCCTAATTGTAAGACCAAGTCTAATAAACAATTTAAGATTCATCTACTTATTGTTTATCCTTCCAATTGTGAGTTAAATCATTCAACTCTCCGTTTTTCCATTTTTTTTTTTAACAAGAAGCACAAGTTTAGGGTTTCGCATTTAGCTTAACCTCAAGTATATACACTCACCTTTTTTTTTTAAAGAGTCAAATTGAAATCTCTTTTTTTAATAAAACAAATAAAATAAAATAAATTAAGAAAACATGAAATCTCATATATTACTTTTTGGTCCATTTCTTTATTAATTTTTTTACAATTTTTTCAAAGTTATCGTAATGTAAAAAATAAATAGTCTAAAGAAAAATTACATCTAATTAAAAATTAGTAAATGACTGAAAAGTAGTATAGCACCTATCCCATAAATATTTGTCTTAGTTCGTTTTTTGTAATCAATTTTTAAAAGATTTTTACCATAAATATTTTAAGTGTATAAGTATATATTTGAAAACACCTTCATTCAAAGCTGTTAATTATTATTTTCTTTTTCAAATTTTAATCAATAGTAAATCCAAATAAAAAATTACGGAAAAAGTCAAATAAAGACAACATTTATGGAAAAAAGTACTAAAGTAGTAACACCAATTCAAATATAATGATTCTGAATGAATGAAGATTAAAATAATTTCTTTTTTTTTACACAAGAGTACATTATACTTTATGAATAACTCTATCTTTTACCTTTTGTTTCTTAAAACTATAAGAACAACGGTAAGTTACCAAATGTGCCATAAATGAACGACGAATGATTTGATTTCTATTTTATAAATTTTAGGAAAAATGAATTTGAATTCAACTCTTAAAACATGAATTCATATATTTATCTGAACCAACTAGAATTTTGATCTTGTAGACATTCTCTAGGAGTTATTACAGAATCTTGACATGACTTAATCATAATTACAAAAAATTTATTTAATTGAAAATTTTAAAGTAATTTCAAATTTTATCTTGAAAATTTAAGTAATTTATATCTAATTATCATGAGTTAAAAGTTTATAATTATAGTGGAACCATGTCAAGATTCCGTTGATCAAAACTCCAAAATGCTCAATTAAAATTTGATTTTCACTTTGGCTCTCTTTTAGTATTAAACAATTATTTATTTATTTATATAACATTTCATTATCACTTTTACTTTGAAAGTCAAAAGAATAAAATAAAAATTTCTTTTAATGTTTACACGCAAAAGAAAATAGATAAGTTAGCTTTCGTTGAACAACAATTTTTTATTGACTAGTACTTTGTTATTGGTCTTTTCTTTTTGTTTTTTTTTTCCTTTCCTCAAATATTTATCAATTTATTTTCTCCTTTTACTAGATGAAAATGGGATATACATTGAAATTGATTCGCCTTACAAAACTTTCCTTAAAAAACAACAAATTTCACCACATGACATTTTAATAAAGATTTTGTAATATATACTATCTTAGCATTTGACTCGATTATAAATACATATATTCCCTATTTAAAAAAAATTAAATTTAAATTTTCTTTTCAACAAAAAAAGAAAAAAAAAGCCTTCATTATAACATACAAAATAACTATATACATATATATGTGACATCAAAAAATTTCACAACATATTTTTGAAAAATAGATTTGAATTCATATTTTTTCTTTAACCTTTAAGATGTTTTTTCAAAAACAAGTTTCTTTCATATTTATTATTGGTCTTTTAGTTTTAAAGGATCAGATTAAGCCGTCGAAGATGACTCTATAACACCTTTAGCTATTAGGTAGCACGTACTGCACAAAATTTGACAAGTATACAGCTATAATAATTATAGATTCATTTATTAAACTTTATTTATTTAAGAATGTGAACATGCATAATGGTTTTCGGGAGTTCTCCAAATTAATTAACATTATTTATCAACATGGATAACGCTGACCCTAAGAATGGTCCAAGTTTCTTCTATACGTAGATTTTAACGTACCGTATAATGCATGCACAAGTTAGCCGATGAACAATAAATTTTTATTAACTAATTATGCAAGTAAGCATTGCATATAAGATACGTAATAGCAAGACATGCAAAAATTGAAATGCAAAAATCTCAACTCTAATATCATTTTGAGAAAATAATCGAATGATTAATTAGTTCAAAAACTTAATTCGGAATTACCCGAAACATTTCTTTTATTAAAAAAAAATAACGAAAGGGTTTTTGGTTTGAAATGAAAACAGAGTTGAGAAAGGCTGGCAATCATATAAGCAGTAAAACAAAATTATTATTAACTAAAGATAATTGATTAAAATCAAAGGGCATGTTGCCTAAGTTGTTTTGACTGGGCGTTTTCCAAACGATATTGTCTGCTTCTCAGGCATCTGTTCTTGCTCAAATTGCGGCAAACGTGCATATATTGACTGATCTGTCTTAGTATTATCATTTCATAAAGACCATTTTCTCTTTCTCTATATCGCCCATTTTTTCTTTTCCGTTGTAAAACTAACTTCAGGGCGTAAAACATTTAAATATGTCAAGATGCAGATGTCAGACAGATACCTGATGGCCCCGTAAAGTGGGGTGGGCACTTACTGTTACTAGTGGAACAGGTTAGGCTTGGGCACATCCCGACACGCCAATATAACCCCATGTCTAATCTCTAAATTCCACAACCTGAACACAAACCAAAACCCAACTAGCAATGGCGGCAACTGCCAACGCTTCATCCCTGCAGCTATCCTCTACTGCCGTTTATGGCAGTTTCCGAACTAGTGATTTAACGTTTTTGGGTGTCTCAAAGCCTCCTTCATTTCCCTACCAAAAACTAAAAACCTCTGCTGCCATCAGGTAACTGGAAAGTGGGAACTTTTAACATAGTCTTGCAAGCTGCAAGTGACGTTTGGAGTAAAAATGGGTTGGATTTGGATTTGTTTAATTGATTGTGTTTGTGGTCAATTTTGCAGATGTCAGTCCACCAGTACCGACGAACCAAAAGCTAAAAGGAATCTCTTGGATAATGCAAGCAACCTTCTTACTAATTTCCTAAGTGGAGGAAGTCTTGGTTCTATGCCTGTAGCTGAAGGTGCTGTTTCTGATTTGTTTGGTCAACCTCTCTTCTTCTCTTTGTATGATTGGTTTTTAGAGGTACTTGACTAATCTTTTTTGTTGCAAATTTTGAATATGGACTGATAACTGATATTGTCTTGAGTTTATGCTACTGTGACCACCTCTGCTTGTTCTGGTTCTGCCCCCAGCAACTTCTAGTATTGTAGATGATAGCAAATGGGTAGAGGGTTCAATTGAACTTTTGGGTTGAACTTTTGGGTTACAAGTATTATTTTTTAATACCCTTGAAAGTGTATTGGACTTGGACTACACAATGGGAGGTGACTTCTACCATCCCATAAACCCCCCGTCCCCAGATTTCGACTTGAGTCTCTGACTTTTTTCCAACATGCAAGGTTCAAGTCTTAAATGTTGGGATGTACTCTTGGGGAAATTGAATTACTAACACATATTTGAATCATAACAGTTATTATGCTATGTAACCTTGTGCTTCAGTTTTTTCCCCTTATCATGTCCTATGGTATTTTGTTGCTTATCATTGATAATTTGGAGCTGCTGATTCTTGCTGTTTTTTTTTCCTTTTGTTTGATGTCTTAATTGATGTGGCAGCATGGCTCTGTATATAAACTTGCTTTTGGGCCCAAAGCTTTTGTTGTTGTATCAGATCCTATTGTTGCAAGGCATATTCTTCGAGAAAATGCATTTTCCTTTGACAAGGTACTGATTTTATGTATTGGTAGTTGATTTCCTTGCACTTGAAAAATTTGCTTGTTGCTTCTTCCATGACCCTAAGTGTACTATGTTAATTAATTATTCATGTATGTAGTTACTCATTACTGTAACTATTTACAAGCCAACTCATATGTAAAATTTTTATTTCCATCACATTTTCATGTGAACATGTATGCACCTAGAGATATAATTTTCATTTTCTCATTTTGTAGTGTTCCAAATTCTTTGACTTTGAAAGACAAATAAATACTTTTTGAAAATAAATATCATCAATGAGATTTCTTATCAACCAACAGAATCAGTCTAGCAATTGCTTAGGTAGAAAATTGTAAGTTTGCTTGCAGAGTCATCCATTCTAGAATTTAGCATCCTTCATTTTAATCAGTCATATTTCTTTATTAAAATTTTGAATCCATTTACCCAAATTTTCATATTTTAACTAGGGAGTTCTTGCTGATATACTAGAACCAATAATGGGCAAAGGACTTATACCTGCCGACCTTGACACATGGAAACAAAGGAGAAGAGGTATGAAATTTATGTTACTTGCTTTTGAATTATATCTGCATATGGTGAGGACAGAAGGCACTTCTTTTGTTCTCTGACTGATAGGTGTCTACAGCATTATTATTTATGGTTTTGAGCAATCACTTGTGATCTTGAAACTATAATGTTCACTTGCTCATCATAATAGATTAAAAGACTACGCTTGCTCTTTTCATACAAACTCTGGTATATAAATTTGATTGGTTCAAAATTTATCTTTTAAGAGATATATATATATATATATATATATTTATTTTTGGAATTTCGTCCACTCAATCATGAACTTCAAGCTCCAAGTTCCTTCTTTAACATTTTAATAAATCCTCAGATGTGCCATTCTTTTGTCATTCTCGACTAGTGGTCTGATTGCAGATATCTGTAGAATTTTTTTTCAATGCTTCACATGTTTTGTTCCATCATATTTGGTCAACATGCATATCTGCTCAAAATCCTTTCCTTTGGATGCTTACAAGTTAACTGTAACTTTTGAATTGCTAGTTTGATTATTGACCCGACTTCCACTGCCCATTTTAGCTTTGATTTCTACGTAAAGACATAAAAAATATCATGTATGGAACAGGTCAAGATTCTTGAGATGGAAGCAAATTTTCATAAGGATACCAAGAGAATTAAATAGAATGGTCTTAGATTCTCCTCAAGCATATACATCATTATAAAAAAAAAGAAAGGGATAAGTTCCATAGATGTGGCATACATTTCAGTAGACTAGTCTGAGAGCATGATTGTATTGTCAATACCTAATATTTTGACTTAGTGGACCTGTGGCTAAATATAAAGTTCTATGCTTACTCTTAACTGTTGTAGTTTCTGGAGATATATATGATTTTTTGAATTATGATTATCATTTATATTGAGGAGATACAAATTATTACAGATAATTTGTATCTCCTCAATATAAATCTTTGGTAAGATTTAATATGTTTAAAAAATATGCAGTTATTGCTCCTGGGTTCCATGCATTCTACTTGGAAGCTATGGTCAAAGTATTCACTGATTGTTCAGAACGAACAACACTGAAATTTGAAAAGCTTCTAGATGGAGAGCATTCACGTGGAGGAGAGGCAATTGAGTTGGACCTTGAAGCAGAATTTTCAAGCTTAGCTCTTGATATTATTGGACTTGGTGTCTTCAACTATGACTTTGGTTCTATTACAAAAGAGTCTCCTGTGATTAAGGTCCGACACTTTCTGGAAATCTGCAATTCTGTTCAATTTTTCTCTTGCAGAGCACCTAAGCATGGTAGTCTATTTATTTTAATTAATTGGGTTGCTGGTAGCGAGTAAAATAATACACAAGAAGATGTATGAAATTAAAACATTTTGTGTCTTGTTTGTCTCATTAATATTTTGTGTTCAAGTAGCCTTCTTATTAGATATTACTTGCAATGTTTGTGCTATACCTGTGCCTGCTACTAGTCATGTGAAGAACTATATGACCATTTTTACCATCTGGAGATGCTCAAATCTAGTTGCTTGCTCAACCCTCTGCATAGAGAACACTTTCTTATACTGTCTTCAACCTTCTCATCATAGTCTGATGACCAAATTTTAGATTTTCTTCTCATTAATTGTCTCATGTGCATTAGAGCTTATAGTGTGTGCGTCCCCCTTAATAGTTCATCTTTAACCTATCCACTCCAGGCCTGAGAAAGGATGTTGGTGGCATAGCTGGGCATACAGTTTTTGAATGTTGGTGGCTTTGTGGCCTTAGGTGCAATTAGGACTAGCACAAACTATATAAGAGTTTGGGCTGAAGTTTTTGAGGTAGAGTGGCTTAACTGTGCGCTTATAAAAATGTGGTTTCTTTAGAAAAAGGGAAATATTACTTGATGTCGGTTGACTCTGAAGTGAGGCTTTAAGAGTAGAGTCCTGCTCTTCTGTAATTTGGGCCACTAAGCTGTTCTCTTAAATACTTTACTTTGTATTATAGATAATGCCTAAAAAATGGTGAAGTTTTATTCTACTCTGCTATAATCAATATAGTGAAAGAGAAAAAGATCAATAACTACACGATTCTTGGCAAAAACTGGCCAAATTGTGAAGCTGTTCAGTCCACCCACCCCTCTTGTAACAAAAGGGTTTATTCTTAACCTTGCAAGGATAGAGGATTACAACACCCTTATCTTAAGTGTGGAAATGTATAGCTATTTGAGACGTGAGGGTATGAGTTTCCAATTGGTCTGTACACCGTCTTTTTCTGCTATAGGGACTCTAGAAAGGTTTCATTACATCTCATTGCATAGACCAACAATTGCAAAATAATTCTAACAATTGTTGATTATGTTGTCTTAGGAGATCAAAAGCAACTTTTTTCCCTCTTGCCACTTGCCCTTTGGCCTAATTATACATTAGTTTTTTTTTTTTTCTTTGTTTCAATGTCCAATTGTTCACTATTGCTGTAGTAAACAGAAGTTTGCAGCAACAAGAACAGCTAAGTTTTCTGTTTGAATAATGCTGTGTGTTGGTATTCAGCTTCAACTGTTACTATGAAAGAGTTTAGTGTCTGCCGATCCTCCAATATTTAGGTTACATTAAGGAAGCCTTACATTTTAAGCCACATTTATGCTCTAATTTCATACTCACCCCTTTAAATACACATTGCAGGCAGTATATGGTACTCTTTTTGAAGCTGAGCATAGATCCACTTTCTACATTCCGTACTGGAAAATTCCTCTGGCAAGGTGGGTTGTCCCTAGGCAACGGAAGTTCCAGTATGATCTTAAAATAATTAATGACTGTCTTGATGGACTCATCAGAAATGCAAAAGAGAGCAGAGAGGTTCGAAATTTAATCCATAAATGAGCATCACTCTAACATTTATTCATTTTTATAGAATTCTTTTCCCAACTTCATTTTCTATCAGTTTCTTATTCTTTGTTGATTTTACTTAAGGAAAACCATGTTTATATCTTAATGAGTTTGACTTTTCTGATTGTTTTCAAATAACCATTGTTTGGAGAATATTATGAGAGTGTTGCTTTATCTTTCTTGTGCTATGCGTATGAGAAAAGTAGGATTGATCACAAAATTATGGCGGGAGTTCTCACTCAGCCCTGCAGTTTTCCTTTCTAGTGCAAATACAAGCAGTGGATTATTTTTCCTAATGTCTCAAGAATAGGAAAGTAACACTCATAAAACAAAATTCTTATGGGGATCTCATGTATTGGGCCTTTTAGAACTCACAACGACTGAAATTTTAAAGTGAAGTTGGTTGACGTTGAAAACATAGAATGTTCATCATACTAGGCAAAATCATGTGTTATGTCTACCGTGAAGATTAAGGTTCTGTTGATACTTTTGTTATTTGTTTTTTGTTTTCAATTCATATTTTATCTTTTACTTTTTGCTTTCTATTCATTCTTTGAAAAAAGGGCAAATAGCAAAAGCATCAATTAAACGGAGCCTAAATAAGTTGAAAATTAACTTGAAGCAACTTTGTTTGATGTAATTTCTGTGACACAAAATAGTCTCAAAGAATATGATCCTTTTCGTTGCTAGAAAGAAAATGAAAGCATAGCATAGAGTAACCTCAAGTCCCACCTGAAAGCCAGGTACAATAAATTCAAGTTGATGGGTGACCCATTGGTCACCCTCAGCTTTTTTTTTTTTTTTAAATTGGGGAGGGGGGGATTCGAATCCTTCTCTCTACGCTGGGGATCTTGCACCAACTAATGAGCCAAATGCTTGGGTGCACCCTCAGCTTGAGCGGTGGGAGTGAAAGATAATAAGCTTTAAGGTTCTTGCAATTATTTTGGCTACTTACAGATCAATGTGACACCAATCAGCTAAGATACTTTTGGATCTCAGAAGTGATCCTTGTTAGCCTGACAAAAAAAAGAAAGAAAAAGAAAAAAAGGATTAATGGATTTGGAAGTGGAGTGCCTTGTGAACTATTCTGATAAGTTGTCATCTTATCAAAATTGAAGCCCGATACTGCAACATATGTGTACATTTATACAATATATGCAGCTCTTTGCTTTTGCTAATTTGATTGGCATCAATATATAACAGTTCTTGTAGCATGCCCCATTCCATACAAACTAAATATTGGATATTGCTTATTTTTTATGCCAGGAAGCAGATGTTGAAAACCTACAGCAAAGGGACTACTTGAATATTAAGGTGCAATTACATCCTCATTGAAGTGTCTTTCTAAATGTTTCCTGTTCCTTCTGTAGATGAGTGGTCATTATTTTTTAAATCTTTTGAAATTTAGATATCATAACTATAATGGCTGCAGGATGCAAGTCTTTTGCGATTTTTGGTGGATATGAGGGGAGCTGATGTTGATGATCGCCAGGTGAATTATCTTCCATTCTGATTCTGTGCTTCCAAGAATAGGTTAAGATGACATCATAGGATGTTCCCGTTTATTGCTGTTTTGCAGTTTATTGGAAAACTGGTCTTGCTCCCATCTTTCTCCCTTGGTATTCTCATGTCTATCTTCATGGGTTAATGTACCATCTCTTAGTGGTTCCTGCTATTTTAGGCAGCATAAATACCTTTTCTTATTCAATGCAGGCATAACCTGCCCATAGCCAACTATCTCTTTTGGCTTTTTATTATGGGTGAAACTGGTATTTATCATTGGGCTTTATTCAACCCTGTGGTTTTGTTTAACAGCTGAGAGATGATCTAATGACAATGCTTATTGCTGGCCATGAAACAACAGCAGCTGTTCTTACTTGGGCTGTTTTCCTTCTTGCACAAGTATGATTCCTCTCTGCCAATTAGACACAGCATTCCTTTTGTCGTGCTGGTTTTTTTTTTTTTTGGTCTCATGTGTGTGTGTGTGTGTGTGTATCAATAAGCTTATTCCTCATCATGAGCTTGAGATCATACTGATGTACATTATTTTGGTGAAAATGCAGAACCCATCTAAAATTAGAAAAGCTCAAGCAGAGATTGATTCAGTACTGGGCCAGGGGAGACCAACTTTTGAATCAGTTAAAAAATTGGAGTACGCCTTGCTCTGATGAAAACTTTCTGTTCCTTATGCTATAATTAGCTTCTATAAAGTTTACTAATGCAGTCTGCAACATGATTATAGCATGTTGAAACTAGGCCTTAATATGCTAATTTAAATGGACCATTATGATGCACAGTTTTGGTGTTCCAACTTACAATTTTTCTATCTTTGGCGTTAAAAGTTGAGTAGTGCTTCAATAGATATTTATGAAGTACAATCCAGTCATAAAGGAAGATGGCACTCACGTTTCACAAATAACTTCCCCTATTGTCGTCTGGGTATTTAGCAATGGCATATGTAAACTTGTTACATGAGAGTTCTATATTGTGTTGATTAACACAGAGACATACATTTCTGTTTGAACTAGAAAATGCATCTGAGTTTCTGATTACAAGTGTAATGGATCTTTTTCAAGTATAATGATATTTACATTCTGCTCTATCCTTTAGGTATATAAGACTTATTGTTGTAGAGGCTCTTCGCTTATATCCTCAGCCTCCATTGCTTATCAGACGTGCTCTTAAAGGGGATGTGTTACCAGGTATCTCATTTTAGACTATCTTCTCTCTTTTCGGGTGTTACAAATTCAATCCTCTTGTATGTTTAAGATTGACGTTGTTTTAGAGCTGATTTGTTGAAGATGTTCAGTTAATGCATATTATGTTACAACTAGGTTAATATATCTGTCAACAAGTGAAAAGCTTAAGTTGTCAGCATGTAGGTCAGTTATAGAGGAGAAAAGGAGATTCCAAGTGTGAACATTTCATATCCAAATAGCTGAAAATAAATAATGAAACTGGAAATAACTGAAAGTTAATGTTAATGTGATCATATCAAGAAGAGTGTATGGTGTATTAGGGAAAGTAAGACAGAAGCCTACAAAATTTTAAATGATGGAATTACGAAAAAAAAATAACATATCCCCCATTTGGTGCAACATAAATCAGTGGCTTCAAACTATTGTAAATGGATCTTTTGAAATAAGAACAAATTAAAGACCAAATTCTTATAATGTTGGGTTTATAATTACAGGAGGTTACAAAGGTGACAAGGATGGTTACACAATTCCTGCTGGAACTGATATCTTCCTTTCTGTGAGTTAAACTCTGTATTTGCTTCTTCTAATAAACCCTTACTAGGTTCCTTTGCTTGTTTTTCCACATTCTATCTATGTGTTTACTGCTAAAATTTTACTAAAATTTTCTTTGTTAAGGTATATAATCTTCATAGATCTCCATATTTTTGGGACCAGCCCCATGATTTTGTTCCAGAGAGGTTTCTTGTAGAAAAGAAGAGTGAAGGCATTGAAGGATGGGCTGGTTTTGATCCATCTCGGAGCCCTGGAGCATTATACCCTAATGAGGTTTCGTATCATTGGTTCTATGTTTCAATCGAACTTACATGCTCCAATTTATGTTTCTTATATCAAGTTTATTATTTTGATTATCAGATTATATCAGACTTTGCTTTCTTACCCTTCGGCGGGGGACCAAGAAAGTGCGTAGGAGATCAATTTGCACTCATGGAGTCAACTGTGGCATTGGCCATGTTGTTGCAAAAGTTTGATGTTGAGTTGAAAGGATCTCCCGAGTCCGTGGAGCTAGTGACAGGAGCAACAATTCACACGAAGAATGGAATGTGGTGCAAGCTAAGGAAGAGGTCTAATGGCCATTGATTCTTTTCATTTACCAGCAATTGAGCTTCAGCACCCAGTGTCTAACTCCTGTTGCTGTTGTTTATACAAGTACATAATACATATTGTTTTTGACGGATGGAAGAAGAAATGTAAATTTTGCGTCAAATCAAAAAATCTCTACTTTTGGCTGAGAGAGTATCAGGTCTCAAATCTAAAACACCTTAACGTCTCAGGACTCAATTTTCCCTCTAACCATCAACCATTCTTGTATTCATTTGGCATCCCTAAGGTGAGATTAAGCAGACATTTAGATTGAGGGGAAAGCATGGAAAGGAGAGGAAATGGATGGCAGAATGTTGGTCAGTTAAGGAATAATTCACCATCCGAGGTTCAATTCAAAAATTTGATAATCCAAACAAAAACATCACATCCGAATTTATGCTCCATGGTTGGGTGGATAAACTTTTGACACATCAACATAACTGAAGAAGGTAACGTGACAACAGAGATTTCTATTAACAATTGAGCTCCCTGATTTGCTAATAAGAATACAAAAGGATCTATTAACTTAAACAAAAGCTTATTTGCACATTTGTAACAATCTGTATCCCTTATCTAATACCAATACCCTAAATTCTTCAACTACCATTAACATTTGGACTGAACTGTCCAGATTGTTGCAAAACTTACAGAAGGGGTTGTCATTTCCAGAAAAATGTATTCCTGACTTGTAAATGTGGGCAAACCTAAAGGATAAAACTGTTATTTAACCCTACCAATATTATGATGTGTAGACAATTGTTTATATCTACTTCATCACAAAAATGTACAGAATCACTACTGTTGCAGCTATTAGGATAGGTGCTTATCATGGAGATGCTTTGATGCAATGCCGTGAAAATGAGTGGAGTCCATGGACCGGTCCTGCAATCAGAGTATTAAACCCATGATAAAGACTAGCATGATTATTTACAGAAAACAAATCATGATTTTCATCCTTATAAAGTGTGTACCTCATCTTGCAAACTGTCCTGAATGTCAAAACCCTGCATGGCTGGTGCTCTAAAGCCAAGCTGACCCTGCAACAATATTCCAAGGGAGATGACTTCCAAATCATAAATGAAATTGTTGAATACAAAAACAACCGAGAATAAAAAGGCAGTAATCATCAGCAAATCCAGTACCAGTCCCTGCATGCTCTGTTGGTTCCCATACTGATTAACACGGGCTGGTAGTGAATGTAGCTGTCCCTAAAAATAGTTAATAAATTGAAAAGCATTAAGTTAAAGCTATATATTGCTTTCAAAACGCTATGGCAACAAATCCTAACAACAATCTGGCCATACCAGTCCTAGCATGCTCTGTTGATTGCTATAATAACCATCACGAAATGGAGAAATTGAGTTAAGCTGTCCCTGCAGAAAGTATGAGAAGAACACGTATTTTCAGTCATCTAAGGGTAAAAAATGGATTTCATTATATAATGTGATTGTTGAAAGATTCCATACCATTCCTTGAATATTTTGTTGAGAACTATAGTAACCATCAAGAGTTGGGGCTCTAGAGCCTACATCCTACAAAAGTCAGTGTCAAACACCAAAAAAAGATCATATAGCTAATCAGCCTCATCTTGACAGACCTTGTGTTGATATAACATATATTTTTATTCCATACCATCCCCTGCATGTCCTGTTGAGGAACATAACAGCCATCAAGGGTGTGTGCTCTTGAGCTTATCTGTTACACAAAACCAAAAATGAGAGAGAATATTTAGACACAAATGTTGCAAGCCATTGCTTAGACTCAGTCAAAAGATGTAAGACGGACAAAGGTGTAAAGGAAAACAAACCATCTGCTGGCAGTTGTCTTGCCCCATAGCTACTTCTTCCAACTCAGAATGAACCTAGAATAGAAAAATTGTGTATTTCAAAAGGCTTATTAAATATTGCAAGAACACAGTTTAAAAATCTGCATGTCAAACACTGAGCCTAAACAAACCTTTCTCCTTTTGTACATCTTCTTTTTCTTAGATGACTTTGGTGCAGTATTCCAACGATTCTCAGCTTCAATCTCAAGAAAACCATGAACAGATAATATGTTGGGCTCAAAAACACTTTTGGCAGAGTTGTTCACACCCACACAATGTTGCAAGGCTTCTTCCAATGCCTGTAATGCAATAGTATATGCTTCTTCAGATAAACACCCTTGTACACCCAGTTTGATCGCTCGCTTACATAGATCATTGAATCGTTGCACTCGGAAATGAAGTCTGTTTGATATTTCACCTAGGTTTTGCCTAATTTTCGCCTCTTTCGTCCAACGCTTCAATATATAGCGGGATGGAATGTCAGAAACACCAGACATTTGAAGAACAAGGATGGCATGCTTACAGAGGAAACCTCTGTATTCAAAGGAACGGCATAAACAACATATATCAAATTCTCTTTTGTTCCAGGCTACAAAGAAATTCTGACGTTCTTCAAAATCATCAACTCGAAAGACTACAGTGTCCTCATCTTCACTTTCCTTTTGAAGGTGGCAAGACACCACTCCCAAAATCTCGACCTGAAATTTCTTAAATATTGTATCTGTATAGATCATGGACATTTGCTTCTCAAAAGCTGAGAGAGATCTCAATTCAGGTTGTTTATTTTGTGTTTCAAAAGCAGCTTTGGCCTCCACTTCATACAATTCTAGTGAGAATGATTTAACCTGCTCAATGAACTCATTGAATGTAGCTTCTTTATGCATGAACTTGTCAAAGAATGATGCAATACTTTTAGATCGCTCAGTTGTAGATATTCCAGCTAAAAATGTATCCCGCATGTAAGTTGGGACCCACTTTTTCCGATCATTATATAGTGAAAGAACCCATTCATGCTCCTTCAGCTCAAACTTGTCAACCATCCTACACCATCTCTTTTCAAATTGTTCATGTGTCCAAGACCTATATATGCATTTGTTAAACTTTGTCATGAAATTCTCATTCTGATTCATAATAGAACCCAAATTTTCAGAAAACTTACTTAGTACATGCCACAGACAGAAACAATGGCGAGAGTCAGGAAACACATCAGCAACAGCTTCATTCAAAACTTTCTCTTGATCAGTAATTATCACTTTAGGAGCTTGCCCACCCATTGCTTTAAGCCATGAACGCATTAACCAAACAAAAGCTGACATAGTATGGTCCCCAATTAGGGCACATCCAAGCAACATGTACTGGAAGTGATGATTTACTCCAATAATAGGAATGTAAGGAATCTTATATTTGTTTCTAATGAAAAAGGTATCGAAGAAAACTACATCACCAAAGTAACTGTAGCTGTGCCTACCTTTTGCATCAATCCAGAACACACTTCTCGCAGATTTTTCATTATCCAAATCTATTGCATAAAAGAAATCTGGATTCTCATCCTGCATACACATAAAATGGTCAAGCATCAATTCTACATCTTTCTCATCTAGAGCCAACTGCAGGCCTTTCTTTGGGCATGCCACTGCACCAGACTGTTTGGTCCTTCCCCTGATAGCATAGTAAAAATCATCAGGACAAATCTCATGGTTATGCTCTTTTACAAAACTATGTATTATCCATTTTTCATCTTGCCTCCTCTTCATATGCATGCGTGCCTTGCAGCCAGTCTTTGGACATGATCGTGGATTTAAAATTGTGCTAGATTCACGCTTGCTTCCAAATCTAGAACACGCAACTTTCACATCAATAAATTTTCCAGATCTTTTTGAACGACGACTAGAAATTATTGTGATTCCAAATCCCACAGACCGAGCATATTCTCTGTAGAAAGAATATGCCGCTTCCTTTGATTCAAATTCCAAACCATTTTGAGGCTCTAAAATGATGCCTTTGCAAACATCTGCTTCAACAGTAGTCACATCCACCTGATCCTCACAACCAGTAAAACTTTCTATCAAATTTGGTTCACAGGCTTCCTCTGCATGCTCACTGGTTGTGGGAGGATTTTCATCTTTATCTGCAACATCTATTTCATCTTCAGCATCCATGACATCATCATTTTCATTTGATCCAGGAATTAACTTCTCCTGTTCTTTTGAAGGCACCTCAAGATCTATTTCCATGGAAAAGATTGAACCTGTTAAAGATACCTGAAAACTAAGAGAAACCAAGAATCAATAGCAGCAAAATAAAGCACAATCCATTATTTGTGTTTCCATATATATGGAAAATGAACAGGCTCTAAATCCAGATGCATGATGACTTCATGTCCATTTTATAGAACTTTAAAGCCGGGAAAGCTAACTTACTTAGAACCTAGTATACTTATCTATTTCCTAGATCTCGCTATTACTCAAAGTCGTTCTTGGGCGCACACATGCAAGGTCTGTAAGAAAAGTTCAATTTATGTGCATTAGAGGAGAAAACATTTTTTGAAGCAGACACTGATTGCTCAATTTCCATAAAATCAAGACAAAGATATGCTAGTCCCTAATTCTTCTCCCCAGCTATATGTGAAACCTTACCTTCCTCTGCAGCCCAACCAAAAAAGCCAATGCATGGACAATCTGAGGCCTGCTGTCAGCTTCAGAAATCATATTTCGTGTTCTACTATCACATTAAATATGATCCCAAAATTTCAGCTAGTGCGTCTTTTACACTAGTGACAGCTTCTATAAGCCATGATCGATTTCATTCAACTCAATACAATATCCTGTTTAATCTTAACAGCCGTAATACAAGCTAAAAACACTCTCATCCAATGAACTAATTCTTAACTGAAATTCACACACAGCCTCACCAGCTACCACGGCAGAGTTTTAATTTGAGCAGAACCTGCTATCCAGGGCTTTACTTATAAAATCCAAAAGATCAAATTCTTTCAATAGTTCCTAATCCATATTAAAAAAAAAAAAAAAAACCCATAACCTTAATTCAGAACCCCCCCCCCCCCCCCCCCCCAAAAAAAAAACCCTATAATTTCATTTTATTACACAGTAAAATGGGCTCTTTCATAGCTTTCAGGTAAAAGTTGAACCCTAAAATTAGGCAAGATCTTACTAGCTAACTAAAGAAACTAAAGGGGGGGAAATATATGATTTCATTCGTTGCTTTGCTGTTTTGGCCGTTGTTTTCTTAGCAACCAAAGAGACCCAATTTCATATGCAATTGAGAAGAAGAGGAAAGAATTTCTAAGGTGTGGAGGAGTTGAAATGCTTACATTTCTGCGCTGTGATTGAGAGTGGAGACCGCTTGAGCCAACTAAATTTCGAATTTAATGATTAAAAATGAACTAGGAAAAGGCCAGTGCTACTTGAAGGAGACCCATGCTATTTGTTTATGTTAGATTGTGTTTGGGTAAATTATTTAGATTATGTTAGAAAGCTGCTCTTTCCTTCAGTGAGGATAAGAGTTTGGAGCAAGCGTTCTGCGGGAAATTGTTATCCCAACTAGGTAAAGCACTCCTCTTAATTCAGGTTTCCCACTGCGTCAGGAGCATAATATGATGTCAAGCTTCTTTTGGGAGGAAATAAAATTCCTTGAGCGACTTGTAAGGAATCTTATCTGAACCGCACAAAGAGGGGTTGACGAGTTGGGTTGGACCATCTTCCTCTCAAAGATGAGAAGAAAAATTGTTGGGCAAAAGTCTCTAGATGAACCTAAATTGTCGGAGGAAAAGGTGTTGTAGATTTTGAATTCCGAAGTTCTTTAAATACATCAATTGTCGTGATCACGTCCATTAATTAAATCATACCGTGCCGCACGCAAACATAAAAAATCTGGTGACATTGAATCTCAAGCCTGTCAATTTTTCCCTACAATCGAAGACTTGATTAAGTACAAATCAACATTTAAGGCTCATTTGAGTAAAAGATGAGGAACTTAAGTGACTGTGTTACTGTATAATATAATGCGATTATAAGTAATATAATTACATGAAACATAATATTATCAAATTTGATATATAAATAAAATAATTATTAAAATATAAAAAATAATATTATAATATTTAATTTATAAATATTAAGTTTCAAAATAATCTTTGCTTATTAAAATATAAATTTAATATACTTATATTTTTTATTATTAATTTTTATATGATATCATCTTTTATATATATTATTAATATCATATATTTTATTTTTATATCTTGTTATAATCTTATATATTTTATTTTATTTCTTTAATATAATTTTTTATATTATATATTTAATTTTACTTTCTTTTATTTATATTATATAAATTTTAATGTTTTATATTTTATTTTATTTTATTTTTTAATTCTTAATTATATATTTTATTTTAATTACAACATCATAAAATGTTTTTAATAGAATAATAAAGCTAAAAAGTAAAAATATTTTTGACACCGTTACAAGGTGTAATGTAACGTGATTGTATTAATTTTGAACTACAATCACATTACATCTTTTAACTGTAATGTAATTACATTACAATCTTACATTATAATGATATATTACAAAATAAAATTTTTTTTTAAAAAGTATTTATTACAATATAAATACTACAATGTAATTTAATTAAACACATTATAAAAAATATACTTTCACTTCCCTCGTATCAAAAACTACCTTAACTATAAAAATGATTACAAAGCTCTTTTTACTATTTAATCCAAACAAATATCAACTCGATAATAAACTCAACCACTAGTAATTAAGATTGTGATTTCATAGCTAAAACAACACATCTCTTCTAGAAAATAATCAAGCACCCAAGATTACCCTGATAATCATCATGCAGAAAATTTTCATGCAAGCCTCCACCCAAGAACTTCTATTCCTTAGAGAAGCTCCATGAACGTGATAACATCTTGTTGTCAACTCTGACAACACTAGGAGCTTTTAGTTTACCCCTGAAACATCTCATACAATAGGAGCTGACATTTCCATAATATGCTAGATTCAGAGCTCCCTTCCACAAAACATATGGAACTCAGACTACAACATGCTACTGGGGTCCCCAGAGAAAGGGGAGGAAAACAAAACAGGTGCAGGGTCAAACAAATCTATACAACATTTACATCATCAAACATCATATCAGTCTTTATAAGCATCAGGTCTCAGTAAGAGGTTGGTAATTCCACTATATATGAGGTGAGAAGTTAAAATCTACAAGTAGCACGCGAATCTGGTTTTCCCATTTGTGCAACTACCTTAGAAGCTCCTTCTGTGTCAATGGAGGAAGTTAAGGAAAAGTATCTAGCCTGCTCCAACTGCCCTCAAGTCATATTCTCATTGCGTTATAAGCAATGCACAAAAATGCAAGTCGTGCTTCATTGTCCAAAAATTTTGGCAGGGGCATATCATAATCACCAAAGACAAAAGTAGTGTAAATTTCAGCTCAGAACATGCCATAGAAAACTGAGGGATGACTTCTCCCTTGCTGGAACTTGGATATCAATGAAATTAGTTGAAGTGAATAACAGAGCAATATTCCATTTCTTGAATTCATTTTTCCTTTTACCATATACAGCCCCGAACTCTATTTTTAAAGGTCTCCAAGAGGCAGTTCCAAGTACCATAGTTGTCTCTCTTCATCATGGATGTCTTGAAACACCACCATGCAATTGTGTTGATCTCAATTGGGGCTCATCCTGCAATTTGGGTGAATAATCAAACACACATGCATTAAGAAATGCCTATTCAAATTTATTATCCAACTTATGTTTTCCAAACTAACCTGCAAAGCATAACTGAAACTGGCTGAAGGTCGATAATCCAATTGTCCCTACATGAAAGAAAGCACAAGAAAATTTTGTTATCATAATCATTTTCATATAACCAAAGTTATCAACCAGAAAATGACATTACGAAATTTCATACCAGCCCATGCATGCTTTGTTGAGTGCCAAAAAAACTGTCATGGCTTGGCGCTGCTATAGAATTCAACTGTCCCTGCTAGTACAAAAATGCAATCGAAACAATAAATCAACTGTAACTGCTTATAAGTAGACATGATGATTGACAGTTCAGGTTCAGTGCTTCATTTTGGGTCAATCAAGTTAAATCATTGCTTTTCTCTAGCAGTTTGAGTCATCTTGGATCAGAATTTTGACAGTTGAGACAGGTTGTTGGGATTCAGATAGACCAAGTTCAGGGTTTTAACTTCTCAAATCAATTAAGTTATTGGATTTTGTTTGGGTTTGGGAGGCTATTTGGTTGGGTCAACTTTTGTCACCTTTCTTTGTATAACTTACCAGACCCTGCATGCTCTGCTGATTAACATAATAACCATCATGAGGTGGCTCCATCAAATTTAACTGTACCTGCAATTACCCCAGTTTAAAATATCAGTGCTAAAAATCACATAGTTTTATAAATCTCCATACTTCAGCTTATAAAAATATATTCAAATTAGTAAATATACCAGTCCTTGCACGTTCTGTTGGGCACCATAATAACCATTAAGACTTATTCCATCTGAGCTCAGGTTCTCCTACACAAATAAAAGCCAAATTAACTGGATAATCCACATCAAACTGCAAGAAGAGGTAGATGCAGAATCATTTTCAATATTTCATTTTAAATAAAATTTTCAATAGTTAAACCATTACAACTACCACTTAAAAGCACTGTCCATAAGTTATAGCACTATTTTTGTCAACAAAAGAAAAAAAAAAAGAGATAAGTACCTGATGCAGTCAACAACACGCAATAAAATAATGTTAATCTCATCATCCCCAGAGCCTAACCATGTTATAGAACATTGACAATAAATAACAACTAGAATTAAGCTAGGACAAACCATTTGCTGCAAGCTGTCTTGGGTATCAACAAACATGAGAGCTGGCTCTGATTGCCCCTGAAACATAAAAGTCTCTTTCTTGAATGATTGCATGTTTAGCTTGAGATACACAGCAAGAATAACATCATTAGAACATAGACACATCAATCAACTTTCCAGTTTCAGAACTAACCTTTCGTTTCTTGTTTGTATTCTTTTTCTTACTTGATTTTGAAGCAAGACTCCCTTGATTTTCTTCTACTGTTTCACGAAGACCATGAGCATGGCCGATAGATTCGACAGCACTGATACAAGAGTTGTTAACGTTGACACAATTTTTCAAAGCTTCTACTAATGCACGAAAAGCAATGTTATGACTCTCTTCAGACAATGATCCTTCCTCGCTCAATTCAATTGCTTGTTTGCACAAATCATTATAACGTTGCACCCTTGTCTGCACTCGGTCTGTTCCTTCAGCTATTGATTGCCCACTCTTAGAATCCTTAGTCCACCTCTTCAATATATAGCGAGGAGGGATGCTTGTGCGACCACACATTTGGAGAACAATCATTGCATGTCGACAAAGGAAACCTCTGTATTCAAACATACGACAGCTACAAGAAACCTCTGACTTTTCTTCATTCCATATTACTATAAAATTTTCATCCTTTTCACAGTCTTGAACTCTAAATGTTATAGTTCCTTCATCTTCATTTTCCCTTTTGGGATGGCAGCCAACGACACCCAAGACCTCAACTTGGAACTTTTTGAATATTGCATGAGTATAAACAACTGACATTTGTTTTTCCCAAGGTGAAGGAGATTTTAGTGCTGGCTGTTTCTGCCAGGTATCAAAATCAGCTACAGCTTCCTCTTCAAATCTATTTTGCAGAATTGCCCCATACTGTTTCACAAACTCTTTCAAGGTAATTTTCTTATGGATGTATTTATCAAAGAAGGAGTTCATACTTTCAGAACGCTGGCTTGTAGACATTCCAGCAAGAAACACATCATCCATGAAAGTAGGCACCCATCTTTTGCGGTCTTCATACAATGATTGAACCCACTCATCATGTTGGAGTTCAAATCGAGTTATCATTTTCCACCACCGCATATCAAACCCTTCATCGGTCCAAGACTTGAAAATGCACTTATTGAATTTAGGCAAAAAGTTTTCATGTGTTCCAATCACATGTGCAAGAGATTTGGGGATCTTTTCTAAAATATGCCAAAGAGCAAAGCAATGGCGTGCAGTTGGGAAGACCTCTTCAACTGCAGCCTTCAATGCTTTGTCTTGGTCAGTAATTATAACTTTGGGAGATTGTCCACCCATTGCTCTAAGCCATGTCTTCATTAGCCAAACAAAAGTGGGCTTAGTTTCATCTGCAAGCAATGCACACCCGAGTAACATAGATTGAAAGTGATGGTTAACCCCAACAAATGGTGCAAATGGTAATTTCTCATTGAATTTGACATAAGTGGTATCAAAAGAGACCACATCACTGAAACTTGCATAGTCATTCCTACTTTTAGCATCAACCCAGAACAAATTTCTCAAGCGTTGCTCCTCATTTAAATCAATTGCGTAGAAGAATTCTGGGTTCTCCTTCTTGATACGCTTAAAATATTCAAGCATAATTTGGGCATCTCCCTCATCCACAACCAAGTGCCTACCTTTATCAAACTGATTTTTCATGTCATTCTGAAGGAAGCTTACATTTTGATATCCACCGGACTGTCTGGACATCTCAACATACATCTTTCTTGTCCGTTCACTAACAGCATTCAGAATGTCAATATTATTCTTTTCAGCCAATTTTACATTCCTATAGATTCGAAAATGGTAAGCAAGGGCTGGTAAAAGCTCATGATTATGCTCCTTGACAAATTCATGAATAATCCACTTCCCATCTGGCCTTCTTTTCACATGCATGCTGGCTTTGCAGTCTGTCTTTTTCACACTTGATCTTCTACTGCTACCAACATCTGATTCTGGTGTGACTCCATATCTGGAACATGCAAATTTAGCATCAATAAATTCTTTTGATTTCTTGGAACGCCTACTGTTTTTAATGGACGTTGTAAATCCCATTGACTTGGCATATTCCTGATAAAACGCATACGCTGCCTCGTGTGACTCAAATTCAATGCCATTACGTGGCTCAAAATCTGTATCCCCTTCAAATCCAATAACAGCCCTTTTAGAGGAATCAACTATCGCACCATCTCGACCATGTGCCGCTTCATCCACAATATCAACCATATTTTCATTCACTCCAGCATTACAAGGTACAGTGTCTCTACAATCCACCATATTACTAATTGCATTTTGGCTTTCCCGAACCTTTATCATGATCACCAAATGGTAGCTTCCTCTCTATTTCCATGAGCGGGAAAAATCGACCTTTCCAACAGATCATCTACAGTGTACCTAGTAAGCACCCAAAAAAAGGATAACTTTTACAAATGACATAGCATGTGGTTCAGTTCAATTATTTGCCGGTAACTAATTACCCTGAATTATGACCTATCACGACGTATTTAGGTTAATTTGGTTCGATTAGCATGCTTAAACTTTATTAGTGCTTGGCAAAAGAAAAGAAAAAAAGAACAAATTTATCAAAAGCAAGTCAGCAAGCTCATCAAATATAAACCTTTCTAACAAAAAAAAGCATTCAAAAGATAAAAAAATCGCAAAACACTCAGCAATGGTTATGCAAAATGACCCATGTCCCTAACAATAAATTGATTGAAGTGCAAATTTGTCATAAATTCAGACGTGGTAACATGAAATGCTGATGAATTGAATACCCATACTTAAAATGCTTACAATTCAAAAAAAAAAGTAAATACATTTTACAAAACAATTGAAAAAAAAAAAAAAAAGAAAGCCGTATACCAGAAGGGACGTTGAAGGACGGGGAAGCAAGGTACTGAAAGATCAAGGATATATTACCCGTTTAAGATTGCACCGTATTTCGCGAATACCAAAATAAAAGAAATCGGAGAAAGAATCGATGGCTGACGGAGGACAGTTGGCGGAGGTGTCAATGAAGTTAGAAGAGAGCGCAGAGGGAAATGAGCCAGCGCAGAGTTGGGGCAGGTTTTTAGGGATTTTGAAATTTGGGAACTTTGAAAATTGGGGTTTAAAATAAAATATAAAACTAGAAAATATCCGCCCTAAAAATTGTGATGATATCATTTATTTCTTAAATATTTGACCAATATGTATTTTGTAAAATTTTATTAACATTTAATATTAAAATTTTTTAATAGTATTATTATTTATCGTAGTAACAAATTAAATATATCATATATGCATATTTAGTTTACCTTACTAATTTTTTTTAAGAAAGTTTCATCGTGTTTATTACCCTTTTATATATATATATATATATATATCAACTCATTTAATTTGAAGCGTAACAAGAGAAGGAAGGTAGGTTAAGGCTTATCCAAGGAACAAGCAAAGTTTGTAAAATCTTTACTAAAATGGTTTTATAAAAGGGTGAGAGAGGGATTAAGACGAAATAAATTAGAAGAGTTTGGAGTCAAAAATTTGTTAGATAGTGAGATAGTAGGAGAAATTTTGAGTTCTATTTTGATTTCATATTATCAAATTTCAAAGATTGAGATTAAAAAAATAATTAAGGTGAATTTTTTTGTGATTTGTGAAGAAAAAAATAGTTAATTTTCTTTCTGAACTTCTTAATTTCAAAAAAAAATGAGAAAAGAAAATAAAAAGTCAAATAATATTAAAAAAATAAAAAAGTAGTTGGTTAGAATTGTTTTGAATGAATTATTTTCAATAAAAATGATATTTTTATAAAACTTTTAAAAAATATATTTTTCACCTATATAATGTTGTTCAAAAAATTGATCCAACTTATTCTTAATAGTTTGTACAACTCAAAATCAACTCTATTTTTTTGGATAACATATTTTTTACTACTAGATATAGAATAACTTTTTCTATATTTTGTAACAAGTTATCTTTGTATATATATATATATATATATATATAAAACATGCTTAAATGCATAACATGATTGTAATACGTTGGACATTTTGATAAGGACATTTAAGTCTATAACCATCTAAAATATTAATAAAAAAAGATAAAAAATAAAATATCTTTTAATTTATTTAAAATTTTATAAAGTCTCTAATCATAAAATCCCAATTTAATATATTAATTAAGTTCACAATCCACTCAACAGAGGTGGATAAGTGTCATTCATAAAAGGCTTTTGTAGGTAAGAATCAATATACTTTAGATAAGAAAAGAGAAAGATAGTTGGACTATGAATGGTATAAAAGTCTAGTAATAGGAGCAATAAATTTAGGAATATTTATTCTTATTATATGATTAATTTGATAATAAAAACTTTTAACATTTCTCATAATTTATATTTATATTAAAAATAAAAAAAAGAAGAAAAAGAGTAATAATATAAGAAAAATGTTCCATACTGATAATAAAATAATAAATTCATGAGCTTTCACTAGATTCCCCTTTTTTAAGTTATATTTATTATTAAATATTAAAATATTTTTATATTAATATTTTCAATATTTTAAATTAAAATTAAAATAATAATATTCCAAACTAGACTGACATCTGAACAGCTCTACTATTCTCAGTAAATTAAAAAAAAATTAATTACAATTTTTTTTTTTATAAATAACAGACAATATTCTAACATTTTCTTGAAGTTATTCAAAACTTAGATTCGAGAAAATGGTGGAAGCCGGGTGGGTACGCGCGAGGGTCAGACCCACGGGCACAGCCCTCAACTACCCTCAATCTGATGAAGCCAAACCAGTGTGGTAGGTGAGATGAAGGAAAGCTGAAACACATACCATAAAAGAAGTAGAGGTACTTCCCTCAATCAATTACCTACACATTACCAACCACTCTTAAGCCTTTTTGCTTCTCTGATCGATCCTCGTATACATATACACAAACACCTTAACCCTTGCATTCCCACCTCCTTCACTTCACTTCTCTTCTTCTTTGCTCTTCCGTAAGTTTCGCTCTTTTCTCGCCTTTTCTTGATCAACTTGCTCCATACAAAGGTTGCAGTTTCAAGTGGAATAATCACTTTTCCAACAATTCCAATGGCAAAGGAAGTTGTTGTCCCTGATGAACCGGTAATCACCCCTTTCATGATTCAATTTTACGATTATGTCCTTGTTTTTTTTTTTTAAGATTTTAAAACTAGTTCCTATGTTTTCGATGCTTGTTTAAGAGAATGCCTCTAATTTACTAACCGAGAAATAATTTTTGTTACGTAGTTTGTTATCGGAGAAGAACTAGACCATGTACGATTGATCACTTTGAACAGGCCTCGACATTTGAATGTCATCTCATCCAAAGTGGTATGTGATATGGAACTATCAAAATGAAATTAGAAGAAAACAAAGTGGTTTGTTGTGTAATTTCAAGCTACATTGCCGTATTACTTAAGTTCAGTTCTTGAAGTCATATCTTCTAAAAATCTTTTTTCTTTTAATGCAATCAGGTTTCATTGCTAGCAGAATACTTGGAAAAATGGGAGAAAGATGAGCAAGCGGCGCTTATACTAATCAAGGTTATTTCTGGCGTTCCTGAAGATTTTCCTAATTCTGGTTTTGTCAGTCAATGTGTCTCTTGATTGCTTTGATTCTTTACAACTTATTATTTTTCTTTTTATACAGGGAGCTGGGCGTGCTTTTTCTGCTGGTGGGGATTTAAAAATGTTTTATGATGGCAGGAAATCAAGTAAATGTTCTATCCTGATATTGGACTTTTGTTTATATTCTATTATGTTTTAAAGTCTATCGCTTCCACCACAACACCAAAATATCACCATGATTCGATACATGGAAAGCAATATGATCTTTGACTTGGAATGAATTATTTTTCTGACAGAGGATTCTTGCCTTGAAGTGGTCTATCGAATGTATTGGCTTTGCTATCATATTCATACTTACAAAAAAACCCAGGTTTTTTTTTTTTTTTCACAATGTATTTTCACACTATTGCGCAAGGAATTTAATGAATGTGAGATCTGCGTCACTGTGAAATGTAACACTCAACTGTTTATCTGTTCGACAGGTTGCTCTTGTTCAAGGAATTTCGATGGGAGGAGGTGCATCATTGATGGTCCCAATGAAGTTCTCAGTTGTAACAGAAAAAACTGTGGGTATCTAGTCACTGTCCAGATATTTTCATGCATAAATCAATGCATTCAACTTTTCTTTTTAATTCTTCTAATAGCAGTGGTTTATAAAGGCCTTGATATCTGTTACTGCATTGACATGCTGAATTTTTTTTCTGGTGTGCTTTCTGAAAATTTGTATTTAAGGTCTTTGCAACACCAGAAGCAAGTATTGGTTTTCACGTGGACTGTGGTTTCTCATACATGCTTTCCCATCTCCCTGGGCATTTGGGTAAGCACACTTATCAAAAAGATATGGACATATATTAACGGGAAAGAATAATGTGTTTGAACTTTGATGTTTCTTTTTCTTCTGAAAAAGAGAAGTATTTGACATGTAGAATTACAGTTCCTGATTTCCTCATGGAGGAATCTTGAATATATTGTTTATGGAAATGGAAAATAAGAAGTTTGTTGTTGTTTCTTTTGGTATTCAATCAAGATTATTTTGTCATTCATGCAGGGGAATTCTTAGCCTTAACAGGTGCTAGGCTAAATGGTAAGGAATTGGTTGCAGCTGGACTAGCAACCCATTTTGTCCCTCTTGAGGTGAGTGTATATAACATTCGGTTATAATGCCTTTTTCTCTGTAAACATGTTTTGGAACAAGTGTATAAGACGTTCACTTTTTTGATATTAATGTGAACATATGGTATTTTAAATATGGTTGTTGGTTTCTACCATTATAAAAATAGCAGTAAGGTTCCTCATGTTCTAATTGGTATGAGCATATTTTTCTGTTCACTGAATCCATGTCTATTTAGCTGAGATATGATGTACAATAGAAACCATTGTTGACTTGAGCTAGGTAGACATACCAATACCTTAATCAAATAGATTGTCATAATTTTACACTGGAATGGGGTGCTTTCAATGAGTCAACAATTGTTTCTTAGTGCTTCAGTGATTCAGGGAGGACAGAATCAGGACAAATATGCAATTCACTGTGTGTAAAACTATTCTTGCTTAGATTGTTTCAGGGAAATATATAATGGACTATTTTGTTTATCACTATGTTTATGCAATAGCTATGAGATTGGTTGTGCATGGAAACAATTAGGTTTGAAGTGCTTCTACTTCTGTCTAATCAACAACCCAATCAAATCTGAACTCAAGCTTGTTTCAAGGAATTTGATTTCACCATCGAATCTTATCCCATGGATCACATGCCATCCATTACTATGATACTTTGATCCATTTTCTTTTGTTCCTCCTGCTGGCGCTAGCTTTGCTTTGATGAGTAACCTACAATTTCTCTTTCTATCCACTTTTACTTGTTTTATTAGCATAACATTCACTTTTGGAACAAGTTCTGTAATGTAGTATTGCTATTAGGACGATTGAATGTTGAGGGTTCACTTCAAACAAAAGAAAAAACATCCATTTTCTTCCAATTGCTAGAAGTATCAAACATATTTTAGTTTATAGGAAGAGGCTAGGGAGGCTGATCCCACCGTTGGTCTGATGTAATTTTAATCAGAATATGAAATCAGCCAAGCTTGCTGAAATTAGTATAGCTTTACTATTAAGGATATATGAAAAGAACAATAATCTAAAAACAAATTCATTATCAAACACTATGTTTCCTTGGTGAACTTCATTTTCACTCTCAATTATACCTTTAACACCCCATTTATTTCAGTCCACGAAAGATTTGACTTATAATTTAGTTTTTCATCTTCTACTGTTGTATGTCTATGGTCCGAAATTACTGAGGTTTTCTAAGTTCTAAGTGTAATGATGCAATTTGTTGCTTTTGAATAATCAATTTGTTTATATATCTTTTCTTACATTTGAGTAAATGTTGAACAATAACATCTTGTTCTCTCTTGTAATCAGAAACTACCTGACCTAGAGAAGCGTCTGATTAGCTTGAACTCTGGTGACAAGAATGCAGTAAAATCTACGATTGAGGAGTTTTCTTTGAACATGCAGCTTGATGAAGACTGTGTTTTAAACAAGTAATAAATATGTGTCAGCTAGAATATGAATTAGGATAGGACTAGAGACTTCGGTATCAGTGAAACCTGATAGTTTAATTACTTTTCAGGAAGCCAATAATTGATGAGTGTTTCTCAAAGGATACTGTTGCAGACATTATAAAATCATTTGTAAGTTCTTCTTCTTTCTTCCTTTAATCCCTCATTATGAAAAAAAAATATTATAGTTTAAATTGGATAAATACCTCATAATATTCTATAGCCCCTCCCATTTAATTAACAGAATAAACTTGGTTTAAATGTACTTTGACAGGAAGCTGAGGCTAGCAAAGAGGGAAATGGATGGATTGGTCCTTTACTGAAAGGGTTGAAAAGATCATCACCAACAGGATTAAAAATAACATTGAGATCGGTAATGGTTTTTTTCATTGCACCATTCATTCTTATGTTTCACGGGTTTGCAGGACTTTGGTGTACATTTATAAGCGGTGATAGAGATTTAAATTAAACTTTTGCAAAGGATTGACGCTTGAGCTTCTAGTGTCAGGAACTCAAAATAAATTCATTCTATGCTTTGAGACTGACATTATGTTTATCATTTTTTCTACTAACAATATGGTGTCTAATCTTGACTTCAAATAAAAGCATTTACCTTTTATATTTAAATTGATGCATTGTCTATTTTCTTAATTTTGAAAATGACATCAGTGGTTTACTTCATCAAAATTATTCTGATGTCTATACACAAGACTATTTATGTTGTCTTTTTCAAGTGGTAGAACTCTAGGTACAATCCTTTTAGAATTTTTTGAAGCCTGGTTTTTTAGCTTTACTAGGTAACATTTAACCAATATGTTGCAATATTTATGTTAGAAAGAAGGTACCTTACACAACTCTTTTATTAAATCTTCAGGTTACAATGCCGTAGGAAGAGTCTTCCCCTTTTTTGTCAACTTTCCTTAGTTTTTCCCATATGCATCAAGTAGCAAGTAGCAAATAGCAACTTACATGATAAGACATATCGCTTAACCTGTACCTCTTGCTTAGTATAACTATGGAATGGGTATCAACTTAACAAAAAAAATAGTTAACTTATTTTTGCGCCAGGTACTAGGTAATTACTGGATCTTTATGCAAATCTTACAATTAATTGTTGGGTTAATATTTCCAGATTCGTGAAGGGAGGAAGCAAACACTCCCTGAATGTCTGAAGAAAGAATTTCGACTAACAATGAATATTTTACGGACTACAATATCTGCAGATGTCTATGAGGTAATTATTTTGAGTTTAACCACTTATGAAAACTTTTAACAGACAAAACCCAAATTTTGAGGTTCCTTCTAACTTCTGACGGGATTTTCTTCTTTCTTGATGAAAAGGGTATTAGAGCTCTCACCATTGACAAGGATAATGCTCCAAAGGTACTCTCTTTTGACCAATGCATCCTTGTATGTATCTTTGCATGTGTTTGTCCACTTATGTCGGCCTGCAGGATGCTTGATGTAATAGCTTGCGAGCTTTATTGGTTGCTTGTTAAAATTTTGAAGTCGGGAAGAGTTTTGTAAATCAATTTTTATCACTGCATGAAGTTTTCGAACCTGATACAGTTGGTAAAAGTTTTGGGGAGTTTTTTGCATTGAGTAAGTCATTTCCTTCACATCTGTGTCAAACAATTGCAGTGGGACCCACCAGTTATTGATCAAGTGGATGATGAGAAGGTAGACCTAGTATTTCAGCCGTTCCAAGAGGATTTGGAGCTCAAAATTCCAGAACAGGAACAGTGCAGGTAGGTGTGACTTTGGGGCCTTTAGTCCTCTAATGTCATATTAATAATAGTATCAGGAGAACTAAAGTGGCTGATCTTTTGTTTTTTTTTATCTTCTGTTCCATTATCCGAGCTAAACTATAGGTGGGATGGAAAATATGAGAACCCGGCATATGCAAATTGAAAGGATGACAGAATGATGGATGAAGCACCATAAAGATTTATGGTCAGGAGCTGCCTTTTTCCAGAAAATTCTCCATGCAAGAAATTTTATCACTTTATAATAGTAGCTTGTATTATCCATCTCCTGATTGAGTTTGTGTTTCACTGATGAATCTTCCCGCTTTAAATAAAAGGTTATTCACTTATACTTCATGTGCATGTGAATATGTTTAAATGATATTGTGAATTTAGACTCTTATTATATGTTTGTATAATGATAGGAGTTGGGATAAAGGCATATAGCTGGCAAAATCATAACAAAATTGATACAAAGAGTAAGGATCCTGCCTTGAATTTTAGTGATTCATTCTTGGCTTTTAACTAATATAAAGAGTTTGTTAAAAGTGAAGCATTGGTGATATTGCCAAGGATTGGTGTATCCATTTGCTTATATGCTTTTTATTTTTTATTTGGAGAAAAGAGATTTGAATTTCTCTTAAATGAGAATGGCCCCCTTTTTTGTGGTGAATCCAATGAAGAACTAATTAATTTTGTAATTGGATGAGTATATTCTAATAGTAATGAATTAAATTAATATCATAAATTTCAATTATATATAATTGTCTTTTTATATTAATTGTTATTCTTTCTTATTTTTTTTTTTTGCCTTTTATTTTTTACAATTTTTTTAAAAAAGAAAAAATATTAAGCAAACAGAACCAAAGGAAGGGAGCTAAATTTTAAGCAATCCAAAATGTGTATTAAGTAGAGCTAGCTAAGCAGATGCTCTCTCTCCCTTTGCTGCCTTGTGTCCCCCTTTTCTTTATATTTGGTTGGTGTCCCATTCAGCGGATAGGCCTCACCCTTTGCCTTTGCCTTTTCTTTCTTTCTTTCTTTCTCTTTTAAAAGACAAAATAGCTTCATTGTAGACAAATCATATAGTCTTTACATAGAAATATAATGAGTCAAATAACAAAAAAAAAAGAATAAAATTCACCCAACTAATACAGATTTATCAATAAAGTTACGAGTAAATATGGATAAAGACATTTAATTCAATGATTAATATATATAATAATAATAATAATAATAATTATATTAAAACTTTGTTAGAGAATGTGCCATGAAGGACCTTATGTTATATAATGTGAGGGTTAACTTGAATGGCCATAAAAAGAGGCAGAGGCAAGGTACGAGAGGAGCAACGACCAAAGTTAGTAGACCCCAACCCAAAAAGAAGAGAAGGATAAATGGTGGGATCCACCATAACCACACCCAACATCAAATTAAACAAAATTTATTCCTTTTTCTTTATAATTTCTTCCCCAACACACCTAATACACCACGTGCTCACCTTTTTCCTTTGTAAACACTATCATATCCATTTGAAATTTATATACAGCAAAGTGTTGATAGTAAAAACTTATAGGATTACGTTACATCACATCATAACTGTACAGTCTTTTCTTTTTTTACTATTTCCTTAATTTTATATTATTTTTTTATTAAATAATAATAATAATAATTTATTTGGATTAAGAAATACAAAGAAAAAAAAATGTTTCTTCTTTTTCATTTTTGTTTGAAAAAGGAAAATAATATATAAGCTTTTTGGATATTAGTTGGAGGATACTCTTATAGGTAGACGCAACACAGCGCCTCAACTCACCTCACGCGCAAGGCACAGGCGCAGTGTACGCTTCTCTGTCAACGATTTTCTCTTTTGTCAATTTCTGTTTTTATTCTTTTTTTTTTGTCAAACAGTTTTTCACATTCGCTGTTCCTTTTCTTCACTCTGCCCTCCCTTTAAGGCTGGGCTTTTGCTGGTTTTTTTGTTTCCTTCCTTTGCTTTATTGCTTTCCATTTCCTATTCTTATACTAAGTGCTACCTATGCCTTCTTGCTAACAAATTACTAACATTCTCTCCCATTTTTTTTTTAAATTTTCCCATTCTTTACTTTTTTGGGTTCTTAATTTTTTGCTTCGTTGCTAAGAGGTGAGGTCGCTCTCTTTCTCTATCTGTCTGTCCCAAAACTTAATTTAATGAGTGTCTCTCTCTAGGGTCTCTTTCTTTTTGGTTAGGGTTTTGGGTTCTCAGTGTAGGGTGGGAGGGGTCTGAATCTTCTGAGGGGTAGTTATGGTGAGGAAACATGGATGGCAACTACCTGCTCACACCTTTCAGGTAATGAAACCATTTTTCCTTATGCAAGTTATCCCACTAATGCTTCAAAGTTTTATTTTATCCATAATTTTCTATCTGTTTTTATTTTTGTTCTTAGGTGTTTACTGCTTGATTTTATGTGAATTGCCCCGAACTTAATTTTTTCCTCCAATTTAGTGGCAACATTTGTTGCTAAAAATATTTAGCACTGCCCTTCTTCAACTTGTTGGGTTAGCATGGCTCATTGTATGTTTTCTGGTATTTTTCTGTCTTAGCTCTGTGTAGTTTTTAACTCATGGATTGGTGCTGCGGGGGTTTGATTTTTATGAATTAATTCTGGGTTCAGGTAATTCGTTAGGGTAGCATTGGAATTTAGTTATGTTCAGTTTCGTAACTGTATGGATGAGGGAAAACTAAAATTACTCTCGTTAAATATTCCTATGGAAACATGCTGGATTCCACAATTCTGACTTGTTCTTTAGAATTGCTTGTTGTCTAGCATTTGAAAATCATGCTTAAGAAAAGGGGGAAGAAGGAGAGAAAGCTCTATCCAATCACCCAGAGCATGATTGGTGGGCTATCTCCTTTATAAAGAGTTGATCTCTGTGAGGTTCTTCAGAACGTTTCCTTGCCTTCCTACAGTGGCTTACTGTGAACATGTTCTTTAAGTCAAATCTAGAACGATGATATGAGGTTCTTCAACTAGTCCTGCTTTATGCCAGCTTCTTTTGAACTTGTAAATAGCCCTGTCTCCACATGTTCCTTGAAGAAGGCTCTGATGTGGACACACTTTAATAGCGTTATCCAACCACCCAAGGGGTAGTGAAAGAAGAAGATGGACCATGCACATGTTTGGTAAACCAAGGGTCATTATTCAAGAGGTTGAGAGGTAGACATGTTTCTCAGTTTTAAAGTAGGTGACTGTTGGAGGGGGCCTTCATGAGTGTATAACATCCTTGGGGTAGCAAACTATGCGTCTGGTCCTAATCCACAGGTCTGACCAGTGAGATACTTGATGACTAGCGTGCTTCTAGGCTGAATTCATTCATTTGGGTTGTCAACTATGTGTCTGATTAACAACTCTAGCTGAAGGCTCAAGCCCAGATTTCAAAGATTTTTTTTCTTTTTCCCTCCTTTTAAGAGAATAAGTCAAGTAAAATTTCCACCTATAGAAGCTGGAAACAGTAAAATATTTGAAAATTTTTCTTCAGTGCTATCGATGTTAGTTGTGAGATAATTATTGATTTGCAGTCCCATGTTAATGGCACCTATCATATTGAGATGTTAATTCTCAATTTTTTGCTTTTCAAATGGGCTATCTGTTCAATGTCTTATCCTTTAGTTGAATTTAGTGATCTCTATTTTTGAGTACTTATGAATCATCACAATTTTTTTGAAGTTGATCTTAACTTCTTGTTTTGATAGGTTGTTGCTATTACTGTGTTCTGCTTGTTAGTGGTTGCGTTTTATGCTTTCTTTGCTCCTTTCCTTGGAGGGCGCATCTGGGAATATGCTCTGGTTGCGACTTACTCACTGGTGGTACGTGAATTTGTTTGTTTTCATTACATTTGGTCTACAAGAAATCATTTATTGCCTCACACATTTGCATGAAAGATGTAAATGGATTGCACATTTAGAACATTTTAAAGGGCCTGCTACTATATCACAATGGAGGATGAATTGCACCAATGTTTTTTTATCTATTTTAAGATATAAGTTATTCTCTGCAATGAAGACTATATGGTGCTTGCCCTGTCTGCAAATATTTTTGGTGAAAAAGAAATTGATTTCAGTTTTCATTCTGCATGAATCAGTTTACAAACATAATCTTTGAATCTTATGTCATCTCCAATATTCTTGTGATGGCAATGCAGGCACTCCTTGTTTTTATTCTCTATGTTCGGTGTACTGCAATTAACCCTGCTGATCCTGGCATCATGTCAAAATTCAGCGGTGGAACAAACAAACTTGATATAAAGCATGGGTTATCAGTGAAGGATTTACCCAGAAAATTTGATGAATTTGGTAGTGGGATGCATTCATCCCCATCAACAGTTTCCAGAAGTTCCATAGCAGCACCAAACTCAAGTAAGAAAGGTTCAGTGGGGGATGCTGCAACAATAGAAGGTCCAGCACAGTCTGCAACCTTGAAATATTGTTGTATTGGAGGAATCTTTTGTGCCTTATTTGTTCATGAAGATTGCCGCAAACAGGATGGGGCTGCTGAGCAAGGCAGTGAAGATGCTTTGTTCTGCACCTTGTGCAATGCTGAGGTACTTTGGATCCCATTTTGACTTACTCTTTTTATTATATTAGATCAGCGCTAATTTTCCATCATTTTTACTAATTTTAACTGTTCATGGTGTCCTTAACATTCTTTTCCCCTTAGTAAATTTGGAAACTTGCTTTTCTCTTGTTCTTAATGCAATTGTGGAGTAGGGCAAGTTTTAAATCTAATGAAAGCTCGAAAGCTGGCACAGATGAAATTAATAGTTGTGTCCTCTTAGGTGACACAATTGGATGTGTGCTAAGCCTTCATCAATTCAAGGGAAATAAAGAAAAAAGAAAAATTCATTTTGGTGTCAAGATTGTGAAAGTCCTATTTTCGAAAGAACTTGAAAGGTCAATTTCTAAACCTATGATAGTTAACAAGATAAGATTTTTTCAAAACATTTTTTGTATCCTCCATTTTCTAGGTTCGGCAGCACTCCAATCTTTGCAATACATCTTGAATCACTATTCACATTGTGGTCCATAATTTATGGTTGGATCCTACACATATGAATGGTGATGATGGCTGTATTAAAAAGTACTGGACTAAAAAGTAATAGAGGGTATCTCAATCCCTGTTTAGTACAAGATAAAGCTGTAAAACCTTGATAGCATTTAATTCTAGCTCTCAAATATCTTTAATTGTAGCTGTACAAGTTATAACTTAAATTAAAAGGAGATAAACCTCTTAAGAATTTTATTTTTGAAATTCTAATATTTTCTCCCACATCGAATTTTCTCAGCTTGGTAACGTTCTTGAGTCAGGATCTATGTTGTTATGATCAAATAAGGGGGAAAAAAACTATGTTTCATTAGCATGTTAATTATTAGTTTTGTTAAACCTTATTAAAATATCCTTCCCCATCAGTTCATGCTGAATCAGTTGCATTCGTGATAGATAATGTGTATTTTGTCTAGCCAGCAGCACCACTATGCTCTATATGTTTTCTCCACTACTTCCAGAATTTTCAGATCACATGCTTAGTCGCCAATCTTATCTACCACTACAATTTCACAGTGACTCCAGAGGCTATAAGGCGATTGCTTATGCTCTCCTCTCACAATGCTACTGCCAGATGAATTGTAAGGCAACCAACAAGTAAAGTAGATTGCAGAAAATTTAAAAGCTTGAACCAAATTAATAACATCCAAACAAATGAACCCAAAAAAATATATGGGAACATATTTGGTCTTTCTGGAGACTCAACTTTTGTTCTTTTACATTGATTACAATCTCATACTGGTTTTCTGTTATACTAGTAATTCTTTTAACCGGGATAAACGTTTTATATGTGATCTAGTGTTAAAGGGATCACTTGAATATTATATCCAAAATATTTTTGCTGATCAGGATTTGATGGGTTGGCAATATTTTAGCATGGCATTCTGTCTCACTTATGACTGATTTTTGTGGTGCAGGTGCGCAAGTTTAGTAAGCATTGTAGGAGTTGTGATAAATGTGTAGATGGTTTTGATCATCACTGCCGGGTAAATATTTTCATGTTGCTTTGAGTGTTCTTTTCAGTCATATTTGTCCAATAATATTTGTCAACTTGTTTTGGCATTTGACATAATTTGGTTATTTGATTATGGAAATTAATCTCGATATACGTGGCTGCAGTGGCTAAACAATTGTGTAGGACACAAAAATTATGTGACATTTATCTCTCTCATGGCCATCAGTGTTGTTTGGGTATGTTCTTTGTCAAGTGTTTGGTAGTTAAAATTCATACTTGCCAAACTCTGATGATGCTTCTCTCTCTCTCTCTAAATATGTATCTGTGGTTCAGCTTGTTATGGAAGCTGGGGTTGGTATTGCTGTTCTTGTTCGTTGCTTTGTCAACAAGAAAGGCATGGAGACTGAGATTATTGATAGGCTTGGAAATGGTTTTTCTCGTGCCCCATTTGCAACAGTTGTGGTATATACCGTACCAAATGCTGTGAAGCTGATGTCTGACACTGTCATTGTTGTTTTATCAGAAGTACTTAAGTTGGATTTTAAAATTTTTGTAGGCTGTATGTACTGCAGTTTCTATCCTCGCTTGTGTACCACTGGGTGAACTTTTCTTTTTCCACATGATACTGATCAGAAAGGTTAGTTGCCAAGAGATTTAGCATTATTGTCATTTTTCTGGTGCTTTACTTTCTGGCTACAAGTTGATAAAATTTGAAGAGCCTTGCAATTATAGTTAGAGTTCCAGTAGTTTTGAAATTTCTGACATTTTGGTAACTGGATATAGTGGAAAATGTAAATAGAGTAGACTTATAGGGCAGACAATAAGGCAATTTCTGTATCAATCCTTTTAACTTTTGTGTGGAATCAGGGTATAACAACCTATGAGTATGTTGTGGCAATGAGAGCAATGAGTGAAGCACCGGCTGGAGCATCAGTGGATGAGGAACTGCCAAATATGATGTATTCTCCAAGTGGATCAGCTACAACTGGCTTGAGTGGTGGAAGTTCTCTGGGCCTTCAGTACAAGGGTGCATGGTGTACTCCTCCTAGAGTTTTTGTAGATTATCAGGTACTGTCATTTAATATTTGCTTTATCATTTTGTTTGAATGAAACCATAAGTGATCCAATCTAAGATTACAGAATATGCATCAAAAATAGATCCTTTACTGAAATTTGAAGGTTTTTAGACCTTGAGTATTTATCAGTTGAGGGCTAGGTTGTTTGGCCCCGCTGAGTAGCATGTAAGAATGTGTATGAAATTGTAGAAAGGAAGAACTATTAAATGAAGGCGTCTCTCATTTACTGAGGTGGCTGTTCCTTTAACGTTGAACTTTGTTAAAGATGCTTCCTAGAAGTAGAAAGAAAAATCTCCTATGCCAGAGTTCCTCTCTGCTCGTTTATGATTTTCTTTTGGATAAAACATTAGTTCCTTTATGCTTCAATTGCAAGATACTCTGTCCTACTCTTTAAGTACTTGTTTCAACCTTATCGAAGTTTACCCTTTTTTTTTTGTCACAATAAAGTTTTGATCTCCCTTTCTGAAAGGAGCATAGCACATAAGAAAATTGTGACTTGGCTTCATATGGAGAATAGCGGCCAGCTTGAAGTGTCTTCTTTGTCAGCATATCTATCACTTCTAAACGCTCTTGCCTTTCTTGCTTTACTTTTGGGTTCTTTTTTTTTCTTTTATGATATAAAATGTAGAGAAGAACAATTAGGACTAACTGGACCTAGATAAGCTCAAAATTGATATTTCCTCCCTCCTTTTTTTTATTCATTTGCTTCTTCCTCCTGTCCCCCATTCCTACTCCCCTGGATTTATTTTCATGAATGTTTTATCCAACAGTTTTTTCTTTTGTGATCCTTAAATTGTTTGGGAACGCTAGTAAAACATTTGCTGGGATATCCTCCCTTGTTCCTTAAACACCTTGATCCGGATTATTATTCTACACATCATGGCAGTGGCGGAGTTTTTAAACTCCACAAGTGGGGTTAGATGGTTACCATATCTCCATTTAATTATTAATTGATTAATGAATTATCATAGATATACCATAATAAGACATGTGTCAACCCTCTATCCCCACTTAGGGGATTTAAAAACTCCATCATTGGTGTATAGGATGATTTTTCATCCTTTGAATTTATTTTTAACTACTATAATCTCCTTAGGGGTGTCAAGTGTTCGCTTCCATATTTAATCTCCAATAGTATTTAGATGTAATCAAATTTTGAAATGAGGTTCATTTCGCGTTGTGCCATTCAATATATCTATGAACTCAACCTTAATTTCTAATCATTCTTCCATACTACAAAAGGTTCTTTAGCACTTAAATAGTTGCATAAATTTGTTCATTCATTTGACAAGTTTTTCTATCCCTTTTTATGATCATTAATTTGACCATATCTTCTTGGAAGTGGATTATTCCAGAGTCTCTGGTTTGACTCCAGGAGTGGGTCAACTTTTGCATCTATGTCAATTTGTATATTTGTTATATGACTGATGACTTAAAACTTCTGTTGGATATGGCTGCATCAGGATGAAGTTGTGCCTCATTTGGAGCCTGGAATGGTCCCATCTACTGTTGATCCGGATGCAGCTGGTTTTGCAGAAAGAGGGAACAAGGGACCCAAAAGGGCCGTTCGTATTAGTGCGTGGAAGCTTGCAAAGTTGGATTCTAATGATGCCATGAGGGCAGCGGCCAGAGCAAGAGCATCTTCTTCTGTTCTACGGCCTGTTGACAACCGTCGTTTAGCAGATCCTGAACTTAGTTCCAGTGGCAACATGAGCATTAGAAGTAGTGTTAGCACAGATACAGGTGCAAATAAAGAGATAAAGAATGACCATACATTATCTCCATTTGGAAACTCTTTTGCTCCAAGTCAAGGTAGCCGTGATGAGTATGAAACAGGAACTCAAAGTGTAAGTAGCTTCAGCAGTCCAAGCCACATTCATGAGTCAGTCACACTTAGCCCTCTGCCACAAACTCAAGGTTTGGGTCGTCTTAATACAGCTACCTCAGTTCCTGGCATTCCTGATCGTACCATAACGTCTAAGGCAGCTTTTCCTGCTATCAACAATCCCATCACACATGCCACATCAGGATCTGATGAAAAGATAATGCATAAGGGTGGAATTAGTGATCCATTGTTGCTTTCAGCTCCTGCTGCTTCTCTACTTCGAGATGTCAAAAGGACATCTGTTGTCTGGGATCAAGAAGCTGGTAGGTACGTATCAGTCCCTGTCTCAGCAACAGAAGCTCGGAATAGATCATCCATGCAAATAGGCTTGCCAAATTCTAGTGGAGAAACTAGTATGCAGGGTAGAAGGGTGGTTTTCCCACCACAGGAGTCTTCTTTGGCAGCAAAGGCTCCAGTGCAACAGGCAGAGAAGCTATTATATACAGGAGACTCTATTTTCTTTGGTGGCCCACTTTTGAGCGTTCCAGTTAGAGATAGTTTGAGAAATGATAAGGGTTTGGGTTCAAGGGAGGCTCAAGAAAGAGTAGCTCTAAACTTGCCTCGAGAGTCTAGATTCAAAAGGGATTCGGTCTCAAACCAACTTCCTGTGTTTGTCCCTGGGGGTTTCGAACACAACTCTGCATCGCATTCTGGTTTAAAGTAGCTTTAACTTTGACTCCTAACAAAGTTTCTGTACAACTTTTCCTCAAATCATCAAGATTAATGGAAATTGATGAAACCTCTCACATGAGCTACTTGTGCATCGGAACCTTGCAATTTTGGGCAATTGCAAACTAGATTACTTTGCATGGTTCAAGAGGTCTCGTCTCAAATGAATTATATGACTTGACACTTCGGCTTGTGGTGAAATTTGCAAAGTGAGGTGATGTCAAGAGGTGAGTCTTTCTCTCTCTCTCTCTCTTTAAACTGGGCTAGTTCTACATTGCAGTTACATTTTAGCTCTTTTAGAACCAAGCTTTATTGGTGGCTTATGAATAATTTATTTGTCAAACTTCAATTTGCCTTTTGTTTATGTTGCTTACAGGGATTTGATAATTTGTATACTAAATTGAGCACCTTGATTTAGGGTAATTCAATTTGATTCTGAGTATGCTACGCCCAATATGATTAATTACCGAAATCTAGTTTGTCCTGACCACTCCTTCCTCTGGACAGCCCTTTACAGATGCAGGAAAGGAAAGGAAGTCCCAATAATTGATTCTTGTTCTTGGTTAAAAGAATCAAAACCTAGATTAGATTGAGATGATAGTCATTGAACTAAAATGCTTTAGTTTCAGATGTGCGCTGCATAATTGGAAGGAGTCAATGATCTAAAACTTGGAGGGTTTAGGCTTTGATCTAAAACTCACTATTTTCGATGTAAATAAATAGTAATTCTTTATTGGCTTTGTTTGACGGAAAGTTGCAAAAGAGTATGACAGTGAACAACTGTTTGCAAACCCTCATTATGTCAACTCATCTCCAAGCAGATTATCCAATTTGGGTTGTTAGCTTTTACCCAATAAGATCATCCTTTGAAATCTTTGCTTAATCTCAACACGCTTTAACCTCAAAGTAGATCAAGGCACTCAAACTAGACTTATAGCATAATATATATATTTTTTTAAAAGCATTTTGTCCGAAATTTACCAAAACTTAGAAAAAAAAAATATAAAATAAAAAAAAAAGAATCGGAAAAAAATGAGGAAAATGAACGAAAAATAAGAATCTCAACTTCAGTTTGAATCTAATTCCAGAAAACCAATATAAATCAAACTCTAAAATCGAAGAAAAAGAATTTGAAATAAAGACGTCCACAATCACAAGAACAAAAACCACACAATCCAGGAGCAAAGAAAGTCCAGAGAGAAATCGGTGTAGGTGCAAAGGAAAGGGTTTCGTAAAGATCGGATTGTAGCTTGGGCAGTGTTTGGGGTTTCTTTTTAAGTTTAATAAGGTGAGTTTTTTCTTTATTGTTTTGTTTCTCTTAGTTATTGTGATTTTCCTTTCTTCTAATTTTTTATTTTATTTATTTGTTTTTCTTACATATACATGTTATTTTTTTTTTCTAAAAATGTAAATCACAATTATTTAAAAATCATAAAAATAAGAATAGGTTTTAATCAAAAATAAATAAATTTTAATTAATTAAAATCTATAATTATTTATAGATAAATCTTTTAAATGAAATGTTTAAAAAATTGTTACGAGTAGTGCATTTTGCAGAGTAAAAATAATTATGGACTGCACATAAGTTTATAAAAAGATTTGTTTTTAACTAATTATTATAATCGTGAAACAATAATAAATTAAAATATTGGTAAATTAAGAATAAAGTCGCTATTTTTATATGTTTATGTCATATTTATTTAATTTTAAATAAAAAAATAAAAAATTCTCATGATGATGAAATCTGTTAATTTTGAGAGAATTTTTATTTATTTCAAATAAAAAGTAAGGTAAAGTATAATAACAAAAACAATCAAACAAAAGTAGAAAATAGGTGGTTATCAAAAAAAAAAAAAGAAAATAGGTGAATAATTTAAAATTAAATATTAAAATAAAAAAGTTTTTGAATCTGAATAACATAGTAGTATCCTTATGGCATCATACATATGAATCACAATTCTTTCAGTAGATGTCTTACAGTTTTTCCAGAAGCAATCACCAAAATTTTTATATGGAGTTGATGATTCAAAGATATGTTACTTTATTCTGCACATTTACTAATAAATTTTGTGGGCATAGATCCCATTGCCTTGATCAGCTTCAGCTCAGAGGACACAAGATATTTTGATGGCGTCTAACCAAAAGGTACGATGGTATCTAACCAAAGGTGGAAATGGATTCAGCTTTTGCACATGATGTCAACGTCCCTCATTTATTGGGGCCAGTGGGTAGTCAGTCTCTAGTCACTAACCAGTTAACTATGATTGCGACACCACTTTACATTGCATTTACCACTTTTCTTGCTGTTAAATCATCACGTTGCTGCTGCATCCTGTGGCTCCAGATTTTCTTTGGCTGCTGGTCTGGTACGACTTCGTTTTCTCTCGTCTTTCCTTGTTATATCCATCCACATTCTAGTACTGGCTCCCATCTGTTTTTGGATTTAGGAGATAAATAGAAAAGATTTTATGTTTACATTTTGCAAGGAATAGTAATGACGAAGAGAAACACGTCAATGGTGGACTTTGCAACTCACAGGAGACAAAATTTGTGGCGGCTCCAAAACTTTCGCCTTTTGCTTCTCTTCTCTCTATTCCTTAATTAAATTTCTATAACAAAACAATTCCAATTTGAAAACTCTCTCTTATGGATAAGATCTGAATTAGTGCCACATTTTTACTAATTTTTATTTATTATTTTCTATTGTTGATATAATAATTTTATTATTAGTATTATTAAGGCGTGATCATTTTAATTCCATTCATATGTTAACAAAATGAAAAATCCTTAAAAATTTAAATATTATGTTAATAGAATTCAATCCGTGATCATGGAGATTTGGAGTTTGAATTGGAATCTCTTATTAGCATATTTTTTTTTGTCTAACAACGAAGCAATTAGTAATTAAAGTTTGTTTGGTCTTATTTTTTTCTAATTTAAAAACTATCATGAAATTTTTATGAAAAATAATAACTTTTAAAATTAAATTAAAGTTGTTTGATAAATTTTTTTTATAAATTTTTTTTATAAGTTATAATTTTAGTTAAAATTATCGTAAAGAGTATTTTTATTTTTAAGAGGATAAAATTATAATTATTTATAATAAATGAAAATATTTTTTAAATAAAACTAAAATTTTTTTTGTACTTTTCAAAGAAGAGAAAAAAAAATGCTCGTCACAAGATTTTTTTTTGAATTTTATTTTTTAAAAATTTTATTTAAAAAAAATTACTTTTTTTAAATTTTTTAAAATTTATGTTTGACTTTATAATTATTTTTTTAAATTTTTTTTAAATTTATGTTTGACAATTTATGTTTGACCTGATTTTTACTTTTAAAAAATAAATAAATTAAAAAAAATTAAATCAAACGAGCATTTAATAGAATTTATTGCTTTCTTCACTAGAATGGGAACAGTTACGATTTCCACAAAAGGTGTAATTGTCTTTGTAATTTACCGCAATAAGGAGATTCTATTAAAAAAAAATCATTGATAGCAAAGAATTGAGTTTAAATTTTCTTTTCCAAATAGAAAAAAAAAAGGTTTTTTGGCAAAGAGTTATTTAAAAATTAAATAATTGGGGTAGATGATTAAGGAGAGAAAACAGTAGAAATCTTATCTTAATTTGACAGGTTGGCCTTGCTGCTTACATAGCAGACTACTCCATGTAAAATCAAATCAACCATTAATAAATAGCGAATGAGGCTATAAGAGGATATCATTGTCCTCTTCTTACAACACTGTCTCCTTTGTACTTGGCTTCTTTGCATGTTCTTTTCTTAGATAAAAGAAAAAATGGTGCCCAACAGTTTCCTTCGATCAACTCTCAAACTCCAGGTTCCAAATTCTTCTATACCCTTACTTCACTCTTTCTTTAAAATTGTCTCTTTTATATTGTGGTCTACTGTTTGATTCACCTCTTTGCTTAAAAAACCAGTCTTGATGGTTTTCTCTTACTTGTTTGGATCGTGATCAGGGAACCCATTTTTCTCTTCTTCTGATTCAACCAATTTTTCATTCTTTTTAGATTCCTAGATGTAAAGTCTTTGGTTTTTTTGCTGAGAAATATTGATAGAAGAACAAATTTTGATTACTTTTTTCCTGTCTTATTTTATGTCGCTGTCATGGTTTGCCTGCTTTCTTGGAGCTTTAGAATTTTCACTGTTTCCGCCTTTATGAATCAGTTGATGTTGGAACATAGTTATTGATAGCATCTTTTGAATTCTTTAGAATTAAAAATTACAACCTTTTTCTTTTGGATCCACTTTTATGATCAGTTTTGTTTGTTCGCTTTTAGCATCAGTTAGTCAAAATGCTAAAGGGAATATGATCAGATATAATAAAGAAATCAAGAAATAGAATCTTCATTGTTGAGTAGTGTGCTGCTCTACTGAACCCACTATCTCTTCTTTTCCAAGGTTTTTACTCCATCTGTAATTTTAGGATCTGTTTGCCTTCTGAGAAAATACTGACGTACATCAGTGTTATTTCTGGTTAACATAGTCATTCCATACTCTGGTTCCATGATTTTGGATCAGTTATTACCTTCATGTCTCGTCCTTGTGAATTCATTGGAATGTTGACTTTGTTTAATCAATACATTCTTCCGTTGCATTCATTTTCTTCAGTATGTTGCAGTGTTGGGGCTTTAGTGAGTGAAAGATGGAAACCAAAATATAAATTGCATTTTCCATTTTTTAGTATTTCTAGATTAAACTAATAAATCACTTTATTAATTGTAATTAACATATTTTGCTTATTGAAATTAATTTTTTTTAGTTTTAGCAGTATCCATGAAGAATGTAAGCCTGAAGGACATATTTCTCCTAAGATCTTGCATTTCCTTGGCAACCAAATTAGGGATAACTGAACCTTGAAGTTATTCTGTAAAATAATCTATTTTAGTGAAAATTGAATGAATTTATCAGTATCCTTAAAAAAAAAACCTGAGATTTTTGCCTTTCTGCTCTCTCCAGTTGCTATAAATTTATTCTATTACCAATTGCAGAATATATGCATTGAGAATCTATTTTGTTATTTGCCACTTATTATGTGTCTATTTGTTGACAAGGAAATTGTTTCCCTAGTAAAAATGTGAATCCCCTCCCCTTCCCCTGAACGCCCACATATGCAAAAATTCAGCAAAGAATAGAAAACAATTTGTAATAGGATTTCTGATGAGTTGGATATTTTTGAAATTTGTCATTTGGTTACTGATATCTATACTAGGAAAAGATAAAAATTCATTGTTAAACTTTGGGGAGACGGGAATTTGAAATTGGGATATCAAATTTGGATGTAAGGTATGGCTACCATCATTTGGATGTTTTTGAAATTTGTCATTTGGTTACTGATATCTATACTAGGGAAAGATAAAAATTCATTATTAAACTTTGGGGAGACTGGAATTTGAAATTGGGATATGAAATTTAGATGTAAGGTGTGGCTACCATTATTGAAAGAATCAGGAACAGTAACAGAATGAGGTTTAGATCTACTTTTGGTCATGTAAAATATAAACATATACAAAACTTAGAGGAACAACATCTACTAGATTTTTCTTTTTCCTTTTGTTTTTTGTATTGTAGGCTATTATTGATTTTCAGCCATCATGTGCTTTCTCCCTTCCGATTTACAGCTTGGTTCATATATAAAAAATGCTGCTGCATACAGAAGTTTCATGGACCAATCACCTAAGGGTCCATTACTGGCCAGATTATATAGTACAGAGCCATCTTTGCAGAAGGACGATTCAGATTTGAAGGATGGTAATGGGTATGTGCATTTCATGTGTCAGTATTTAAACCTTTGTCCATGTTCGTCTCAGTCCATAGATGTTTGTCCTTTGTTTGTGCTGTTGTGTCAGACTGTGGATACCTTAGTTTGTGAATATAGAAAAGAAATGCGTGCTATATTGATATGTATGTGGTAGGTTTGTATTAATCTATCTTCTTCCTCAGGTTTAAGGGGCATGATATGCTGGCCCCATTCACAGCTGGGTGGCAGACCACTGACTTGCATCCTCTGGTTATTGAAAAGTCTGAGGTATGTAAGGTGTTTTTATTGTTTTACTTATCTAAAATTGTTTCGGTGGATGAACTCAACTCAAGAGATGTTCATTCTTCTTTTTCTAAGGCTCCTCTTGTTCCCTCTGTCATATAACTTATTCAATTTTGATCAATGGGCAGGGTATATATGTTTATGATGTCAATGGGAGAAAGTATCTGGATACTCTGGCTGGTCTATGGTGTACAGCATTAGGTATTGATAATCTCTCAGCTCTATCCCTCTCCCACTCATTGAGTATTCTCTATCACTGCTTTTAGCTCATCTCGACTTATACTATTTGTCAATTTGTTTTTCTAATTGAGCTCAGAATCTTGGTAATTGAGTTACTTTCTGATTTCTTCTGTTTGTGTTGCTGGTCATTGCATTGGAATGCTTCGACTTGTGGATGTTGGCTGCTCCCATTGTGCTTGATGTTACTGCCATCTCCTTTTTTAATCAATGTTATTGCTTTTGAGTGGTTGGTGAAGGTTCATTGTGAATATTATTTGCTGTGCTGGAATGTTTATTGATTGTATAGATGTATTGGTATTTTTATTGTGTCTCTTGTGATGGTTTTGGTGCTGTTTATAGCTGGGTTACAGGCTGAGAGTTTCTTTTCTGGTGATTGTTATTTGTTTGGTTCCTAGTTGGGTGGTTTTTGTGTATAGAGTTTTTGAGATCATAGATGCAGGATTGTATGTTATTGTGAGTCTTTGGTAGGTCTTGTTCATGAAACTGTATCTAACATTTGTATCCTTGCTGTGAATCAATGATATTCATACATTTTAAAAAAAATTGATTTATTAATGAAATATAAGCCCACTTTAATGGGTGGGAGTAGCTTCCAATAGAGTGCTAGTAATAGCTTTATTAGCATTTCACTTTTTGGTTTATTAAATTATTGCCATCAAAAATTTTTCTCCCTAATGCCGTTGCAGTTTGGTCTATACTTTAATTAATAAAGACCATATGTGGATATACACATATCATGTTCTTTGCGTCCCACATATTGTATGTCTGCATATGAGTTTACTTGTGCTATTTGGAAGGTGACGTATCCTGATTAGGCATTCTTTATTTGTTGTTCATGCACAAACAGTGCAAATGTACCAGTGCAACTTCTCAGTTGTATTTGCATTCCAGGAGTATGACTGTTAAATCAGTTCTATGCCTATTCTACATGTCCAGTCCACCTTCATTTGTACATTATGGATTTTTTTTAGATGCAGAAGGAAATGAACCTATTGCTCTATTTGTGAGCAGAAGAATTTCATTCAGTTCCTTATGCAAATGCTAAATTTTTGCAGGGGGAAATGAACCTCGACTTGTGGCCGCAGCAACTGATCAATTGAATAGATTGCCATTTTATCATTCCTTTTGGAATCGTACCACAAAACCATCACTGGTATTCTTGATGTTCTTGATTCCCATGATTTCATCCACCCAATGCAATTTTTTTTTTTGAATCACTCACTCATTAAGTTATGTTAAGTTCCACATAATACATTTTATTTTTGGCTTCTACCTTTCTAGAATAGCCATTGCTTCTGTGTTTGTTATTACAAAGTAAACAAGGGGTATCTTCTGAAAATATTGATCTTACAGGATCTTGCGAGGGAACTTCTTGAAACTTTTACTGCAAGGAAAATGGCAAAAGTCTTTTTTACAAACAGTGGATCTGAAGCAAATGATACTCAGGTATTTTTACAAACAGGCATTCATATCAGTAATGAGTATAATTTGGTTATCGATATAAACTGAAAAAGTGGTGAAGTGGTGCTTGCTGATGTTTGACTTTCTTCAATTATTGTGTAGGTGAAGCTCGTTTGGTATTATAATAATGCACTTGGAAGATCAAATAAGAAGAAATTTATTGCTCGGGCAAAATCGTAAATTACAACTGCTCAATCAATACTGTTTTTAGTACTTCTCTTTGTGTTATGTTTTGATCATCCTTTCTATTTTGTTAAATTTTCCAGATACCACGGTTCAACTTTGATATCGGCTAGTCTTTCTGGGTAAAAGTTACTTTATTGGTAAAAATGTTATTACTTAGTGTTTGAAATCCTTGAGTTCTTAAAAATTAGATCACCATTACAGACTTCCTGCTCTACATCAAAAGTTTGACCTGCCAGCACCATTTGTGTTGCACACTGACTGCCCTCATTATTGGCGCTATCATCTACCAGGTTATCATTTTTACCAATCTTTTCTGAGATATTCTTTTGAACATTTTAATTGATAGCCATCTTTTATTCATGTCTCAGGTGAGACAGAGGAGGAGTTCTCAACCAGATTAGCCAATAATTTAGAGAATCTTATTCTGAAAGAGGGTCCAGAGACGGTAATGCTATCTAACATTTTTTTAACTTGAAATGGAATGCTTTTGCAACTAGAAGGGGTTGTTTGTGTAGCTGACCTAGAAGGTTTGTTCATCTCAGATTGCCGCATTTATTGCTGAGCCAGTGATGGGGGCAGGAGGTGTTATACCTCCTCCTGCTACTTATTTTGAAAAGGTGAGTTTTAATAGCTAATCATCAGTATACACTTGGAATAACTATTATGTTTGCTTTCTGATCTCATGAGCAATTAAACATGTTTTTCCTGATTTACTAGAATACATTGAAAATAGCATGCTGGCACAACTTCGTTTGAGGTATCCAAGTGCATTCATAATTTACTGCAAATTTTCATTTTCCCTGCCATGGTTTCTGTCATCATGTCTGATAGGATTCTGACCTGCAACCTTCCACCCATGCTTGTCTTCCCTGGACCAACCTGCTCCAAGTGAAATTCTACTAGTTTCAGGTCTAAGATTCTACAATAGAACAGGTCAAATTGATTGGACTTGTCGTAGCTTTTAAATGTCATTTTGTTTGCTGCAGTTCAACTTTAATTACAAAATACCCTTCATGGCATAGAAAATTGTCTAGACCTACCCTTATGAAGCAAAACTCAAAGTTCTTTTATGGTAGTTCAAGATGTCTATAGCCCTTTCTCTGGAACAATAACAAAACCCATTTCACTGAGCATTTTTGAAATGGTGTTGAAGTTGTTATATGCTCTGGAGTCAATTAGCTTCTTGATTATGATGCTTCAATGTGGAAATAGGCAAAGTTGTGGTGATGTTGCGTTTGAACAATATAATTCATGTTTATTTTGGCTCTCTATTATTTTAGCATGCAATGTCTTATAAAATTGCTCTGCAGTTTTTACTAATGTAGCATTTCAAATATCATGCAGATACAAGCTGTTGTGAAAAAATACGACATACTTTTTATAGCAGATGAGGTATTTGACTATTTCTTTGTCCATTTTACCATCGTGTTTTTAGAAACCTTTTAATTGTTGGTTCTTAAGCTCGCTTTTTGTGCTTGCTTTAGGTTATTTGTGCTTTTGGAAGGCTTGGGACAATGTTTGGATGCGACAAGTACGATATTAAACCAGATCTTGTTTCATTAGCAAAGGTGAAGTTGTTACAAAATATTCAGGTATAACATAGGCTTGGACCCTGAGATAATTCTCATCTTTCTGCATATGCTGGTATTTGTTACACAGGCCCTTTCTTCAGCATATATGCCCATTGGTGCAGTCATGGTGAGCCCTGAAGTTTCAGAAGTCATTTATTCTCAAAGCAACAAACTTGGTATGTTAATAATACTCATTAAAGAGCATGTATTTATATTCATTTTTTTTAGTGCCTTGTCTAATTTCACTCATTTCAGGTTCTTTCTCTCATGGATTCACCTACTCTGGGCACCCTGTATCCTGTGCTGTCGCAATTGAAGCACTGAAGCTCTACAAGTGTGTTCCTTACTGTCTCTAAATATAAAATATAAAATAATTTCAAAATGTTTGGATTGCAAGCATTAAATTCTTTGCATTTGTTATTTTGTGGAGTAGTTAAATTTTGTGTCAAGTATCTTAGAGTAAGTTTTGCATTGAATCCTCAAGTTATCTTAGAAGGCCCTTGGTTCACCCTAAGAACAATAAGATGGGTGAATTATTCATGTTATCTTGAAGGCACATAACCCTAATAATAACCAAAGAAAACCATAACGAAAAGGTCGCAAAGATTATTTCTTCGAGTTGTGTACTGATTAAGAAGTCATTCTAGATAAATTTGTTTCATGGCTCATCTTTCAACAGTACATTCATAACCTGCAAAAAATGCTAGACATGTTCTGACCTTTGTTCTCATATTGCATATAATACTGCCTGAAGTCTACTTCACATCCTTGCAGGGAGAGAAATATTGTTGAGAAAGTGAAGCGTATTTCTCCAAGGTTTCAAGATGGTGTCAAATCCTTTTCTGATAGTCCTATTGTTGGAGAGGTACATTCTGCCATTGAAGTGTCTAGTATATATAGTAGAATGTTTAGTAACCATGAGATATTAAATTGTAATCCTCTTTTATTCTGCAGATCCGAGGCACTGGCTTAATTCTTGGTACAGAGTTTACAGACAATAAGTCACCTAATGATCCATTCCCTCCTGAATGGGGCAAGTTCCGCTTTCTCTTATTGTTTGCTCTATTATTGTTTACTCTATGTGATAAAGCTACTTATTTGTCTTATCTGCGTGCTTAGGGATTTGAGTTGCCAAATTAATATAAGAGGCAATTGGGGGTGAATCTTGATGGTTTCTTATCTTCATGTTCCCTATTGACAAATTATTGATGATTTCCACCACAGGAATTGGTGCATATTTTGGAGCACAATGTGAGAAGCATGGAATGCTAGTACGTGTTGCGGGTGACAACATAATGATGTCCCCACCCTTTATAATTACTCCTGAAGAGGTTGATGAAGTAAGTTTGACAATCTTACTTGTATCTGCTGAATTGTCTAGAAATTCTCTGAGTATATTTTTGCAATTTCCTTGATGTGATTTCCCAGCAGTTTTTTTTAGGGGGTGTTTTTTTGGAATTGACTTCATGTGAACATGAGTTTAGCTTTGCATGACAATTGGAAGGTTTTGACTTGTTTAGAAATTAATTAATAAAATCTAACTTCCTGCTGTGGAGGTCCAATACTATGTCATAGCATTTACAACATATATGGATTTGTAGGAGACGAGAGAAATGATGGGCAAGAAGCTACAAAAACCAATTTAAAGTGAAAATGAATTTCTTGGTAGTTTTTGGAAATGACAAGTGGTATGACAAGAAATGAGGTTATTTTATATATATAAATAGAACTTTTTATCCTTGTATTCATGAATTTAAGGCACATATTTAGAAAAAGTTGCTTTAGTTAGTCATGTTTCTCTCCCAATCTTCCACTTTTGGAAGGATTTGAAGTTTGGGTAGGAGAGAAAGCAACATAGTTTGTAAGGGATAATATAATTTCTCTTCTTTTCACTCCTCTCTTAATTTTGATATTCAAATTAATGATATTTCTGTACTTTCCTTCTCCCATTTTAATGTTGGTAACCCCATGAAGAGGATGGTAATTTTGACTTGGTATATCCATTTCTGGACTTGCATGCACTTGTTTCCTGTCCTTTGTTCCTCTTCTAGCTGTTGTTACAATAAAAGCCCGAACATGTTTACTTTGTACAGTTAATAAGCAAATATGGGAAAGCATTGAAGGCTACTGAAGAGAGGGTGAAGGAACTCAAGTCCCAGCAGAAGAAACAGTGAAGAGTTTTTGTTTGATGATGGTGAAAAATGTGTAGGCTTCATCTAAAGCAAAAGCTATTAAACAGTTGTGACTGCTACTTCTGTGAGATATCTGGTCAGCAGCTTTTCTTTTTCTGTTTATGCCCTTGTACGCTATCCTCTAGTTTACTTTGAATCTTGCTTTTAGCCCACCAAACGTTAATATTTAAAAAAAATATAAATAAACAATTATATTTAAAATTGATTGATATAATTTTTTTTTCTAATTTTAATTATTTTAACATTAACGATGTCTTTGACTTAATCAATAACATAATAAATTTGATTGAACAAACAATTTGCATAAAATTAATGAAGTTTCAAATTTAAATATTCAATATTGAAGTGATTGAAAAATATATTTCTAATATAATTATATAATAATTATGAATCAAATTTTTGTTCAAGAAAAAATACTCTTTTTTTTTAAAAAAAAAAATTAATGACAGTTTTAGTCTTTTAGATTACAAATTTAGGATTTTACTGGTTTCAAATCGGTATAAATCCATATCTATATTGCTTCGAGTTGAGTCAATTTAGATAAAGTGACATGGGGTTTAGATTGCTTCAAGTTGGGATTTTTTTTTTTTCCAATCAATTTGGATCGGATTTGAGCTGGAGTTGACTACGGCGCATTTTCGGGTCCAAAAGATATTGCCACTTGTGCACTTACCTATGTTTGACTAAAACTACAGGTAAATAAATGTCCATAAATTTTAGTCGGAACCAAGGCTTTGGCAAATATAGTGGTGAAAATTGTAGCAACATACGTGAGATTGTAAAGCAAGATGATGAATAAAGCAACATACTTAACATGGTAATGTGGTTACGAGTCAGTCGGAGTATTCCTCCTTTCTCCTTTCCTTGCTAGTTTATGCAGAGAAGATCACGTTTTGTGGGAACTAATCATTAACAAAATGAGCAATTTGGTCCTTGATGGCTGTGGATGCCCACAGATGAGCCTTTGTAGATTTTAGAGATAACAAGACCAAATTTGTAAGGGGTTACACTAGAGCCAAGAGATAGAAGCATTTCATCTAGTGTCTGTGCTGAATGATTGGCCTTCTTTTCTGATAATGTACAAGTAAATAAAAGTACGGTTGTCAGCAGATACCATAGGCTATGTACAATTAGCTGTTTTGATGCAAACGAGGCCATTTTATTCCATAAGTTATTGCAAATAGAGATAGATAGAGTCAACTTTTGGCATCTTTCTCTGCTTTTCTTCTTGCACGCCTTTTCCTAGAGCTTAGAGAAGAATCAAATCCTCCATCTTCATTCTCTGAATCTTCTAACTCTCTAAACGATTTCTGCACATTCACAAATAAAAAAAAACAAAAAAAAAAAACAGATATATTAAAAGTTTTGCAACACTTAAAAACAGTATATATCAAACAAGAATCAAGCCGGCCTTCGAGTATTTGACACATTTATTGGTGCATAATCCCTGTCTAGAGAGCAAGATTTGAATCCCCCTCTCCCAATTATAAAAAAAGAAAACAAGAATCAAGCCAGATGAAACTAACGGCCAAGGAAGAAAGAACAAAAAAGGAAAGGTACCTCTCTTATCTCAGCAAAGCTAACGGCATAGAAGGTAACGGCTGCCGCTGCAACGATTCCCAGCACTGGAAAAACTACTTGCGTCACTCCTTCCATTTCTCTCTTTGCTTTTGCTCAGTGCTCACTGTAGTTTCCCTTTGTTACCACCGCCTGGAGATAAGGTTTTGTTTCTTTAATTTGATTTTCGCTTTGGACTCGAGAGGATACGTAGCGTTTGGGCTGGCTCAACTTGCGCCAACGCGGGTTTTGTTCAAACGCAAGGCTTTAGGATAGATCTGGAAACACGAGAGTTAATCCGGTACTTTTAATATAGACTATTAATAATTATATAAGTAAATATAAATAAAATATAATTAATTAATCATATTAATATTTAAAATATATATAAATATGTTTAAGAATTATGTAATAAGATACAACATGATTAATGCATTTTTTAATTTTATATGACAGAACAAGGTTAAAAACATGTTTAAACGAGTAACATAATTCAACAATTAATACATAATTAAATTAAATGATTTATAATTAAAATATATTTTTATTATTCAAGTTTAAATTCGAAAATCATATAAACAATTATAAGAAGATAATAATATCATCCAATAAAATAAAAATTTAACATAAATAACATTCATAAAATTCATTATTATAATAAAATAATCTTCTATTACTAAACTTAAATGGGTTGCTAAATGTGTTCACTTATACAAGTTAAATAAAATCAATTAAACGATTTTGAAGGAGTATTTAATGTGTTAATGGTATTTGACATGTTTAAGACGTAAAATAATATAAGATTAAATCTAAATTCGTTTAATTTTGTATTTTCTCGTGTCATGTTAACATGTTTATCAAAATTTGTTAGATCTAAGTTAAGGTCATAGTCTCGTGTACATAGCATACCTCATGCATTTCTTTTTTTAATTTTAAAAAAATGAGACATTCGAATCTTAATTTTTTTTAAATAAAATTTGGTAGTTTATAAAGTCTAAATCACCTCATAGAAAAGTTGTGATGATCCAATCAATTCTCACATTCAAATTTGTTGTTTCGACCTGATATAAATGTGGTATGAAATAATTAATTCTTGATCAAATCAGATATTTTATCTAATCTCAAAGAGTTATTTTATTCAAACATTACACATACAAAAGGAAATTAATTTTCAAAAAATATATATACAAATAGAAATTACATCAACATATATGATATAAGTATTATATCCAATAAAAAAAATTAATGACAAATCAAATCAGTAAATTAACATATTATTTAAAGATAATCCAACATAAAATTAAAATAATTTCACACAGCCATTATGTCAATGCCTGCATTAGACAAAGAATTGACATGCACTGACCTCTTCATGTCAAATCTTGCCTCATCTTCACCACCAACTGAGAAAGAGAGGAATGAACGGTGAAAAAACAATAAAGAGTGAAAGAAAGAACAACATGGCAAAATTTTAACCATGTAGACAATCAATTGTTCCTGCTCAAATTAATTTTGCCACATGGCAATTTGTCATTGAAAATAACAACATATTTAATTTTTTTCCCTATTGAACCAAATTGGAGAAGGGTTATTGCATGAACATTAGACTTTAGGTCATAATATTAATATGTGTACTTATTAGCCATGAACAAAACATAGGGAGATATGGCCAAAAAGAAAACACATAAGAGAGGGGACTCCATGACCATGCCAAGCTCGTCGATAGTCTTGCATTGCTTGATGGGTTCCACACCCACATCATGAAGTTGATGACTACACCGACAATAATAATAGCTGACCATATTCAATCAAATAATCTTTAATAGAAATAAATGAGTACTTAGTTTTCATTTGAATAATAATAACACTTTTCTTATTTACTTTTTGTTTTCAGAAAAAGAAAATAAAAGCATGTTTGAATGAAAATAAATAATATTTTGAAAGCTTATACATAAAATATATAATTTTTTAAAAAATAACAAAATGCATGATTTTAATTTTATATAAATTAATTATACTATAAGCTGTGTTATTATTTTAATTATTTGTTTATATTTAATTAACTACAATTATATTTTTTTTATTTTTTACTTTTACTTTATTAACAAATTTATTTAAAAATTAAAAAAATAAAGGAAAAAAGTTTTGGGGATATCGGCTATGAGATGACCTGGAATGGTCCTATTTGAAGAACTATCCCCTTCGTTGACCATTTTGAGGAGTAGCTGGTTTGGAATTTTCAAGGCTCAAAATGCTTACGTCGGGTGTTGGGTCGGGGCCGGCCTTGACTTGGTCAAAAGTCGAACCATTTGCCTCCCAAACTCCAAATATAATTTGCCCAAATGCTTACGTCGCCTCAATTTAACCCCCTTCTTCACCCACATTTTTTTTTTCCACTCACTCAAAGCATCGAGCATAATAATTTCGAATTAATAAATATATATATAGTAAACAAAATATCTAATATCATTAATGTAAATTACAATCATATAGTGTATCAAATTCATGATTACTATAAACTCGCACATCAATCTGCATTATAAAATACAAACATCTAATAAGTTTCTTCAACGATAATACGAAATTGAAATCTTAAAATCTAAACATTTTAGTGCATGTTGTCATTAACTTGCGATAATAAAAAATAAATAAAAAAATTAATAAGATAATTTATAATTTCAAAATATGTATAAAATCAGTTTAAAACTCAATACTATAATCGAATCTTTTTAATTTGATAGAATGGTTGATTACTTAAAGATCACGAACTACATTAAAAATGTCGATCTTAAAAATTTAGATCATAGACCACCCATCATCTGAAATTCGATCAAGATTCGTTGATCCAAAACGTATGGTTCATAAATGGTAGAGACATAATAAATAAAATGTTGATTATTATAAGTATTTATGACTTTTGAACTTGAAGGATTTATGTCCTAAATTTCAATTAAATCTACTTTGTAGCAGTTGAAATAAGATTCCTAATTCATGAAGATGGTGAAAACATGCATGTAAACTAGACATGTGAGATTTGAATAAGATTCCTCTTAAAGAAACCACAAAATTTCTTCAAAAATGTTTATTAACAACTTTGTTTTAATAAATAATATAAATAACAATATTTCTGGTCATACAAGATGTAAAGTGAACAAGTTGGCTTTTAATACGTGAAATGCCACAATAATTAGCCTAAAATCCATCTGATTCAATGGATGGGAGCTGTCTAGACTTGACTCCCTGGTTTTCAACAAATTTCTTTCTTCTTTTTTGGGTACTAAGAGGATCCCTTTTTTATTTTTTTAAAACTATAAGGAAAAAGTCTTCTCATAAGACCGATTATTTAAGTACTGCATTTGTATTGGAATTAATAATTTTTAAAAAAGTTTAGATTATGGTCTCACCCTGGGTGAATAATGAGGAACATCATAAAGCCAGTGGAGTAGGACAATTTTATAAATCAAAGCTGACTCAGATGACCCATTGCCTATACTATAGTTGCCGCTATGGTACAATGTTGCCAACCATAATTCAAATAATATGGGGTGAAAATTATTTTCTACAATAAATGGATAAGAAAATTAAAGTTTATATTTGTAAGAAAATATATTTTTGTAGAAAAAATATAAATTTTTTTTTCTTTATATCTTTCATGTCGCATGTCATTGTTTTTTTTTTTTAATGAATTTAACCTAAATCATCAGTTTTTTTAATTTTGTTATATTTTAAACAAATATCACATCATCATCTTAATCGTAAATATTTAATTTTTACCAGTTACATGGTAAAATTATATTAAAATTCAAAGAAAAGAAGTAACATTGCACCAAGAGAATAGAAAACTAAAGATGGGGCCTTTAATTTATTTATTTTTTAAAGATCTTATGTAAGCATAAATGGCTAAGATGAGGATGTGAAAATTAGAAAATAATATAAATTAAGGAAACATTTGGGCCGATCTATGGATCCAAAAAAATTATTTTATTATATATGTTGATGATAAAAAGGGAAAGAGCAAATGTCTTTGTCATCCAAAGAAAGACGCAGTCGTCCTCAGCTTTGCAAACGTACATCATAGAAGGGCGGTTTGGTCGGTCGACTATGGCCGCCACTTTGAGACCCAAAAAAGGCCCAACATTTTTCTTTGTTGTTCAATGACCAGTCTAACCTTCTTCATCTCCTAAACCTCCTAAACACCATGCCCTTTTTCACTATGTTTTAAAATATTTTTTTAATAATATGGATTAAAGTATTTGATTCAATACTATTGAATAAGTGCAAGTATCCCATTCATTCAAACTAAGACCAAATCTTCTTTTTTACTCTATAATAATTTCCGAAAAGTTATAGTACTACAGTGATTTTTAAAAATTTTCAATTTATTATATTAATTATACAATGATTTGTATCTTCAAACATTTAACTCATTGATTGATACATGATTTTCTGTTTAAAAAGTAATATTTGAATATCTTTTTTTCAAATAATAAAAAAACTAAACAATGATTTGTACTTTTAAAATTACCATTTCCATCCATCTAAAACACATTATCAAAATCACATAATATTTTTGATGTTTTTATGTCTACTTTCTCATCATTCTCATTTTCTATTTTCCTAGCTAAGAATATAAATGAGTTATGTCATTCATGAGGTATTCGAGTTTGACAGAATAAATAATTGAAATCATTTAACCAAATGTGAACTCAAGTTGTTTTAGTAATTAGTTCAGTTAAATTTGACTTTTATAATACTCAGATTAAAGTGGTTTTACAAATTTTATCAAACTTTTAAATATTTTAATATTATATAAAAATAAAATATGATATTTATTTATATATTTTTAAATTTATTTAAGTGTTGATTTCACACTTAAACTCATATAACATTGTTGGAATTTCCTTTTTAGTTGATAAGTCATATGTTTCTCGAATATGTTGAGTTATAGATCTTAACCAGACACATTAATGACTTGCCTCATAAATTGTTAAAATTTTTGCATAATAAAAAAAGGTAGTAACTATAGTTTGTTTTACAAAACGCAATGAAGTAGTGTACCTCCCATATGTAAATAAGTAACCTGTTTAAAATCGAGTTTTGTGTGGATCAGATAAATATTTTGCATCCTCATAACTAATTAAATCTAATTTTGAATACATTTGAGTAATATAAGCCCATATCCATTGTTTATCGAAGATATTGAAGTATATATTTAATTCCATTCCAATGACTTTGAGTTGGAAAATAATTATATTTTATTAATAAATTTACAACAAATGATATAACAAGTTGTGTATTGCTAGCAAAATACATTAGTACTCTTATTGTACCAAGATATGGTACTTCAAGATTGAGAAGTTATTCATTATCTTCACGGGGTCGAAAATGGTCTTTTTTTCACATCTAGTGAATTGGTGAATTCAATGAATGTGTTTTATATAGAATCATTTTAGCACTTTTACTATATAATTTGATTAATGGATAAAAATTTTATTTATCAAGTGCTCAATTTGAAAACCCATACAAAAGTTTGTTGTCTCAAGATCTTTTATCTCAAATTCTTTCTGTAAGGAATCTAAAATATAACACCTGACCCTAAATTATCTGTGACATGTCATTCATATGCATTGGATAGCATGTTTGCCTATTGAATTGCTCCGAAAAACTAGTTAAATGACTATATTGCCCTTACTAATACCATTGAGTTGATTAAACTTCAAACAAGTTCAAACAAGGATTTTAAGAGGGAAATTGAGAATTTCACAGTCCAAGGATTACTTAAAACAGTGATTCGGAGTTCGAGGTTCGGTTTGGAGTCAATTGAGAAAATTGACCGATTAGGGATAAAACGGTCATTTTGCCAATTAAGGACAAAATGGAGATTTCTATAAAAGATTTTGATCACATTCAACCAAGATTAATCATTTGAAGGATACTATGATTATCGGAGCATAAGATGAAGTTTGGCAACAATAAATTTAATTTTTCGGTAGTTTTGGAGCACAAGGGCAAAATGATAATTTTATCACTAGAGGACAAAACGAGAATACTTAGAAAATATTTTGGCCCCATTTGATTAAGATTGATCAATTTAAGTGTAATTTGAGGTTGAAAAGTGAAAATAATGAAATTTCGATAATTTTTGAATTATAGGGGTAAAATAGTAATTTTGCCACCGGATGACTAAATTTAATTTTTCAAGAGAATTTAGATTAAATTTGATAAATTGGAGTGTGGTATGAGTTTGAGGAGTGAAAAATATGCCTTTTGGTAATTTTTCAATTTTTGGGATAAAAATATAATTTTTGACTTTTACAGCAGTAAAAGTGTAATTTTGTAAAAATTTCTCTACCAAGCTTTTAGGATGACTCTAGAAACTTCTTTTAATGGGTGATAAGTGAAGAAATGAATGATGGATAAACAGTAAAAAAAATAAATTAATAAAAAAATTAAAAAGTATAATAAAATAATATTATTTTATTAAATCTATAAAAAATGTCAAAAATTCAGCCTTCTTCCCCCCAAAGAGTTGGTCTAACCTGAAGGAAGAGAGAGAAAACACAAAAATAAACCCTAGAAGAGAAATTCAAAAGGAAATTAGTAGATTTCAAAGATTTAAGCTAGAAAAAGGTAAATTTTTTTTATTTTTCCTGTGATCTAACTTACCCATGCTTTATTTTATTAATTCCATGGTTAAATTGCATGGTTTCTTAAGGGATTCTTGGCTGATCAAAATGGGTTTAGAGAGAGAATGATAATGGATTTGGTTGGTTATGAATTATGTTAGTGTTTTAGGTTAGTATAACATGTTAGTAAGCAAAATTAGCAAAGAAATAATTATTTCTCATTTTTTCTAGCCTAGGCCAAATTTTAGAGAGAGAAATTGGTTGCTGAAAATGATGTTTTATTTGGGGTATTTTGATAAATTATGATGAATTATGGATATAGGAAAATTATGGAAATTTTTAGAGCAAAAATCAGAATTTTTACCTACTATGGGTAAAATCGTAATTTACAGTCTAGGACTGATACATTAACCCATATTCATTGTAATTGAGCATTATGGATATAATTGAACTATTAGAAACTGAAATGGCTTAAATCAGAATTTAATTGAGGATTTTAGCAATTTAGATGCGTGTAGGCGAGTCGGTCGGACACCGTAATTTAACGATTGTCAGAACCATTTTTACCCAATTTTCAAGCATGTAGAGCCTGAAATAAATTATAATGGTTGGACATAAATAATGAAATTTTGTGTCGTGGATCGTGTATAGGTGGTGGGCTCTCAGACGAGGGAAAAATACGGTGTAGTGGAAATTGAAAACAGAAGTATCGTGCATTCCTGACGAGTTGAGTGGATTAATTATCGTCTGTAATATCTAGAGGGGTTTAATTATGAATTTATGCTGTTTAAAGCATGATGAATTTGAAAGTATAAAATATTAAGATTTTCAATGAAAATGTATTTCGATGAAATACTGTTTTTGAAATAAAATGTTGATTTTATGAAATTGAGTATATGGAGACCTATTTGGTGAATTGTATTATTTATATATGAATTAAATTTGTGGCTTATGACATTGGGAAGCATGCTGGTTGAATTTTATATTGAATGATATAAATTGTCTATTTATTGTGATGATTGGACATAATTTTATTGACCATGCTATGTTGCTAGATTTTTTACAAATTTGGTGGATTACGAGTAATAAAACACTACAGTGAGAGTTGCCGTGGACTGCCTTTAGGAGCGGCACGGTAAACTTGATTAATTGTTACCTCGGTTGGAGAGGCGCATAGGGTAACTCCTGAGGTAATGTTAAAATTCACTTCACGTTAAACCATCACGTGAAGATGAATTTGATCAATGCCAAGGAACGATTGTATTTCTAAATGAAATATGTTTATAACAGCCTTAGCGGACTCGGTTATGGTGCCTTGGGTCAAGGCATCACCGAGTAAGGATTTTGGCATAAGCCTGGTTTTAAGGAAAACCATAAGCCCTATTGATTTTGATGATTTTGTTGATTTTGATGAAAAATTGAGGAAATTAAAATATTCTATTTGAATGAAAAAAATTAAGTTCTGTGATAAGAACTGTGTTATTGTATAAAGTTTTCTCTTGTCTCCGTCTACTCGACTTTAGATGTCGTAGATGGTAATTATCTAACTCACTGGGTTGTAAAACTCACTACCCTCTCTCCCCCATTTCAGGTTCAAGATTACTGGTAAGCACTCGGAGTGCATATAGAGGCTTGATTGAAGCTACGTCCTTAGCATACAAAGGTACATAATTGTACATAGTAGGGCCCACGTGTCATTGTAAACTGATTTATATATTTTAGTTATTTACATGTTAGTATGTATAAATTTATTCTACCTTTACGTTCAGAAAACTGGATTTCGATATTTCAAAAGATATTATTCTACAATAAAATGTAATATTTTATTAAATATTATTATTTTATCTTATTATCTGAAATTTTATTTTTATAAGGGTTTTAGATATCAAAAAAATTAAAAATTCTTTTTGATTGAGAATTTTGCACACTCTACATGTATACTACGTTTTTACAAATTTTGAAATTTTTGAACAAAACAAAAGACGAAAATACCCAATGCGTGGTTAATTACGCATTTCGACTGTTTTAATCTAAAATATGAATTTTATTCTCTGAAAAATGTTTCTTGGAAATTATTAACCACGGGAGAGATGGAAAACTGGTACGATATGCCTTTCGAGGTCTCGATAAAGTACTCGGGGATTGAGTGCTTATCGAGACATCGCAGCGGTTGTCACGGGCTCGATGGGAGCTTCCGGGTCGTGACATAAAACTTTTGATAACTTCTTAGGAGTTCTAATAATATTCAGGTCATTAACATAAACAATAATTAAGAAAAATTTATATCTAAATCTTTCTATAAAAATACATGAGTATATAGGATCATTTTATAGCTTTCTTTCAACAAATATTCACTAAGGTGATTCATTAAGACGATTATATCACATACGTCCAAATTGCTTTTAATCCATATAAATATTTATTTAATTTGATTGAATATATTTTTCAAGAATTGTTTGCTTCAGACAACTTAAATTATTTACAGATTTTTATACAAATATCGATATCAAGTAAATGATATAAATAGGCTATAGCTACATTAATTAGATATATTTTAATTTTCTTATGTATTTTGAGACTAATTAAATATATAAATGTAATTACATTTACCACAAGAAAATATGTCTCTTCATAATTAATACCAAGTCTTTAGGTAAAACCTTGTGCAACAAGTTACACTTTATATCTCATAATCTCATTTTTCTTATTTCGTTTTCACACAAATACTCATTTAGATCTCATTGATTTTACACCATTTATTGTATAGACTATAAGTAAAAAAATTTCACGTTTTACAAGTGAATTCAATTTCGCCTTGATTGTGTCTTTCCACATTAACTAATTATTTTTATATTTACATTCTTTAACAAATGTAAGTTCAAGATCCTCATCTTTTATTCATAACATTGAGAGCTACATTATATGTAAAAATATCGTTGATGCTTATTTTATTTTAGTTCCATCTTTTCCCATCATGACATAATTTATTAAGATATTTTCATTTTTAATGATTTTAAGTATATGAACTTCTTCTAGAATTTTATCAATATTGTTAGGGGTTCTTTTGGGATTTCTTTTTCCTTTTTTTGATCGTATTGTATATTTGCTCTTTTTCTTTTCGAGGATTTTATCTTTGAAACTTATCGATTTCCTACGCTTCTAGCACACCTTATCTTATAGGGAGATCAATTCTAATAAGAGCATTTGCAGTTGACATATAAGATTTAATTATTGTTATTAGGTTAGTAAATACGTCTAACAACTAATTTCCTATATTTTACAAATAAATTATAATCTGAACTTCAAATTCACATTGATTTGTATAAGGATCAAAACTAAATAATAATAATGCATTTTAAGAAGTTTTTTTTCTAGCTACATATTTTTTTCCCTAATATTGAAAATTCTGTTTCGTCAAAATAACAATCGATAAACCTTATGGTAAATAAATCTCCTATTAATAATTTTAGATATTTAATTATAGATAGAGATTTATATTTAATATATATTCCTAATCTCTTTTAAGTACCCATTTTTGTCGTTGTGGTAGAGCAATTATGACACATATCACATATCAAAAAAATTCTTAGATGGAAAATATTTAGTTTATAACCATAAACCAATTGTATAAGAAAGAATTTATGATAATTCATTGGCATGATGCGTAGAAGTGTTGCTACATACAAATGGGTATGCCCCTAAGTAGAAACGTGGAGTTTAGTTTTCATAAGTAATGACTTTACAATTAGTTGAAAGTGTTTAATAAATAATTTTGCTGGACATTTTGTGTATGAACATGAACAACCGATTGTTTAATAGTTATTTTAACTAATATGCAATATTTATTAAAGGCTTGAGATGTAAATTCACCAACATCGTCAAGACTAATAGTCTTTATTGCATAATCAAGAAAATGTGTTCACGAATGAATAATTTGAGCGAGTAATCTTGTAAATGTCAAATTGTAAGTTAATAATAAGCACACATGTGACCATCTAATCAATGCATCGATTAAAATCATAAAATATCTAAATGATTCACATGGTGGATGTATGAATCCACATATATTACCCTAAATAAGTTTCAAACATGTAGGAGATTCAGTCCCAAGTTTAACTAATGGGGGCCTTATGATTAATTTGCCTTGAGAACAAGCAACACATGAGAATTCATCAAATTGAAAAATCTTCTCACTTTTCAATAGATAACCACATAAATTTTCAATAATTTTTTGTATCATTATTGATATAAAATGGCTCAACCAGTCATGCTAAATATTAAACTTAAAGTAAACTTTAAGTTTACTTTAGCATGAATTTCAATCATTCTAATATTTATGTAGTACAATCTAGATGAATATCCATATTTTCCTTCAATAAAATAATATACATATATAGTAAGAAAATTGCAAGTTAACATAAGATAACATTAGATATATAATTTACTATTAAAACACATAATAAAAATATATCATTTAAATGTAATGAAAACATATAAAAATGTCTTCATAATAATATTATACTAAAACATACTAACAAATTATTTAAGAAATTTATTCTTATGTATTTTAATCATCAATCACATGATTAATTTCTCTTTTAGGGTGGACAAGAAAAACTACAACATCTAAGTGTATTATATCAACTTGACTATGGTTAAAATTATCTTAAACAAAATTTGTTTCGAATTTTTTTTCTTTTAACTTTCACTAATGTTTAATAAAGTTCAACAAAATGTATCAATGTACGACAGATATGTGACCAATTATTTGACTCTCTATTCACTCTTATTTAAATGTATACATTTGCTCACCAAAAAATTCAAATGCGCACTTGACTATTCATATTTCAATTTATCTTCAAGGATTTCTAGCACATCACTTAAACAACCTTGTATTGTTATCGATTCTTTTCATTCAATAGGATTAAAACAAAATTTGTAATTTTCCATAACATCACTTCACCTCATCACATTGATTATGCTACCTTGGTAATCTTTCGTTCACAATGTTGTTATTTAGTATTGATATTCCTTATCAATATCTCATAATTTATTTGACTCTCTATTCACTTTTATTTAGCCATCCACAAAGTTTAACTTTCCATTTTTTTTTCTTCTGAAATCGGACTTTAATCAACTCAGCATTAATCTTGATGCTTTACATAATAGCTTATCTTAATATGTCCATTTCAAAAACTCTTAAATTCTCTTTTATCCATGTATCTCTGTATGTAGCAACATATAAATCTTTTAATTTATTCCTCATTTCAATTTTTTTTTACACTTTTCTGAAACACTTAAAACTCCAATTAATAAAACTCTTCATACTCCATACTTTATTGTAAAATATCCTTCATAATTCATATCAAAATTTTGTCATATCCGTGCATAGTCCCATACCATTGGCATACTCATACTCTTTTCTTATCGTTTCAAACTTTACACTTAGGTTTCATTCTCTCATATATCTTTATATTACAATATCATGAATACTTCAAATATATACCTTAACTTGATCATTCGTGCCATAAATCGTACATTGAACCAAATAAACTTTTAACTTGATTTTTCAAGTAACTCATGTATATCAATCTTATTTATATAACTCTATGTGGCATTTAGATTAGATTTGACATTTCTGAGTGACTTAATCTCAAGTTGTCACATCCACATATGACCTTCCCTTCGAAAGACTATCTCTCCAAGGTACCGTCATGTCTGGGTCCTCATCCCTCTAACACGGTCTTCCTTGCAGTCTGCAGCCCGCAAGTAGACACGGGGAGGTTCGAACCCGAAACCTTTCCTTCCCCTGAAAAGAACGCCTTTAACCATCTCACCACATTTAGTCCTTTAATCCTGTAACTCTCCATACTATGCACAGCAAAATTCAAGCTCACCATTTGAATAAATTTATTCATTAACTTTTTCCTTCGTGATCACACGTTAATCATAATAATCCCTGATGTTCATTCTTAAATTGACTTATACACTTGTATATTTAAACCTCAATAGATCCAACCGTTCTTGAAATTTCACAATCATTTAATCGAAATCAACGCCAGTTCCCTTGAAACTACTATACATTTTCCTCACTTATTTACTCATAAAATATTTCAAAATTCCAACACTATTTATATAGGAACATAACAATTCAATCAACATAGTGCATTTACCTTCATGCACGTAAATATTAATTTACTTGTGTTACTACTAATCCTTTCCTTCCAACCAAATCAAATCAATATTTAAAAAGTTTCATAATATATAACAACTTCACCATATCGTATTACAACGTTATGTTTTTCCATTTCATTATCGTGCATGTTCCACTTTATCTTCCAAAGTTTCTAATATACTTCATAATCAATCTGGTGTTGTCACCAATCCTTTTCGTTTAAATTATTCATACCATCTATTATGGTACGTCAAATTCATCTTTTAATCCAGTCATATCACTCTCAATTTCTAAATATTTGAATTGTGATTCAACCTTCGTTTACCTTTAACAAATACTTTACCACGGTAATTTCTCCAAAAATCTGAAATTCATGAAGAAAACATACTTTACAATTTATGTTCTCATCAATAAATATCTTTGAAAACCCTCATACTTTATGTCCTATCGTAAGACACTCTTCCCCAAAGGTCACTCATCCTATTATTACTCTTGCTCAAGCACATTTAATTTCGAAGTACTAATGGGATCTGGTGCATCAGTGCTGGTATGATCGCACCCCACTACTATTTTTATTATTCATAATTACTTATCCTTTCTGTCTTATGTTTTCGATAATTTATTTACCTCTCGTACAAAATCACAGAACATTTCATCTCTCTGTACACTCAGACTTTCAATTTTTAGAAATCAAGAACTTATCCTTCTCAAATCCAATCATTTACCTTTAATAAACTTTATTCATGCCAGATTCTCTTCTTATAATATTAAAACTTCATTTCATAATTTTCTTTATACTTAAATTTTTCATTTTCTTCTTTTCTTCAGCACATTTCCCTATTCCTTTCAAAAGGAAATTTCTCATACCTTGATTAATATCATTACTATCAATACTCTAGTTAGTCTCGCTATCACTATGGCTCTCCTTTATCCTAACCTGCACTCCCAAATCTGATGGAGCCCAATCTATAGGAACCCTAGACGAATATTCCTTTGAATTATCAAGTTCAGGACACCATCGACTTTTAGCAGTGGAATCAATCGATTCCTCACTAATGCTACAAGAGGTGTCAAGACTGTCGTCCTTCCGAGACATTTTAAAGGGATACTCTATGTACCACAAGGCCTATATAAAATCGACAGTGACGATTTAGTCACTATACCTCACAAAGGTACAAATAACTTTTTAAAATCTACGTGTAGACACGCACACTCTATTTGACCTAACTTAACTCAACTCGGGCTACGCAGTGTCAATGCAAATCTTTAAATCAACTTTAAAAATCAAAAAAAAAAATTTTTTTACACTTTTACAACCAGGAGCAACCAAATGCTCTGATACCAATAAGATTGTCATGCCCCGAAATCTCTCATCGAGCCCGTGACAACTGCTGTGATGTCTCGATAAGCACTCAATCCTCGAGTACTCTATCGAGACCTCGCAAGGCATCTCGTACCAGTTTTCCATATCCCCCCATGGTTATTAGTTTCCAAGAACATTTTTCACAAAATAAAAATTCTGATTTCGAATTAAAATAATTAGATCACACAATTTACCAACGTGGGGTATTTTCGTCTTTCTTTATCCAGAAATTTCACGATTTATAAAATCATTACATACGAGTAGAATAAACAAAATATTAAACAAAATATTAAGTTTTATTTCAAATCAATATTTTTAGAAAGATCGAATATCATTTTTCAGCAATTGAAAGTAAAATAAATTCTTATAAATTGTATTACAAATAAACGAAATGTATAAATCTTTTACAATGACACATGGCCCTTACTAATTACAACTATGTACCTTTGTGTGCTAAGGACGCGGCTTCAATCAAGTCTCTATATGCACTCTGAGTGCATACCAGTGATCTCGAGCCTGAAATGGGGAGGAGAAGGTGGTGAGTTTTACAACCCAATGAGTTGGATAATTACCATCTACAACATCTAAAGTCGAGTAGATGGAGACAATATAAAAACACAATGTTATCATGTAATTCATAGCATCAATTACACCAAATTTAATTCAATTATACAAAGAAATCATATTTTAGCAAAATACAAGGTTTATGATTTATTTATAAAAATTAGGCTTAAGCCAAATCTCATACTCGTGGACACTTGATCAGAGCGTCCAATTGAGTCCGCCAAGACTGTTAGAATTTCATAAGTTTTCAGATATAGCCGATCTTTGAGGTTGGCTAAAACTCATCTTCACGTAGTGGTTTAACGTGAAGTGAATTGTAACATTACCTCGGGAGTTACCCTACTCGCCTCTACGACCGAGGTAACAATTAGTCAGGTTTTTCCATGCTCCTCCTAAAGGCAGTCCACGGCAACTCTCACTGCAGTGTTTTATTAATTATGATCCACTAACTTTATAAAATTTACAGCAACATAACAAGGCCATTTTAATACTAGCCAGCCTACACGGCAAACAATAATTCATGCCAATTTTTAACACAATAAATTAGCCAAGCATGCTCACCAAGATCATAAGCCATAATTTCAATTTTAATACATAAACGCAAATTAATGCATGTCTCCATATACTCAGTGTAATTAAATCAATTTTTTTTATTTAAAAATTATTTATAAATTTAATTTATTTTTAAATCACAGAAGTAGATAAAACTACTCTAGATATTGAAAACGGTAAATTATCCACTCACCTCGTCACAGGAGTGCATGATACTCCTGTTTTAATTTCCACTACACCTTATATTTTTCCCGTGTTCAGGAACCCACCACCTATACACGATTCACTACACAAAATTCCATTATTTATGTCCAACCAATATAATTTATTTCAGGCTCTACATACTTGGAAATTGGGTAAAAATGGTTCAGACAGTCGTTAAATCACGGTGTCCGACCGATTCGCATACGCGCGTCTAAATTGTAAAAATCCTTAATTAAATTCTGATTTGACCCATTTCACTTTCTAATAGTTCAATTCTATCCATAATGTTCAATTACAGTGAATATGAGTCAATGTATCAGTCCTAGACTAAAAATTACGAATTTACCCCTAGTGGGTAAAAATTTTGATTTTTGCTCTGAAAATTCTCATTAATTTCCTATATCCATAATTCATCATAATTCATCAAAATACCTCAAATAAGTATCATTTCAGCAACCAATTTCTCCCTCTAAAATTCGACATAAATGGGTTTCAAGAGGAAAAATTATTTTTTCTTGCAATTTTGTTCATAACTATGCTTAACTACCACTAAATCTTAACATAGTTCAAATTCAAGCAATTCCAACATCAAATCATCATCCATACCCATTCAGCCTCAAGGTTTTCAGCATGATAACTCATCATTCAATCATGGAAAATAAGAATTAAAGCATGGGTAAGCTAGGGTTAGGGTAAAACTAAAGAAATCTTATCTTGGTTTGGCTTGAATATTGAAAAATAACTTGAAATCCCTTGATTTTTGGCTAGTTTTCTTGTTTTTTCCCTTTGTTTCCTTTCCTTTCCTTTGAATCTGGTTTGTGCCAATTTTGGAGAGAAAAAGTGAAGATTTTAAGCTGATTTTATTAGTTTAATATTAAATTAAAATGATTTGCCACATGGCATAATGCCATTGACTCATTTTTTTAACTTTTTGACTCTTTCTTCTTGATTTTCCACCACAACTATTTCAATATTTATCCATTCAACTTTCCTGAAACTTCTGGACCATTCTAAAAATTTTGATGGTGTAATTTTGTAAAATTACACTTTTACCCCTGAAAAAAGTACAAAATTACATTTTTACTCCAAAAATTGAAAAATTACCACAAAGCATATTTTTCACTCCTCAAACTCATACTGCACTCCAATTTATCAAATTTGATCTAAATTCTCTCAAAAAATTAAATTTGGTCCCCCGATAGTAAAATTACTGTTTTGCCCCTATACTCCAAAATGTACCAGAATTGCATTTCCTTTCCACTTTTCAACCTCAAATTATGTTTTAACTAGTCTAAATAATCAATCTAAATCAAATGGGGCTAAAATCTTCTTTAAAAATTCTTAATTTGACTTTTAGTGGTAAAATTACTATTTTGCCCTTATGTTTTAAAAATATTGAGAATTACACTTTTTCACTGCCAAACTTCATTTTATGCTCCAATAATCATATTATATTTCATATAATTATTCTTAGTCATTAAAAATCAAAATCTTTATTAAAAATCTCCATTTTATCCTGAAATTGAAAAATGATCGTTTTGTCCATAATCGGTCAATTTTCCCGATTAACTCCAAACTGAACCTCGAACTCCGAATCGCTGTTTTAAGTAATCCCTAGACTGTGAAATTGAGGATTTCACTCTTAAAATCCTTGTTTGAACTTGTTCGAGATTTAATCTACTAAATGGTATTCCTAAGGATAATATAGTCATTTAATTTGTTTCCCAGGACAATTCAATATACAAACATGTTGTCCAATGTATGTGAATGACCTGTCACCGATAATTTAGGATCAGGGGTTACATATATATTACAATTAATAATTTTATAAATTATAATTTTTGTAATGTTAAGTAAATATATTTTTATTAAAAATGTATATAATAGTAATTATATTCCTTTGTAATATGATATGATATTCATATTATATAAAACATAATTAATAATTTAATAATTTTTTTATTTATATACATTAATATTAGGACATTAGTTATTTAACTAACTATAGTTAAATATATTATTTTGTCAATATAAAACAAAAGAGATTGATTGGCTAGATGGTGGAGGCGTGGAGGACTTTTTGTTATGGCCTGGTTCGAGTCGTATCACTTTTACTCAACTAACAAAATAATAAACGGGTTTCGAGGCAGGTACCCATGAAACCCGATTAAAAGATAATCGGGTTCGGGTAACGGGTATCCAACGTGTGATACTCGAACCCTACCCGAACTCGAGTCGGGCAATGAAATCACTATCCGAACCTGCCCTTAAACCCTTTACAAGGTACCCGTGGGTATCCTATAATAGGGTACTCGTTGACATCCCTAATAAAAATAATGCTAAGATTTGATTTAGATATATTAAATTCAAATTTTAATCCAAACTAATCTACAATCGAATCTAAGTATACATAATCAAATATAAGAGTTCAAATCAAATTACACTCCTATGTAACATAATGGACATTTAGACATATATTTATAACAAAAGTATAATATTTAACTTGTAAATTGCATAAAAATAACATTTAACGTGTAACAACTTTTGGATGAGTGGTCCAATAATAACTTACATTAAATTAGAATGATCTTAAGTGTTTATCGCGTAAATATAGTGCTTTGTCTTTCTATCACAAAGGATAAACTTACTAAAGGACATATGATCTTATTATAGCCATGTTTTAGCTCTTTCTTAATAAAAGAAATAAAATTATATTTTCCTTTTTTTTATGAGCTAAAATTATATATATTTTCAAGAATTCAAAGAAAACGAATAGTTAAATCCTGACTACAAGTATGAAATACTAAAAAAATTATAAATGGTAATTAGTTATGATAATATTGCATATATTCATTTTTCTTTTGCTTTGAGTCTATAAGAGTTCTTCTAAAAATAAAAAAAGTAAATAACAACAAACAAGTGAGCAAAGTATTACCAACTAAATAAATTCTTAATAATTCGTGATGAATAATTTCTAGCCCGCAATAATTTCTACTGTTTTAAAAAACAAATTTACTCTTATGTTGAGCACTAAACACAATGCTAAACTTTACCCCACTTACTGATCATTATCTCCTCAACATCTGCATCCACAATTGAAACTTAAAATTACAATGAAATCATTTGGAACTTGACATTGTTTCCAAGAAAGAAAAAGATGATTGCTTTTGTATTTTCATTTATATGAAAAAAGGACAAATATTGGTAGAAGTGGAAAGGATTCTAGGGAGAAAAATGGATTTATAATCATATTAAGAGAAACTTAAGTCCAAAAAATTAACTTTTATATATAAATATATAATATTATAAGATATATATAATTAACATATATCATCTTTTTGTATTAATTTACTAATTAATTAATGCTGGTTATTTAGTACTTTTTAATACAATTACAATTACAATTTTGTATCAATTTACCAATTACAATTTACTAATTAATTTAGTACTTTTCTAATCCAATTTCTCCTGATAACGTAAACATGCTTGGATCGATGTGTCATTGAGAATATATATATATATATATATATCACTTTCATACTTTAATCGATGGTGCTCAATCGGGAAAATTACTAGATTTTCCGATGAAATTAAAATGATGATTAAAATTTTCAAATTGGATTCGCTAGGACCAGAGGCACTGGCCAATGGCATGAATGCTTTAGCATTGAAGCAAAATAATTAATGTTAGTGGATTCTTGCCTTAAATGCATCTGATTCCATTTGTAAATGTAATTAGATTTGCTAAATCTTCAAAATCTGATATTTACTCAAGAAAAATCAAATATTCTTCCTAAATTAATCCTTTTTCCAAATGTATTGATTTATCATATGTAATATGTATAAGTAATCGGATTACCCCATTGTCAGACAAAAATAAGAAAACAGAAAAAAAAAAAAGTGGTTAAAGAGATTATAAAATTAGAAAAATTTAGCAAAAATTTACATGCTAAAACGCAAAAAAAAAAAAAAGAATTAAAATTAAAAACGAGGAATGGCATGGAATGTAGTTTAGGTGAAATCTATGGGCAAAGCAAAATCGGCAGCGTTCCGACCCAGTTGTTGTGGCATTGGCTGTTGAAGTGAGGCCCACTTACAGAGTGGAGTCCGACTGTCTACTTTATAAACCAAAGATTCTCTCTCGTCTTTCACAAATTTTTCATCATCTCCACCATTCTTCACTCCTTCTCCTTTCTCATTCCTCCAATTTTCACCATTTTCTTTTTCTTAGCTTCCCGAAATACAACACCATTAAATAAATAGTAAGCCAATCCAAAGCAAAGCAAATCAAATCTAATCCAACTTTTGCTCATCAGGCAAGTTTTCCTTTTTATCTCTTTTGATTCCTTTTTCTTTCCGTCTTGCATGTATTGATATATATATATAATCACTTGTTTTTCACGTGAATTATTTTAGATATATTCCTCTGCTATTTCTGCAAAAGCCGTTCTGTTTGCTCGTCATTCTTTGTGCTTTTTCTTCTTCGAGATCGGTTAATACTAAGTTTTTTTGTTCTTCTTTTTTGAATATGTGTTTGTGCCGATGGTTTTTATACGCTTTTGACAAACTAAACTTGTACAGAAACTGAATGATCAGCACGATCAGATATAACTTAGATTACATGTGATGTAGTGGACGATTTTCCAGTTTTGCTCTGGGAAGTGGAAGAAAGTAGCGACTCTTTCTTTCCGTCACTTGTTTGGACTGTAGATTTTGATTGATCGTCAGTAGTTGATTCTTGTTGATCATCGCTAATTCCATCTTTGGATCACTTTTTTTTGTTTGTTGCAGGAAATTAAATTAATTTTCTCTGCAAGTCAATACTAGCATCGTATTTGTTTAAACTTATATACTGTTTTAATTTTTGTTTTTTCCATCTCATTTACTAGTGTGGGATGTTAGGTAGGGGTAGCCTTGAAGTGGTTTAGATCTCAAAGGAATCCGTAACGTATAGAATTCCTTCGTAATTTTAATATTATTCATCAAATTGGTTATTTGCACACCACTTACAACAGTTACTGAATTGACTTTTAACCCCTTAACTAGGTTGGCAGAAGTAAAAAAATGAATAAGGTTTACTTTGTGATCATCACTCCTTTGAATGCACAGTAAAATTTGGCTTGATAAAGCAATTCTCTTTAAACCGTTGTCTTTTTACGTAATTATAGGAAGTGATGATAAGTAAGGGATTACTATCGAAAAAATTGGGAAAGATGAAAGCAACAGTGTGAGGGAGAAAGGAGGGGGACTTGATTCTTGAAATAGAAATCGAGCTGTCACGCGTTTATCAAATAAACTTTGATAGATGGATATGCTATAGAACAAAAATTAAGCTAAAGTGATGGTGTGCCTACTTTGATGGGACCCCCTCTCTCAGTGCTTTCTTTTTTTCTTTCTCTTTATCTTTTTTTGGGCAGTTTCGTTTCGGTTCAAAGTTTTGCTCTAGTTGTTTTGTTTTCACTTACGGTAGATTCATACGTGTGATGCACGGATGGTTCAATTATAATAAATTTGATTTTATTCGGAAGAGAAATGGAAATTTAGTTAGGGTCCTACAAAGTTTCTGATCTCACAGGACGACTTCACATGGTTTGATAGGAGGTCGAATTTTCGGTGATCTACAATCATGTGGCTATGGGTTGGAAAAGTACAAATGGGCACTATAACACACGATCACAATATATTTCGAAAAAAAAATTATTTTTTTGTTGGTACTAGAATCTTTTTTCTTCTTTTGATTTAACCTTATAGACAATTAGCCCACCCTAAAAGGAAAGGTTACGCAAAAAAAAGTAAAGGGTAAAGAGGACAAAATTTTTTTAGTTTAGTGAGAAAAAGACTGAGAAGCAAAACGAACAGGGCGGTGTTGAGTAGCAAACAGAGAAGGAAAACGAACAGGGTGGTGTTGAGTGGTAATTAATTGGCACATAGGATTAGAGTTTTCTGATGGCATCTTTGCTCATGCCAAGTCCGTTGTCGGCACACCATTCAAAGTTTGCATCATTCATTCCAATTTACAAAGGAACATTTGTCCAAAAGGACAATCATCATCTAACAATAATTTACTATTGCCTTTTCCTTTTATTACTCCTTTTTCTGTTTTGTTCTGAAGAATCATAACGTTCCTAGGTTTGAACTATAATCTTGAATCTTGATCTAGCCCCTGCCGATTTCTTTTATCAATTCAGAATCCATTGCAATACCCGCCTTGGCTCATAGCAAGTGTCCACTGCTTATAAGTCAGACTTAATTAATTTTATGAAATTAATAAACCTCTTCCCCAATTCTATACATAAATCAAGAGATGAATGTGAAGCTGTTTTCCTTTTAAAAGTTAATAATTGCTTCAGACTTTTGAATTTGTAAACATTGGATATTCATAGTGGTACATAGAGTAAGTTTAAAAAGAAGTAAAGCAAATGCACTTTCAAAAACAGGGACTATCTCACGTTGTACCCAAAAGATTTACTGAACTAATTATTAAAATGTATATTAGTGTTATGTTCTAGGGTGTTGTCTACTGTAAGGAACATGATATTATTGCCTTAACCATCAACGGGGACATCATTGCTTAGAAGACTACATTCTGGAATTTTTTGTTTGTTTTTTATATTTTTGGGTAAGAACTTTGGAATTGGATTAGGACCTCTTTTATTATTATTTTTTTTAGTTTCAATACAATGTTACTGAAACTAATTTCTAATGAGTACATGTTTTCTCTCTTGTTTCATGTAATTCTGAACTGGTGAACTTCAATGATCACAGGTGAACAAGTGTTAAGAGCAGCAATTTAATTTAAATATGGAAGGAGAGACTTTAGTTAGTACTGAAATCCCAGTGAAGGAAGCTGTTGAGGAAACTGAAAGTGTGAAGGTATTAGCATATCTCTATCTTCTGCAATTTTTATCGGTTGGTTTTTTAATTTGTAAGTATAACAGGCTGACGTTTTCATTTCTCATGCATATTAAACTTTGAAATGGTCATTTCTGGTTCATTTATTCCAACCTTTACAATGTTTTTCCGAACTACAAGCAAGAATCTACAATTTATACTGCTTTAATTCTCTTCACTTTCCTGGGTATTTCACCAACAGTTCAGTTTATTCTCTGTTAAATCCACCATTCAAATTGGCGGAGCCCATAAATTTGCTTCATTTTTTTATTTTCAATTTTACCGAAAGCAATTTAGTCTCTTGGTTGAACTGTTACACCACTTCACAAAATTAGGAATGCTTGAATTTATGTCAAATTCTGTTGTACTTAATTGTGATGTACATTTTAGTATTGGAGGTTGATCAGTTGTTTCTAATGATGATGGCATGGATACACTACAGGCCTCAAATGGAGACTTGCCTCAAGTAGTAGGAAAGAAAGAAGAGGAAGAAACCACCTTTGATGGAGAGTTCATTAAAGTGGAGAAGGAAGCACTGGATATGAAGGATGGTTCTAATGTGGCTAAGCCTTCATCCGTGCAGGATAATGAGCTAACCATCAAGGAAAGAAGCTTAAGTAATTCAAGTAGAGAGCTTCTTGAAGCCCAAGAAAAGATGAAGGAACTCGAGCTTGAATTGGAAAGATTGACTGGAGCATTAAAGCAGTCTGAGTCAGAAAATAGCCGGCTGCAGGATGAGGTTTTGCTTGCAAAGGAGAAGTTGGATGAAGGAGCAAAGAAATACAATGGACTTGATCTCAGTCATAAGAAATTGCAAGAGCAGATCATTGAAGCTGAGCAGAGATACAGTTTACAGCTAACCAATTTGCAAGAGGCTTTGCAAGCTCAAGAGGCAAAACAGAAGGAACTCACTGAAGTGAAGGAAGCATTTGATGGTCTCAACATTGAGATTGATATCTCAAGAAAGAGGATGCAAGAGTTGGAGCAGGATCTGCAGAGTTCTGCAGAAGAGGCAAGGAAGTTTGAAGAACTGCACAAACAAAGTGGCTCTCATGCTGAGTCTGAGACACAGAGAGCTTTGGAGTTTGAGAGATTGCTTGAAACTGCAAAACTTAGTGCAAAAGAAAAGGAAGATCAGATGGCTTCCCTGAAGGAAGAACTCAAGGCCGTGTATGAGAAGGTTGCTGAAAACCAGAAGGTCGACGCAGCACTTCAAAGCACTACAGCAGAACTTTCTGCTGCTCAGGAGGAGTTGGCACTTTCTAAGTCACTAGTGTTGGACTTGGAGCAAAGACTCGCTTCAAAGGAAGCTCTTATCAGTGAACTGACTCAAAAGTTGGACCTGACAAAGGCTTCAGAATCCAAGGTGAAGGAAGATATCTCAACTCTTGAGAACATTTTTGCTGCAAGTAAAGAAGATCTGGAAGCAAAGGTTTCCGAGTTGGAAGACATCAAGTTGAAACTGGAGGAGGAAGTGAAAGCAAGGGAATTGGTTGAAGCTGGGCTGAAGGACAAAGAAGTACAGGTGTCGATTGTACAGGAAGAATTAAGTAAAGTGCTAAAAGAAAAAGAAGCTCTAGAAACAGCCACAGTAGATCTCAACACTAATGCAGCACAGATGAAGGAGCTGTGCAGTGAACTCGAAGAAAAACTGAAGGTTTCAAATGAGAATTTCTGCAAAACTGATTCTCTTTTGTCTCAGGCTCTGTCTAATAATGAGGAGCTTGAGCAGAAACTGAAATCTCTAGAAGAGCTCCATAATGAATCTGGAGCTGCAGCAGCAACTGCTACTCAAAAGAATCTTGAGCTGGAGGATATACTTCGAGCTTCAAATGAAGCAGCAGAAGATGCAAAATTGAAACTGAGGGAGCTTGAGGCACGCTTTATAGCAGCTGAGCAGAGGAATGTGGAGCTTGAACAACAGTTAAACTTATTAGAATTGAAAGGGTTTGAAGCTGAGAAAGAACTGAAAGAATTCTCTGAGAAAATATCTGAACTCACCACAAAGTTGGGAGGGGTTGAGGAAGAAAAGAAACTGCTGACCAATCAAATGCAGGAGTACCAGGAGAAGGTAGCAGAGCTAGAGTCAGCTCTAAACCAGTCAACAGCTCGGAACTCAGAGCTTGCAGAGGAGTTGAAGATTGCTGTGGAGAGAAGTGCTGAACATGAGGACCGAGCTAATATGAGTCATCAGCGCAGCCTTGAGCTAGAGGATCTGTTTCAGACATCTCATTCCAAATTAGAGGGTGCTGATAAGAAGGTGAACGAGTTGGAGTTGTTACTTGAAGCAGAGAAGTACAGGATTCAGGAACTTGAGGAACAGATAAGCAAATTAGAAAAAAGATGTGAGGATGCTGAAGCTGAGTCCATGAGATACTCCAGAAAGATCTCTGAACTTGCATCTGAACTTGAGGCATTCCAAAGTAGGGCATCAAGCCTTGAAACTGCATTGCAGATGTCCAATGAGAAGGAAAGGGAATTGATAGAGTGCTTGAATTTAGCAACAGACGAGAAGAAAAAGTTAGAAGAGGCATCCCGTGACTCCACTGGGAAGCTTGCCGAAGCAGAAAATCTAGTGGAAATACTGCGGAGTGATTTAAATATGACACAGCAGAAGTTGGAAAGCATTGAAAATGATCTTAAGGCTGCTGGTTTCAGAGAAAACGAGGTAATGGGAAAGCTCAAATCTGCTGAAGAGCAACTAGAGCAACATGTAAGAGAAATAGAGCATGCTAGTGCAAGAAAATTGGAGCTTGAATCATTACATGAATCCTTAACAAGGGATTCAGAACTTAAGCTCCAAGAAGCAATGGAAAACTTCACCAACAAGGAGTCAGAGGCCAAATCTCTGTTTGAGAAACTTAAAATTTTTGAAGATCAGGTAAAGGTTTATGAAGAACAGGTTGCTGAAGCAGCTGGAAAGTCCACATCTCTAAAAGAAGAATTGGATCAGAGTTTAATGAAGCTGGCTTCTTTAGAAAGCAATAACGAACAGCTTAGAAAAGAGACATTGGAAGCAGAAAATAAAGCTGTTCAGTCTTCCTCAGAGAATGAACTTTTAGTTCAGACAAACATTCAGCTCAAGAGCAGAGTTGATGAACTTCAGGAATTGCTTAATTCAGCTGTTTCTGAGAAGGAAGTAACTGCTCAAGAAGTTGCTTCTCATATGTGCACAATTAGAGAATTATCAGATCAGCATACAAGAGCCTCAGAACTTCGAGCTGAAGCTGAAGCCCGAATCGTGGAAGCAGAAGCACAGTTACATGAAGCTATTGAGAAATACGCTAAGAAAGAATCAGAAGCCAATCAATTGATTGAAAAGCTAAATTTGCTTGAAGGCCAAATTAGAACATATGAAGAACAAGCTCATGAAGCATCCACATTAGCTGTATCTCGAAAAGTTGAGGTGGAAGAGACTCTTGTTGAATTAAAGCAACTGGAAAGGTTTGTTGAGGAACTGGAAACCAAGTCTGCTCATTTTGAAAAGGAGAGTGGAGGACTAGCTGAGGCAAATTTGAAGCTGACTCAGGAACTCGCCATGTATGAGTCAAAACTTAGTGATTTGGAGGGCAAACTGTCTGCAGTCTTGATAGAGAAGGATGAAACAGCTGAACAACTTCACAGTTCAAGGAAGGCTATAGAAGATTTAACACAACAGCTTACTTCTGAAGGGCAGAGATTAGAATCTCAGGTTTGTTGAAAATGTTACTAGTAACTTAATAAAAAACAGAATGATGATTTTCCTTTTCATAATATCAGTTACTTTAAAATTCATTTTTAATGTTACAGATTTCTTCGCTGATGGAGGAGAGTAACCTGCTCAATGAAACACATCAAAATACAAAGAAGGAACTTCAATCTGTAATATTACAGCTTGAAGAGCAATTGAAAGAAGAAAAAGAAAACAAAGAATCTTTACAATTGGAGATTAAAAATCTCAAGGCTAAGATTGCTGAGAGTTCCATGTTGCAAACTCATGTCAGAGATCTTGAAGGACAGTTGGTGACAGTTGAAACTCAATTGAAAGAGGAGGTAGTTATACTCTGTTAATAAAGAAGGAAACTGACTATTAACCTTTTCAAATTAATGTGATTTTATATAGTTCTGATTATTTTGTTTGCTGCATGCAGGTTGAAAGTGTTAAGACGGCTGCCTCTGTAAGAGAGGCAGAATTAACTTCAAAGTTAGAGGATCATGCACAAAAAATCAGTGATAGAGATGCTATCAATGAACAAGTGCTTCAACTGCAAAGAGATTTACAACTTGCTCAGATAACTATTACTGAACAGGTTAGACACTAAATCTATTAAGATTTGGCAGCTTTGTTTTGCTTTTTTGTATGATAAGCTGACAATCAATACAAGTTTGGCAACTATTTTTACATCAAGTTAAACTGCTAAATTTGAATCAAGATTTCTCATCATTGTCATATTTGAATTATAAGTAGTAAACAATTAAGCATAATCATTTGTTGTACTCTGTTAAAACTTTGAAACGAACAGAAAGAAGCAGATTCTCAGAAAGAGTTGGAACGAGAAGCAGCTTTAAAGCGTTCCCTTGATGATCTTGAAGCCAAAAATAAAGAAGCATTACTTCTCGAGAAGCAGGTCAAAGAGTTGGAAGAGAAGTTGCAACTGGCTGGAGCCAAAGTGAAGGTGAGTTCATATATTAATCTCCTCCTCTTTCAGTCCTTTCACATTCACCTCACATCACACCCTTAAAGTATGGGAACGAAAGAGGAAGCCATGAAAGAAAAGCCACAACAATTGAAATCTAGATCCTAAAAGTCTATTAAAATAGGTTTGCCTGCTCACAGGAGCTCAAAAGCTTCAAGAAGTGAAAAGAGTTAAAATGTGCTGATCTTCCAACTTTATTAAGGTTTGTTTCTTGAAAATTTGAAAGCTGCTTACAGGAAATCATGTTGCAGGGTGGTGGGAGTGCGGCCGAATCCAAGGATGGAGTAGAGGTCAAATCCAGGGATATTGATGGATTAACTTTTTCAGCGCCATCAAAACGTAAGAGTAAGAAAAAGTTGGAAGCAGCTTCTGTGCAAGCTGCCTCCTCCTCCTCCTCCTCCGTTACCCACACTGAGGAGGCTTCTCCTTTGACAACCTTGAAGTTCATTTTGGGAGTAGCCCTTGTGTCAGTGATCATTGGTGTTATCTTGGGAAAGCGTTATTAGGTTAGGTGTTGCGGTTCTTGGTTGATTTTTCTTTTTGCATTTTTCCTTCTCCATATAAGTCATGCACAGCAAAAAGGGAAAGCTTTATTTTGTGTATGCTTTCTTGCTCAGATTTTGAGGTTGGTTGGGGAACTAGTTTTCATTCCTTCCCTTGCCCTGTTTGTCAAAGCACAGTTGGTTTATGTTATCATCATTCAAGTTTGTATTAAGTAAATTGATTGGGTTGGACATGTTTCTGGTTTATCTCCTTGCAAACTTAAGCCTTTCGGGAGGTTAACACCCACCATTTAATCCTGATCCTAACCTTTCATCTTCTCTGTGAAGAAGCCTAGGAAGTTATTCTTGAAGAAAGCTGCATGAAACTGATCCAGTTTTGGAGGTTACGTTGGAGCATATTAGATTATAATCAAGATCCTTTTATAATGAGGTAAATTCCCTTTTCTCAAGTATGAACATTGAACACAGTACAGCTTTGCTCCCTCAGTATGTTGCCGAGAGCAGAGCCTAAATAGGAATTTCAACCTTACAGGGAGCAAAATTTCCTAAACGTACACCATACATTCATTCCCCCATCACCAGAGTCAACTTTTTTCGCTTTCTCCTCCTTTGTCTAACATATTTCTTAACCAGAATGCTATGGCATTACCAGCCACAATCATAAATTCTTCAAATGGAGAAATCGTTTTAAACTGCCTACCTCATGTGAAATTGGATTCTCCAATTTAACCAGTTTCTGCTGGACCACTGTATTTTCAAATGTCCTCCTTCAACCCCTTCAATCCATTAAAAATCTCTAAATCCACAAACGCTGCACACGTGCCAGAAGTACTTGGTTATTATCTTTCCAAAGACATCTATAAACCAGGAAATAGAACACATCAAAGTCCAGTTACCTGTACCCAAGAAGTCTTCAGTTTCATCACCTGAGGTTCCTGATAGCATTCTGTTACCAACCGGGGGATCAAGTGACATCCAATCTGAACTCCCATAATCTTCTTCACATACTGCATTATCTGCAATCCAGTCATCAAGAATTTCTTTGCTGTTAAAGGAGAGGGGGTCCGCAGAATCCTTGTCTTGGTTTCTAAGAGCCCTATAAAAAGAATTTAGTGGACAGTCAGGATTTTCCTTACCATCCAGTTATTGAATGCTTCTGATAGATGAAAGTCGGGTTTAGTGTTTCAAATTACATTTGTCGCAGGTACAAGTTGTATCGAACATAGACAAGATCACTAAGTCTTTGATGCTGAAGAAAATTCCTTGTGTCATGTATTTCTTCAATAGAAATCTTATTTGGCTTATACCCAATTGAACTGCAAGTTTGACTAAGAATGCGGATGGACAAATGTTGCAAATTTGGGCAACCTCCACCATATATAGACCACCATTCACCTAATAATATCAACGAATATGACAGAAAATGCAATTAGATCACAGTTGCAAATACATGATATGCTTTGAAGGGAGGGCCATAGGTCAAAAAAACTTAAATATATATCTCTCTCTTATCTTTTAATCATTAATTCTGAAGTTAAAAATCATAGTGGTCTCAATTCAGAAAAAGAATGATGAGTTTTTTTTTTTTTTTTCTAATACACATCAGAAATCTATACAAAATCACAGTGTTACTCTTTCAGGATGAAAAGATTGTAAAGGAAAACTTGGTGGTAGTTCCTGAAGTTCTAAGGGACCTTTGTGATAGGGGTGTGCAGGAGTTTATTTTCTTGACTTCCACTTAACGAAACTAGAGTTCCAGAAATGGTGGTAATCACCATAATAGTTGCAATGAAACTAGAGCTAGAAATAGCAACTTCAGAATTCCACTCTATATATGGATCCCTACCAGGAAGCAAATTGTCTCTGGCTCTAACTGCCATCGGCCTTCCCAAATCTCCAGTAGCATTCTTATATAAATGTATTTCCCTGACAATTTGGTCCTGGACGTTTGTATCAGGAACCAATCTCTCTATGCAATCAAACATTGATGACAGGATATCATTGTACATATTTCCCTCAATACTGTAGAAAAACTTGGGGTTAAGGAAGAAAGCTGCAGCATAAAGAGGAATATGTCGCTGTTGTTCCCATCTATGATCTATAATATTCCAGTAAACCATATAATCGTCTTTCTTGACAAGTTTTTTCTTAATTGTTTCTTTTGCCCGGTAAATTCCAGCATAAACGCATCCCATTGTAGATCTCTTCTTGCTACCAACTATTTCTAGAACTCGCAAGAGGGGATATATTAATCGCACAATTAAGATGCATGAATTCCAAAATGACCTATTTTTAACAATATCTAACATCACTAGACCCCCTGGTTTCTTTGCATATGGACATTCCGACCAATCCTGAGAATTAACCATGGCCTGCAATTTTAGCCTAAGATCAGCCATTCTTTTCATCGTTGCAAAGTTTGTAGCAAAACGAGTAACTGCTGGTTCCACAATGTCATTGTGAAAAGTAAATCTTCTCACCATATTCAGAACCACACTATGATTGTAGACAAATCTTGTGACAGATTTAGCTTGTTCAATTGTTTCACTTATCCACTCAAGGTTAGCAAAATCCTCAAGCATCATATCCACACAATGAACCAAGCAAGGAGCCCAATAAAGGGAAGGAAATGATTCCATCAACCTTTTCCCAGCTAAAAAATATTGTTCTTCACAATTAGTGATTACTTGCACAACATTCTCGACTCCTACTTCTTCAACTACCTGCTTAAGCAATTCATACAGATGATCTGAGAAAAAATAACATGGGATGCATCCACAGATTTCAAAAATACAGTTGCTTGAGGACAAGAAACCAAAAAACTTAAGAAAGTTCTGCCACTTTTTGAGCTCCATTGCTCAACTAAAATAGAACACCCTGTCTTCCCCCACATTGCTTTGTATCGGTCAATATCACCCTTCACTTCTTCCATCACATTCTTCAATATCCACCCTTGAAGGTCTTGAGAGGAGGGTGGTACAATCCCTGATCCCCTGGAAGCAATAGCATCAATCATTGGTTGAAAATAAACCGAGTTAACCGCATCCAAGTTCACTCCAATATCATACAAAATCGCCCTATGGCCATAAGAACCGGATTCTCTGCCCCTATTGAAACCAATGCAAGATCACTTTTGGCACAAGAACGACTATTTGCTAACAAACTTCTATCTCTTCCTCTTTTTCTACTATCTCTAATTCCCTGACTTACTTCTCCTTTCCCATTCAACACTAAACTAGAATTAGGTTCCAAAGAGTTCAAAACTGCAGTGGGTTTGATCCCATTGTTCACATCATCAGAGTAGGCAGATTTGTCTATCTCACCCGCGTGTGGACCACCACTACCGCAGGCCAATAATTCGGGAATTGCGTTTTGCTTGTTGTCTTGTTTCACTAAAACCCCGCTTAAGCTTTCTTGCATAAGAGCCCTCTCCCAGGTGGAACTTGTTCACAAATTGGACCCTGACCTTTTCGACCTGCAAGATGTTCCTTAAACCTATGAATCCCACCCCCTTTAAACATTTTGCCACAATACATACACTTAATTTGTAATCTTTCCCCATTTTTAAACGCTTCACAATGGTTCCAGGCAGGATCTTGCTTTTGCTTAGTAATTGATACAGGCGCCAAATTCAACTCCATTAAAACAAACTCCTTTTTTTACTTTAAAAAGCGATACATTGTACTCAAAGCAATAAAATTTAGGGTGAATTACACGAACTTACTTCGTTTTTTTCTGGTTTCGGTGGTTCATCACTTCATATGAGCAAATGAACCGAGTGAACCGGTTTGGGAGAGGAGGACCGGTTGCCTTGAGCCAAATTGGTTTCCGTTTTTACTGCTACCTGTTGGGTTTTTGAGGTTTCAACGATAAATTAGTCGCTGTGCTGGTTTGAGGGAGATTTTGAACCAACGAAAGCGTTAAAGGTTTATTTTGGTTAATTGGGAACCTAGGCCACTGGCTGAGAGGCGAATGACGATTGGTTAGACACTTAGACCGGGTAATTTGGTCTGGTCATGCCCAAGGCAGAGAGTTTTTCCTCCTTTAATGTAAGAGGTTTTTTCAAATAAAATTTTTTTAATTATTTTAAAAATTTTAAATAATTTTTTATTTTTTATTACTTTCAATTAAATCTTTACATTTTTATTTTAAATTAAATAAAATTTTATAACTAATAATAATTAAGTAAAATATCTCTTATTATTTTATGTTATATGAAATGATGATATCATGATACATTGATATGACATGAAAACATAATCATTGGACATTTTCACCCTCCATATAAGTATCATGTTCGCACTTCATGAATATAAAATGATAATGACATTTTCATTAATAATAAATTATGAATTATAAGAAGTAAGTTGATTGAAAATAAAATTATAAAAATTTAATTGAATAGAATAGAAAAATAAAAATTTATTTAAAATTTTTAAAATAATTCAAAGACCTTTTAAAACAATATGTCTAGATTTTATTCCTAGTGCTATGTTAATTTGCTGACCTTATTGGTCAAATTAGGGCATTTATGTTTTAGATCATAGGATAACAAAATCTTTTTAGTGATATGTCAAACAGATAGATAGATAGATAGATAAATACTAGCATGCACTAAAAACACACCATGAAATGCAAAGTATACAAAAGGAAGTATTAGAATACACGGGATGCTCCTACCATTCATATATACTGATAAATATTTTCTTTTTTGTTGACTATTATTTTTTAATAGTTTTAGCCATTATTACAAAAAAAAATCATTATATTTAATATTTATCGACATTAGTATAAAAAATTAAAAAATTAATAACTTCATATATTTTTAATATTTAAATAATTAGTATTTAAATATTATATTTTAATAACTAGTATTTAAATATTATTTTTTTGTTGTGTTATTTTTTACTAATTTAAGGGATAAAGCTTGAAAACTTAAAATCTTACATTAAAAAGAATGCAACTTTATATTTTAATATACAAAGATAATTTTGTAAATTAATATTATATTTTCAATAAAATGTTCCAAACCAAACAATACAATGTGATTTTCTCAAGGTTTTAATTGGCATATTCTCATGTATACCAAATATTATAATATTATATTTTCAACAATCACATCTTTAATAAGGCACTAAACGTCATTTATACAATATCTCATTTTACATCAAATGTAAATGTGATTATTAACATTTATATAATAGTCTAAATCAATCATCTTATTTTACATCAAATGTAAATGTGATTATTAACATTTATTTAACAGTCTAAATCGATCATTATTAATAATTTAAGTTTAAGATTAAAAAATTCTACGCAATTTAGAATTGAAAATTTGTTGGGTTAGTAGTACTTGGATTCAAATGATTACAATTGATTTTAAAGCAATTTCAATCTTATGGATGTAAATAATGTTATTGAAACTTAAATAAAAATTTAAATTAGTCATGATTATTAATTTTAATTTTTAAAAGAATTATATGATTTAAATTTGAAAAAAAAAAGAAGAATTAAAATAAAGATAGCACTCATTATTTTCTCGTTTTGTTATAATCAGCTGCAGCTAAGCGAACACGTCAGCAAATTGAGAAGGTTGTGTTTGATTTAATCAATCAACTAACAGGTAAAACAGGAGGATGGCAATAGGTGAGGGCGTCCGGCTCCCCCGGAGACAGGCCAAGATGGCCCCACAACCAAATCTTTATCACCAGCAATCAGGTATTTTGTAAGTTGTCCGTTTTTCCAGGGAAAAGACCAACTTCCCCTTAGAACCTGCAAAGTGGGACTCACTCCGTCTTTAGTCAATGATCAATAATTTCACATTCTGCCTTTAAAACCGGTACACTTTTTCAGACTTGGAACCCATGCTTAGATCAACCAGGTCACTTTCACTGCCAGGATAAAATTATTGAGTAAATGCTGCTGTGGGTGTGGCTGCTAATTTTCTCAACACATTGACAATATTTTTTTAAAATTAAAAATAAACAATCTTTTTAAATTCAAAATTCATTTTTTTGATTTTTGATTTTTTAATTTTTACTTCGAATTGAATTATATAAATATTTTTTAATCATTTTTAATATAAAATCTTAAATTCAGTACAAAAGTAAAAAAAGACGAGCAGCCTCGGCTTAGCTAGTAGCAAAAATGATACGCACCCAAGGCTAAAGTTTTTGGATTCATAAATACGTAGTAATTAAAATTTCTGGAGTGTAAGAGTAATAGGAGCATGAGAGCAATTTATACAGGAAACGGAGAATTGCCAAGCATCCTCAGCTCAACAAAGAGAAAAACAATAAAGATGAAAGTTAAGCAATAGCAATTGCTATGATATCATTATCACCATATGATAATCCTCCACACTCACGGGAGCCATATGGGAGGATTTTCCTTGCTTTACTTTTCCTTTTATTGAGCTTTTTTTTGGGTTCACTTTTTCACATCTTTCTATGTATGTTTCAAAAATTGATGGAACAAACCCTTTTTTTTTTTCCTTTAAAAGAACTGCAACATCAGCAAAAAGATTGACTAGAGAACAGAGTTGTTTCTCCAATAATAGTATTATTATTATTATTATTATTATTATCATAATGAATCTATAAACCAAAATCTTGAGAGATTTAGAAACTTTTAGATACACAAAAATGATAGTATAGTTTTTAGTCGGACGGCTGCCACGCTGAGGCAGTCAACAAAGACAAATCCTTCCACCCCAACTTGAGGCACCCATTTTCCTCCATCAGGGTGTATCCTTTCCATGGGAACATCCCTAGCAGAAGGCTGGCTTGGGCCGCCGGGTTTCCACCCAACGATACGGGTCGGAAACCGACCCGTCTCAACTCTTCACCCCATCTCTCAACTTTAACCTCACCCGTCCTCTTCGGCCCACCTACTGCCACGATGTTCCTGATCTCGCTCCCGAACAGCTGCTGCTCCACCATGTGCCTTTCTAGACTGTCCACACCTAATCCGTCCCCAAGCGCGTCGAACAACGCGCTGTAATAATGCAATGCCTCCACGAACCTCCCTAGAAAACTACCCCCGTGACTCAGGTCCTGTTCGACGATCGTGATTAATTTCGGCTTCAACAAAGTCAACAATCTCAACGTCCCTAAATCACTCCCCGTAATATCGTATAAGCAATGATGCATCCAGTGAACCACCACGGCTTCACTCGACTGCACCCCGAGTTGACTCAGATCTGTTACATTCCCGATTTTGCCCTCCAACGGATGAAACTCGAATGGCAACCCCAACGACGTCGCGAAATCGGCGAGTCTTCTCCCGGTCGACTCGAGGAGCTCCGAAGAGGATCCAAACCCGGTAATTCTCATTGAACGGATCTTTTTGGACCGGGAGGCGAGGATATGGAACAATCCTGGCCATTGGAGACCTTGCATAATGTCGAGATCGATGACGTGGACACGATCTTCACCGCCCAAGGCTTGGAAGATGGCTTGATTGGCGGTAAAGTGAGAGAATTTGACCAGAGGACTTATCGAATTATAAGATTGCAAAGCATTGAAGATCTTTTGGGACTGAGTTAAGGTAAGCGATTTGGTGTCGAGAGGAGAATAGGTTCTTAAGCAAGAACTTACCACACGCGCCTGGAGTGCATGTGCAAAGTACGCGCCGACTCTTTCCGGAGATGAGCCGAAGGGAGAAGAGAGCTCCGAAATTTCAGGTAAAAGATCGGTGGCATCCTCGAGGTTATCCATGGCAACGCACTCAGCGCATTGGAGCAGGAGGCCTAAAAGTCTTAGCCCCGTTGACTCACCGTCGATTACAGTTTCTTCCTGTTCATCGGCGGCCGTTTTGTCACCGGAGGAGAAGTTAGGACGCTTAGTGGAAGGATCATCAGTGGCAGAATCGTCGCCGGTGGCGGCGGAGACGTCTCTTTCGACGCGCTTTGACTTCATGGAGGAGTTAGGATTGGAGCTAGGGTTGGAATTGATTGGAGATTGAGGAACTAAGCTTTGAAGCATGATCGATTAGGAGAGGAAAAGTGAATTTAGAGCGAGGGAAAGAGAGAGAATAGATTCGAAAGGTGAGGAACTTTTGGGAGAAAAGGGACAAATCTCTTTTGAAGAGAAGGACGACAAAAGTTTTCCTGTCCAGAGTTTTTTGCAGAGATGTGTCAGAGATTGAAAGTTGCGGGGGAAGACGCTGTTTGGGAGGTGGGAAACTGAAGGAAAATTTCTGTTTAAGGAAAAAAAAGGTGGATAACTTTTTTTTTCTTCATTTTTAAAATCATTTCATGTGATAATCGTTAGGTAAAGGGAGGCTGTCGTTAAGTCCGTTTGATTAAATGGAAGGATTAGGAATTGAAAATGAAATTAATTAATAAAAGATGTTAATTAATTATTAATAAAGCAGATTTATGTCATCATTGGATCCTGGGGATATTGTTTTGGGTAAGATTAAGGGATGTAGATTTGTCTTTATGTTAAGACATCGATAGGTCTAATAATTATTTTTGTGGTAGTAATTTTTTAATAATTTATGGTTATATCGAAATAAATATATAAAATGGACCTTTTTTTTGAATAAATATATAAAATGGACTTTTACAACTTAAAACATACGAGAACATAAAAAATAATATAAACTCGAGAAAAGGTGAAAAGGGTTGTGGGTATATCATTTAGAGCATAGTAATTCGTAAAAACACTTCCTTAGTACTATAATATAGTAATGGTTGACATACAGTGTAAAACTTTGTACGTAACTGATCAAACAGTACCCAACCTGCCAGAACCGCTTTTTGTGGCCTCACTCCGGTCCGCTTTTCACAATTTTCTTTTGTTAAAATTTGAATTTTATCTTTTTACTTTTTTTCAATTCTGTAATTTTAAATATTTATAATGTCTCAATTTTAATAAATTTAATTAGATAACAATTAATATTTTTTAAAATAAAGAAACTTTAAATTTTCTTATTTAAAATAAAATTTTTTGTATTAACATGTTCAAGTTAGTATATCATGTCATCAAATATAAAAATACAAAATTGAATTTAATCGTAAAAGTTTAATAATGTTATTGATTGTTTTTAAATTAATTTTAAATAAAAATATATAAATTAAATTCATTAATATTAGGGTAAAAAAGACTAAAATAATATAATTAAAATAGTCTAGGGATCGAATTCATTTTCTTTAATTTTATAAATCTTAATTTTTTTTCTCATTTTCATTATTCAAATTTGAATATGTCAATTACAGGTTTTAATAGGGATGTCAACGGGTACCCTATTATAGGGTACCCGCGGGTATTCGACCCGATTATATAGGATTAGGGTATTCATAAAAGGGTTCGGGTAGGGATTAGGGTAGTAATTTCATTATCTGAATTTTTATAGGGAAGGATTAGGGTACCACCTTTGGATATCCGTTACCCGAACCCGATTATTATTTATAAATATTTTATTATTATTTTAATAATTAAATTAAAAATTTATAATTTTTACCAACTTTACAAGTAAATTTTTTTGTTAAAAACTAACAAATATATGAAAAGTATATTTACTTTAATTATTAATATGATGACATTAATACTTTTATAAATGCGTATGTGTGTATATTATGTGTTTCAAATATAAATATATTTACTTTTTATTTTGTATTAACATTGTAAAAATTATAACTCATAAAATTATTAATTACAGTATATATATGTTTATTTATATAAACATATAACATATAAATCTAAAAGTAAGTTATGAGATTAGAAAAGTTAATTGGGTAATTGGGTACGTATGAAGAAAATTTTAATAATTTTTTTATTTAATTAGGTATTTAAACGGGTTAGGGTAATTATAGGATAGTGAGAATGTATTAGGGTTAGGGTTAGGGTAGTAATTTTATAATTAAACGGGTAATTAATTTTTTATAAGGTTAGGGTTCGGGTATTTTGAAATTATTGAGTACCCGACCCGTTGACATCCTAGGTTTTAACTTATAGATATTGAATTGTTTCCTTGAAATTTATTATTATTTTGAATATGTAATAAGCTTAAATTTATCATTATCGAGCGGATTACGCTCTCAAAAACAAAAAATTATATAAAATTGTGGGATCCTCCTTTAAATTTCAGTAAATTATTCATTTTGCCTTTAAAACTTTTAAAAATATATCAATAAGTGCTGTTGTGAGGTATATAAGTTCATACTTGAGTTAAATTGCTTCATCAGCAAAATTGTCCTTAGGTAAAGCCCAAAAGAAATGCCATTGAGTGCTCAGATCGATAAAAAGAAGGGTAAAATACAAACATTATCCTCAGCTTTAGTTGAAAATTCACCTATTCTATAAAAAGGTAATAGTGTTGATCACCAAATTCATTTCAAACAAAAAGACAAGTATACACCTACACCTTTCTTATATGTTTGTTCATTTTATATATTCTTTTGGGTTTCTCTTTTCATCTCTCTCTCTCTCTCTCTCTCTCTCTCTCTTTTTCTTCGTTCAACATTTTTTGTTTTTAATCACAAAATCGTGAGAGGATTTAACTAATTTTAAAATCTATTTTAATTAGATTAAATTATAATTCAACTATACATCAAATATATTAAATTATATAAAATATTAAAAAATAATTGTCATCTATGAAATTGTATAGAAATAAACCTCATTTTTATTTTTTTTCACCTTTTTCATTTCTTTTTCTTTTCATTTTAAACCTTTTTTTGACATTTTAACAAAAGATAATATTAACAAAAGATAATTAATATATTCATATCAAAGTTAATATATAATCTTGAATTAGAATACAAATTAATTAAAATTTAATTTGGTACTAATTAAAGATGATTTTAAAATTCTTTCAAAAAAAAAAAAGAGATGACTTTAAAACTAATTAAATTTCACAATAAACTAAATCTTATAATTTTATGGTTAAAAGAAATCTAGCATAACAGAAAAAAGAAAAGAAAAGAGAAAAAAATATAAATAATTAATAGAAGATATGCTTGTCTTTTTATTTAAAATTAACTTGAATATTAACAAAATTATTTTCAGAGAGACAGAGAGAGAGAGTGTGTTTGTGTGTGTGTGCGCTCATTTTACATTTCCTTATTTATTGTTATCAAGCATTTTGTAAAATCAAAGAGTGAGTCATGTTTGGAATATATTTTACTTGAAATCTCAAAATGAGAAACGATATTCTACTTGTTACCAAAATGGGTACATTTATACTTCCTTTTAGTCCAAATCTTCAAAACTCTGTCTCTTTGGTAGACGGAGTACTCAAAGTTTATTCATATATCCTTTAACAATACAAATACTTGTTAAAAAGATGTGATCTAATATCAAGACTAAGTGCAAAGAAACTGAACCACTTACCCTTCTCTTAAAGATTTAAATTTTAACCATCTCGTTATGTTTTATAAGAGAATTACAATGGAATTCTTTTTTTCTTTTCTGATAAAATTATCAATCCAAGTAGAAATCATAATTTCAGTCAAATATTACATTTCATATAAGAAATCAATTAGATGAACCAATCAAACAAACCAACCAAACCACGCAATTGAATCAAATTAAATGTATAAAAACCGATATACATTACCAGCTTTATCTGGAACCGCACAATAGAAGCATCTTAACATTTTCACAATCTTCATCCACATAACAAGAACTAATTTTAAACATTTTTTTATGATGCTTTAGTCATTCAATTCTTCGTTTTTTTCTAAAGAAAGAATTTAGATTGACAGAGAATTTTAACATGGTCAGAAGGATGGTTTCTGACAATTTGAAAGAGAATTTCGATTGATCTGTAATCACATAAAAAAGTAAAAACCGGGGGCATTTTGCCCATGCAAAGAGTTTTGTGAGTATTTTGTTGTTGAGGGTCATAAACTTTGCTTCCTCGTCTCTGTCATCATTTCTGTAGTGCGTGATACATGAATAATTGAATTCCATACAGTTCCATCCTATCAACACCTAGAGAATAGCTAACACAAGGGGCTTAGATTTACTGTAACTATAGCATAATTTAATTTTAAAGGAACTGAATGGCATGGTACTGAAATTATCCAATTGTGAATATTCTTCCAACTAGTTTAGAGATTGAAGGGGAAACAAGAAATAAAATAGAATGGAGAGTAACACAATTACAAACAAATGCCAGCATTTATGGGTCCTAAGCCAGATGATTCTAAATTGCAATATTAAATAAACCAAACTGTTAAAGGAATTAAATGTGTAGATTGGCTCAATTCTGAATAAACAAACAGTTCTTCTCTAGGATATGAGATGCAAAGCATGTTTGCATAAATGCAATGTTGGATTCAATACACTGACAACTATAACACCCTTGGAAACTAGAATGTATGAAGGACCCAGGCACATAATTCACAAAAGCAACCATCATTATGTGGACCACACTGAGCGATTTCCGTTTGGAAGCCACCTTAAAACCCCAGAAGTATTTCATCAAAGCAAAAACAATCTAAATTCAGGATCAATTGAGCTAAATAAGAAGCACATGGAGAAAAAAATTCCCACTGCAACCAAAATGAAGAGCTCATGTAGCTAAAAGTCTTAGACCCTTTATAGATCTAGAAACTACACATCCACTGGTGCAATTAAATGTTCTTCTAGAATTTCTAGGCCCCAGTGCGCCAAGACTTACTGTAGCTTTAATCAGAGGCACCATCACAAGAAAAAGTGAATAACTACATAGTCATTTCCATAAGTGGGAAACCCTAAAATAATCTCTACTTTCAAGTCAGCTTTGCAATTTCAAACAAGCATACCAAACCCATCTACAGTATAAATAATATAATTGCCATCACAAATAGCAGTCGAAAAAACATCTTGCCTTTTGAAGAATAAAAGGAATCGAAATGAGTAGAACATGAAACAACAAAATGAATAACAAACAACTAGCAAAGAAACCAATTTCAACCAAAAGGAACAAAACAAATTCAGAATACGTCCTATCTTCTCAAAATCAAGAATCTAATGGCTTGTAGTTTTTACAACTAATACCTACAAGCTTAATTTCATGACCAATGCTGATTACAACAATATAGCCAAACCAGCAAATCGACAGACTAATAGTCACCATTAAAGATGGAAGAACTAAATTGCAAATGCCCTTTTAAACCAAGAAAATTGCACCCAATCAGATCCAAAATGCAACGGGAACAACAATGCACCTCAAGATGAAGCATACCACTTTCTCATTTTGACATCAAATAAGCTGCAATAATTATACAAAAATAGCCACACAATAAAATATGTTCTAACATTAAATGATTTAATTTTCATCTTCCAACGTTCTACAGCTCTACGGTAAAACAATATGATAGATCATAAAGTATGCAGAAAGGTTCAAAAACATAAAATTTCTGACAGAAATGAGCAGATCATGTACCAAAATATAACTAAAATAAGATCCCAGAAAAATCTCATCCGAACAGATTCAAATCCAAAATGTTCAAGACACTAGATAAAACTCAAACTTCTTTTCTTCAAAATGACATTATAATACCTTAAAAGCGACAACACCAACAAAACCCTTAAAACCTAAGCTTGGTAAAGAACCACCTGTTCTTTCCAGTCTTGAACCTCTCTTCAAACCTCTCCTTAGTTGCCTTGCAGGCAGCCACTTTCTTGTCCTTTGTCTGAAGTGCATCGACAGTGACCACGTCCTTCAAGTCCACGTCGAGGGTGTAACGCGTGGGCATCAGATGCTGGTAATTCACGAGCTTGATGAAGCACTTCACGCGTGACTTCTTGGCTGTTTTCTTGGCGGAGTCCTTTCGAATAACCTTGCTTGGGTACTTCTTTATCCCTGCAACCAAACAGTGGCCGTACGCGCGTTCACGTGTGCCGTCGTCGAAGGACTTCACGATCACGGCTTTGCGTCCGGCGTATCTGCCTTGAAGGACAATGACGGCCTTGTTGGGTTTAAGAAACTTCACCATCGTAACGGCGGCTGCAGCGGCACTGATTCCCTCCTCGCAAAAACCCTAGGTCGAGAATGATAGAAAAATGAAAATGCTGTATATATACAATCAGGAATGAAACCCTAGGGCCTTTTCATTTCTTGATGGGCTTTTTTATTAATAAGATTGGGCCTGAATTGGTGTGGGCCTCTATTATTCGGTTTTTATCATCTACTAGAACCATCGCCGAAGCAAATGCTTGTTACTAGATTCTGATATAGTAATCTTAAATGTTTTTATTTACATATATTATCATTATTTTTATTTAACATAATACTTTAAAAAATATTTAAATTATTTAAAAAAATTAAAATTATTTTATTTTATTCAATCAAATTTTTATATTTTTATTTTAAGTTAAATACGTTCTTATAATTAATTATTGATTAATTGTCATTAATCTTAAAATACCTTCAATGCACTTTTAAAATTCACTTTGACTTCTCAAAATGCATTATTGCCCAATTGATCATTCATTACCATTAATCAAAAGTTATTTATGGATATGAAAAATCATAATTACCATCAAATAATTGAAAAAAATATAAAGAATATCATAACTTCTTTGATAAAATAATGATGAAAATAATCTTTATTCAACATTTATCAACTTAAAAAATAAAAAGAGACATAATGATAAAAAAGAAAAAATTAAAAAAAAGAAATAAATTATTTATGATTATTTTATTAACAATTTTAAAAAATTTATAATTTTAAAGTGAAGTAATAAAATTATTTTAATTAAACTAAGTATAATTTTTTTTTTTGGTTTCTGTTTTTTTCTATTTTCTCTATCGTTCTTCTCATTCTCCTCTTACTCATGTCGGAAAGCATAATAATTCCTTTCTTTTTCTTCCCATTTTCCCTCTATCTCTCCCAATTTGATCTCTCTAGTTCTTTCGATCTCCACCCACCACCATGACTACAAACCAAAATCATTATCACCAAAACACCAACACCATATGGTGAATTTTTCAACAATTATTACAAAAATTTAATAAATTTATAATATTTTACAAAAAATAATAACTCAAATCTTATAAAATTTCACTTTTAAATGCTTTAAATTTAAAATTGATCTCACAATAACATGGTTGAAATTAGATCTATCATTCATTGTTGATGGAGTTAGATCTACTCTCATATGCTTCAAATACTGATGAGGATTGAGGAGTAACAAAAAGAGAGAACGAGTAAAAATAGAAAAATTTACAAGACGATAAAGTTAGTGAGAAAAAGAAGTATGGGTTTAACATTTTATTAACAGTTTGACTATTAATATCGGATGGTCAAGGGGTGAAGAGAAGTCCATATGTATTTTATGTAATGTATTTAAGGAGGTTTTTTAATATCTTAGTGCTTGTTTGACTTGCTTTTTTTTCAACTTATTTATCTCTTAAAAGCAAAAACCAGATCAAACATAAATTTTAAAAATCTCTTAAAAAAAGTAATTTTTTTTAAAGAATAAAATTTTTTAAAAAAAAGTCTTTAAAAAAAAACTATTGTGAGGAGCTTTTTCTTCTCTTTTTTTAAAAATACAAGAAAATTTTTTATTTTTTATTTCAAAAATATCTCTATCTATTAAAAATAATTACAATATTACCCTTTTAAAAAAAATACCCTCTAAAATAATTTTAACCAAAATTATAACTTATATAAAAAAAACTTATAAAAAAATTTTATCAAACAATTTTAGCTTAATTTTAAAAACTATTATTTTTCATAAAAACTTCATAATAACTTTTAAACTAAAAAAAAATCAAGCCAAACAGCCTTTTATTCTCTTTGGCAATGGCTGAAATTGCTTTTGAAACCAAATTGTTCCTTCTTAAATTAATTACTTTTTTTTTTGAAATAATCATTTCCCCAAAGGTCTTATGAGAAACCAGTAACCTTATAATTTTCTTTACTTTCATTTTCTAGTCTATCAAACGAAGAAAGAATTTCTTTTTCCTTTTCATGTATTTTTCCATCTTTCACACCATGGACCTCGGTGGGAAGGAAATACCTTTTTTTTTTTCTGTTGTGCCTAACTTAATACCTTTTATGACTTTTCCACTTTTTCACTATATAAGTTGACTCAATGATTGGTAAATTTTTTTTGATAACACATAATTAAAACTAATAATTCGATAAAAATGAAATTTACTCATTTTAGATAAATCTTTGCATTAGACAGTTACAGACTTTTAAAATTAAGAAAAAGAGCAATATATTTCCCTTTAAACGATTGTTAAATAAATAAATAAAAGAGCATAGGCATCATCTTTTGGTAATATGCAAAGCCAAGATGAAACTCCCAATTGTTTAATACATTTTGCGCACACCTTCTTATTTTCATACATATATAGTGCTTGCAAGCCTTGAATTATTGCAGAGATTTTTGGAAATAGATATTAATATGGGAATTATTCAAAAATTATAATTATAATTTGAATAATATATACGTATTCGAATATTTAACTTATTAGTTGATATATAATTTTTGATTAAAAAATAAAATTAAAATTTTTTGATTAAAAATAATTATAAAAAAATCTAAAAGGTATATACCTATTAAAAAAAATCAGATTGATTGTGACAATACAACCACCATAGAAAAAAAAAATACAATAATGATCTATTCAACCACCATAGATGAAAAATACAATAATGATTTATTCAAACATAAAACCACAAGGAGAGAAACCTAGCAGTCTAATCCCCATGTTCATTAAGGAAAAGACATATAATTTCTCAGTGTATGAGAATCAAACAAATCAAACTAATAATCCCATAAACAAATGGAAACTCTAATGAATAAACATAATTAAGCTTCTAAAGCTGTGTAAATCTTCAAAAGCACGCATCCAAAACACAACAGCAGCACAGGGCAGCACAACTGCAAAAGGGAAAAAAATACAAAATAATTTTCAGTGTCACTCATTAATGATTCACAATTTCGAATATCATCTTAGTAAATGAAAGAGATAAAAGCAAAAATGGATATAACACTTACCATCCCTTCCAGAATCCATCACCTCTGGATTTGGTTTCGGGGGCAACAGGATTTTGAGAATATTGCTCTTGACCGTCTTTGCTCATAGGGTAACCAGCTGGTGGTGGAGCCACATAGGGTCCTGGTGCAGTAGATGCTGGTGGGTAGGCAACTGAACCAATATCATCGAACAAGAAAACCAAACTAGTTAGTTTTTGCTATTAAAAATTTGAATCCACCAACATAGGGGAGGCTATATATCATCATACTTGTAGATATGCTTGATAGATAAAAATAGAAACGAATATGTCAACAAGACTGACCTGAAGGCTGATTCTGCTGGATGTGACTCATCTTTGGATTTAATTTGAACAAGGAGGAGGAAAAAAGTAGCAAGTTTTAAAGAATTGAGATGAAATATATAGGAGGAAAGAAAGGGAGAAGAAAAGATTGGGTAATAAATGGATAAGATATATATGAAGAGGCTGATAGGTTGCGATGGATATATATAGAGGAGAGCAAAAGGTATTGGAGGTTTCTTAGTAGCCGAGGTTTCTAACGGTCGGAGGCCTGCACCGCGTGGAGGCTGGGCTAGGTGGAGGCTGCGCGAGGGAGAAACCTACTTCCTACTGCAAAGACTACAAATAATGTTTTCAAAGTTTTCGTCCTTCGTTGCTGATTTTTTAATTTGGTCCATGACGTATAAATCGACGTGTATGAGGCCAAACCTCGCTTTACACGTGTCCCTCTCTGGGACTGCACTCTCCTATTTTTGTATTTCTCTAAAACTCTTGGTTTTGTCTCCCTCAATAATTATCTTAGGACAATTGGCAATTTCCTTTGTTGTTTCCCTAATTCCTGTATCTGTCACTATTTCCGAGGCCCTCACGCGTGAAAGGATTCGGCGTTGAATGGATTATATTAATTCATAATTCAGATAATAATGCCACGTCATAAAAGATACGTGCTTAATCTTTGTATTAATTATTAAGTTTGACATGTCAATGTCATTAAATGGTAATTTAGAAGTGAAGAGAATTTTTTTTAAATATGATTAAATAAAATTAATAAAATCTTCTTAACTAATAAATCTCATTTAATAATATATATATATATACACATAACTTTTACAAATAATTATGTTCCAAAGCATTAAGATGAATCTTTAATACTAAAATATGGAATTCAAATTCAAATGAATTAATTTTGCATATGTGACTTTTTTTTAAGTGGCATTTGATATATTATTGAGAATGTAATTATTGAGTATGAGAACATAA